>CM034701.1:311796574-311826099 GCA_020142125.1 Phrynosoma platyrhinos | reverse complement strand
CTATGGTGTCATCTACATATCTTAGATTGTTGATATTCCTTCCTCCTAATTTCAGTCCTCTTTATTCTGTGTTCAAGCCTGCTTTTCTTATAATATGTTCTGCATACAAGTTGAACAGATAGGGTGAAAGGATGCAGCCTTGTCTGACCCCTTTGCCAATTGGGAACCATTCTGTTTCTCTGTGTTCTGTTCTGTCAGTAGCCTCTTGTCCTGAGTACAGATTCCTCATCAGGACTATCAGATGTGTTGGCACTCCCATTTCTTTAAGGGTAATTCATAGCTTTTCATGATCTATACCAGGGGTAGGCAACCTTTCCCCTTTAAGGGCCGAGGGACTTCAACTCCCAGAAGCCTCAGCCATGTTGGCCAATAGTCCCATGTTGGCCAATAGCTCCTGGGATTCTGGGAACTGAAGTCCCTTGGCCCTTAAAGGGGAAAGGTTGCCTACCCCGATCTATACAGTCAAAGGCTTTGCTGTAGTCTGTAAAGCACATGCTGATTTTCTCTTGGAAGTCCCTGCTACGCTCCATTAGCCTTTGTATATTTGCAATGTGATCCCTGGTGCCTCTTTCTTTCCTGACCTGCTTGAACCTCTGGGATTTCTTTCTCTATGTATGCTTATAGCCTATGTTGCAGAATTATGAGCATGATTTTGCTTGCATGGGAGATTAGTGGTATGGATCTATAGTTGTCGCAGTCTTCAAAACTTAATCTTATAATGAGATATGTCAGGATTTTTTTTAAAAAATGAAAAAGTGGCCTTTTTAGAAGATGATCTGAGATTTAGAATGACAGGAGATGCAACATTAAGCTCATGGGTTTTTCCAATGTAAAATTTCACCAGTGTTTTACAATATGGAAATCTCACCAGAAGGAATTCTGAAAATTTATTGGGACCAGTTTCAGTATTGGGAGGGGACGGTGTGGTTCACAGGACTTCTAAGAACTCAGAAACCTCAATCATTATGACCAAGCAAATTGGGCACTTGTACATATTAAGCACTGAGAGATATGAGTTAATAGCCAGAATATATGAAGTACTATCCACTCTTCCACAAACAGAGTCATGTTCAATTATATGTGAGCATTACTTCTGTCAACATTCAGGGGTTGTGAATTTTATTATATAATTTGTTCCCCTTTTCCTATTTCATTAAGATACACGTGAGCAATAACACATGAGCATATCTATTGACAGGCAATTACAGAATGGACACAAAGTTTTGTCTCCTAGCCATGATCAGGAAATTGAAAATCAGGTGAGATTGTGTTCCTCCTCCTCTTTGCTACTCCTGTCTTATAAGTAAATTCCCCTCTCATTCTCAGTGCAACACAGGTACATGCACAGGACATGGTAAGCTAGGATTCTAAAGGATTCTTCCTTTGCATGGGCAAACATTGTGCTGACTGGTCCTAAGTGCTTGTTTATTTATGTAATGCAAAGGTGCACTTATGTTCTGGTCTGTTTCTCTCCCAACAAATCTGAGGCAGAGTGCATAGTTTATATTAGTATGTTTGTATATTCTTTATATGGACCGCGCACTGATGGACTAGGACTATGGAGACCAGGGATCAAATCCCTACTCAGTCATGAAAACCTATTAAGTCACATACTCTCAGCCTCAGAAGAAGGCATTGGCAACCCTCCCTTCCTGAACAAATCTTGCCAAGAAAACCCTGTTGTAAGTTCACCTTAGGGTCAGCATATGTTCAAAATGACTTGAAGGCACACAACGACAGCAATATTCTGTGTCTATTAGAACAGGAATCACCCAGAGTGGCAGTTGTCAGGTTCACACAATATGATAAAGAAACCACAGCATTAACCTCTTGCCCATTCTGACTGTAAGTGGAATGATCAGAGAGCATGCACTAGCATGCCAGTTGCTGCCAATTAACCATGCTCCCCCAGTTCCCTGGCCTCTTGTCAAAACTGCTATTGGGCAAATTGGACCAAATGGAAATGCTACCTATGCTTACCTTCAAACTCAAACTTGTAATCATAGTTAGAAGGAGGTGTGAGCCAAACACTGCTTGCCATTAGAACTGATGCAGAGATAACACTGGACAATGCTTCACTTTCAAGAGGGAAGACAAGGATGGAAATTCATGACTGAGAAAGGAGGAGGAGGGAAGTATATGGACCTATAAGGCATTCTCAAATGCTGAGCCATATTTCATATATTGGGAATATTACATTTGCACTAATCCAGGGTGAACACCTGAAAGATCTGAGACATTCAGCTAGGACAGAAATTCAAAATGCAAGCAGTACCAAACCTAGTCTGTTCAAGGAGAAAAACTGTTCTGCTGTTGTGCTGTATACAGCTGATGACTCTTCTTAACCTTCAAGGTAAACAAATATAAATTGTTTTGAACCTGTATAGTGACTAGCATGATTCAGTGATTTCAAGGGAAGAAAATAAAGCAGCCTAAGAAAAGGAAAGCTTCATGGTATTTAATTCTGGGTTAAAACAAAGTATGCTGCCAACTGCAGAATTAATGCAGTTTGACACCACTTAAACCAGGGGTAGGCAACCTTCCCCCTTTAAGGGCCGAGGGACTTCAGTTCCCAGATCCCAGGAGCTATTGGACAAGTGACTATTGGCCAACATGGCTGAGGCTTCTGGGAGTTGAAGTCTCTCGGCCCTTAAAGGGGAAAAGGTTGCCTACCCCTGGCTTAAACTGTCCTGGCTCCATCCTACAGAATCCTGGGATTTGTAGTTTGTTGTGGCACCAGAGCTCTGACAGAGAAGGCGAAATATCTCATAAAATTACAAAGCTTAAAATTCCATAGCATTGAGCCATAGCAGCTAAAGTGATATCAAACTGCATTAATTAACTGCAGTGCAAATGCAACCAAAGAGTCAGTACAAATCTAACCAGACAGAAATTAACACATATAGAAGAATATTAACAAATATTAAGGTACTCCAATCTTTCTCCACCACTTCCCATTGGTACAACCAAACTGTTTGCAAATGAACCTTCCACCAGGAAAGGCAACAGGCACAGGGCTGTTCTCACATTTTCTAGAATTCTCACATATTCTCACATCCCTAGAATACAGGGCTAGATTCTCACATTTTCTAGAATTCTCACATATTCTCACATCCCTCACTATGACACTAAGGCCAGGAGGGAAAGAAGCACCAATGTGCTTTAGCAGCCACCACATCCACACCCACCCACACCCCACACACTGCATGCACTGACAAACAAGAATCTGCTATGCACTAAAAGAATTTCCCTCCCTTCCTTCTGAGCAGCAAATATTTGTCTTTGCCTGGTTTATTTGGTAGTGAAAAGAAAAAGTTTGCACTACAAACACTTTACCCAAGATGTAATCTTTGTATATTCACATTCCTTTTTCATCTCTTTTAAGGGATACTTTGGTTACTCAAGCTGACTATAAATGAGAAAGATTTAAACTGAACAGTAGATTTCATTGTCAAAGGAAGGTGGAGTGTTCCCCCATCCACCCAGAATTCTCTTAGGGAAAATACCAGCTGCATCCTGTGTTAACAAAATCCAGATTCTATTCTGCTCCTCTTCTCTTGTTTACGCTGTAAGCAGCCTCTCTTGTCTCTCTGTCTATAAAGACACACTGTCCCTCAAACTTTGAAGGGCAGTAAGAAGTCTCTGCAGATAGAACAAGTAGCACTTTGGTTGATAAATAATCAAAGATGTCTTGGAAGAGACTGATTCTGGTCCTAACTAGTTGTTGTGGCACCAGAGTTCTGACAGAGAAGGAGAAATAGTTTTGTTTAGGTTCAGGAACTATTTAAATATTCTGGATTTACATGTAGCTGTATTTTATAAAAGAGGGTTATAAAACCTCCACAGGTGAACTCTCACATAATGCTACAATATATAAATAAACAAAGACTTGTTTCCCACCAAATGTTTTGAGGGATGTGTTTTGAAAGATAATTCCATCTCTCAAATCCAAATCAAACATTTATACAAGTGACAAAGCTTTGAGGAAAGCAAAATTATTCTGACTGAGCTTTCAGTACCAGAATTTTAAATCATTTAAATTCAACAGTTACTGTTAATGAAAGCCTTGAATATATGTCACTGAATGAAACTGAGCTGAAGAAACAGACAAAATCCTGTCTACAGTCAAAGAGGCAGACTAATAATTGCAGCTACATAATGCCTGTTTATTTATTCCTTTATTGAGCAATATCCTTTTCTTTTACTTCAGAAAATAAACACAAAGATTTGAGTTATGCTGGAGAGCCTTGCATAGCACATGGACTGTATGACAACCAAGTATGTGAACTAGTAACTAGGTCAAGTCTTAACAAGAACCACGCAAACATAACAAATAAGGACCAATTTGTTCAAGATTTCAATTTGCAACACACGTTCAGGTACTCTTTTGATTGCATACTTAATTAAAAAAAAAAAAGAATAGATCCCACCCTTGCTCCATGGACCTTAAACTTATTTCAATCTCAAACAAATGCTGGAGGTCAGGTTAGGATAAGATACAGTGACTAGAGCTGAAGTTGACACATCTTTACAGACAAGTCTCAGGTTTCAGTCTTCTAAAGCATATTTCAGGGATCAAAAAATAGCATGAACAGACTTGCTGCTGCAACCAAATTTCAAGGCATGGTTTGAGAAAAATTAATCAGATCAGTGATTTTCTAATATTTCACATGAGAAAGGAATGCATTTTAAGTTTTCAGTTGCATCTCTCCATGCTGTCCTTTTCTGTTATTAAAGTAGGACATGTGAAATTTTCTGCTCCATTACTTGTGCATGTCATTGCTGGAGTATGTTATGTTGTATTCTAAATGAAAAACATTGCGTGAAAAACAAAACAAGAAATGAGTTAAAACTGGTGGTGCATGGGGCTGCTCTATAGACTAGTCAAAGCTGAGTTTTCTGATAGATGTTTTCCATTCAAGAAATAAATTTCAAATATTTTAATGGATCATAAGCATGACAGATCCTGCAGTATATGCACTACATACAAGACACCAATGTCAAGCTTTATGATTGGCACCTATCAGCTCCATGGAAGAAAGTAGGATTTACATGCCAACAACTGTGTGAAAGACTGTAGCCCAAAAGTTAGAATCAAAGTATCCAACAAACATTTTGGAATTCCTTTCAAGTTTTTCTAAGTGTGTAAATAATTCATTTATTATTTATTATTATTTGGGCGAGGATGGAGTGTTATTTATACTATCAGTAACATAAGAAGGCTAAAGACTCACTGGATGGCCCTGGGGTGAACCTACTGCTTCTTAGCACTTTATAAAGATGGTGAGTGGGAGGTCACAAAGTCCCCAGAAAGTTGTTAGGATGAACAACATATTGAAATCTCAGCTACTGATGCAAGGCTGGCAAATAATTAAAGCCAAACAAATAAAATTAACATGAAACGTAAAGAAAACCAAACACTGTGAATAAATGAACATTCCACTGAAGTCTAAAAAGGCTAAACTCAGAAATATTTGACCATGTCAGATATCTCCCTGCCATGCTTAGTGACACAACTGGCTCTGGCAGGCCTCCACAGTGTGCCTGTTCTGCTCCCATCATCACTGGAGCAAATCTAAGGAGGAATGTGTATCTGGTCCAAGTCCTTACTAAGAGTCAGCTTGGCTTGCTTTCAGAAGTTCCCAAGAGTACAGGGAATTTTATAGCCAGGTCAACTGAGATCAGCAGGACTGAGCCTGACACATCTTTTCTCACAGACTTCTACACAAGTAGGACTTAGCGGCCACCAGCAACTGTAGGTGGAACTGCACATGCTTAGCTTTTGAAAACTCTTTCACTTGATCCTGTTTATCTCTTTCCTTTGACCACTCCTCATTCTCTTCCAGCCAGTGAGTTACCCTTAACTCACTTCCTTGTTGAATTGAACCCTATTTTATAAGTGGAAAACCTGATGAGAATGACAATGAAAAGGTTAGGTGAAAATAACTTATGAGAGGTTTTGCTCCACATACAAACATATTAACACTCCAACTGATCAAGCTTCAGTGTCATCATAAAGAACAATTCTCAGGTTCAAAGAATCTTCTTAACTAGGTGTTAGAATGAGAGTGCTGCTGAGCATTCCTATATATTGATTCTGTTTCCACCCCAGGGAAATTTATCTGTAACAAATACACAGTCTTGTATAGAATGTAAGAGGGTTTTTTTTTTTAAAAAAGCAAAAACAATGCATGGCAATAAATACGAACAAAGGAAGCTGATGTACAATCTCCCTAGCAAGTAATCACCGGAGAAAGGATGGTCATGTTTAACTGTCTTTTAGGTAGAACCCACAGATGCTATGACAATCAGCACCATAGTATGGGACTTGATAATTATCATTCCATTTGACAAAGTCACTTTAAGCATGCCTAGTATTGAGGAATTGCCCACATTGCCCTCATTTCTGAAAGAGGAAAAAAGTGTAAATAGCCACAAACTGTTATAAAGATTAAACATCAGCTACTGTAGAACTGAATATTCTTGCTTCTTCTTATACTATAGTGATGTTTGTTCATCTTATTTCAGCTAAGGATGACTAAATGGGGGTGGGGGGCAATAAGAGCATTTAGGCAGTGAAGCAGAAAGAGGAGGCTTTTTCATCAGCATAACCCTATTTATGTAGTCAATTTAAGGCACAATTTTATTGCCTACACTTATTGGAACAGTCCATTATCAAAACTAAGTATATATTTACCTGTCAGTTTCAAAGTTTTGAAGATGGAATCTTCTCTTGAGTGTTCTCAAGCTATTAAATATGTGTAGGAATGCCCTCCAGTTCAAGGTGAAAGTGGTCTAATAGCAGCAACTCAGACAAGACAACATCAAAAGACAACCAATCAGATTCAGGCCATACAGAAAATAACTGGAGTGCAGTTATGCTTATCTGAGTGGGAAAACACTCAGTACTGACAACAGTGATTTCCTGCTAATCCTAACACTTATGTACTCACTTTATTTGGTGAAACATTTATTTCAACCAACCATTCTGAACGGAATGTGCAAATAAAAAAAAAGTTGATTCAAGTAAAAAACACTGACATCATAAGTACAATGACAAACAAAACTAACAAAATCAGCTCACTAACATATGCAAAATAAGGATATCATCACCTTCTCTGTGGAAGGAAGTCAAATGGGAGCAAAATGAACCAGTGACAAGAGATCAATATGCAAAGGGATCTTGTAGCACCTTTGAAACTAAGGGGGGTTGCAGACTGCCAAAAATAGTGCAAATTGAGTCCACTTTTAGGGTTAGGGTTAGTGCTAGGGAATCATGGGAATTGTTCCCCCCCCCCAGATATTGAGCCTTCTCTGTCAGAGAGCTCTGGTGCCACAATAAAATACAGTTCCAATGATTCCCTAACCCTAACCCTAAAAGTGGACTCAATTTGTACTATTTCTGGCAGTCTGCAACCCCCCTAACTGAAAGAAAGAAGATGCACCTGAGGAAGTAGGCTTAAGTCTATGAAAGTTCATGCTACCAACTTCTTTCTTTCAGTTAGTCTCAAAGGTACTACAAGATCTCTTTGCATACTGATTTTCCAGACTAAAACATGGCTATACCTTTGAATTCAAGGACAAGAGAGGCATCCCAAACTGATACAGCTATCATTAAAAGGGCATCCTATTTTAGACTATTAGGATGGTGCTTGAAGCAGGCCTTCATCAGCTGATCTCAAATTCACCCTGACACTTGTTATCACGAAGCCCCCATTCATTCCCCACCTGGTAGCCTTTAAGCATTCTGTAATCTAGCTTTGAATCATTCTACTTTTATATACATTTATAATTTGGTATTTCAGATAAATCGATAGCTGGTCAGAAACATGCAGGAAAATACAGTATCAGAAATTGAGCAAAAAGTTAAATAATTTTTTGCATCTCTTGTCAGCTTATTTATGTTTTCTCAGTTCTATCTTCCTGAATGTTCCTGACCAGCTATTGATATATCTAAAAGACCAAATTATAAAAGTAGAATGATCTAATACTAGATTAAAGAATGCTTAAAGGCTACCAGAAGGGGAATGAATAAGGGGTTAGTCATAACAAGTGTCGGGTTAGACTTGAGATCAGCTGATGAAAGCCTGCTTCAAGCACAATTCTAATTGTCTGCAAGAGGCATGCCCTTTTCAGTGTTAAGTGTTTAAGTTTTGGATGCCTGTCTTGTCACTGGTTCCTTTTGCTCCATCACTAATGTGATTTCCTTCCACAGAGAGGGTGATGATATCCATGTCTACAAGTAAGCCTGCAGGTAAGAATGAAAAGAACAAATGTTTCCAAAGATGTAAATTAGCAGCTTTCACAGTTGGACATCATTCCTATCCAGCTGTTGGACTATGACATCTTTTTAAAGAACAACCATGGCATCTGGGACAAAGAGACATCTACAAACACAATATGGCTAAATTTTTAAAATGTGGGCTTTAAAGGCAGCTCTGGAGGTGAAACAGATGGACAATAATGAAGTCATGTAATTTATACTTCAATAAAAATTTAAAGGGAAAATGCCCCATATAGCCCCTTTCCCTGCTTCTCTCATCTACTATAATGTCTACTTATAGGCAGAGACTGTCATTTTAACTCAGTAATGGGCCTATATTCTGAGTGTCCAACAGCAACACAACAATAATAGTGTAACTGAAGATAATCTGTATTCTGTTATGTGTCTGATCACTCCCTAATGCACACCATTTCTGAAAGTGATTTTTTTTTCTCACACAACTTTAGCACGGAATAAAACCTCTAAAGAATTCTTTCTGGCCTATAGTAGCCACCACGAAGAGATAACGGCTGTGTGATCTCAGTGGGGTATTATCCTTCCTTTCTAGCAGAGTGAATGCTCATTGATCTTGTTATCTTTCGAGGCTGAACATGTCAGAACTGAAAAAGATAAACTGATAGAGAAGTACAACATTGTAAAAATGCTATCTAGTATTGAGAGCAGTTCTGAGGAACAATACAACTCTGAACAGTTAGCAGGAACAGGGAAGAACCCGAACAAGACAAGGGTCTAATCTGCACAGCATAAATAATGCAGTTTGACACCACTTTAACTGCCATGGCTCAATGCTATGGAATTCAGGGATTTGCAGTTTTGTGAGGTATTCAGCCTGGTCTGTCAGAGCTCTGGTGCCACAACAAACTGCAAATCATAGGATTCCATTGGATGGAGCCATTGTAATCAAAGTGGTGTCAAACTGCATTATTTCTGCAGTACAGATTAGACCAAGGTAAAATGCTTCAATGCAGAGCTCCCTTCCTTTTTCAAATAGAAAGTGCTCATAAACAACCTGCAATCATATAAAGTCATCCACTGAAACAACCAAGCTGCAACCGGATGAGGTGATCAACTAATACTGAATTTCACATGTGTTCAGCCAAAAGTGTGCAGTAACAGGAACATGTAACAGCAACCTACTGATGACGCATCCCTGGGCTATCTGAAGTGATGCTCCATGGACTGGTGCTGTCCTTGACCCTCTAGTCCTCAGTCCCTGGTGAGGCTCCAGCAAAGAAACAATATTTAGACAATGGGCATAAATTATGGTGCTGGTCCCTCACATCAGATAGCTTGATAAGCACTAATATACACTATTAAATACTAATCACATAAATACCCAAATAATCTTCTTTAGTACTGAGGTGCTGAGCACAAAGTGAATTTGGTCTAAAAACTATAAAATTACATTTTAAATATAGTCCATCCGTTGCAGCATTTATTTTTAGGGCCAACACATTTTAGTTACACTGTCAATTCACCCCATTTTGCAGCATTTAAGAACAACTGTCCTAGTTGTGATCATCCTAACTGTGAGGCACGAACTCTTGTCCTCATGAAATATGAACTGGGATCAAATACAATTCTTACACAGGTCATCAGAATTGGCTTCAAATGTTAAATGCAATTAATGTTATTTCCTAAATGTCACACAGGATGGGAAAAACAAACGCACACATCACCAAATCACATTTGGTAACATAAACATTCTACATCTTGCCAACTATTTTTAGATTATTAGTTATAGCTACTGCTCAGCCCTCATACTTTCAATTTAATTGTTTTATTGACTTCTTTTTTTAAACTTTCTTATGTTTTTATTCCCTGGGGGCCTAAAATTATGGAAAGGAACTGGAAATGGTTCAGATACATAAATACTTGAGAGATATACCAGTTCAGGAATACCTCAGTTAATGAAGCCTCTGAGATCCCCCTTTTCACACTTGTCATACACTGTCTATCTAGAAGTTTTTAGCAAGACTGGCATTGAGACAATAATGAAGGAGTGGAAAAACAGACTTTTTGTTTCATGTCGAAGCAACAAAATCTATTTAAATCTATTTTTATAACTTAGGTCACAAAAATGGAAATTATAAAAAAATATGGAGGTTGCTAAAAGAAAAAAAACTGGATGCATTTTTGAACAAGTCTTTAAGTGGCCTCTAGAAGTTTCTAAATGTTTTTGTTTACTTACACAAGGCGTATCTGGTTTGATTGTTTTGTTTGACAGATGCATATCTTTAGTTTTCAGTAGACTATTTGCTGAAACATACTGAACTGCTCTTTGTGGTATAAGAACCTATCCCTATTCTTCACATGAGATTTCTCCCTCTGGTACCAAATTTTCTGTCAAAGAAATAATGTCCAGAAATGCATCAATTTCATTAATAGGGGCAAACTTTTGCTTATCTGTAAGGACATTCGTAGGTTGTCTACACTGTTTAAAATAATTCAGCTCCACCTTGCATTTTCTTGATCCCCAGCAAGCCCATTAATGCTTAATACCTACTCAAAATAAATACTAACTGCCACATATTTCCCATGCCCAAATTAAAATCAGTACAAAATGGATGCAATTTTTAAAAACATGCCAGCATATAAAAACCTATCAATCTTGCTAGCTTGAACTCTGATTGTTTGCCTCCTTCATCCAATCCTCTTCTCCTCTTCACATTCCAATGAGTGATCAAGAGTAAGTAAAGGAAGACTAAATATCTCTTACTCCATTTTGCAACTGTTAATTTATTTTTAATGAGTGTTTTTAATGTCTTCTGTTGTGCATGCGCACACACACACAGAGGAGGGAAGCTGCTTATCTCATTTGCTGTGATTGTTGTCAACAGAGCTCTTCAACAAGTTGACGCTGCTGCCTCCCCAGCAGACCCCTGGCCAGTGAAGTTGTTCCAAAATCAAGCAATGGTGAGAAGTAGCATGATTTACTTCTTCACTATTGATCTCATGCCTGGGCTTCAGGGGTGTGTGTGTGTAGGGGCTGGCAGCATCCAGAGTAAAGCATTCAATGGCTGGCAACTGCAATGAAGGAGATGGGCAGCTTTATTCCTCATGATGTATTGGAGCTATAGATCAGACTAACCCTCTCTCTTCCTCACCCCACCTGAGTGAGCAAACAAGTGAATGAATGAATGAATAAGTGAAGGAATGCTCACACAGCAAGGTGCCCCAAACCTTGCAAATACAGAGGGTATTTGGAGGATAAAAACTGCATTTTTAAAAAGTTTATAAAATACACACACACCAAGCTTGCTAGACTAGTCCGACCCTCCAATTAGCCCACCCACCCTGATCCTGGCACACATTTACCCCCCCCCCCCAATAATTCAGTGGAATAAAACATTCATATTAATGCTGAAAATTTCACTGTAAAACCAGGTGAACATTGCTTTTTGTGGGTTTTTTGGGCTGTGTGGCCATGTTCTACAAGAGTTTCTTTCTGAAGTTTTGCCAGCATCTGTGGCTGGCATCTTTAGAGAACCGGTGAACATTGTTTGTTCCTACAGAACAAAATAAGTATGATTTTTTTTCACCTGTGAAGACAACCACTTTGTTCAGAAGTTCCTCTGAACTTCTGCCATTAATCTGACACTTTGTATTTGAGATAAACTGTTCACTGTAAACTCTGCACCATTTCACGCTACATAATTATAGCACTATGATTCCACTTTAATTTAATTTTAATGGCTATGAAATCCTGGGACTTGTACATCATGGCATCAGAGTCCTCCCTAAATTGCAAATCCCAGGATTTTGCAGCATGGAACCATGGCAGCTAAAGTGGAATAAAAGTTCTATATGTGTAGAGAGCTTTCTATTTGCCAATATGACATATTTTTTTTTAAAAAAATACTTACTTTCCTTCATGAGACTATGCACTGCTTACCCTGTGGGTGTGGTCACAAAAAGCAATCAAAGATGCTTTAAATAAATTTCCACACACCTTAAACTGCTTAATTTTCAAAACAGACAGCTAATATGTGAACAGGCACAACTTAATTAATCACACACAGAACAACTATCCAGGAGATTGCCCCTTCCTTCGCACATTTAGCAGCTTTGTCGAGGGGAAGTGTGATTAAAAGGAGTGGGAAAGTACAAGAATAGAGTTAAGCCTTCTTTTCAGCAGAACTGTGCCACTCAATTTCAGAGCCCCTTGTATTTAACATTGGTTTTGTTTTTGTTTTTGTTTTAAAAAAATTCTGATCACGGAGTCTCCATGCCATTATCTGTTTTGGCCTTCAGACAGGCCTTCTTGGATGCTATGCCCGATTCAATGATGTTAAAGGGCACCAGTATTCTCATAAGTCCACATTCCATTCCATGTGTGGCTTGGCTTATGTGATTTAAATTTATTATTTTAAAAAACCATTAAACATGCACCATTGTTTATCCTGTTTAGGACTCCAAGCTGGTATACAACAATTTTGTGTCTCACCCCAGTCTTATGTCAAACAAAATTCCGAAACCAGAATAAATTAAAATCCTAATGACTAAGATTTATAGCAAGTTAAAAGGCTGGAATTTTTCCCCTCTTTCAGTGCTGAAAATATTGCAACATTGGTGCTAAGCAAACCTCTTTAGGGAAGGGCTGTGGCTTCTATTATGAGGAAAAAACATTGCAAGCTAAGTTTTGTCATAAAAACATATGCTTTCAATACATTAATAATAATAATAATAATAATAATAATAATAATAATAATAATAATAATAATAATAACAACAACAGCAACAACATATCTGTTTTAATGAATGATAACTATTGAATTTTTAAATATTTATTAAAAATATTTTTGCGTAATGGTTTTGCCAGTTTTTTCCATTGAAACACTGCCTACACCACCTGGTATTTGTTGATGATCTCCAATCCATGTATTAACAAGGTCTGACCCTGTTTCCATAATCAGATGGGATCTGGTGCCTTTAGGGTAGTTAGGGACTTCAAGGTGGCCTGTGTGTGTACCTGCCTTCAAACTGGCTAGCGACCTATGGTGACTGCATTAATTTCATAGGTGAAGTTTAAAACAAGCTACAGCTAAAAAGCTAAACATTTTTAAAAATTAAATAAACAATTTTATTAAAAACACCCAATGGGAACAGTTTTAAAATATAAACAAAAAATAAAAAATAAGAATGCAGCCCCATTTAGTGCTCCTTCTGGCACATGAATTAGAAGCCAAAGGTCTACCCAAATAAAAGGCTATTTTCCTGAAGGCGGAAAGAGAGAAAGCCCGCTCAGTTTCTCCCCAGAGGGAATTCAGCTTCAAAACAGTTGTCTTCCATTGGTTTCCTACCTATTATCTTGAGAACAGTTTCAACAAATAAGTGTCCAGAATGCCTTTATGAAAGACAATGCCACCATCTGCGGATTAAAGTAAGGGCCTTTACAGACTGCCAGAAATAATCCATCTTGAGGCCAGTTTAACTGTCCTGGCTCAATGCTAGGGAATCATGGGAATTGTAGTTTTTTTCTGAAACATTGAGCCTTCTCTGTCAAGAGAGCTCTGGTGCCACAATAAACTACAGTTCCCATGATTCCCTAGCACTGAGCCAGGGCAGTTAAAGTGGTCTCAAGTTGCATAATTTATGGCAGTCTGTAAAGGCCCTAAGTTTCCTTACTATGTAAGAAATATCTGTAGATTAGAAAAGCCAAAGGTACCTGCATAATTAAAGGGTATGATTCTCACCCAGATCTCTGTAGGGTTAAGGCAGGGGTAGGCAACCTTTCCCCTTTAAGGGCCGAGGGACTTCAGCTTCCAGAAGCCTCAGCCATGTTGGCCAATAGCCCCATGTTGGCCAATAGCTCCTGGGATTCTGGGAACTGAAGTCCTTCGGCCCTTAAAGGGGAAAGGTTGCCTACCTACCCCTGGGTTAAGGTAACCCCATTTTGCCCAATTCCTCTGCATCAAAGTGGGACATCAATGAAGTCTCATATCCTCCAACTGTGTCAATTTGGCACTGACAATCCCAATTAATCCCCTGTCACCCTACTTTTTCTGCTGCTTTTAAAATGACCCAATTTCTCTTTCCTCCTCCCACTTTACCCATTTCTCCTCAGCTTCAAATTACTACAGACCTCAAAGTGCAATAGTATTCAGTTTGCACTCAGTTAACTCAGCTGGGGGCAGATGAGAGGAATAAGTGGAACCTTGCCCTTCCCACTACGTTCAGGCAAAAGCAAACTGTTGCAGTTTCTTCTCGCTTGTGTGTTCTATCCCAGTATCTTATGCCATCTTGACTATAGTATGGTGCTGCTTGGCCATATGTACCCTGGTTTTCATCTGTGAACTGCTAGAAGATATGAAGTTTGAGCTGCAGAAGATCTCCCATATTTCTATCCAGATTCCACCCCTCTGTTCAGCCATGTTATGGGTGCTCAGAGAATTATGCCCTAAGTCTGTTCTTGACACCACAATAATTTGTTTCAAATTGTACCATATTTATAATTACAGCCACAGAATATTCATGCAACATAATGAAGCTGATTTCACTTCCCAAACCTCATTGTTTGGGTTTTTCTGTTATCAGTCCTTGCCTCCTATTCTTTCTTCATCCTTGAGATACTGCTGGATTGCAAAATCACATCAACAAAACATGATAGCACATGTTTTATAACTTGAGGATAAACTCTTGTAATTCATTTGCTACCAGAGTCACTGATAAAGCCTTGAAGTCTTTGCATACAATTCAGACTCTATGACTCTAGTCTGGATTCCAAAATATGTGGCATTATCCCAAGTTAATCACTCCTGCTCTCAAACTCTCTGGTGGCTTTGCAAGATATGTACTATAAAACTGTAAAAACTCTGCCTGACCTTGTGTGCTTGCTAGTTAATGGCTCTGCTTTCCTTGCACAATGTTGAATGTTCGCTCCCTTTTTGGGCCAACCCTTTTGGTCATCTAAAATGTTATGTATGGAAATCAGCACAGTATTTTTTGTTCACTGAAACATAAAACCCAAGTGTCAAACTGGCACTTAACAATGCTACTGGCACTTAATAATGTAACAATGTACTTTATTCTGCTTTGGAGAATTCATTCATTCATGAATTTCTTTTACTTTCCTCTTTATTTTAAGAGCCTTAAAGTCTGGCTAGCACTGTGTTTATGCCTTATATTACAGTAATAAGAGCACTGGGAGACAAAAGATTAAGTTTGCAGTTTATTTTCATTTTTCTCTTTGTCCTTTTCCCCCCTTATATTCTTTTGTTACCTTTTCCATCTGCAAATGCAAGTCAGTAGAATGAGGGCTGCCATCTTTTGTAAACTTGTTTTATAATAGGCTCCACTGAATACTGTGACTTGCGGTTGTTGTTGTTGTTGTTGTTGTTGTTGTTGTTGTTGTTGTTGTGTGCCTTCAAGTCATTTCCAATTTACGGACACCCCCAAGGTGAACTTATGTTTTTTTCTTGGCAAGATTTGTTCAGAGAGCCTTTGCCTCCATCTGAGGCTGAGAGCATGTGACTTGCCCAAAGTCAACCAATGGGTTTCTATGACTGCGTGGGAGTTTGAATCCTGGTCTCCAGAGTTGTAGTCCAACATTCAAACCACCACACCATGCTGGCTCTCATCTAAGGCTGACATCATTTACAGATTTACTTCATAGTAGGCTTCACTGAACATAGTGACTTGCTTACTTTTAAGTGAATACAATGGGCCCTTGCTATCCAATCAGTTTGGTTCCAGGATACCAAAATCCATGGATGTACAAAACCCATGATATACAATAATACAGTGTGTGTGTGTGTGTGTGTGTGTATTCCAAAGAGCAAACCTTGATTTTTCATTTTATATAAGGGATACCATTTTACTGTACTATTATATATCATGGGTTTTGTTGAATACATTCAAACCACAGAAGGTTGAATCCGTGGTTAAGGAATCCATGGAGATGTTGGGCTGACTGTGTATAGAGGAATAAGGTGGAATGTATACGTTTAAATTTGTCTGTTTCTCTGACATCGTGTTTTCGGTTCTGTTGCAAATAGAAAGCTGGCTCTTGCAAACCACCATTGGCAAATGTCAGTCTCAGGAACATGTTACACATCCACACCCTACTCTTGACTACAAATTCTTCTTCCCTTCCCTTCTTCTCCTTCATTATCATTTCATGTGAAAAGCACATAGATATTACTTAAAGCTAATGAAGATTCCTTCTAACCAGAGTGCACTAGCCCCTGTCCCCTGCTTTCTAATTCTAGTTAGGAAAGCAACGTTACTATCTTGTACCTACTGGCATTCTATTAAACAACACTGAGAGCTAAAACAAAACAAATTATCCAATAGTTCTCAATAATGATCTAAAGCTGGATGGAGCCATATATAAGAACTAAGCTAATCCTGGAGACACCACTTTACTCTTCAGAAATCACTGATGAGATAAATTACTAAAATATGGAACTACTTCACAGGAAGTTTAAATGAATTTTACAAGCATTATGGGCTCCCAGGGGCATCACTAGGGGAATGTGGGCTGCACCAGGTGACAAACTAAGTGTGGTGCCACCACTGCCCCCCAAACATCTGCCTTTTGGCAGAAACAGACTGTGGTGTTAGTCTGTGCTTCTTTAAAATCCTGGAGCTCAGAGGAAGAGATGGAGTGACTGGTGTAAAGCTAAGTGGGAGGAGGAAGTTTTTTTAAAAATTATTTTTTTTTAGATTAAACTTTCAAAATACTTTTCATTTTTATTTTTTTTTAAAATCACATCTTACCAAATTTTCACATTAACCACATGAAACTATGGACATGTAAATGCATTTAGGCTGTACATATGATACTTAATTTTGCTAGTTGTTTATGTCACAATTATTGCCATCACATTCAATGATATATGGGAATTACAATTTATGAGTAACATTAGTACAAAAAATATTACTAAGGATTCTGTAGGGAATGGTATGGAAGGAGGTCAGTGGCGGTGGTGACACCATTAGTTACTGCTCCAGGTGACACCAACCCTAGTAACACCCATGTGGGGTCCTACAAGATTATATTGTAACAACAGGAAAAGTACGTACCACCTCCAATCCACCAATGGACAGAGCACATAACCTTACTGTATGTAATAATGTAATATCATCTAATGTTGACATGTGACAAGTAATCATGTATCAAAGGAAACAGTAACATGACACTTGTTTGTTCATTTGGACTGCTTACAAGAGAATTTAACACAGAATATCTATTCGAAGATTTTGGTTTGGACTTTGGAGACAGTCCTTACCTCCCTTCCCCTTCTGTGTATTCCACTCTCATCTCTTCTTTTTAAATGCCTTGAACAAGCACTCTAAAACACTTTAAATGATCCATAAATGAATATAATAAGTCTGTGGATACTTTGAGGGCCTTTCTAAAATTCAATGTTGCTTAAAAGGTAAGGAAGAGAAAATTGGTGTTTCAGATATTGTTTCAAACACTCAGAAACCATGGGTTTCCAGAAGTCAGATACTACCTCCCTACTAATGTAAAAATGATTTCTTATTATAATACAGACATATATCTCTGTATTAAGGTTTCTTATTTACAATTTTAGACTACAGTCATCCCTCCATTCTTGTGGACTTGGGATCTGTAGGAGGCAAACAGAGGGGCTAAAATGGGGTGCATACAATAGGGCTTGAATAGGCACAATTTTCTGCTTTCACGGGTGTGTGTGTGTGTCCGGAATGGACCCCCTGTGAGAACAGAGGAAGGACCGTATTTCACAACCTTGTAAAAACCAGCACTTACACTTTAGGTGTGATTTTATCACTTACTAATAGAGAGAAAGAGAGAGAGAATGCCACTACTCAAGAAGCAGTATGATATTGCAGTTTGAGTGTTTGGATAGGACTATGGAAAACCAGAGTTTGAATTTCTGCTCAGGCATGGAAATCCACTGAGTGACCTTGGGCAAGTAAGGCTTTCACAGCCTTAGAGAAAGGCTACAGCGTATTACCTCTGAAATAAATCTTGCCAAGAAATGATAAGGTTGCTGTAAGTCAGAGATGACTTGAACACACATGAACAGAAAGACAACAACAACAATAACAGCCATTACGCCACTTAACTGACACTTCCAAAGATACAGTTATGGGACGAAAAGAAAAACAGACAGGGGAGCTCATTATGCTGTGCTATCTAGTTCCATTACCTTCCACTCACAAGTACTGACCTGGTCCACAGGCATGAGACAAGCTGCTCTATCCCACCATGAGTTGTGTCCCTTAAAATGAATTCAGACACATCAGCCTGGCTCTTGCTCTGCTGAAGCTGTTACCAGCAATGAATATTAGGTGGGAGAACAAAGGCTTAAGGTGGTTTATCAGCCAGATAAAAGCATTTGGGCTGAAAGCTGACAAAGGTTTTATGTCTGTTTTCAGACTATGCTATTTGATGAAGTCATAGCACATTTTAAAATGCATATTTCAGGTCTCCTCTCTCATATCCTAGGAAGCAAAATGGCAATCATTGTTGCCTCTGCTGCCTTTAAAAAATGCTGGTCTTCAAGAAAACTAAATGTATGAAGTTTGTGGAGTTTACGTGAAACACACACTTTCAAAACCACGAATAAGTTCTTGACAGAGTTAGAGACCCAAGTAAAAGTGATTCAGACTCTCTCATAAAAAATTAAGAGCAGCTATGATTTACATATACTTATCATCGTTGTAAAGAGCAGAATGCTCACAGCTTGAATTTTAAAAAAGTAAGAGAGCCAACATGGTGTAAAGGTTTGAGCATTGATGCTGGAGATCAGGTTCAATTCCCCGCTCATGCATAAAAAAAAAATCCACTGAAGAAACTTGCTAAGAAAACCCTATGATAGGTTCATTTTTAGGGTCACCATAAATAAAAAATAAATCAAAATTATATAGGATGCAGACAACAACAACAAAGTGTAATAATAAGCTACCAAGACTATATGGGAGGGAGACAATTAAGAACAAAGAAAAATAAAGATAGCAATTTTGACTTGCGACAATTAATATATTTCATTTGTTATCACCCCAAAGATATATTATTATTATTCTTGTTGTTAACTGTCTTCAAGTCAACACCAACTCATGGTGATCCTGTGGATGAGATATCTCCAAGATGCCCTATCCACCACTTCTCAGCTTAGATCCTGAAGATTCAGGCCATGACCTCCCTGATTGAATCTAGCCATCTGGCATGCAGTCTTTCTCTTTTTCTTCTACCTTCTAACAAATATTAATGGGTATAGAGGAGTTAAGATATCCATGTCTCCTTGCTTGTCTTGTAACAGAGTTACTCCTGGACTAGCGCCTCCCAACAATGTTTTAATATTTATGGTACTTTACCAAGTACCTGCCATATTTCAACACAACATTTAAGTCAAATACATCCATATTTTTTTGAAACTTCTTTTAAATTATATTAATAGTTTCATTGTTATAGGTTTTTAAAAACTATTTTAAGAATGCCTGTTTTATTATTAGCAACTTTGAGCACTATCTTCCCTGTGAAAGATATAATAGAATGAATGAACACTCCAATGCCAAAGCTGAAAATTATTTCAGCAATCATAATCAGCACTAGAATCTGCCTTCTGAGAAATTTGCACATCATCTTTCTGAACACAATTGTGATCTCATATTCTAAAGCAACAACCATCTGCAACCTAGTCCTATCTGCACATTAATTAATCTGTTAAATTCATAACACTTCTGGGATACCTTTTTTTACAGAACAAGTACAAAAGGTGACATAACTATGGCTAGCCATGAATAGACCTATTGCCTTGGAATATGACCTCTGCATCCTGTTGTGAGAAGGAACAACAATGAACCAAAAGAAATATGGACACAGCAACATCTAACAATAGGTATTCATATGCCCTGGCTAATGTGTTTTTAAAGCCACAGTGGCAATCTATTCTTTGGTTCCCCTTTTTTTGGTCTCCCCACTACATATACGCATTGATGCTGATAAAATGCATACTGACAGAGAGAAACGTCTGATGAATTAGCAAAACGATCCCACTTCAGCCTCTGTGAATAGTGTTCTCTGCAATTATTTGCACTGAAAGCTATAGTAAAATCATTTGAACATAATTCATTCTTACTTGTGCTTTTGTGAAAATTTAAAGGTGAAAACAGTTCACTGAAAATGGAAACACAAACTGTAGCTGTCGGTGTTAAATATACATTTAAACAGATAATACTGTCTGTTTCTCTTACAACAGAGTGATGAAGATGGAAACGCTAGATTTATGTGATATACCCTCTCTGAAATCAGCAGTCAGCAAAAGTTAGACAGATGCAATCTAGCTCTGTCACTTGCTGATTAAGGTAGATTGGTGTCCCAGTCCTATGCATTTGTTATCCTTGCATTTGCATTTAAATTAATTTGCATCCTTGTATTTAATTTTCAGAGAAAATCAACAGTTTTTCAGGTAAAGTAATGGGTGGGGGTAAAAGTAGTACACTTGTATATTTTTGTACATTATTTTTTGACTAAGCATTCATATAACTAGTTTCCTTGCACTAGTGTGTAGAATCTAAATTAATGCCAGAATAAAATGAGATAACCCCTGCCCCATTTTATTCTTAATGAAAAACAAGCCATATAAAAATTTGCATGTGCTACAAACATCTATGCTTCACTGTTATTTAATTGGCAAGATGGCAAAGTGTAGTAACTAGCAGTGTAAAATACAGAAGTCCCAGTCCATTTTTACATTTCCCATCAAGACACTAGACCAGGGACAGGCAACCTTTTTGAGACCTGGGCCGGTCTCCCGTAGCCCAAGTCTCGGCTGGGTCGAGGGGGGGGAATGGCGGTGTGTGCATGCACCCTACGCCGCCACGCGCGACCCCCCCCATGTGCACGGCCACAACCGCCACGGCGCATGTCGCAACCGCCATTTTGGAAGTCCAAATCGCGGCCACAACGCGTTTGCGTATTTGCAGGAGTACTGTGCATGTGCAACCGCCACGGCACATGTCACAGCCGCCATTTTGGAAGTCCAAATCGCGGCCACAACGCGTTTGCGCATTTGCAGGAGTACTGTGCATGTGCAAACGCGTCGCGGATGCCATTTTGATTTCCAAAATGGGGATGGCAGCGAGCACGGCCGCAGAGTGGCAAAAACGTGCCCCGACAGCGGCGCGCTGCGGCAGCGGCGGCGCTGGTGCACGGCAGCGGCGGCGGCAACCTTCGGCCTGGGCCGGGTTGCCGGTCCCTGCACTAGACCTACAATCAAAAACATATTTGCTAGAAAATAAAGCTCACTGAATTCAGCAGGATATTTGTTGTTGCTGTTTGTCTTCAAGTCATTTCTGATTTATGGTTTACCGTAAGGCAAACCTATCATGTGGTTTTCTTGGCAGCTTTCTTCAGAGGGGGTTTGCCATTGCCCTCTCTGAGGCTAAGAGAGGGTGACAGACCAAAATGGGTTTCCATGGCTCTCTAATCACAGCTCTATGTTCAAACTATTACACCATAAACAGTACATGCACATAGGGACTGCCCACTTTATATGACAGTGATGGTGAACCTTTTAGAGACTGAGTGCCCAAACTCAGAGGCATTCCCACACTAGGTGTCACCAGGTACTGGGGAGCGAGACATCTGGGAGAGCAGGACTTCTGGGGGGGGGGGGGGGGGGACATGGAATGAAAAAATGGAGGACCTGACCAAATGAAAGCTCAAAACAAAAACAAAACAAAAAAGCCACTCAAATAAATATTAAATCCATTCTTTTCAGCCCTGCTCAAAATGGAGGACCTTTTGGTATTCCTCCTGGACAGGAGGTTGAAATGCAGGACAGGTCCTGAAAAGGAGGAGGACCAAGTCAGGTCACCCTGAGCTAAAAACACCTATATAGATATAAAATAAATCTATGCTTCTCAGCCCTGCTTAAAATGAAGGACATTTTGAAATCCCTCCTAGACAGGAGGCTGAAAGAGAGGATAGGTCCGGGAAAGGGAGGACCAAGTCTGGTCATCCTGAGCCAAAAACACTCATAAATCCATGCCGCTTAGTCCTGCTCCAAATGGAGGATGTTTAGGAATCCAGATAAATTATTTGTTCGAACAGCCTTCATTTTTCTCTGAAGATGCCAGCCACAGATGCTGGCGAAACATCAGAAAGAAACTCTTCTAGAACATGGCCACACAGCCCGAAAAACCCACAAAAAACTATGGATGCTGGCCATGAAAGCCTACGACTTCACAGCCTTCATTTCCTTCCTCCCTCCTCTCCATGCCAGGTATCTCAGTGTCCAATTAACTGTTTTTGACAGTGAGCTAGCAAGTGAGGGAAATCCTTTGTTGTTGTTGTTGTTGTGCCTCCATGTCATTTTGACGACCCTAAGAGCCAGCATTGTGTAGTGATTTGAGTGATGGACTTTGACTCTGGAGACCAGGATTCGAATCCCCATTCGGCCATGGAAACCCACAGGGTGACCTTGGGTGACTCACACTCTCTCAGCTTCTGAAGGAACTGGCCAAGAAAACCCCATGACAGCATCGCCTGAGGGTGACCATAATTTAGAAACGACCTGAAGGCACACCACAACAAGTCACACAAGGCGACCCTGTCATGGGATTTTCTTGGCCAATTCCTTTTGAGGGGTTCTGCCATCTTTGCCCTCCTCTGAGGGAGCAGGAGAAATCCTGACCTCTCCCTCAGTAGAAAAATGGAAGGTGGCCCCCTCTCCCTTTCCCTCCCGCTGCCTTCTGAGGGAAATTATGCCAGCACCAGTGGTGCGTAAAATTGATGTGAACGGGAAGAACTGGTGTCCCCTTCCAGTACCTTTTCCATCCAAATGTGGCAGTAGCCCTTGACAAATAAAGGTACATTTAAGGCTTTAAAGACAAATGTGCCCATGTAGTGAATCATTATAATTGATTAATTCAAACATTTAGAGCAGGGGTAGGCAACCTTTTTGAGTCAGGGGCCGGGTTGCTGTCCCTCAGACAATTGGGGGGCCGAAGCACCAAAAATAAATAAATGAATAAATAAATAAAAATAAAAATATATATTTTTAAAAAATTAAAAAAAATTAAAAATATGCATGCACACTCTCTCAGCCCCAGAAAAGCCATGGCAAACCCCTGTGGAGATTTTGCCAAGAAAATCCCAAGAACAAGTAATAACAACAATAATCAATATCATCATGGAGGTTGGTGGTGGCAGTAGCGGCAGCGGCGGCAGGACTAGCTTGGGGCCGGTCCAAAGGCCTCGGGGGGCCGCATCCGGCCCCCGGGCCTTAGGTTGCCTACCCCTGATTTAGAGGCTAGTTACCTGTGTTGTATTAGCACAAGGCCATTGATTAATTTGCATTATTAGGAACTGAACTTCAAAGTGCAATGCTTCAGAAGTTACAGGTTCCCACAGAAATGCACAAAACTGTGATGTTGAAGAGAGCATATTTATATTAGGAAATGAAAAGTAAGATAATCCTGGCAATAAGTTTGCATCAGTCAAAACTTATTGCCAAGAAAAAAAACTCATGTCAGTCAACAGAAAATTGTAGGTATTAGTGACTATTATTAATACATCTGAGTCTCCTTTATCCAGAATTTCAAAATATACATAATAATAATAATAATAATAATAATAATAATAATGGGTGATTGAGACAGTGACTCCTTTGCTTTCTGATGGTTCAGTGTGCACAAACTTTGTTTCATGCACACAACTGTATAAAATATAAAATTCAGGCTATAAGGTAAATATGAAAACTAAATAAATTTTGTGTTTAGACTTGGGTCTCAGCTCCAAGATATCTCATTATGTACCTATATGTAAATACTGTACAAATATTCCCAAATTTAAAAAAAATCCAAAATCCAAAACACCTCTAGTCCCAAGCATTTTGGATAAAGGAACTCAACATGTAGCAACATAATTTCACAAAAGTTGTAAAGATTTCTCAAAAAATTCTATAATAAGCCTCCATTTATAGTAAACTCTATAGTTCACCATTACTGACCTTCTCAAGGAATGCACAAGAGAAGAAGACCACAAGAGGTCATGCTAGTCCTGGCCAAAAACCAGCCTTCAGGCTGTGTCACATTTCCATTTACAAGACAAGAGCACACAATCTCCTGGCAAGAACCATTCAAAATCTTACAAATCTCATCTTTAGTTTTCAAAGTATGATGATTTATGTAGTTTTCTCACAGAAAACATAAAATAAGCTTTTCATCAAATGAGAAACAATGTAAGGATTTGGGCATGTACTGACTATTTCCAAACTCTAATCCCGTCAAGCTGAAATCTAACTCCAGATATTCACAACCATAATCCAATCACTTTAGGGGGATCTGAATTAAAAAGTCTTGACCATGGGGAGATGGGAGATTTAGTCAAACTCCAGTGACCAAATGCCTATCCCAGGTTTCATTAACTTAAAGCAGTCTCAGTCATCCAGCTTGATATATTTCCAGTCTGATTATATCACTGGACAATTTGCTTTGTTCTAGGCTAAGCAGATAACTAAATGATTGGGTTTAAGAAGGGAGTGGGAAGTGAAGTGAGTGGGGATGGTCTCTTGGCCAGTTTGGGGAAATGTTGGGGATGTGTATCTGAAAATGTTAGAAAACAGATTACCTTTTAAACATATCACCTTTAAACTGAACTCTGAAGACTAGATTACAGAATCTGGGAAGTGTTAGCTTCAAGGAGAATCAGCTTTTTGGGGGGGGGGGGGGGGTCCAGGGGAAATTAGTTTGATTGCCCAAATGTGGATAGGAGAGAAATACAATACATGCATGCAATAAAATATGTAAAGAAGTTGATGAGTAAGAGGGGGAAATGCACATGTCAGAGATAGTACACAGACAGGTGTTTACATTAATGGTCAAAGACTCTGAGCTAAGAAGGTAAAGTTGCTCCAAAAAAGATCCTTGATATAATGGCCACAATTAAAAAATCTATCAGAATATTGTAGATAGTAACAGTGGGATACAATTGTATTGGGTTACAAACTCTATAGCTGGGATGGGTAACTTTTTGAGATATGGATGATGCACCTGACCCCCACTACACCTTGAAAATTGCATTGACCCAAAGGTCCCACTATATGACCCTCATTGACACAGTGGGGCAACCACTACCCTCAGTATACTCTTGCCTACAGCACCTGGTATTCGCTGGCAATCTCTTAGTCAAGTATTAACCAGAACTAGCGTCTTTTGGGTATTTAGGCAGTCCAGTGCCCTATAGACAATCTAATTTTATTTTAATTTTTAATCGGAAAGCCCCCACAATGATTCTAGATGGTGTAGGAGGAAATTCTGCTAGGGTGGGAGGAAGCAACATTGAACTCTTTTAAGCAAGTTTTTTTCAAAGCAGAAACTCAGAAAACTGCTTTTGATCGTGATACTTAGAGTTGAAAAAGGTGCAGAAGAAGGCAACCAAAATGGTTAAAAAAAAACAACCAGAGAATTTTTTCTGTGAGGAAAATAACAGTTGCAGCCATGTAGTGCAACACAAATAAAGTGAAAAGGGAGGAAGTGAGAGAGCTACAATCTTACTGCACCACACTCCAAAAATAGGGCTAGTTTGCTTTAATAGCTTTGACTGCCTCCTGTTGCATGTTGGGATTTGTAGTTTCGTGAGGCTTAAAGGTTCTCTGGCTGAATATTCTAAATGTCTCTTCCTAAACTACAAGTTCCAGAATGCAACAGGAGGCAGCCAGAGCAGTTAAAATGACGTAGTCCCATTTTAAGAGTGTAGAGCAGGGGTAGACAACCTAAGGCCCGGGGGCCGAATGCGCCCCCCCCTGAGGCCTTTGGACCGGCCCCAGGCTGGTCTTGCTGCTGCCCCCCCACCGCTGCCGCCACCCGCCTTGATGATATTTATTATTGTTGTTATTACTTGTTCTTGGGGTTTTCTTGGCAAAATCTCCACAGGGGTTTTGCCATGGCTTTTCTGGGGCTGAGAGAGTGTGCATGCATTTTTTTAAAAAAATTCATTTATTTATTCATTTATTTATTTATTTTTGGTGCTTCGGCCCCTCAATTGTCTAAGGGACAGCAACCCAGCCCCCGGCTCAAAAAGGTTGCCTACCCCTGGTGTAGAGAGATAGTCTCCTTATAGAAACAGATAGACACAGAGCACTCTCTGGAAGAAAATGCTTTGATACGTTCATGGAAAAGAGACTTTATACCCCATCCTAATTTTGTAAAAAAATCACTAAATATTACTGATGATTGCTGAATAAAACTGCATCACTTTAAATAAACTTGTTACTTAGAAACAAAATTTTTAAACTTAAAATAAACTTTTATTGTCAGTCAAGATTACTGAAAATAAAATAAAATAATGAGAACTGAGTAGTGTGGTACCCATTAATTCAATGCAATGAAATATCTGTAATAAGTTATGAAAATGAAATGTTCTTAATTTGTAAAAATAAAAAGAGTAACAAATCTAAATATGTAGAAAAATTATTCTCTGCATTCCCCTTTTCACAGCAAAATTCAAAACGAATGAATACTTTCACAACAGTGTCACTTGGAATATTCTGACAGCTGTGATATAATCCCAATGTTTTTGAGGTCTTATTCAAAATATCCATTCTTTGAGGGGAAATCCATGAGACATGATGAGGCTTGTCTGGGTATTATTCCATTGAATGTTTGTGTTGTTGTTGCATACATAAAAAAAAAAAACAACCCACGGTGTCACTTCTCAACTGCTCTGTTCTTTTGAAACTGAGCGATTCTTCTTGACTCTGTAGGCATAGAGGCCATCTCCGGCACTCTAAAAAAGTAACTATCAATGACTGTTAAGGTGCCAAGAGTTGGGAAACACCCCTGTTGCCTTCAGTGCAGTCTTTTGTATATGTAGGATATTCTCATTCAAAGGAACACACCGCTGGAGCTAGACTAATAGCCTTTACAGACTGTCAGAAATAATGCACCTTGACTCCACTCTAACTGCCCTGGCACAGTGCTAGGGAATCATGGGAATTGTAGTTTTTCTGAGACATTGAGCTTCTCTGTCAGAGAGGTCTGGTGTCACAATAAACTACAGTTTATTGCACTATTTAGCTGCACTATTTCTGGTAGTCTGTAAAGGCCCTAAGTTTACTAAGCTTAGTTCCCACTGCATTCAATGGTACGTTAGTTGTGCTATATCTCCCCTAGATATCAGCAGGAATTAATTTCAACAAAATTAGTTCCTACCGGGAGCAGCAGCCAATCCAAAGGAACATTTCACTTGTGGGGTCTGAGCCTTCATAGACTCCACTTATTTAAAGTGATGCAGTTTTATTCTTATTTGTTAATAAAAACAAATTGTACAGAAGGATTATAGCAACATTTTACTATGAAATACTCAGTCAGGTCTTAGGGTTATATGGGAAAGGAAAGCTTATTCAACTGTTGTTCAATGCTAGCAATACAGCAACAATTCTCTATAGATCAGCTGCAAAATGGATCCATAAATCTGGAGGGCTAAAAGAAAATGCAGTCAATCTTTCATGAGTGGAGGTCTCTCCAGAGCCAGCTGGACTGCCTTCTCGCAGCAATGGCCTTTTACACTGTCAATAAAGATAAAGAATAAGGCTGAAAACTAAGCCATATGATAAACAACTTAGGAAGCT
This sequence comes from Phrynosoma platyrhinos, assembly GCA_020142125.1. Classification (NCBI taxonomy): domain Eukaryota; kingdom Metazoa; phylum Chordata; class Lepidosauria; order Squamata; family Phrynosomatidae; genus Phrynosoma; species Phrynosoma platyrhinos. The sequence goes on along the minus strand of CM034701.1, from coordinate 311,798,244 downwards.
GGGTATGTTTTATTCAGAGAAAACCGAGAGGTGACATGATAGCCACATTTAAGTATGCAATGTAGAAGACTGAACGAGCTTGTTTTCTGATGCCCCAGAGACTAGGACACAAACCAAGTGGTTTAAATTAAAATAAATGAGATTTCACCTAAACATTTGGGGCTTATCCACATGGGTCAAATAAAATGGTCTCACCCAATCCTCACAGTGAGCTGTCCCTACAACACAGGGTCAGACCCCCGATTCAAGTGCAGACTGTCTTCACAATGTAAGATCAGATCTGCACTGAATCCACCCTCTCTCTTCTTATACCTTTTTTTTTAAAAATACACTTTTGCTCTGAATTTTGAAGAAAAACTTGGAGTGCTCTGTAGTTACACTGGGTGGCTGTCGACACACACATTCCCTCTGTGTCACCCAGCACTGTTGCTGCTGGCGTGAGTTGCTCCCTCTGAAGTCACCACAAGGCTCCCATCCTGCGATCAACACTGGGCACCTCATTTCTGACCTCAGAGGGAGCGACACCCACTCTAAATCACTGTGCAACACAGCAGGGATTTGTTTGTGTAGACAGCCATCTGGCATTGCAGCTGCCTTGGGGCAGTTCTGGTATCAGAATACTCTGGGGGCATCCAGAAGTATTCTGGCTTGTGTAGACAAGCCCATGGAAGAACGTCTTTGCTGTCTGATAGTGGAACAGACTTCCTGGAGGGGGGGATTCTCCTTCTTTGGAGATCTCTAACAGAGGCTGAATGGATATTTTTTAGGACTGCTTTGTGTATTCTTACATGGCAAGGTATTGGATTAGATGTCCTTTGAGACCCCTTCCAACTATAAGATTCTATGAACAAGTCAACATGTGATAGATCTCCCAAATGGACCATTCTTATGGATCAAAGACAAGTAACAAGAGTAGGCCTATACAGCAGCATGATAAAGAAAACCGACTTCTAATAAATCTGGAAAGGTGGAATAGAGTCAAACATTTCCCATCTAGCGCATAATTTCTAGTAGTTAAGAAATTACTTTTCTTAACCTATTAAAATTATTTCTATATAAGCAGAAAATCTTTAAAAATTACTCAGTGCCTACTATCCAGCAAAAGCTAAAGTTGTAACAGAGCAAAATGGAAGTCATGCCCTGTGAAGAGTGGAACAAGGAGCTGGGTATGTTTAGCCTGATGAAAAGAAGGTTAAGATGGGACATGATAGTCATGTTTAAATATTTGAAGGGATGTCATATCCAAGAGGGAAGAGGCTTGTTTTCCATACAAGACTAGGACAAGGAGCAATGGATTCAAACTACAGGAAAACAGATTCCACTCAAATCTCAGGAGGAACTTCCTGATGGTCAGAACTATTTGACCGTTGAATAAGCTTCCTCAAAGTGTGATGGAGTCTCCTTCTTTGGAGGTTTTTAAACAGAGGCTGGATGGCCATCTGTTGGGTTGCTTTGGTGTTCCTACTTGGTAGGGGGTTGGACTTGGTGGCCCCTGTGGTCTCTTCCAACTCTATGATTCTATGAAAATGGAGCAATATTACAACTAACATGGATTTCAATGGCATCTAATAACAAATATTTACTGGCATCTGCTGTATAGGCAAATTCTTAAAAAGCAAAATGTAAGAAGTAATAGTGCCACTCTATTCTGCTTTGGTCAGGCCTCACCT
>CM034701.1:311780494-311791409 GCA_020142125.1 Phrynosoma platyrhinos | reverse complement strand
ATAAACAATTAAACAATAATTTAAAACCCGCCGGCATTCTCCCCAGTTTCGCGCCGTCCACAGCTGCTCCCAGCCGTCCCAGGTGATGGCAAGGGGCAAGAGAGTCCTTCAGGGGCCTGAGTCCTCCAAGAGCACCAGAGCACCACTGGCGCTGCCTATAGGCAGTATTTCTCTTCCAGGTTTGCCCACTGTTGCCGATGGTCAGGGCTTGAGAGGCTTTGAAGGCTCAGCTCCCTTGGGGCCAAGTGTTCCAAGGCAGGAGGGGGCAGGGGAAGACTCTCACCGCCCGCTCCTGTCCTCCAGAGTCCTCCTTCCAAGGCCTCCTGCTATCTATGAGTGAGTGGCTGCAGTACAAGCATTTAACCACTGCACCACCAAAATCATTAAAAAAACCAACTTTCTCCTCCTCCTGAGCTTTACTCCACTTGCACCATCTTTTGATTGTTTTAAAGGAATGCAGGTGAATACCACAGCCTGTTTGGGGAGTAGTGGTGTCACCCTCCTTCCCTCTGTCACAACCAACTACAATTCCCAGAATTCCACAGCATTGAGCCAGGGCAGTTAAAGTGGTGTCAAACCAGATTATTTCTGCAGTGTGGATGAGGCATGAGAAGTACTACACCAGGGGTAGGCCAGATGCGCCCCCCGAGGCCTTTAGACCGGCCCCAGGCCGGTCCTGCCGCCACCACCCGTCATGATGATATTAATTATTGTTGTTATTACTTGTTCCTGGAGTTTTCTTGGCAAAATCTCCACAGGGGTTTTGCCATCATGGCTTTTCTGGGGCTGAGACAGTGTGCATGCATCCCTGCTTGTTTTGTGGGCCTGCCTTCCAGTTGTTTCCATGATGATAATGATTATTGTTGTTATTACTTATTCTTGGGGTTTTCTTGGCAAAGTCTCCACAGGGGTTTTGCCATGGCTTTTCTGGGGCTGAGAGAGTGTGCATGCATATTTTTTATTTTATTTATTTTTATTTTTATTTATTTATGTATTTTGTGCTTCAGCCCCCCAATTGTCTGAAGGACAGCAACCCGGCCCCTGGCTCAAAAAGGTTGCCTACCCCTGTACTACACTCATCCCTCCACATTTGCTGGAGTCAGGGGCACAGGACCCCCGTGAATGTGGAAAAACTGCAAATAACAAAAATACTATGTTTTACCCGAGTCTCTCTAGGAATCGCTAGGTCCTCCAGTACAACTCTATGGTCAACATCTGCTGGATATTGACCACAGAATTGTGCTGGAGGAGCTACAAATGTCTAGTGGAGTTTCTCTCTAGTAATCTCTAGGTCCTTCCATGCAACCTTTGGTTAAAGTTGACCATAGAGTTGCGCTGGAGGACCTAGAGATTCCTAGAGAGAACATTAATCAAAAGTGAATAATCAAATCTGCAAAAATGAAAGCTGCAAATGTGGAAGGATGACTGCAGTTTGTTGGAGAGGGTCAGTGGCTGCTACCAAGCTTTGGAACTCACTTCCTAGGGAGGCCAGGATGGCGCCATCCCTGCTATCCTTCCAGTGGCAGGTAAAGATGTTCTTGTGTGGGCAGGCTTTGCAAATTGATAAGGTCTGGGAATGTTGTGCTATTTAAAATTTTAGGGTTTGTATTGTAACATTTCAATTTTAGCTCATAACAGTTTTAACTTTTTAAATGGTTTAATTGTTTTTAATTTTTTATATTTATAAATTTTAATGTTGGACCGTTTTTAAATTGTATTGTTTTAAATCTGCCATTCGCTGCTTTGAGTCCCTATATCGGGAGAAAGGTGGGATATAAGAAAATAATAATAATAACAATAATTATTATTATTATTATTACTTGAGTTTACTTAACATTTATGTCACAATAACAAATAAATTGGCGCATTCACAATCCTGAATCTGCTTGTGTAAATCAAGTGGTAATAATTCCAGTTGAATCTTGTTCAATTCCAGGATGTAACCCAACAAAATGTAGGGGGAAATCAAAGGGGAGTGAATATTTCTGTATACAGAATACATGTTTCATGTGCATTGCTATTTATATACCTGACAAAAACTCTGAACCATGTCCAATTGGTAGAGGTGATTATTGGCCACAACGTTGAGGCAGTATTAGGGCAGTAGGGTCAGCCAAGTGAAAACTGGAGAAGGCTCCTGTACCTTTAATGGTTGTGTGTGTTCTTAAGGGAACTTCATCAGATGTTGCTTGTTGAACAGCCAAGTAATAATAATAATAATAAGCAACACCTGCTGAAATTTCCTCTTCTACACAATCATGAAAACTACAAGAGCCATCTCCAGTTTTCACTCAGGCAACACTGTGACAGGCTTCCAGCTCATATGAATAACTTGAAAGTGTTGGTTTTAATTATTTTTAAATGCTACTTGGACATTTGCTTTATTACAGAAAAATATCCATGTAGCAATTTTTAAAAATGCAGTATTTCTGGAGTAATTTGTAAATGAATTAGATATCCTGACTGAGGCTTTCAGAGGGCCTGTGGAGAACCTCCAGTCACAAATAAAGTGACCTTTCCCACTACACACTTAGGGCCTTTGCAGACTGCTAGAAATAGTGCAAACTGAATCCACTTTAAGGGTTAGGGTTAGGGAATCATGGGAACTGTATTTTATTGTGGCACCAGAGCTCTCTGACAGAGAAGGCTCAATGTCCCAGGAAAAAAAAGCAATTCCCATGATTCCCTAGCACTAACCCTAACCCTTAAAGTAAACTCAATTTTCACTGAGTCTGCAAAGGGCCTTACAAGAGTTATCACTCTCCTTTAACTGCCATGGTTTCTTCTCATAGAATCCTGGGATTTACAGTTTAGAGAGGGTGATTTAAAATTATCTGCAAGAAAGTTTGGCTGCCCCACCAAACTATATGTCAGGGGTAGGCAACCTTTCCCCTTTAAGGGCCGAGGGACTTCAGCTCTCAGAATCCCAGGAGCTATTGGCCAACATGGGACTATTGGCCAACATGGCTGAGGCTTCTGGGAGCTGAAGTCCCTCAGCCCTTAAAGGGGAAAGGTTGCCTACCCCTGCTATATGTCCTAGGATTCCACAGGATGTTATCATGGCTACTGATATAATCATAGTGCTGTAATTGTGTAATGCAGGGGTAGGCAACCTTTCCCCTTTAAGGGCCGAGGGACTTCAGCTCCCAGAAGCCTCAGCCATGTTGGCCAATAGTCCCATGTTGGCCAATAGCTCCTGGGATTCTGGGAGCTGAAGTCTCTCGGCCCCTAAAGGGGAAAGGTTGTCTACCCCTGGTGTAATGTAAAAGCCTCCTTTGAATGAAATATTCCTATTTATGATCTACGTTTGAGGAGACCAGCCTTCAGTTAAAGGGGTTGTTGTTGTTGTTGTTTTAAAAACAAACAGTTTTTTTAAAAAAAAATTAATTTTATTCTGTTTGACTTCTTCACCTTGAGATGGTCCAAGAAGATCTTCTCTCTTGTTATCAAGATCTTTGCTATCTGATGTTGCTCCAGTATTTCTGAGTAGTCTCAGAATGATTTACAAGTAGCAGAAACTCTGGTAATTTGGAATGCTTTCTGAATGGCATACCCTCCAACCTTTCACAGATGAAAACTGAGACACATGTGGCCAAACAACAACAGAATGTAGTCAAGATGGCAAAAGTTTTTAATGAGAAAGAACATACAAGCCAAGAGAAGCTGCAGTAGTTTGCTTTTCCCAGCGTCTACTGGGAAGGGCAAGATTCTGCCCTTTCCTCTCCTTTCCCTCTTGCTGAATTAACTGAATGCAGATTAACACTTTGAACTCAGTTTGCAGCATTGATCTAAGGTGAAGACAAAAGGAGGCTTTTACATTACACAATTACAGCACTATGTTTATACATAAAGTAATGCAGATTACTTTAACACTTTGAACTCAGTTTGCAGTACTGAAGTAAGGTGAGGACAAAAGGGGAAAGATCAGGTGGAGAGAGAAAATGGGAAATTTAAAAGCAGCTGAAAAAGTGAGAGGACGAAAGATTGAGACTATCCTGCCTAACTGGACAGTTAGAGGGTGTTCAACAGAGAAACAAACATGGTTTGTGTACTGAAACCTGTATGAAGAATTCTTTTCCTGACCAGTTAAACAGTTCATACTTGTATTTCATTAGGACTTCAGTGACATTTTTCTGCTTTCAAATCTCATTTCCCCATACCACTTCACAGCAATATATTTTGTATATTGTTAAGGTAGGAGACCATTTTTGATAAAATGCCTAGCAGAGGGGCGGGATATAAATACAAATTATATTATTATTATTGTTATTATTATTATTAAAATCATAATTTCTGCCAATACGCAGTCCATTGTCAAACGTTCTAAACTATATTTTAATATATACCTAGGGATGTAATATTGATATTGATATAGTTGTACAGCACTAAACTAACTTCAAATCTTTTGTGGATTAGTATGAAATTTGTATTTTCAGCTTTCTTGGTTTTCATAATATGTTTTCGGAACAAAAATGTATGCTAGCAATTTATCCATTAATTTGCAACTTCCTGTCTAGTAGCATTCTGAAAGAAAGTTGTGAGGTTTTGCATGACTAGATTATGAAATTGCCGCTCCATATCCATGGATTCTTTATCCACGGATTCAATTATCCACGGCTTGAGGAGAGGGGAGCAAACCTTGATTTTACCATTTTGGACAAGAGACAGCATTTTGCTGTTGCACTGTATTTAACAGGAATTATTTAACGGGGCATCCACAGATTTTGCTATCCAGGGGAGGGGGCTTGGAACCAAACTCCAGCAGATACCAAACACCATTGTATTTTAATCAAAATACTTAGAATTTTGATTAGTTTAAGGGCTCGCATGAAAGGTTGGGCACCCTTGATTAGTTCAAATCTGAACATGGTTGCTTGTGATAATTCCTGAATGCTAAAGTAACATTCTTGTTTAAAAATTAAATGTTAAAAATATGTGTTTAAAATGCTTCATCTCTGCAGTCACTGATTCTTCAAGGTCTGTAGACTATATGATACCCATTTTCTGTTTGTAGTTATACTCATTTCTTTTAAATTCACTGAAAATGATTTAATTATACTCACCTGCTTTTCTTTCTTTCCTTTAGGATGGGTCATTGGGCAACATTGATGACTTGGCCCAACAATATGCAGATTATTATAATACCTGCCTTACTGATGTATGTGAGCGGATGGAAGAGCTTCGAAAGCGGAGGGTTTCCCAAGACCTTGATATGGTAAGTGGATAAACTGTTGGAAACTGTTTGGAAACTTCAGCAGTCCAGAATGCCTTAGCCGGAATGCTGGCCAGAGCCAGTTATAGGAAGCATATAAATCCTGTACTGAAATAGCTTCACTGGCTACCAGTTCATTTCCGAGCAAAATTCAAAGTGCTGGTCCTGACCTATAAAGCCCTACACAGCTTAGGTCCAGACTAGTTGACAGACCATATCTCCCCATGTTAGAGCCCTAAGATCCTCGGGGGAAGGCTTTCTCTCAGTCCTACCACCATCCCAGGCTTGTTTGGTGAAGACACAAGAGAGAGCCTTCTCGGTTGCTGCTCCCACCTCGTGGAACTCCATTCCATGGGAGGTTAGACTGACCCCCTCCCTGCTGGCCTTTTGCAGGCAAACAAAAACATTTTTATTCCAGCATCATGCAGGCCTGGTTTTATTGGGTGGTGGTGGTTTAGATTATTTTTAACTTCTGTATGTTTTAAATTTTTAACTTTTTACTGTTTTAATTAGGCTATTTTAATTGTTTTTTAAAAATATTGTTTTGATGTGTTTTTATGTTGTGAGCTGCCTTGGGTCCCTTTTTGGGAGGAAGGCAGGATAAAAATAAAATGAATAAATAAAGAGGAGGGTCCATTTGAAGGGCTCAAGGATATTCATTGTTGTGTTTGGAAGAGCATACTGTAGAGCAGCCTTGCATTTCATTTTTCTGCAGTTATCGTCATTAAATTCTTATTAAATAAGCTATTGGAAAAGATGGGGGAGGGTGAATATGTCCTTATTATGGTCGCTTCACCCATGCTGAAAATCTAAAAGAAAAAGTAACTAAAACATCTTAAACAGAAATTAATCCTATGGGGGTTTTTTTAACCAAGGGAATTTACTCTATATGCTTCTCTGTAAATGGCATGCCCCCCCCCCATCCAAAAAAACAACAACCCAACTCTGTGTGTTTTTCTACAGTTTCTGTAGATGTTCTGGCCACCTGCCCACAGCATGGCTCTCCTAATCCCCCAGCTGACCCCAGCTGTCAGAATCAAACTTTGGCTTGAGCCATCCTTCCAATTCTGTTAACCTGAAGGGATCCCTGCTGATACCTAAATTAGTATCCTGAAAGATCAAATGTTGATGCTGCTTTCAAACCCCATGCCCTTCAGCAGGATCAAAAATTAAGGGAGTACATTTGCCCAGATTTTATAACAAGAGACGGGAGAGCAAGCCATCAGTGGCTTACATGTTGCAGGAATGGTGGATCCATTCTGATTGCATGTTGGAGGGATGATGAAGAATAAACCACTATGTAAATATGACATACCAATAGATCTGCTAGAATCAACAGAGATAAGTGCTAAATCTGCTTTGAGAGTATGAAATCTCTTTTAAAATTCAGATTACAATGCAAAACATATTCATCACACCACAGTGACAACTTTTTTATCACCAGGTTTTAAGCTCTTTTATAACCTTTTTATAAACCACATTGGGTCCCATGAGGGAAGAAATGAGGCATAATGAATGAAGTAAAATTATAATGATTATTTATAGTTATATTTATTTCAAACACCTTGTTATCTACATGAATTATGGGGAGTGAATTGCTTTTTAAATAAATAACTAAATATCCTATACTGTAATGAGACACATACTACTAAAACAGAGGTTCTCAGCTTTTGATCCTCCAGATCAGGGGTAGGCAACCTTTCCCCTTTAAGGGCCAAGAGACTTCAGCTCCCAGAATCCCAGGAGCTATTGGCCAACATGGCTGAGGCTTCTGGGAGCTGAAGTCCCTTGGCCCTTAAAGGGGAAAGGTTGCCTACCCCTGCTCCAGATGTTTTGGATTTCATTTCCCAAAATGTATCATCATTGACCATACTTGGTGGAGGCTTCTGGGCATACTCTACTATAAGGAGCCCCATGTTATATAGGAGGCACTTTCAGACATGGGGTGACTGACATAATGACGAGTTTAGTGCTGAGACATTGCTTATCAAAGTCACAATGTTTGTTAATGTGATTTTTAAAAATGTCTCATAGGGTATACACATGACTAACTCTTCCAAAGTCAATGTCTTCATTATTTTGTATGGCTGGAGAAGAGAGTACATCATTGTTGCCAACCATGATGCATATGACAACTCTTTTAATTGTTCTTTGAGTCACTGCCTTACTTGTTATTGTTGGCTTGCACAGATTTACTTTTCGAAATTGACATAATAATTTGACACAAAATAGTTAAGGCTGACCAAGAGCACATGACACAATTACCAGTACTGTGTGACCCAGGCTGGTGTTAAGTATTTTCTCATCCTGGGCAAACAAAATTCTTTATTGCCTCCTACACAGAAATGAGAATAGTGTCAAGCCCTTTGGAAATACACTGCTCAGCTCTTCATAACAGATGGAGAAAGCTGAAGCTTGGCAGAACAGAGAAAAAGCACTGATGATCAAGGTGATGAGAGGAATAGAAGGAATAGTTCTTTTTATACATTTTCACACAGAAGATCCTGGTGTTAGGCAGAGATGCCGCTTCCCAGTGAGAAATGCCGTTTTCCCAAGTGAAGAAATTACATCTCCCATGGGGAACTGAGACTGTCAACCTGGGGTATTCTCATTCAGTATACCCTGGCACCAGAAAGAGGAAAAGGAAAAGGCCAGAACTCTGTTTGCACACTGCTGCTGCTCCTACGATCAATAAGTCAATAAAGGCAGTGGAATTAAAGGGTATGGTCCTTCAAATGACTGGATTTCAACTACCAGAAGTCCCATCAAAATGTTATCTATTAGATTGCAGCTCTTAGAATTGCCTTTCCATCATGAGTGGGGAATTCTGGGAGTTGTAGTCCAAAAAGAGACTTTTCCTTGGTGTGGCCAGCATGGTCAGTGAGAAGGAGATGAGAACAAGAAGATAAGGAGGACCATACTTTCCATGCCCCTGGTTTTAGGGGAAGCAAGAGAATATTTTGAAGAGGGAGGTTGGACTTATTTTTCAGAAGCCAGACTGGCTGAAAATATGTGGTGTTACTGGATGTCAGTTGGAGCATTTCCAAGTCAGTGGGCTGAGCTGGCACATCTCTAATTATTTATAAAGCCATGGAGTTCTCTGAGGTATGCAGTTGCTTCACACAGAATTCCATCTACTTTAGAGAATATGATTTCAATGTTTAATGATCTGCTTTTGGCATGGACAGCAGCTCTCTTGGGGCAAGTTTGTACATGGAGGGGTGCTGCCCAAGCCAAAATTATGTTGCTCATGATTTGGCAGGTGCTCCTTATGCACAAATTTAGAGCATTTCCCCAAGAAGCTTTCATGTTGTTGCAAAGGCCTCAGAGAAGCATACTGCCACTGAGCAGAGGACCCTTGCCTGGTCAAAACTGGTGTGAAAAATTTCATGCGTTACTTTTGGCTTGGCTGGTGTTCCTTCTTTCTTGAGTTTTCCTGTTAAGTTTGGAGTTTGCCGAGCTGTAATTGTAGAAAACTTTGGAAACAGTATAAATACTTGTTCATTAATGAGTTTTGTCTTTTTATCCAGTTGTATGTGATTCTCTACATGGGTTTTCCAAGTATCACTTGGCTTTTGAAAGTGTTTACTTCATTAGCAAAATCCAGTTCTATCCCTTCTTTCAAAGGCAGGATCAGAATTGGCAAGGGAGTAACACTTTGATCTATGCTAGAGAGTGAAATGGGCAAGTGAAGCTAGGCATGAAGCTAGGCATATCCAAGTCTGATTGGTGTTAGTATGTTTATTAAATTTTCACTCTTTCACCAAAGGGCTGTCAAAAGAGCATGGTCTTCCCCACTTCATTATCACAGTAACTCTACAAGGGGAACCAGAGTGAGCTAGTGAGTGAATGGACCAAGGTCACCCAGTTAGTTTTGTGGCTTTTTTGTGACTAGAACCTGGATCCCAAGACCTACTATAGTCTGAAACTACAGCATATGCTCTTCCTAGATGACAGTCTGCCTTGGAATCTTGTGAAAGTTGATTTGAGTTTCATAGAAGAGGAGAAAAAAGGAAAATGAAAATATTTGTTGTTGTTGTTGATTAGACTTGCATCCAATTTTATGTAGAAGGACTAGTCCTCAGAGAAATTTGCTGTTGTCGTTAATTGCCTTGGTTGACTTCAACTCATAGTGACCCTGTAAATGAGACACTTCCAAAATTCCCTGTCCTCAACTGCTCTGCTTAGGTCCTGTAGGCTCAGGGCCATGGCTTCCTTGATTGAGTCTATCCACCAGTCATACGTCTTTCTACTGCCCTTCACCTTCCCTAGCGTTTTTGTCTTTTCTAGTGAATCCTGCCTTCTCACGAAGTATGACAGGCTCAATCTAGGCATCTTGGTTTCCAGGGAGAGTTTGGCCTTGATTTGTTCTAGGACTCATTTATTTGTTATTTTGGCCATCCACGGTATCCTCAACACTCTTCTCCAGCACCCCCTCTCAAATGAAATTTTCTTTGTCAGTTTTTCTCACTACTTAATGCTCACAATACACAGAAGAGCTATATAAAAGAGATTATAAGATCAATGGCACATAGGAAGAAGAATTATACAAAGATGAACCCCAAGTTTTGGAAAGTGGAGTGAAACCTGCACTCAAAGTAATTGGGAAGAATAAACCACTATGTAGAGATGACATGCCAATAGATCTGCTAGAATCAACAGAGAGAGGCTACATCCACACTGCATAAATAATCTAGTTTGACAAGACTTTAACTGCTATGGCTCAGTGCTATGGAATCCTGGGAACTGAAGTTTTTCTGGCACCAGAGCTGTTTGACAGAGAGGGCTAAAACATGTGCCACCAAATTACAATTCCCAGAATTCCATAGCATTCAGCCATGGCAGTTAAAGTGGTGTCAAACTGGATTATTTCTGCAGTGTGACTACAGCCAGAATTGACTTTAGTAGTTATCCTACTAAAATCTGCCAGCAACTATAAAAAATAAAACAGTGGCCTACAATTGGAATTAATCAATATATATTCCTATCCCCAAAAAAGGAGATACAAAATAGTGCAGTAACTATGTATGTATGTGAGAGCTGGACAGAGAAATTAGACCCTCACTAATACATATAATACCTTTGGTTAATTAAATGTTTCCACTAGAGGAGGCAATCCAAGTCAGCTGTGGATTTGTGCTCAGTTTTTATTCACTCTATAGTATCTGTTTTCTGTAATCCATGAGGAATGTTCAAAGTAGTTCTGGAACTGGTATTGTAATTTAGCTGCTTTACAGTGTTGTTGTTTTTTAAAATAACTAATTCAGAACTCTAAGCTCTTTTCTTCACTTTGTTGATCCATCCTAATTTTATACATCATGCCCATGCAGCACTTCAAACTGAAATGTTAAATTATAGGTTTAAAATAATATATACATGCCAGAGCCAAGATCATAATGTGCAGAGAGCGCATCCCTTTTAAAGTTGGGTTGGAAGGAATGGAAGGGCTCCAACAGTTCTGTCTGTATCTGCTGTTCTGTCTTTATCCCCAAACTGCAGCATGCTGACTAAACCAGGTAATGACCAGAATAGTGAAATCTTTTGCCTGCCACTTAGGAATTTTGGAAGACATTTCCTCACAATTTCTTTGCCAATTAATGAAGCATGGTCTATTGGCAGAGAACTCCCTTCCACTTCAACAGCTGGACCTAATTTGGTTCTTAGAATCATAGAGTTGGAAGAGACCACAAGGGCCATCCAGTC
>CM034701.1:311760947-311780394 GCA_020142125.1 Phrynosoma platyrhinos | reverse complement strand
GGGATTTGAATTGATTTTATTTGTTCTCATGTTTTGAAATGTTGTACATCACCCTGATTGCCTGGCAGAGGGGCGGGGTATAAATTATTATTATTATTATTATTATTATTATTATTATTATTATTATTATTATTATTATTATTATTATTATTATTATTATTAGACCACGAGGTTGTGAGTTCAATACTAGCCAGGGCTCAGGCTAGACTCAGGCCTGCATCCTTCCGAGGTCGCTAAATGAGTACCCAACTGTTGGGGGGCAATGAGCTTATAGTTGTAAACCGCTTAGACATCCCATATATAAATGAAGCTGCTTTGTTTTGCTTTAATTTTAAAATATTCCTTTAAATTTTCCTTTAAAAACATAACATCTTTCTAAATTTTCTTTAACCACATGAAACGACATGTAAATACATTTAGGCTATATGTATGATATTGTAATTTAAAGGTATAATTTTAATTTTGTTAATTATTTATGTCACAACTATTACCATTACATTCAGTGGTGTGTGGGCATTACAATATGAGTAACATTAGTATAAAAAATATTTCTAAGGATTCTGTGTGGTATGGTATGGGAAGAGGTCAGTGTGTGTGAGGGTAACACCATGGGATAAGGAACCAGGTGATGGCAATCCCAGTGACACCATTGGTTGTTGTTGTTGTTGTTGTTGTTAAGTCCAAGCTATCAGTATCTCCCAGAGTCCCATTAAAACTATTCTTACAAAATGGAAAGAATATAGCTTAATCAAACTTCTGCCTAGAAATGGCTGCCCACCAAAACTCAGTGACTAGGTAAGGACGGAATATGACAAAGAAGCAAACAAGAGGAGCTGGAGACTTTCACAGCTGGGAGATGGGAAAAACCATCCATGGGAAAACTACTACTTTGATACTTTGTAAAAATGGGCTATATGGAAGAGATGGGAGAAGAAAGCCATTGCTGAAACAAGCTCAGATTAAGCCAGTTTGGAGTTTCCAAAAAGCCATGTGAGGGAGACAGTGAACATGTATGTGGGAAAAGGTTTTTGGTGATTGACTTTTTTGGCCTTGCCACAATTTGCAAAACCAACAGTACTCATTGCCCGGAGAATACCATCCCCACAGTGAAATTGTGGTGGCATTATCTTGTGAGGATGTTTTTCATTGGTAAACTCTGGAAAACTTTTCAGAATTGAGGGCAACATGGATGGATCCAAGTACAGCATAATTCTAAATGAAAACCTGTTTCAGTCTGTAAGGACCTAGTACTGGGGCAGATGTCCTCCAGCCACACACAGACCCTACAAACACTGCCAAAGTAACACTGGAATGGTTTAAAAACACAAGCTTGAACATCTTACAGTGTTCCAAAACCCACAAATCCAAATGAGAATCTGTGGCCAATGGTCCTCATCCAACATGAAAGAAAAGGAGCAATTTTGCCAAGAGGAATGGGTAAAAACTCCAGGATTCAGATGTGCAACGCTGATAGAAACTCACCCCAAAAGACTCAGCCACAATTGCTGTCAGAGATGTTTCTACCAAAAATGTGTGTGTGTGTGTGTGTGTGTGTGTGTGTGAATACTTATAAAACTAACAAATGCCAGTTTGTTTTTGCTGGCTTAACTTTTGTGCCATTGTAAAAATATTTTGCACTTTCACCATGTTGGGTATTTTGAACACCAAATGGTAACAATGTCTAAAACCCATTTTAACTCATTTGCAACACAGTAAAACAGGGGTAGGCAACCCAAGGCCCGGGGGCTGGATGCGGCCCCCCGAGCCCTTTGGACCGGCCCCAGGCTGGTCCTGCCACCGCTGCTGCCCGCCACAATGATATTGATTATTATTGTTATTACTTGTTCTTGGGGGGTTTTCTTGGCAAAATCTCCACAGGGGTTTTGCCATGGCTTTTCTGGGGCTGAGAGAGTATGCATGCATATTTTTAATTTTTATTTTAATTTTAATTTTTTTTTTATTTTTAATTTTATTTATTTATTTATTTATTCTTGGTGCTTCGGCCCCCCAATTGTCTGAGGGACAGTAACCCGGCCCCCAGCTCAAAAAGGTTGCCTACCCCTGCAGTAAAATGTGGAAAAGTCAAAGAGAGATGGATACATTTACAAGGCAGTGTGCCAATGAATGAAATGTGTTGCATGAACCAAAGAAGCTAGTCTCCTAATACAAATAATATTCAATATTCCATAGACCAATGTAGCTTGATCCTCCTTCAATATCTGAACTAGTTTAACACCTTGATTTTAAATTGCCTTCTGGTACATTTAGCAACAATTCCCATCCATGTAATTCAGGCATATGCAAAAAAATAATAAGTGGCACTGCTACTTAATGAACAGATTTAAGTTAGAATATTTGTTCTAAAATAAATTCCACCAAATGAAGCTGCTCACAATGCCTATTTAAAAAGCATCTGGAGAATAGCTGTTGAAACAACAAGGGTTCTTATTCTCATTTCATACGGCCAGCTACTCCTTGATACGTTTCACAGGAACTACTTCTACACGCCAAAGCTGAAAAAGTTACTTTGTAGAACTACATTGCCCATAGCCATCCCTCCTACATATCTGAAGAAATATAGGGCCTTTGCAGACTGCCAGAAATAGTGTAAAGTGAGTCGACTTTAAGGGTTAGGGTTAGGGAATCATAGAAACTGAATTTTATTGTGGCACCAGAGCTCTCTGACATAGAAGGCTCAATGTCTCAGAAAAAACAACAACAACCAATTCCCATGATTCCCTAGCACTAATCCTAACCCTTAAAGTGGACTCAATTTGCACTATTTCTGGCAGTCTGCAAAGGCCCTATAGTCTGAAAAAGTAAGTATTTCGAGTTTTGCTATTGCCTCACAAACCTCTGTGTCATACAACTTAGTTGTTAAACCACTTAACACTAGGGCATTCTGCTCTTCACTAGGCCTAAAACTGTGATCATGACAATTAAAAACAAACACAAACTTCAGATTTTGAATGAATGAAGAACTGCAAGGTGAGCCAGTAACTAAAACTGAATTAGCCAGTTTCTCAGCCAAACCCCAACCATTTCTACATAAAGGACTCAGCAATTTGATTAGGAAAAGAAACTTGTAATTTTCCTATCCTGGCAGATTATATCTAAAACCACCATACTTTGATGTTTGTTTGCCCAACTGGTAACTTTGCCTTCTTCACTTAACACAAATCCAAATACCAAACTATGCCAGCGTAAACAGAAATCATCTGAGTAACTTTTGCTTTCAGTTTGATCTAGCATATACCTCTCCCAGTTAATGTTTTTTTTTTGTTGTTGAACAACTTTTAATCATGAATAAATTGGTATAATCCACCCAGGTTAAGTTCTTAAATCCAGTTGAGAGCGGAGGGAAAGTTTAATGAGCTACTCAACTGAATTACACTCATGTTTCTTCAAAACTATACCTAGTTTAATGGGATTTACTAACATGTAAGGGTATATATAATTTCAGGCTAAAATCTCAGCCTTTCAAATCAAAACAACCCCCCCCCCGTTTTTAAAGTTTTTATCAAGCTCCATAATATAATTAACAAATGTCTAAAATGCAATATGAGTTTGAAATATGTAATATCTACAAATATAAGAACAAAACAATAAACAATCACCAGTGATGATACATGTTGGTTAAATGCTAAGTCAAAAACTGAGGAAGAAACCAATATGCTCCACAAGTAAAGAATCTTTGTTGTTGTGGCAACCCTAATCATGAGAATTTCTTGGCAAGATTTGTTCAGAGCTTTACCTTCACTTTTGCCTTCTTTTGAGGCTGAGACAGAGTGACTTGCATACACAGTGGATATTAGGAATACTGGAACAAAACTATCCATAGCCAGCCCTCCATATCCATGGATTTTGAATCCACAGGTTAAACTATCCATGCCTTGCAAATATTTTTTAAAAAAATAATTCCCAAAAGCAAAGCTTGATTTTGCTTTTTTATATAAGGGACTTACATCCATGGATTCTGGTATCCACAGAGGGCCTTGGAACCAACACCCAGTGGATACTAAAGGCCCACTGTATTTAGCCTTAAATCTAAGTGTATAATAATATTTAAAATATCTAATGCAATTTTAAAAGATGCCTTATGCCAATACTTTACTTTGGTTTAAACTGTTTTGTTTTAAACTTGCTGAAAACCTATTGGTTAGTTCCAACTAAAGTAGACCCATTAAATCAACTGTTAAATGGTGAATCAACAAACGTATATAAATTACAATGATCCAATGGGCCTGCTTTAGTCTGGCTTATAAAAAGATTTAGGACCCAATCTCTAAGGAACTTTGTTACAGAAAAGTACCAATAATGTTTGGCAAATAAAATAATGCAGTAACATTATGCAGTTTTCATGTCCAAAGAAATACATATAATCCTTAGCCAACAGTTATACTGGTGCTCTAAAAATTTGTTGCCAAGGAATTCTTACAAAAGACACTTTAACCATGTAAGTTCAACTACAGTAAACAGGGAGAAAAAATTAAAAATGTTATCAGCTCCTGCATGCTGTTTCACAGCATGATGACTGGTATGCAAGGCTTAACACAAGAAATATTCAGATAATATTCTAAGAGTGGGAGAAAACAAAACTGAATAAAAGTCAGCATTTTGGGACAGCAGTTGTCCAACACTTCCGAGGCAGTCCCTTCTTATAAATATACATGCTTAAGATTTTTTGGCAACATAATGAACACATAGTATAAATGATGAATTGCTGTGGAATTCCTAGAGAATTAGCCTGATAGCATATGAATACCAAAAGCATCCATCATGAGTGATGTTAATGGGGTGAACAACAAAGACACATTACAATGATGAGGCACATACTGAATTCAATTTATTGGCCACTGTATGCCAGCTCATGAATGCACTGGCAACATAGCTTAAAGATGTTAATGATAATAGGAGTAAAACTTTGTCAGACACCTTGCATTAAGAAATGAAATAAACTTCATGGCAAAGCATCTTGAGTTCAGACTGTTGCTTCTTGTTTTATTTTGAGTATGTTTATGGGACAGACAGAATGAGAGGAAAGTTACTTTTTTGAGCCATAACTCCTATACTGGTTGGAGCGTGTTCAGGCTCTGGGAACTCTGTATGATAGGCAAATGTCAAGTTCAGCTGTGCCTTTGAATCTGCTAAATTTTAAAGAGCAGAAGGTCAAATCTACCCTGGGAAAAATATGTATAGTGTGTGTCAGACATGTACCCAGGATGCCCCATATGGTTTATTTGAGCTCTGCAATTCACACCATAGCTGTCTAGAGGAGATCAAAGAATGAGCATGATAAGGGGTAGCACATTGTAGCAATGGGATTGCACCGTAGAGCTCCTTCTGAAAGAGGGAATGTTCTGCTTTGAACACAACTGAAGCTAACATAAAAACAAGTAACAGTTCTCAGAGCATCTGAGTTTGTGTTCTGCTTTTGCTAGACTAATGTAACTTTTGGTATCTATTCAGAGGATGCAATTTGGCAGGACATGGCCCTAACAGCTAATGTTCACCACCCTGAATTCTAAAAGAACTTGGCAATGATGATCCACTTCTGCCTAATCCTTATTTTAATATTTATTAATTAAAATATTTATATCCCTCCATATGTTTGTGTGTGAATGATAGAGGGTGTGTTTAAGAGATTCAAGAGCATGGGAAGGAAACTGGGAATTCTCTGTCTCTGACAAAACATGGAAGCCTATTGATGTTGCCTCATCTGTCAAGCAAGATTCATGTCTTGAAACTTAAATCCAAGAATGCATTTGGCAAACTTCACCAAAATCTTTACTCTTCCATTGCCTATTCCTTGCTTACTTCTACTTTATGACACTGAAACTGTAAGGTTAGTACTTCCTATAAACTAATCTGTTATTTAAGTGCCTGATTCTTATTTGGTACTTGCACATATGTTTCAACAAGGCTTTCTGACAAACCCTACAATAGAGTCGGCCCTCCGTATCCAGGGTGGCTCGGATCTGGAGCCACCCGCAGATAGCAAAAAAACCTACAGGACCTCAAGTGCCATTAACATCAATGGACAGTGTTGTGCATGTGGTTGCAAAGGTGCCACTCCGTCTATGTGCCACCACTGACTATAATCCAATCCACAGATCACACTGTCCTTTCTCCACCAGCTTGCTGTATTTTTTTACTAGATGTACAGACAGTTTGCTGGTGCTGAGCAGGTTTCCAGAGGTAGGATGCCCTCCATGTGTTTGCTGACTGCCTACTTGATAGTTATGTCTCCATACAGTTGTCACATAAATGTTTACAAAAGTTAGTCTGAATACTGTTACAGTACTATATATAGCATCACAAAAGAAGAAACAGAAAATGGTTTAATACAGCCTACAAGAGGCACAAGCCATCCATTCAGATTCAGTGTGCATATCTTGTTTATCCCAGGGGTTATTCATCAGCCTACTTAACTGTGAGTCCTTTTTTCTCAGTCACAGAGGTGGCATGGTGGGTAGTGGGGAGTAAGATCAAAAAAGCCCAAGCTACAACAGTCTTATCCAGCATGGCAAGTCTAGAATAATATAATGAAGAATGAATAATGTGAAATAATAAAATAGGAAGAATAATTCCTAATAATAGACCATTTTAGTATATGGGAAATTTTTAAAAGAAAGGAAGATAGGAATGAAGAGATGACATCTGGAAAATACAGTTATATCCTGAATAACTTGTTGCTTCCAATAGTAGGGCCATCTGCTTGGCAATTCCTATGCTTCATCAGTTTGGGAGCAGCTGGGTTAGAATAAAATTTTACACGTCTGCTTCCAGACATTAGAAAACCCTCTTTGCAGAACAGATACCAATATCCCATTTCTCATAGCAGCCTACAGATGGTAGCTTGCAGTATAAAAGACATTGGATGGAATGGGTGCCAATAGCCCAAGAAAATTATTTCTGCACCCCATTATCCATTTAAAAAGCCCATGTAAATTGCAACCCTTGACTTTTTTTCTTTTTCCCTTTCTTTTGGGGTGTGGGTCTCTAAAACAATCAAATAAAAGTGGGATACAATATACCAGTTGGAGATAGGATAAAGGTTTCTGAAATGACACAACCGAGGTGTTTGAGTCCCACAGTCATCATATGAGAATTCAGGAGCAGGCAATGAAACTAACAGGTGGCAAGTTCAGTAGGTAATGAAACAGGTGGCAAGTTCACCACACCTTGAGACTGTGGTGCACGTGCTGGTAACCTCTCGTCTGGATTTCTGCAATGCACTCTACATGGGGCCACCCACGTGCTTGGTCCAGAAACTTCCAACTAGAACAAAACATGGCAGCCAGAGTGGTCTCAGGAACATCTAGGAGAGACCAGATAACTCTGGTATTAAAATCTCTCCACTGGCTGCCTATTAGTTTCCGGGCTCAGTATAAGGTGTCCAACCTATCTTTGGGACTGCCTCGCACTTTGGTCCTCTGGGAGGAACTTGCTCCAGCCATTAAAATCTAGGCTGTCGGCAACCTCCCAGAGGGCATTTTTGGTAATCGCCCCCAGATTATGGAACAGCCTGCCGGCTGAGATCCGTCAGATTACGAGCCTAAGCAGCTTTAAAAAGGCTGTGAAGACGGATCTCTTCTGGCAGGCCTTTCCTGATTAGATTCTGACCTCAGGAGTTGTGCCCCCTACCTCTTTCTGTTTTTGGCTTGCCCATGGCTTGTATTTGTTTGTAATTGTTTTAATTATTTTAATTTCTTTCCTGAGATTTTGTGTCACTTTTTAATATGTGTAGTTTAATACTTTTTTAAGGGGGAGGGTGGGGTTTAGTTTGTATTTTTGGTGTAATTTTAACAGAGGGGCGGGGTAGAAATAATAATAATAATAATAATAATAATAATAATAATAATAATAATAATTAGTAGTAGTAGTAGTGCTTGACACATGGGGTCATTATCTCATTGAATTCCCTACAAAGAGGATTTGACAAATTCATGGATGATGGCTATATTACCAGCCATTAGGCATGCTAGCTAGTTAAGTAGAGACACAAATGTACAGGGACAGCATCATTTTGATTACCAAGTAGTTCCAGCCTTCTCAGGTCCTTAAAACCCAGTGAAAATGTCAATAATGATAATACTTGATCAACTACTATGCATAGAGAGTTGGTAATTTGTAGCCTGTAGTTGTACAGTGACTCCCATGTTAGCATGTCCCAAAGTGCTCTAGAAATGGGTTGGTTGTGGAATGGTATAACAATTATGAATTGAATGGCATACACTCCTGAAACTTACACAGAGACCTTTCACACTACATAAATTTAACACTATGATTCCCCTTTAACTACCACAGTTCATTTCTAGTATAATCCTGGGATTTGCAGTTTAGGGATAGTTATCTAGAATTCTTAGCCAGAAAGTTCACAGTGCCTCATCAACCAACAAAACTCAGGATTCCACAAGATACTGCAATGACATTTGACACTGAATTCTAGTGCAGTAATTGTAAAGCATGAAAGTGCCCACAAATAGAAAACTCAACAGTTCTGCAGAACCTCTGACAAATAGAAGACAATAGACCAGGTGCCAAGAAACCTTGCCTGGAGAGGACATTCCAAATATGAGGCACCACCACCAGTGAGCACCTGCCTAATGATAGAAGACTATGGGTCGGGATTATGTAGTAAATGAAAATCTTTCAGGTGTCCAGGACACAAGCCCTTAATGGCTTTATAAATACAATATCAAGTGGCATTGTGTACTGTATTGTGTCCACCAACCACTGTTACTGCCTAAGACTGGAAATAACTATTGCCAGTGCCAGTCAGTAACATAAACTATATTTTGTACTAATAATACAAGAGTCTAGTACTGAGACTGCCAAGGCACAGAGAACTATGACAAGGCTACTTCTGTACAGAAGGAGCCATAGTGCAACCAGCTCAGTTGCAGGAGAACAATTTTGCCTATCTTGTTTCAGGGCTCCATCATGCAGTTAAGAGGTGCTCCTTGGGTCTGCTTTATGGGTTGGTTTTGTTTGGTTTTTTTGAAAGAAGCCACCCATTTATTGCTGGAATTCTATTTAAAACTCACTGTACTATTGCATAACACTTTAGTGAGATTTTCTTTACAAAGTGACAAAAATATGCTAAATAATAATAATAATAATAATAATAATAATTCAATTATATTTAAAGAGAATGCTGTTCATAACCTGGCAGGCTATCCTGTGTGGGTCACCTGCTGATTTTCCTAGTTTCAGGATTCAGTTTTACTAATCTATGGCCTTTAGTTATAAGAAAGAGTTGTCTTTGCAATATCAAGTCATTAAATTTTGAGGTGGGATTTGGACAAGCCCAGTTAATTATTTTTGCAGATGCTTGGACAAAATACACACCATACTTTCAAATGAGAAACCAGCAGAGCAGGGAAGGAGACTACTTTAACACAACTTTTTCATATCATGAGGGGAAATGAATTTTTAGTCCATTAAAAAAAAAATCTTTGTTATGCGTTTCCTATGAAAATGGCAAGTACTTTAATCAGATCATGGTTCAACACAAGGTTTGGCATACTTACAATCCTTCCAAACTATAGCATATGCTATGGAAACTGGGGAAAATGTGCATTTAGTAAAAAAAAAAAAAAAAAAGCATGTCTGTGTCATTGTTATTGTCTTTGTTAAAGTGATACTGATATATTTTCTTGCTCTAGGAATACTCTATAGGCCTGTTTTGCAGGTTGCATCTAATGGTTTGTTTATCAAAAGAAGGCACTTTAATTTTTCTACCTCATTTGATGCACAGTTACACAAAGCTGTTGTCGTGGTTACCAAGCACCATACTGTGCATACTGAAAACTTAAGAAATTTTCTTATTGATCTGTGCACATAAACAAGTACTGGGAAGTATGTGCTGAGGTTAAGAAATCAACTTTAGAAAACAAACAGGCATACATTTGAATAATTCTTTCAAGCTGTACCACAGACTACACATGGGGTTTAAGGCTTCAGTGGTTTGTGATATGGTCCATTGGTGCCATTTACTTTGCAGAGGAAGCCAGCCATTTACAACAGAGGAATCAAGATAATGTGACACACAGGTCATTTGACCTCTAAAACTCCAGCTGACTGTTGCATATTCTTAAGCCCACATATTATGATGAGGCATACATGCCAAGTAACTACATAATAGATTTCAACCACTGTTTCAGTAGCACAAAAGCCCTGTTCTAGGGTTACATACCTGATCAACTAATGTGGATATACAGTATATGTGCTATGGGGCCAAGTGTATAGCCCTGCTCTTTTCACAAACCTTTTACAAAATGAAAGCAAAGATCTGCAGAAAACAGTTCTCTAGGGAAACCATTCTGTGTCCACAGGATCTCAGTGCAATTCTGCATCTGGATTTTCAGAGTGCTTAATCAAGTGGAGAGCTGCCAGGCACATAAAAGGCTACTCAGTGTAGATGTTCACATTAATCATGTGAGGGGTCCCAAGAAAAAAAATGCAATCTTAAGGGAGAGGGCTAAGCATCTCTCAGCAAAATCAAGGGTGGCTTTGATGCTAAACATTGCCTAAACAAACATTTCAAAAATTGTATTTCTCTCTATATATGAGAGCGCCAGTGTGGTGTAATGGTTTGTGTGCTGGACTATGACTCGGAAGAGCAGACTTTGAATCCATTCAGCCATAGAAACCCGCTGGGTGACCTTGGGAAAATCACATTCTCTCAGCCTCAAAGGAAAGCAATGACAAACCCCTCTCTGAACAAATCTTGCCAAGAAACCCTGTGACAGGGTCACTTAGGGCAGTGATGGTGAAACTTTTAGTGGCTGATTGCCCAAACTAAAAGGCCTTCCAACACCGGGTGTTATCTATCCAGTGTCGGGACTTCTGCCCTCCAGGGGGTAGGATTTCTGGGCTGGGACTTCTTCCTCCCCACTCTCCCAGGCCTTCAGCTGCCTCTCCAGAGACAGCTGAAGGTCTGGTGGGTGATGGGGGGGGAGAAGAGAAACAGGCACACACTCTTCCTCCTCTTCCTCCCAGCCTTCAGCTGCCTCTCAGCTGGGATGGCCAGGAAAGAGGAGGAACAGGTGCTTGCCTCTTCCTCCTCTTCCCCTCCCTCCATGTGCCAGGGAAAATTGCTTCATAATGCCATAGGTTAGCTATCATGGACTTAGGATCATCATGAGTTGGAAGCAACTTGAAGGCATACAACAAAAATATCTATATGAGATTGGCCAGGTTTTTACTTTTGAGGACAGATTCCTTTGGTCCCATCACAGGAAAAGGAACAGCTGGTGAGAACATGGAAGGCAGTTTTTTTCAGCAGGTGCTCCCAGGCTGTGGAACTCCCTCCCTGTTGTAAACTTTTGGTCCAATGCCACCAAAATGCAGATATAAGTTAAATAATAAACAGATCTACAGTTTTCATCAGACAACTTATTTATTATGGTTGGGAATAGTCTTGCTCAGGAGGCTTTCAACAGTGGAATATGAATGATTTTCAGGGTTCTTCTCCAAAACTTTACAACCACATGCAAAAGCTCTGCTGGAAAACTATAGCCATGTTAGTCCGTAGAATCAGTATGTAGAAAGATCTTGTAGCACCTTTGTGCCTAACCAAAAGAAAGAAACTGGTACCAGGCAACTCTAAGGCAAATTTATTACAGGGTTTTCTTGGGAAGTTCCTTCAAAGGGGGTTTACCATTGCCATCATCTGAGACTGAGGGAGTGTGACTTGCCTCAGGTCACTCAGTGGGTTTGCACGGCTTAGCCAGGATTTGAACCCTGTTCTCCAGAGTCATAGTCCAACACTCAAATCTTTATGCCAAGCTGGGTCTTGCTGGAAAACTACCTGTGTATAGTACTGATAGAAAAGCCTTCTTCATGATGATCACCACTATCTTCATATTGTAGGCACAAACAATGTGTTCTCAGCTGTGCTCAACTGCATCCATTCTGATACATGCATTACTTGTGTTCTAACCATTATGCAAGCCTTCTGAATTCACAGACTCCTAGATTATCGTAAAAACTAGGGTGCACTCTGTTTCACAAAGCTAGAGAAGGCTCACAGGTGTCACTATGTTGATGGCCCTTTACATCTCGCCATTCCACAGTGAGACAAGGGCCTTGGCAGGTCTCCCTGATGTGCCAAATGGAGGTGCCTTCAAAGCAGTCAGGAATCTTTTGGATTCCATAAGCCTCTGGAGATGGGCTATCCTAAATATGTCCCTTGCTCCTGCAGGGGGAATCTGGTACTAATAATCCAAACCTCTCCAGACAGTGATTAATCTATTGGAAGTGATACAGAAATTGATTAAATCAGTACAGTCAGCTCTCTGTATCCATGGATTCAACCATCCGTGGTTTAAGAATATTCAAAAAAATATAAATTTCAAAAACCAAACTTTGATTTTGCAATTTTATATAAGTGATACCATTTTACTGTGCCACTATATTTAATAGGACTTGAGCGTCTATGGATTTTGGTATCCACGAGGTGGTCCATGAACCAAACCTAAGTGGATACCAAGGGCCCACTGTATAACTGAGACCCAACAACACAACAGAACTATCTACTAGCTGCTCTGCTGAGAAAAACAAATTTGTGTTTTGCCCCATTTGTTAAACAAGTGGTGTGCTCAGCAAACTATGGTTGTCACAAAATTTGGAACTGGCCCAATCAAAAAATTATGGCAGCATTCTGCTTGTTCAAGAACCTCATGTGTTTTCATAAAACAAAGACATAGGTTCCCATTACACAAGTGACCTCATCATCTAAATCATATATTTCTTAGGAAAACTGAATGAGTACACAAACATGAATTGTGTATCACAGCTCTGCTAGCTGTACTCCACCCACTTCCAGAAAGGGTTCCTGCGGAAATCCTTACTGCTATAAAATTGGGTGTCACTGCCTAAGGGATGTAAACAATGACCTTCTGTTTAGGTTTGCTTTTTAAAAAAGATTACAGAGACAGAGAGACTACATATTTCTACAAGCATAAAAATGAAAAGGCAGCATTTTAATATGGAGCCTTTACAGAATGCCAGAAATAATGCAGCTTGAGACCATTTTAACTGTCCTGCCTCAGTGCTAGGGAATTATGGGAATTATGTTTTTGAGACATTGAGCCTTTTCTGTCACGAAGCTCTGATGCCACAATAAGCTACAGTTCCCATGATTCCCTAACACTGGGCCAGGGCAGTTAAAGTGGGCTCTTGTTGCATTATTTCTGGCAGTCTGTAAAGGCCCATGATCAGCAGGAGTTAGTAGGAGACAGTATTTTACCAAAACAAACAAACAAACAAACAAAAAAGAAACCTATGACAGGGAAATAAATTACAAACAAAAACCCATTAGTGATACCCTTATTGACCAACCAAAATGCACAAAATACTTGTTGCAAGCTTTTGAAGCTCCATGGGCTTCTTCATAAGGCACAATGTTACAAACCAAACAGGAGAAAAACAATTGGTGATATTAGTCAGATGCCTACATGTTGTTTCAGTCTTTGGTTAAGAAAGATGGTATATAGTGGGGAGGATATCTTTTGCAAGCAGGCACCTACTCCTCCTGGCTCTATGGCTATAGGGAGATTTGCAAAGTCCAGGAAATTTAAAATCCATTAGCATATCAACAGGGACCCCTCTTTTGCAATACTGCCACTTAGAATTGAAGCTAAGTTTAGAAGTGGGAACTGGATGTGCCGAAGTGACACACACTTGAGGATCATGGATGTTTTACGAAGGTGTATTTAGAAATGAAGGGAATACACAAAGCATGGACAATAGTGGAGCCTGCCATCTCATTCAGTACTACTGGTGGTTAGTGATTGCATTCTCAATCTTTAACACTTGCTTTGCTCAGTTAGACATTCATTGGACCACAATGAAAACATCAAAATTACAGTTGCTTTTGCCTTCTGGAGCACTCTTGTCACTGGTCCTACAGCTTGGGCTAAAAAGCTGGAGGTAAAGTCACTTTTACATGATCAAAAGGAATGTGGGTTGCTATCTGGGAGACCGCAATCAGGCAAGACTTCTGAACTGACCCATTAACAATTGTTTAGTATCTTCCATATAAAGAGGTGAACATAACACAGCTTCCCTCAAACATATTTTGGTTGCTATACACTTATCTACGAGTGGGACTTACTTCCCAGTAACATGAATAAGATTCTACTGTAAAGGTATCTATTTTGAGAGAATTTGTTTACTTCACAGTAATCTGGAAGCCAAAGAAGAGGAAGAAGAACTAGGGAGGCCTTTAGCACTGTTACCACCACCTCACCCCCATGAAGAGGTGAAAAATGCACACACTATTTTCCCCCAGGACCTAAAGCTGTACATAGTAATCAAAGAGTTGTTTATTCAAAACTACTTGCATACCTCAGTATTACTTACATTCCACCAAAGAGACCCAGTCTGTGAGTGCATCACTTTATGAACCCTGTAGTATTCCTATAGCAGCCATTATTATATTCTTTGTTTCTGCCCAGATGTTAAATCCACAGTACTAGGGTCTGGATTTTTACTGTCCCAGTCAAGCAGAAAGAGGCTTGTGCACAATAACTACTCTATTTAAGAGCAATAATGCAGTTATCAGGGTGTTCAGCTCATTTAATTAAAGCAAGTAAAATCACCCTCCTGTGGGCCTTAAACTGTGAATATCCATTTAAATATTATTTAGATGCATATCTTCTAAGTACTGGAGATGGTGCAAAGCTTTGTGTTTATATCAATTAGGGATATCAGCATGCTAATAAAAGCTTTATGTCTTGCCAGTTTATAGGCCTTTTCAGTATTGGATCTGGTGTATTTTTTTCCTTTATGATCTTCTATCCCCATATTGCTTCATCACTGCCAAAGTGCCTGCTGATGAGTCTAAACAGCCTGCTTTCTCAAGTAAATAGAATTTAATATCTCACACTTCTTGCCAGCAAAGAGCATGTTATAGTGGACTGATCTGCAATGAACACTCAGCATAGCTTTATACAGAGGCCCTCAGTTGCCAGAGGTTTACTGGTCAACATCTGTCTATGACCACAGTCTAACATATTGCTGGGCACAAAGATGATAGTCAATATACTGCCCTACCTGCGTTGCAATATCATTCTCATCCAAATCATAAGCCACTGCCAGTTCCAAATCAAAAGTGGCAGGACAAGGAAATAACTTCCTGCACATGCAGGCGTGCAGACATACTCACACTGGCTATAAGACAAATTACAAAGTCCTTACTGTGGTAATACCTTTATTGGGAAACCCATAAATAGCACCAAAGTCTCCATGCAAGCTTTCCAAACCAAATCAAGTTTTTGAAATTGCAAACATACACTATCACAGGGGTAGGTAACCTTTTTGAGCCGGGGGGCCAGGTTGCTGTCCCTCAGACAATTGGGGGGCCGAAGCACCAAAAATAAATAAATAAATAAATAAAAATATGCACACTCTCTCAGCCCCAGAAAAGCCATGGCAAAACCCCAAGAACAAGTAATAACAACAATAATCAATATCATCATGGCGGGCGGCAGCGGCGGAAGGCGGCAGCGGTGGCAGCAGGACCGGCCTAGGGCTGGTCCAAAGGCCTCAGGGGGCCGCATCCGGCCCCTGGGCCTTAGGTTGCCTACCCCTGCACTATCACTACAGTAGTCTGACCAGCAGGATAAGCAAAAGTACAGGAAGCTTCCTGAGTCAGCAACAGGGAGCTGGAATGAGACTGATGGATGTTAATTGCTACCACACCCATAAGCATACTTTGAAAAGAACATGCATTTAAATCTCATTCTTGATACCTCCTTAAGCACAGGTCTTCACTGATGCATGAAGAGGTTTCTCTGTTGTAAATTTAAGTTAGGAAAACTTTCCTAAAATCCTGCCAATTGGAAAACTTCTTCATGTTATTGGAAAAAAATCTTGGATTCATTGCATTTTCTTAAGCAAAAGGTCCCTTCTCATGTTACCTTCATGTTCTGGAAGCTTCAACAGGAGCGACAGGCAAACTAGTCTCAGGTGTTTGAGACTACAACCTCCACCAGCCCAAGCCAACATGGTTTATTAACTTTATTACAAGAGTTCTAGTAAAAAATGAATGGAGAGCACTAGGTTGCCCTGCAACTTGACTTCTTCCTATGCTGCAGAGATTTATGTCAGCAGATTTGTGACTCTGGGTGGAGCACAGGTTCCGGCTCTGATTGCTACTATGTTGCCCAAGCTTCCAGAAGGGTCAGACCTTATATAATGAGGAGGCACAGTATGGGATCATCCTACCTACCGTTCCTGTTCTTAATTTATTTTATGCCACTTGAGAAAGTGCTTTGCTAAGCAAGGTTAATATATCCCATTTATACTACTTATATACTTATGGATGTCTGTATTCACTACGTTGTTCTGTAGAATAAAAGAAAAAGAAAAGGGCTTTGCAATCCTGCACCCATGCTATGTTGCAGTGATAAAGAAATAAACCCCAATAGAAAGGGGGGGAGAAACAATCTGGAGAAAAAGAACATGATTTTGGATCCCCCACCACCCCAAGATCAGAATCACTTTGAACTGATGGCTAATTTTGCATCAAGGCCTAAGCAGAGGCTTGTTTCAGAAAATCTGAATGCCTCCCTTTTGATAATAATAGAGAAAATGCTTAAACCTTTAGCTTTCTCTTTTGTCAAAACTGGATGAAATCTGTAGGACAGTAGTGCCTTCTGAGAGGAGAAGTCCTGCCAAATTTCAAACAAGTAGGTTTGTATGTGGGAGCTGGGCTTTACCATTTATGTCTATTAAAAATAAAAGTAGATTCCTTTCATCCCTGTGGTTTTCTGGGCAAACTACATGAAAATGGCATACTTTGGAAAGGTGCCCCCTCAGTAAATTCCCTGCAGGAGTTCAGAAGGACAAGTGCAAGAAAAGGGTTATAAAGAATGAAAAAGCGCCTGAAGTTAACCCCAGTAACCCACCTCATTGTAATTATTGTCAAAGCCAAATAAAGAGTAAATAGCTTATTAGAACAGAGCTGAATGTTGTTGTTGCCTGTCCGCAAGTCATTTCCAATTTATGCCAATCCTAAAGTGAACATATCACAATATTTTCTTGGTAAATTTGTTCAGAGGGAGTTTGCCATTGCCTTCTGAGGCTGAGAGTGTAAATTGCCCAGCATCACTGGTGTTTTTCTGTGGCCAAATGTGATAACTTAAACCTTGGTCTCCCAAAGCACTACTCCAACACTCAAAACACTATACCACACTGGCTCTTACAGGTGAATGTTACTTCAGCATAAAGTAGATATGACATATCCCTTACCATGTTCAAAGCTGCTCAACAAATATATCTCCAGGTCTGAAAGGTTGTCAGTTTTTCAGGGATTTTGCTTCCCTGCTGTCAAAGTTCAAGTACATTTTGAGTACACCATATTGCTTCGGGTTTACTGCTGTTCTATGGTGGTAGCCTGGATGCCACAATTCCTCCAAGGCCTCAGTGTTGGGTAGAAACTGTTTTACTGTACTGTATTCAGTGAAGGTTACCTTTGCTCTTTAAGGAAGCTGGGGGGGGGGGGGGGGGAGACTTCAGCCTTGCTCACAAAGGAAAATGCTAAAAAGAACAGACTGCCAACACCAAGGAAGAAACTCTTTCACCTCACCTTCCAGAGTAGTTTTGTACAATTAAAAACGCTTTCCTTCTTTATTACTGAGTTGAAAAATGGATATACAGATGGATAAATATTTTATGTGGCCTTTTGAAAATGCTTTTTAAAAAGCAGGCAACCTTCCTAGAGCATTGGTGGATGCTGACAGGCTGACAGATGAAAAAAAGTTTGACACCCTGGTATGTGCATCTGTCACTCACAACACAAAGCCAGGGAGACAGATTTATGCCACAGCTGAAGGACCTACTGTGGATTTGTTATTTTCTTTTTAATTATTGTTACAACTATGCCTATCTCTAGTGTATTAAACATTAAAGATTAATTTTTAATAGTTAATTCTTCAGAATCTTACAATGAATTCTCACAATATAGGCTCATTTTGATATGTAGAAATGAACAAACAAAACTAATATAAAGTTATATCCTCTGAGACAATGTTGAAAACCAAACTTTCAGGTCCAGAATTTAACCAGGTTTACAAGATTAGAACCTGGACTTCAAACACACATTCTGAAATTTTATTATATGCTTAAATTTTTAAATCAATCATCATCTGCCACACCTGCTCACTTGAAGTATCTGTTGTGCCTATATGTGCATGGACATGTGTACTGCACTGTGTTTTCCTTAAAAAGTGCCTTAATATCTCTCAAAGCTGTATCAGGGTGCTCAACAATAATACAAGTATCATTAAATAATGCATCCATTTCCAATCTGATGCAAAATATGCTGCATTCTGCATGTCACCTTAGTATGTGAGGTTTGTTAAATCAATAATTCTAAACCTAACACCGGAAAATGTGCTAGTCTAAATCCAAGAAAATCAAGCCAGACATACATGCATCTGGACCAAGCATCAAGTATTCTGGAAGTACAACCTTGTGCTCTTTGTTTTCATAGAGATATTTGGCATTCAAATATGAGTTATTTAAAGTTAATTTGCTCAAAACGAAATGTGTTTCAATATGTTCCTGCCATGTAAAAAATGGCTTCATTATTGGCAAGGCTTCAAAGACATTTTTTTAAAAAAGCACATGTTCTTTCCCTACTGACAAAGACACTATTGTCATGATGGTATGTTAAAATCTTAATAAGACCCAGCTGTTTCTGAAGCATGGAAACACTTTTTGGATTGTCTGATATTAAGCAGGAGACATGCTTATATCAGGAAATTCTTTTATGTGCATTTGTTCTCCTACTCCTTAAGAACAGTGAATGGTACATGGCATGGAGGCCATTCATAAAGTCGTTCACACTTTCTGATACAATTTCTCCCACTCCCACTGTTACATTTGCTCTAGTTTAACCAATACCTTGCCCATCTTTGTCGTAACACTGCTGGCCTTCCTCTCCTCAGTACACTCAAGAATATGTATTTGGACAGTTCTTATTCTTAGCATCTTTTCTTTAGTGATAGTAAATAGACAAACACTGATAGCAAGCTCTTTCTTTCTTATGACAAGAGCCTATACCCATCCCGTTGACCTGAAAGTAGTTTAGTCTATTTATATCAGAAGTAGGCAACCTTTCCCCTTTAAGGGCCGAAGGACTTTAGCTCCCAGAATCCCAGGAGCTATTGGCCAACATGGCTGAGACTTCTGGGAGCTGAAGTCCCTCAGCCCTTAAAGGGGAAAGGTTGCCTACCCGTGGTTTATATATTTTGGAGGTATGATATTTAGAACTAAACCATCACCTCTGACTTTTACTAGTTTTCTTTTACTAGTTGTCTAGGCCTTACATAATTCACTTGTCTCCTCCTACTGTAATCATCTCCCCAAAACAACAAAACAAATAACCAGAAAAATCCTTCTCAGAAGCTCAGAAAAAAAAAAAAAAACC
>CM034701.1:311737470-311751275 GCA_020142125.1 Phrynosoma platyrhinos | reverse complement strand
TAACACACTCTACATGGGTCTACCCTCGTGCTTGGTTCGGAAACTGCAATTGGTACAGAATATGGCAACCAGAGTAGTATCTGGAACATCAAGGAGGGACCATATTACTCCAGTATTAAGGTCCCCCCATTGGCTGACTATTAGTTTCCGGACCCAGTACAAGGTGTTGGTTATTACCTTTAAGTTAACGTGTGAAATTAAAGTTAAAAAAAAGGAATAATGAAGATAAATGACTTTGAAGCAATATGGAAGATATTTGTACAAAAGGTTCTAGTAAAAGAGGAAGGTGGTTTACCTCCACAGGAAGGGTTACAATTTTGGAGGGTAGAATAACATGAAGATATTAGGCTCTGGTGATGGGGAGCACTTCATTATAAAGATAAGTTAATTAGGGATAAATTAATAGTATTACACTTTAGTGGAATTATGAATAGTATATGTTGAAAAGAAGATAGTAATAAGAATGAAGATATCAATAATAATTTCATGTGGTTTAGGTAATATTAAATGGTTTAATACGAATTATTGTGACTTATTACATATTGTATGTGGAATACTGTGTATAAGATATTTTAAAACATTATTTTAAGTATGTAATGTTATTAATAACATAATAAATGACCCAAGATCACTCAGTACACTTCCATGGTGAAGGTAGAGATTCAAACCCTAGTCTCCGGAATCACAGTCCAACGCTCAGACACCACACCACACCACACCGGATCTTGACAGAGATGAATCTTCATAGCTAGCACTAAACAAGTTACAGCACTGACAGCACAAAATCTACACACACACACACACACACACACAAAATTATACTGTATTGTTTACACCCACAGAGTGTAAATAAACAGGGAACTCAGTGTACTGGTACAGGTGAATGGTTTTAAAAATAAATACACACAAAAAAGTATTGCACCAATTAATAACTGGGAAAACTATCCTTAAACTCCAATTCCGTGGCCTGTATAGAAATAGCTCATGGGAAGTACAAGCAACATGATAGGACAGCTGTTTCCATTTCAGCAAATTCAAACCCCATATTCAATATTCTGCTGTATATCTCTGGAATAGTAGAAATTTGATCAAAGCACATATGGACTAGACCTTTATAAATGAACATCTTTGATGACAGATTCAAACCCTAGTCTCCAGAATTATTCTCATCAGAATATTAGAACTTTTGCTAATCATTATCACAAAGTATTATTCCACAAGTTTTGTTGGAAGCAGTGGAAAATAAAGAACTAATCTTAGCAGAATCCAATCCATACATCAGTGAACCTGTCAGGTAGAACTAACTCTGGGTAAGAAGATTTGTTCAACACTTTGGCCAGACAGAATGAAAAAGCATACTGAAAGATGATTTCCCCACCCCACCCCCGTTAAACACCCAACAAAACTAGGGAGCATGTGCACAATGCATGTGGTTGGTACAATAATCACTTCAGAGCAGTACCTTTCTCTTCTAATAGGAGTCAAAGCATGATGTCATTGGCCAGTTAGGAAGCACAACATTTTTCCCCATGAGATTTCCAATCCATTTCCCCTTACTTGCACTGGTTTCCTGTGCAGATAACTTTAGGGAACTCAAAGCTGGCAATCTGACTAGAGACATCCCGTCAAGCTGCAAAATCAGACCCTCCTACTTTTGTGCAAAGTGTACTAGTACACCAATGTCTATGCGCATTTACTTTTCCTACAAAGGCTTTGTCCGAGAAGACCAAATAGTATTGAAAATACTAAAATGTCTTACTCTTGTTACTATATTTTCAGGAGTAATTCCCTTACCTCACCATTTTTGTTTGACATACCTATCTATAAAGTTTATCAAATCCAATACTCCACAAAACATGTGCCTTTTTTTATCAACCAATTATAATGCATTACTTATAATCTAATGACAGGCCTGCTTATTTTTTTCCCCTTCTTAATGCTGGCTATTTGTGTAAATGGCAAGCTGGCAAAGCAATTTCTTTCTCCCACCCCCAAAATTCAGTCTGATAAAGTGCCATGTGTGACCAACGTCTTGCTTCCAATGTTTGAAGTGTGTGTGTATAGGTAGGTGCTTTCAAATCATACTTGAAGATTTTTGATGATCTCATAAATTTCATAAGGTTTTCTTAGGCAAGGAATACTTAGAGGTGGTTTCCCATTGCATTCATCTAAAATATAGCCTGTAACACCTGGTATTCCTTGGTGGTCCCACCCCACCCTCATTCATCCAAGTACTAACCAGGCCTGACTCTACTTGGCTTCCAAGATCATATAGTATCTGCTGCCTGAAGGGTATTTAGGCAGTGTGAAATATAAAGGCAAAGATAAAGGTATTCCCCATTGACAAGGTTGTCAAGTCATGTCTAACTGTAGGGTTAAACATATACTGTGAAATTTGGAAAAAAAACCCCATACCTATATATGAAATATATTTATTATATTATATTTATAATATATAATATATAAATATTTCCTATTTATATATGAAATATATGCTGTGAAAAAATGTGAAATATATGCTGGCTCAAATAGAGAAGGTGTGTCACAGCCATAACACAATAAATGTAAAATTAATTTGTTTAAGTGCAAGAACCTTTGTACATGGTAAATAACTGCATGTGGCATGGACCATCTTCTGAAAACATTTTAAAGAACTATTAAAAACAAGAATCACTACAATGTTCAGTTTTAGAGAAACTCAATGTAACCTCATTTCACTTTTATCTTTCAGGTCATGCCTAGCCTAATAATTTATTATTATGACTATTACATAATGGTGTAGCTTAAACAAACATCCTCTCACTTCAAACTATCCTTTAGTTTATTACATTCAAATCCTTTTAGCTGCATTCCTCCTGCTCATTTCTCCAAGTATAAATTTCCAAACTTTTCTAGAGTGGGTCCACGACAATCTTTGTTTTTCACTTAAGTATCAGTTTACAGCTACTGATTAGTTTTTGTTTTTTAACGAGACAAAACAGAGTTTTCTCTGAAGGTGACTTAGTATTTTAAAAACTCCAGTTGTTTTTTTAAAAAACTAATTAAATTAAGCATTAAGTATCCTGCATTTGCTCTTCCAAAGCTTTCAGACAACCAAATGCTTCTTGCATTTAATTAAGATTGGCAAGGGGGTCACAGGGCTAAATACAATGCTAATAATGTGTAACTTGTTAAAAAAATATACCTGATAATATATACTTTGTAATGAAATATACAATTGGCCCTCTATATCCACAGATTCAACGCATGGATTGAAAATATTCCAAAATATATAAATTCCAAAAAGGAAACTTTGAGTTTGCCATCTTATATAATGGACACCATTTCACTATGCCATTGTATTTAATGGGACAGTCACGGATTTTGTTATCCACAGAGGGTCCTGGAATCAAACTCCAGTGGATACCAAGGCCCCACTGTATAATATACTATACAGGGTATGTCTGAACCATAGCCCCTTCTACTGTGTTATTTTTTCCCTGCCAGTACACAATAAAGAAGAAGGGGCTGGAAAGAGTTAAACTTTCCATGAGCCAGCTCTGCAACTGGTGTGGTTACAGTGCTTGAACTAATTAAATTCAGAGCATGTATGGGGTAGCTGAACATTTTTGATCCACCGTAGCTCTTGAATTATTGAACCTCAGGGGAGGGAGGAAAAGATCAGCAACATGAAAGGAAGTATTAGAAATATTTAATTCCCCACCATACTCCATAATCGACTGCCCTGTTGAAGACCTGATAAATCACTCTAGGCTCCTCTGTGAAAACAATGTGTCAAATCAAAAGTCTCTGGTTTATTTAAAACCCCAAATAAACCACTGCTACAAAGTTGAAACTGTTGCTTTTCCTGCCACAAATGAAACAAGCCACAACTCTCCATTGCCACTGCTGTGGCGAACCGAGAGGAGCCCCTGGCAGGTTTTGCCCATCAGCTCTGAAAAGGAAGCATATTGTATTTGTATTTCAGGATACAAAATTCAGAAATTTGAAATTATACTCTTAGCACGAAGGTTAAATCCCCAAGGATATCTGGCTGGTTGGCACTCATTTGTCAGCATATAATCCTATTCCCAAACGGTGCCTGGATGGAGATGAAACCGATCATTATCCAGGAGACAAGCAAAACAACCCCGCCACTCTGCATCTTTGCTTTGCCACCAAGCATCCCTGCAGGCCCACAAATGGGAGAGGTAATAACCCTGAAGTCAACCTGGATTCTTAACCAGGAAGCATTGGACTACAACTCTGGAGAACAGGGTTCAACCCCCCCCCCTTGGCCAAGGAAACCCACTGGGTGACCTTGAGCAAGTCATACTCTCTCAGCCTCAAAGGATGGCAATGACAACCCCCTCTGAAGAAACTTGCCAAGAAAGCCCTGTGATAGGGTCGCCTTTCGGTTGCCATAAGTCGGAAAGGACTAGAAGGCCCCCAATACGAAAAAGATGAGATGAAGTGGTCTTCTAAAGGGGGGGTCGTTTTAGGTCCTAAAAGCTCAGGATCTGCCTCGCTCGTCCTCGATCTCCCAGCCTTTTTGAGACTCCTTTGCTAGGCGCCTCAGAGCAAAAGGCGGCAGGGGGTGCCCTAGTGGTTGGAGCCTTGGACTACAACCAATCCCAGCTCGGCCATGGAAACCCACTGGGCCAGTCACACTCTCTCAGCCTCAGAGGATGGCCATTGTAAACCCCCTCTGAAGGAACTTGCCAAGAAAACTCCAGCATAGGATCGCCTTAGAGTCACCATAAGTTGGAAACGACTTGAAGGCACACAGCAACGAATCGCTTTGTAGGAGGCTAGAGCCTTGGAACTACAACTCTGGAGACCAGGGTTCGAATCCTGACTTGGAACCCCACGGGGTGGTCTTGGCCCAGTCACACTCTCTCAGCCACAGAGGATGGGCCATGGCAAACCCCCTCTGAAGAAACTTTCCAAGGAAACCCGGTAATAGGGTGGCCCTAAATCAGAAACGACTTGAAGGCACACAACAACATCAACAACGACAACGACAACGACAACAACAAGAGGGTTAGCCTCTTCCTCCTCCCGCCCTCCAGGGTGACCAGAGGTCCTCCATTTCCAGGACCGGTCCTCCATCCCAACCTCCTTGTGTCCAGGAGGAATGTGCCAGCCTGCCCTCCACTTGGAGCAGGACTAAGGCGCATGGGTTTCCATTCCTAGGCGTGCTCTGAGTTTTTCCATGTGCTCCCGTCCTCCATTTTCCCCCTGGAAGGTCCTCCATTTCCCCCCCCCCCCCCACTCACCAGGATGCCCATGACGTCGGTCCAGAGCCGGGAGAAGCTCTCGGGCAGGTTCCCTCCGTCGTGTCCGTCCTCAGGCTCCCCACCGGCGGCGGCGGCGGCGGCGGCAGAGTCAGAGGCTCCTCGGTCCTCCTCTTCGTCCATGGCGCCTCCCTCGGGACCAAAGGCGACCCGCTCAGGCCTCTCCGGAGCCCCTCTGCGCCCCCATGCCGACCCCCGGCTCCCTCTCTGCCTCTCTCCTCACAAAACAGGGGGAGAAGCCCCTTTGCCTGCCTTCTTGCCTCCTTCCCAGGCTGCGCGCATCCGACGCCCGCCTTCCTCCTTCTCCTCTTCCTCCAAAGAAACTTTGCCTCGCTTAAGAGCAACAGGCTGGGAGGGAGCAACCACCCTTGCCCTCTCGAGGGGTGTTTGGAGACCCCCCCTTCGCTTCTTTGAAGAAGGTGGGCTCCTCAAACGCCCCTTTGGACTGACCACCAAAGCTCCGACCGGTCCCTGAGGCGCAGAGTGTACTTTCCAAGTTTTTAAGCAGCTCTCTCATTGCCTTCCTCCTCCTCCTTCTTCTCTCTCTCTTTCTCAAAGCCCCCCCCTCCCTGAATGGTCTCTCCCGGCTCCACAGGACTGCTCTCTCTCTCTCTCTCTCTCTCTCTCTCTCTCTCTCTCTCTCTCTCTCTCTCTCTCTCTCTCTCTCTCTGGAGCAACAAAAGGGGCTCTGAGGGCAACCCTGCTCCATGGCAAGGAGCCCCTGGCGCAGAGGGAAGTCTCCTATTTGTTGTTCTTGGGGACCCTTCTGATGTATGGAGACACTATCCTGGGGTTTTCTTGGCAGGTTTCTTCAGAGTTGCCCTGGCCATCCTCTGAGGCTGAGAGAGTGTGACTTGCCCAAGGCCACCTACTGGGTTTACATGGCCAAGCAGGGATTTGAACCCTGCCCGCCAGAGTCAGAATCCAAGGTTCAAACCACTGCATTACGCTGGCGACTAGTTGCTGTGTGCCTTCAAGTCATTTCCCACTTAAGGCAAGTAATATAATAATAATAATAATAATAATAATAATAATAATAATAATAATAATAATAATAATAATAATAAGTTTTATTTATAACCTGTCCCTCTGCTCGGCAATCGGGGCAGCCTACAGCAAGTTAAAATATACAACAGTTAAAACATTCCAACATCCCAGGCCCTCCACCCCCAAACCCTCCCACCTCTTAAAACTACATTAAACTA
Organism: Phrynosoma platyrhinos; assembly: GCA_020142125.1. Classification (NCBI taxonomy): domain Eukaryota; kingdom Metazoa; phylum Chordata; class Lepidosauria; order Squamata; family Phrynosomatidae; genus Phrynosoma; species Phrynosoma platyrhinos. The sequence continues at coordinate 311,744,794 of CM034701.1, read as the reverse complement.
TTGTAAAATTAAAATCAATTTAATCATAAAATACAAGTTACTCCAGAGAGGGGTTGCCCTTGCCACCCTCTGAGGTTGAGAGAGTGTGACTCGTCCCAGGTCACCCAATGGGTTTACACAGCCAAGTGGGAATTCGAACCCTGCCCTCCAGAGCCAGAGTCCAAGGCTCAAACCACACTACACCACAGGGACTCCTACTCTTACAAAGCCACCACTCCTTGTCGTGTGCTTTCAAATGGTTTCCAACTTATGGGGACTCTAAGGCAACTCTATCACAGTGTAACTGAACTAATGTTCTTGTTGTGTGCTGCCAAGTCATTTTCAGCCCATGGTGGTGACCCTAAGGCAAACCTATCATGTGGTTTTCTCAGCAAGTTTCTTCTGAGGAGGTTTGCCGCTGCCTTCTGAGGCTGAGAGTTTGTGACTTGACTGGGTTTCATGGCTGAGCCAGAATTCGAACCCTGGTCTCCAGAGTCAAAATCTTATACACACTGTCTCCTACAAAATGACTCACATCAAGGTTAATGTTTAATGCACCAGCAGAGCCTCCCACAAGGATTTTCAGGCATGCTCCACCTTAGAGGTTCTCTTCTCCTCCCCCCCCCCCCCCCCATCTTTCCAGGAACTGCTTAAATTTACTTACAAGATTCCCACCCGGCACACAACCATGCTCTGCAAAATTGAGCTCAAGGCCTCTGTGCTTTTTTTGTTTTGTTTGTGTGCCCACAGCCACCAGGATGCTGGCACACTTTCTCAGGCACTGGCACATTCTGTCACCAGGTCTCTCACGTTTCAGCTTCAAGAAAGAGCCAGCTTCCAAAGGAACCTTGCTCAGGGTAGTGCATGAGCGTGGATATTTTTTTTGGAACACCCTTTCCAAAAAGGAGACAAAATGAGGCACATTTAAGGAAATGAACCACCAGAAGAATTTAGCCCAGCTCAATGAAATGTTCCTTTAGTCCCTGGACAAAGTAACGTAAAACTTCTGTTCATCATCTGTGCATCTTTGAGACTAACCAGAAAAAAAAAGCGGGTAGCAGGAGCTTTCACAGACTTGAGCCTACTTCCTCAGATGCATGCGCTGTATGTACATCCATACATGGTGATGGGAATATGGAATACAATGGCTTGGATGATTCTAACTTTAGTGCTCAGATGTATATCTTTACTACTTAGGCTCTTTTCTAGCTCTTTTGCTGCTCATCCCATTCCTAGTTTTCTTCTTATTTCCTGACTGCAATCAATATTCTGGTCAATGTTTGATCCTAGGTACAGGAACTCTTTGTTTCAATTTCCTCATTGTCTAGGTTGAATTTCTGTATTTCTTCTGTGGTCATTATTTTTGTTTTCTTTATGTTCAACATTAAGCTTGCCTGCTTATTCTAAAACAGCTGCCCTTGGTCAGGGGCAGAGAATGTGTGGCTCTCATCAGCCTTAGCCAGCAAAGGCAGTGGTGCAGGACAATGGGAGTTGTAATCCAACAGCATTGGATGCACCATACATTCTCCCATCCTTGCCCCTGCCACTTCAAATTCAAGGATTAAACAGGATCCAATAACCTGTAGCAAGGTCAGGATATATGTACTCTTGTAAACAATAAAGAAGGCAGTGAGAAGACTGGAGTTCACATTTTCACAGAAAAATACAACTCTGTGTTTTATATTTCTCACATTTGCATCCTCCTCCTTCCCCATGGGGTTCCAGAAATTTTACACTGGATTTTAAAGAACGACCCAACATAACCAGCAACAAGAACAGCAGTGGCCTGAGATGCCCAAGATGTATTGTTTGGTTAGACAAGGGCCGTAAACAAAGCCTAGACTACAAATGTTCAGAAAGAGAAAAAAGGATGCTATTGTTTAATACAGCTTCTTTGCCCAACAGTATGCCTTTATGAATGGCACAAGTCACGCAAGCTACTCATGCACTCCCATTCCTAATCACACGTAGAGTGGCTGTGTCTAAGAATGCGGCCTAATGAAATTATAATAATATTTTATTTACTTCATTTTCTTTTTAGAATGGGGAAAGTTTTAGACTGTGCAAACTTTTAAAACAGCTATTTATGAAAGCAACTTAACTTCTTGAAAGTAAAGTTTTGCAGCAATGATAAGTGAGAGTTCCAGTTAGATAAGACTATGCGTTTTGGGATGGGAAATTGCAACACAGCTTGGAAGTAACTTGTTACAAATAGCAAATACATGTGTAATCAATTTCTTTTTTGGATAGCAATGGTTTAACTAGATTACATTAGGATTGTAACTGAAATCCCCCCTTTGCAATGTAACTGTAACTTTTAAAGTCACAAGGGAGAGCCCTCAGTAAATGGGGGAAGGAAAATCACAGCATGGAAATATTGGTTTGTATTGTGGTTTATGCTGTGCCTTGTGCTCTGTGCTGGTGATGAAAAGGTGGTTGGGCAGAGAATTCATTGTGTACCACAGTTATGTAGCAAGGAGAGCCTGCAACGTGGTGTAGTGATTTGAGCACTGGGCTACAACTCTGGAGATTAGGGTTTGATTCCTGGCTCAGCCATGGAAAACACTGGGTGATCTTGAGCAAGTTACACACTTTCAGCCCCAGAAAACCCTGTGTAGTTCACTTCAGGATCTCCATAAAATGAGAAACACCTTGAGGGCATGCAACAATGTAACTTGTAGCAGTCCAATTTTTTTTAAGCTGCAAAAAGTAACAATGTTAGTTACTTTTTAGGAAATGAAGAAGTGCCTTTGAAAGATTGTAACTATAATGATATCTAATTCCTATGTGGTGAAGAAGAGGGCTCTAATATATAACTATAGCAAATTATATTTTAAAAATAATGCCCTAAGGTCTGGAATGGTGTGGTTTCCACCCCCCATTTCAAATCCTACCTGAGTCAGCTCTTGACCTCGGCATGTTTACAGTAAGTGTTACCATTTACATTTTAATTAAAATAGGCATCAGTGGGTGTTAACTCAGCAAACAAGGCAATTGAACCAGGAAGTTTGCACTTTCCAAAGCTGTTTTAACAGAGATACAATGAAGTCTGTAGGGTGGTATATATAGGAACAATACACAGGATTAAAAAACATCATTGCCTTTTCCAAACTTCGGTTTTGGCTCTTTTGTATGCTGGCCAGTCTATTACAGGAAGGCACTCACACATAGTTTGCAGACGAGCTGTAGTTTATACACTGGCATGCCATTAACATGAATGTAACTCCAAATGCAATAATACCCCACATGACAAACTCCAGACTCCACAGCAACACATATAAGCATGACAAACAGCTCTGCTACAACTAACCAAAGTACTGTCCAGAACATCTTTCAGAATTAGCTGTGCTGGTTTTAAGAAAAACAAAACTTAATCCATCCTATGCCAATACCTTTATTGGGCCAACCTAAAGGTACAAATACATAATGTTAGCTTTTGAAACTTCACAGTCTTCTCCATCAGGCAAAAATGGTAAAATAGCATATAGGGGAAAGAATGTGATGGTGCTATGGTCAGAAGTCTTTGTAGACAATGGCCATAAGCACATTGGGAACAAAGGAAATATAACAGGCAATAAAGTCTGGCATCTGGCAACATTTGAAGTTACCAAGACAACCCCCCCTTGCCCCTGCCCCCCCAAAACAACTGTATTTGTATCTATCCAGTATGAAGCCACATGCGCCTATGATGGACAAATGCACTTGGTCTCTCACGATAGTCTCTGTATTCTGAAGCAGGAGATAAATTTAGACAATAGGCCCAATGATGTAGCTTTACTTGATGTTGGAGGGATAAAGCCTCAGGAAATGGAGATGCTGTAACAATAACCCTGTCGCTTTTCCACCCCATATACTATTTTACCTGATGAAAAAGCCCTGGGTGGTCTGAAAGCTGGTATGATATATTTTCACCTTTTGATTTACCCAACAAACATATCACCACAGGACCTCCAGTACACAGACACCTTATGACACAACATACAGGTACCCAATCTGCAGATTTATCAAGCAAAAAATTAAGAAAAAATATACAAGGAAAGGAGTCATCAGATGTCAGGCTGCTTTGCTAGTCGAGACCTGCCTGATCATGCTCAGCAGAAAAAAATGTTGCTTTCTGGCAATTCGGTCCTAGTATAGTTGTAATGTACTTGCTGAAACGCAGGACAATCAGGACACTTATATCTAGATGATAATTATTATGTAGGTTACATTGCAGAGGAAGGCAATGACAAACCATCTCTGAGTATTCCTTGCCCAAGAAAATTCTACAGAAATTCATGGGGCCACCATAAATTAAGAGACAACTTGAAGACACACACATACACAAATCTACCTACAGCTGAGAGAAGGAGGAATATTAGCCTGGTTGTTTGGGGGAAAGTACGATGGCAATGATTCCTGCAACGATTGATCAATTGGTTTCAATTATCTGCACAGCCATTGTGCTCTAGACCCCAGCTGAGTGTTGAGGTAAGATTCTGGGAGACCAGAGTTCCAATTCCTACTTGGTCATGGAAACCTGCTGGGTGATCTTTGGCAAGTTACAGTCAGCCTTAGAGAAAAAGCAACTGCAGATCACCTCTGAACAAATTTTACCAAGACTGCTCCCCATTCATTTCCCTGAGTTGCCATAAATTGGAAACAACTTGAAGGCACACAGCCACAAGTATTTTATGGAGTTTACTGTAAAGTCAACACTAAAATATTAGTCCAACCAGTCCCTAACAAATAACCTTCAATTAGAATAAGTTGTGTGCACATAAATGCAGATTTCTACCTATCAAAATGTGAGAGGGTAAGAGTACCAATGGCTAATGCTTATTTATAGTATTCCATTTTAAGCAATTCATGTGTTTCTACTCAGATGTGTGTGTGTGTGTTCATATATGATAAGTATTGCACCAATTAAATTTGATTTTCTATTTTGCATCCCCGCCCAAAAAGCTGCAACTTTGAGGGAGCTTTATTTATTCCACAGGATGCTATAATTAAACATTCCTATACATTATTTGCAGCTCTAATTCATAATATATACATATTTATGCACAATGCATAATGTGCTTAAACACTTTATTCATCTTTACAACAGGCAGTAGCTCCTCAGCATTCCAAAAAGCACAACCAATATTTGGAAAGTTTTAGTGCACACCTTTTAATGTTTGGAAGCAAGATCACCATAATAAGTTTACTCTTGTTTACACAGCTCATAATGCACAGAGCTTAAGTGATGAATTCAAAGATATAGCCATGTTAGTATGTAAAACCAATGTGTGAGGAGAACTTGCAGCACCTTTGAGAACTGAAAGAAAGAAAATGGGAGCATGAGCTTTCGTAGACTTAAGTTTACTTCCTCAGATGCATTTGAAGAAGTAGACAATGATCTGAGGAAGTAGACTTAAGTCTATTAAAGCTCATGCTGCTAATTTCTTTCTTTCAGTTAGGGCCTTTGCAGACTGCCAGAAATAATGTCCACTTTAACTGTCCTGGCAATCTACAAAGGCCCTTAGTATCAAAGGTGCTACAAGATCTCTTCACATTTAGACCTTAAATGACTAACAGCTTGGGAACCAAAAATGGGCACCGTCATTTCCATTTACAGATGAAGAACTGAGACTGAAAAATAGCACTATATCCAAGGCTACTTAGAGGGTCCATATTTCATAGTTCTATTAACATTTTGTAAGGAAATTTCTAAAATCAACTGCGAATGTATTTCTGACCATAGGTACAGTTCACCAGGAAGTTCACCAAAGGGAAGGCTTGTTTTTGTTGTATGCTGTCAACTTGTTTCCAACCTATGGTAACCTTATCATGGTATTTTCTTGGCAAGATTTGCTCAGAAGAGATTTATCTTTACCATCTTCTGAGACTGAGAGAGTGTGACTTGCTCAAGGTCACCCACTGGATTTCCATGGATGAGTAGGGATTCAAATCCTGTTCTCTAGAGTCGTAGACTACACCACTACACCATACTGCTCTCAAGGGATGGCTAGCTCCCTATAAATTAAGGGTAGACAATCCATGAAGCATATGATATTATAATCTTTCCTTGATTTCAGAGTGCTTACAATGAAGAAGGCATTTCAAGACATGGAGCCCTATTTTTCTTTGATACTGAGTATTGAGCAGGGACCAATACTTAGTGTCTCTTCCCATTATTTGGAATTCCATCTCATTGAAGATCCATCACATTTTTTAATCTGTGAACATCTTGAGGCAGTACAAACTGACTGGCATTCCAAATTCCAAATCCACTCTTAGTCTGGCATCTAAAGAAGAGGACCTGCCAATTTAATATACTGTACTTATTTAGATAGAGATTTATTTTGCTGTTTTACATAGACAGTGTATTCACAATGTATTCTAAAGTCAATGCAATGTGCTCCAAGATTTTGGGAAATAGGGAGGATGGATTTCTATTTTAATGTCTGAGGTTAAGCAAGACACGATGTAATAAATTCCAGAAATGAAGGACAATCTATAGCACATTTTAACTGGGCATCCTCCTTTGGAGTTATGGTAAAATGCCTTTAATAATAATTATTTGACTTATAACAGCACATTATAATAACCATTTAATTCCATAACTAGGAGAGGTAAGCAATGATAAAATCTAGATTTCTGAAAATCTGTAGAGTTCACTATAGACTGGCATTTTCATTACTGTTTCTGACATTAGAACCAGACAGCAGCAATTCCTACATATTCATTTATTTGAAATAAAATCTCTTTGACCCATTCCCAAGTAAAAGGTTTTCCTAGCAAGCAGGGATATAGGAACCTTTTCATTTTACAACATGTGGTCAAGGAGGCAACTACTAGTTGATTTGCTTACTTTTTTGACATCTGAATGAGGTGATTAGGTCATCATGATCAGAAAACTATCATGATATGGTTGTTTTTATGATGATTTTATCACCAATATCCAGAGTTTGGAAAAAAGTTATTTTTAACTAATTTTCCCAGAATCCCCTGGCCATGTTAGTTGGAGCATTCTGGGAATTGTAGTTCAGAAAGCAACTTTTCTAAGCACTGTTTATCTCAATCTTGTAAACAAATGAGAGCTGGCTGTTTTCTATACAGAATGCTTTGCCATCCTTTCCACCACTCTATCTGTTCCATATTTTCCAATTGTACTGATTCAGCAGAGACAGTCCTCTGTTTCCCTCCTCATCAGCTGCTTCTAAACTGCTCTCCTTTCTCTCTCATCCTCACTCCTTCCCCCTTTGTCCTCAGCATATTTCAATTACTGCAAGCTGAATTCGAAGTGCAAAATTAATTTGCACTTATTTAACTCAGCAGGTGGGAGAGGATAGGAAAGGGGCAGACTCTTACCCTTCCCAGT
>CM034701.1:311712998-311734317 GCA_020142125.1 Phrynosoma platyrhinos | reverse complement strand
AGTCCGGGGCCCAGGGCCTTAACCGGCTCCCGGGCCATAGGTTGCCGGTCCCTGTACTAGATGGATGGACTTTATTAAAGAGACTATGAATAAGAATTTTCAGGAGCTAGGCAGAGCATCAGAGGACTGGGGGGGTGGGGGGTGGAGATGTCTCATCCATAGGGTCACCATGGGTTGAGACCGACGTGAAGGCAGTTAACAACAACAAATGGCTTTGAAACTCTGTACAGAGGAAGGCAATAGAAAACCATCTCTGAGTACTCTCTGCTTAAGCCTATGATAATCATGGGATCGCCAGATGTCAACACGTGACTTGAAGTCATATTACACTTTTTAAAGCTCTGTATCATGGATGGGATGTTGTTAGACTGGAATTTCCAGCATTCCTCACTATTTCTTATTCTGAAAAAACCCATGGCAAGGTATCCTTGAAAATTTATCATAAACAAACATACACACCATAACCTCCCACTGTCCTGGTTTGACAGGGACAGTCCCAATTAATCTTCTGTCATCTAATTTTTAAAGATGCTTTTCAAATGCCTCAGTTTCTCTCTCCTCCTCCCATTTCCTTCTTCATCCTCAGTTTACTTCAACTTGTGCATAATGGGTTAAACCAATTTTGAACCAATTACACTCAGTTAACTCAATGGGAAGAGAAGAGAAGTGGGGATGCAGTCTTGATCTTCTCAGTAAACTCAGACAAAAGCAAACTGCTATGGCCTCTCTTCACTTGTGTTTTCTTCCTCATAATAACTGTTGCCATCTTGAATACACTTCAATATTGCTTGACAAGACACCTTGTTTTTCATCTGTGAAATACTGACAGTTATGATGCACACATTTGTTGACATGGAAAAGTGTTTGTCAAGACATTGAATACTCTGGGCTTGGAACTTCTGAAACAGTTAAATAGGCATATTCCCCTCGGTCCAAGTTTAATCAAAATAGCGCTGTACCACTTCTTCTTTAAGAATTCTGAAATTTCAAATGTCCTTTACACACAACACAAAATCTTTAATTTAAGAAATTAAAAAATCTTTCTGTTAAGAAATAGACAATAATCTTTAATTTTCACTTCTGGAATTCCTACTTTTTGAGAATCAAACCTTGATCAAAGTTGTAGAGTTATTTAGGTATTCAGTAAGCATATTGTGTAAACACATTAGGAAGGCAGAATGCTAACCCTGCCCCTTCCATCATGGCTTTGCCCATGTGAAAGCAATGCATCTGAAGAGGAGAGCCGTCAGAAAACAGAAGGAACATTTTTTCCTCATGTTTAGACCCGGGGCCCTTTCAAATTTCACAGTTATAGTGCTATGATTCCGCTTTGTCAGTCCTGCCTATGGAATTGTGGGGCATGTGGTTTGGTGAAGTCCAAGAGTTCCTTGGCTAAGCATTCTGAATACTCTCCTAGGATTCCATATCCTGCTGCCATGGCAGTTAAAGTTAAACAAAGTGCTATAAATGTGTAGTGTGAAAGGGCTACAGCTCTCTCACAGCAGGACACTGCATTTTAGAAGTGCAAATCAAGCCAAGATTGCATTATGTATCTCACGTCCTGAAAATATTTCAGGTAAGATTTTGGAATGGGGCGTGACTTAGAAAAGCAGCTGCTGCTGGTTAGGACAGCTCAACTGGAAAGTAAACATTCCTGTCAAACATTAATTAAAGTGAGGACCGACTTTATTTCATAAATTGTGACTTTTTGGAACCAACCACTCAATTTCTTTATGTATTTGAGAGAGGGAGATGGACTAAGAGGGAAAAAGATTGAAAGGCAAGTGAATACAGGATTAAACACAATTCAGAGCCTATCTCCAAGCTATTATCTCAATTAATATTTTGAGGAGTTAGTGAACAGAAGGATTATTTTAAGGGGGAAGGATGAGCAAGAGGAATTTCTGTTTCTAAGACCAGTCAAATGCATCAGTGATAATACAATAGCTTTCCAGAACCATGCTAAAAGTATTTTTAGGCATTAAAAAAAGGGCTTGCTTAATTTCCATTTAAAAAGGAATGGTTGACAGTTTGGTATAGACTTTTGCTGTACTGTATTTTATACTCTCTCAGAAACACATATCTGTGGCAAATAATGGAGTAATAGTCAAATCAAATAATCAGATTAAAGATGGCTACTTCTGCTTACTGTAGAATTCATACTCATCAGTGATGGCTTGGTCTGGGGAATGAATGGGTGCATTTTTATTCACAGGAGTTATCTGCATATTTGTATTCATATATTATTTCAGAATTTAGACCAGGGGTGAGAATCACATAACCTCCAGATGGCATTTAAGCTCCTGGCATTACTCACTATTAACTATGCTGCCTAAAATTACTAGGAATTATAATCTGGATCCTGATTTAAACATATAGATTCTTAAAAAAATTAAATTGGAGAATGAGATTTAGAATCCAGTTAAGGAAATCTATATGTTAACAAAGGCTTTCTCATCTGTACATTGGAGGCTTAGGATTCAGAAGCAAGTATACAGAAATGCCAATGCTGACTTTTGTTGTTGCTGCTGCTGTTGTTTGCCATCAATTTGACTTCAGATTATGGCAACCATATGAATGAGAAACCTCCATGAGCCATGGTCATCAGCTCCCTTTCTGTCTTGCAAACTCAGGGCTGTGGCTTCCTAAATTAAATCAAACAATCTCTAATGCTGTCATCCTTTTTTTCTACTACTTTGTCCTTTTCCCAGCATTAGTATTTTTTTTCAATACAGTCTTAGAATAGTCCAAGTCATTGTCTCATGATGTGTTGGAAGTATGTTGTCTCATGATGTGTTGGAAGCATGACAGCTTCAGTTTAGTCATCACCTGAATTCTAGTGAGAATTCAGGCCTGATTTGAACCCACCAGAGGATTTTCTTGGCAAGATTTGTTCAGAGGGAGTTTGCTTTGCCTTTGCTTTCCTCTGTAGTTGGAAGAGTAGTTGCCCAAGGTGACTTGCTGAAGGGTTTCCATGGATAGTGGGGATTTGAATCCTGGTCTCCAGAATTGTAGTCCAACACTCAAACCATTATGCCATGTTGGTTCTAGTCCAAATATACCAGGTGTGAAATTAACATTAGAGCCCTATGTTATTCAGTTACTATGATATACTTGGTATCAAGTCTTAAACATACTTAGTAAAACATAGGGCTCTACTGTTGATATGCTGCTGTTGTCAACCCCAACTCATGGTTCACCCAAGATCTCTTATCCTCCACTGCTCTGCTTAGTTCCTGCAAATTCATGTCCATGATTTCCCTGATTGAGTCTATCCATCTGGCATGTAGTCTTCCTCTCTTTCTACTACCGTCTTAGCATTATTGTCTTTTCTAGTGAGCCATGCCTTCTCATTATGTAGCCAAAGTACAACAGTGTCAGTTTGATCATCTTAGCCTCCAAGGAGATCTCAGGCTTGATCTGTTCAAGGACCCATTTGTTTGTCTTTTTGGCTGTCTCTGGTATCCTCAGTATTCTTCTCCAGCACAACATCTCAAATTAGTTGATTTTCTTTCTGTCTACTTTCTTTACTGTCCAGCTCTTGCATCCGTACATGGTGATGGGGAATACAATGGCTTGGACTATTCAAAGGTCCAGAACATACTGCAGAAATAATCCCGTTTGACCACTTTAAATGCCCTAGCTTAATGCTAGAGATTTCTTGGAATTGTAGTTTTGTGAGACATTGAGCCTTCTCTGTCAGAGAGCTCTGGAGCCACAATAAACTGCAATTCCCAGGATTATGTTTTTAATCTGTATTTGTACTTGTAAACTGCCTTGATTGCAAAGGCAAAAGGTGGGGTATAAGAAATTATTATTATTGCCAGGGCAGTTAAAGCAGTCTCAAACTGGATTATTTCTGCAGTGTGTTTTGGATGTAACTTTAGTGCTTAGATGTATATCTTTACTCTTCAGGACCTGTTCTAGTTCTTTCATAGCTGCTCTTCCCATTCCTAGTCTTATTTCTTGACTGCAGTCACCATTCTGATCAATGTTTGATCCTAGGTTTGAGAACTCTTCAACTATTTTGATTTTCTCATTTTCTAGGCTGAATTTATGTATTTCTTCTGTGGTCATTATTTTTGTTTTCTTTATATTCTACATTAAGTCTGTCTTTGCACTTTCATCTTTGAATGCTGATATGCCAGGAATGAATTAATAGTAGAACCCTATCTTTAATTAGACTTGCTGTTTAGCAGTATACTTAAGACTTGATCCCAAATGTGTCACAGTAAGCGAATAACAAGAAGCATCTACTACCACAGCCCTGAGTTTGCAGGACCTGAGCAAGGCTGTTGATAACAGGGTGTCTTAGAGGTTTCTCATTCATGGGGTCATCATAAGTCAAAACTGACTTGATGACAATTAACTACAAAGCATAGCCCCTTACATGTCAACTCAGAATGAAGCCTTACTGAGGGCCTTTGCAGCCAGAAATAGTGCACATTAAATTGAGGCACTGCCCTGGCTCTGTGCTAGGGAGTCATGGGAATTGTATTTTTTTCTGAGACATTGAGCCTTCTCTGTCAGAGAGCTCTGGTGCCACAATAAAATACAGTTCCCATGATTCCCTAGCACTGAGCCAGGGCAATTTGATGTGCACTATTTCTGGCAGTCTGCAAAGGCCCTGAGTTCAATTACATTTACACTCATGTAAGACTGTATATACAATTGTCACTTTAATTCAGTCTCAAAGAAAAGAATTGACCTAAGCTCAAATACAAGTAGGTTAACTAAATTGGACCAATGTGAAACTAAAATGGAAGCCATAAATGCCAATAAAAACTGTAAAAAAACCAAACAGACTAGTAGTTCTGGTTATGAACTGGATGTTTTCCTGGAACTGGTTTCTTCTATTTGTGAGGCCTCATAACCAGAGAAGAAAAAATGTCTGTCTTTTAATTAGTTAGCAGTTCCCAAAATAGTCTGTCAAGATTTTACATTTTTAGAACATAGGTAATGTGGGGATAAGCAAACATTTCATTTGCGTTAAGTTACAACTCACCCCTGTAATAAATGGGGGAAGCTCCAGGTGTTTTTAAAATCCAAACTCATGAAGATATTGTATATTTTTAATCACTGTTATTTAATTTGTTTAGTATGTTTGGGGTGGGATGAGGGAAGGAGGGAGGGGATTTGATTCTGATTATTTGTTTTGATGTTTTGAATTGTTGCACGCCACCCCGATTGCCTAGCAGAAGGGCGGGATATAAATAAAAATTATTATTATTATTATTTTATTCATGATGTAGATTAGGGTGGGCATCTGGATGGTGACACGGGGGGAGGGCTGCCAAGGAGTATGGTCTGCCTCATTGTCCTCTTCTGCTACCTTTCTCAACTGCAGCCCTCACTGCCACCTTGGCACTCTCCACAGGGAGCAGGGGAGAGACCCAGGGAGAGATCCAGGCAGGCAATGAAGCCATGAAGGGCAGACTTCCCCTCCACCACCGCAGCTCCCTTCCCAGGACAGAACTAGGCTGGTGACAATGAGTCACCCCTGTGATGCCCTTGCCACTGCTTAGGCTCCTTCCATATGGACAGAACTGGGCTGGCGATGGAGCTACAAGGTGCATTTTTGTCCTTCCATTGCCTCACTGCCACATCAGCTCCCTCCCTGGAGACAGAACCAGGCTGGTGACAAAGCCACTTGGGGCATGCTCTCTCCTCCGCCACAGTGGGTGGAGGGTCCCTCTTCTGGATTGTCACCTGATGTGATTCGCAACCCCCATATCCTCCCAGTGACACCACTATCCAGATCTATGTGAGATATGGCTCATGGAAGCTGTTACTCAAGAACATCTGACAAAATACATGATTCTCATCCCTGACATAAATATTTTCTGCATGTGTAAGTCACATAGAAGCTCAGACAATTGGTAGAACAGACATAGTCAATATTTTTGAATAGCTTTATACAAAAATAGTGTTGTATAGCTTTATGACAGTTTGTTCCTTCAGCCTAAATCCCATTGGTAGTCCCAACTACAGCACACTTAGTGAATGAAAACTGGATACATTAGAATGCACATGATGAAAGATTACTTTGGGAGACAAATGGCAGAGGGGGGTAGTCGATGGATTCCTAAATAGCAACTTCCATTAAGAATGTATTTTAAGAAGGCTTGAAACAAAGTTGGCAACACACACAGGACCAGTACTCATCACCCATTTATTTGTTTGTAGTTATTGCAATTACTTTCCATCCATCATGTTTTTGCCACTTCCAACTGTACATTAAGGAGGTTTGCTGAGCAATCCATATTTTAGTGTGCTGCTGCTACAGATATTGTTTAAAGTGTAGTCATTTTGGTATCATGTTTATTTTGAAAATGGGCAATGATATATTGGACAACTTAGATAAATATTTTGCTGCACTTATGTTTACATTTCTGGTGGCAAAATAAAAATGACTGACCATTAGAAAAATGGCCCATATCCCAAATTATCATGCACACAGAATGAAATCAGCAACGGAAAGTGTAGAAAGGACAGGTGGTAACATAGAAATTCAGAAAATGTATAAATGGCCTCCTTGTTCAAGGAGGTTTGTCTAAGGAGATTAACCCAAGATGTGGTTTCCTCAAAGTTTCCTGTTCCAGTCAAACCACAAAACTGAATGGAGGGCTTCCAACCTTATTTATCTAGGATTTAATTCAGGGGCACCTTTCCAAAATCAGAAAGCCTACGAGGGCAAAGGGTTGGTGTGGTATGTGTGTGTTTTCCCAAGAGTTATAGTCCAATGGTGAAAACACTACACCATCCTGGCTCTCTGGTGAACCTTTTATGTCCTAAAAAATCAGTTGAGTAACTTTGCATTTTGAGTTAGCTAGTTTATCCCTAAGGGTACATCTGTACTAGTCATTGCAGATTGGGTCTGTAATTAATATTGCTGACTACGATGAATCATAAGGTGCATTTCTAATTACACTTCTGTGTAGTACAGGGAGAAAAACAGAGTTGGACTCATGAAGGGTTTGTGTCTCTGCATATGAATGAATGTACAAGTGATGCTGTGATTCCTCTAGCTCCCCTAGAAATATACTCAGAGCTTGTCACCAACAGGTTGGTTTAAAAAAATAAATTACTGTAATATATTTTTAGACTGCCTGTCTATTCAATTATTAGACTGTCAGTGTTTAGAGAAGATGGCCCAACAAAACCAACTGCATGTAACTGATATGATTGTGAGTGACAGTTGCTGGAGGGTTGACCTTAAGGTGAAGGAAAGCAAAATTTTATACACAGTCTGTTTCATCAGTTCTGCTCAGTTACAGCTGCCAGGGGCAAGGATTAGTTATCGACTCACATACTCTGCTATTAAAATGTATTATGGCCTGGCTTGGTATCTTGCCACTCCTTGAGTTTCTTGATTGGATCTTAGTTTTGCTGGGTTTGGAATTAAAATCTCCCTTTGTTGGCAAAGCAAGGATGCTCATTCAAATGTACATTTCCGTGTAATTTCAATTGATGCTTTGGGGATAATTTTTAACCTATTTTTGAGCGGTGATGAAACCATGATGTATGCTTTCTGAGACACTACAAAGAACTCACAAATGGGTTAGCAAAGTCTGTACACTGCCACAGGGAGATGAGTCATATCTTATGCATATAGACATACATGGGCTTCCCAAATTTGACTGCTTTGAGGTATAACAGCTATGGTAAAAGGCAGATAAATTGACTGAATATTGAATGTAAATTGATTGAATAAAATTTATTCAGTGCAGTAAATAAATAAATGAACAGCCAACAGAGTATATTCACTTCACTGACAACCTGTTAATAATTTTATTCCGTAATATTAAGTAAAATTACTCTGTTATTCATTTCCATAAGAGCAGCCATGCTAGCCTGTTGTAGCACATTCAGCAGAGAGTGTTACAATATCTTAAAGACTAATTTAGGATGACATAAGACTTGGTAGACTAAAATCTACCTCAGAAAATATGTGAAATTGTATCCCAAATTGGCAGGTGTATGATGCCACCTATGCATCTCATTTGTGTTATAATAAATACATGGACATTTTTGGTAGCAGTGCTACTATTTTTAAACATACCTCTCTGCTTTCCTAATATCTTGAAGAGGTATATGCAATTCATTAGATCAAGATTCCTCCAGCTATATATAGTGAAAATCACTGCATGTGATGAATAACCTAATTTACAAATATTCACATCATGCAGTCCATCAGACAGTATGTTTGACCCTGTCTTTCATTTATGGTAGCCTTATTATGAAGTTTAACTGTCCCAAAACAGATGGGTCAAAAGGTACAGCTTCCAGCTGCTTCAGCAGGATGGAGTGCAGATGACACATGCTCCCAGTATGGCTGGAAGCCAGTCTGAGACCGACTAAGGTGGCCTGAAGCTGGCCCGAAAAGGAGCAGCAAAAAGCCACTCCTTGCCAGTGGACCATGGTGGTGGCCAGCTTAAGGACCACAGCATCTAGTTGTCACAGTCCAAGGCTGATCAGGGGCCAATTGTGGCTGAAGAGGCCAGAAGCGCTTGAAGCTGCCCATCTGCTTCACAACAGTGTCACTGTTGCAGACTGTCAGTTTACTGTGTGTATGGCAGATTAAACATCAAATTATTTGGCATAATCTTTATAAAAATTCATATCAATTACTTTTCAGCCAATAAAAAGTATATTACTGCATACATTAGAATACAGGTAAGTACATGGTGTAGTGGTTTGAGCATTGGACTATGACTCTGGAGAATACAGTTTGAATCCCCACTCAGCTATGAAACCGACTGGGTGACCCTAGGCAAGTCACACTCTCAGCTTCACAAGATGGCAATGGCTAAGCCCTTCTGAAGAAACCTTCCAAGAAAACCCCATGATACGTTCATGTTAGGGTCATCATAATTTGGAAATGACTTGAAAGCACACAACAATAAAGTCAGCCCTCCATATCCACAAAATGGCTTGAGAATATTAAATTTATTATTATTATTATTATTATTATTATTATTATTATTATTATTATTATTATTTTACAAAAGACAAATTTTGATTTTGCTGTTTTATTCAAGGGACACAATTTTATTTTATTATTGTATTTAATAGGACTTGATCATCCACGGATTTTGGTATCTACTGGGATCCTGGAACCAAACCCCAGCACAGATATTAAGGCCCCACTTTATGTTTTAGAAGCGTGCTTGATGACATGTTGATGGACTGAGCAAGTTAAGGGTTAAAAATTCTATAATCTGCCTGCTTTAAAAAAAGGTCTTTGTTGATTAAATGGAATACATCTTTGCTGTGTGAGGTCAACAACAAAAAGGGAAAGAAATGAAAGCAAAATATGTTCTTAGCACAGAAGTTATTTTTCTTTGCTAAGCTTGTTTATTACTCTCAAGCAAAAGCATTATGGAAAGACATTACTTTAATTCCAATGCCTTCATGATTTGTGACATGGAGAAGTCCATGTTAAGACCCTATCAAATAGATGCACTATCAAGATGACATCCCATCTGCTTAGCAAATGTCCAGACCCCATGACACCTGCTTAGGGTGGAGAAAGGGCACACGCATTGCTATAGGTTTTGGTACTTCTGTAATACAATGCAGCTCTTGTCTTGGAACTTAGCACAGCAGCAGCCTTGAAAAAGTTTGGAATATTTCTACCACAGAGTTTGATCTTGAGGGTGAACAAGACTTTAAATAGCCTCTCATGACTACTAGCATAGTACTAATATTTTTTTTAAAGTTCCTGGAGGTGTTTTTTTTTTAAAGAATAACTTTTCCTTTATATTAGAGGGAAAAGAATAATTCTCAAAAGGTATTTATTTTCATTTCTGGCACATTTTTAACAGGATTGGATTAAATGAATTTGGTGGGCACAGAAGCATTCCCCTTTGCTCAATTCTCCTGGAAAAGTTTGGTTTATCAACTCTTAATTCTCAAAATCCATAGAAACTAGGAGACCCGAGGGGAGGAGGATTCAGATAAAGGCTAAATGACATGAAACACCTTTCCAACACTGTACAATAAGATGTTGCCTCCCAATTACTGTGTATTGAACATTGCTGGTACTTTTTTGCATTTCTATTTCCTCACCATGCTAGAATGTGAGTGAGTGTCTTTTTTGTTTCTTCTTCAGATCAGGTCTGCCCCTCACAACTCTGACTGGCGGAGCAGCTTGCAGCAGGCCAACCCCAATTTGAATCAGGACTGGGGCAGAAAGCCTAGGACAAAATTCACTGTATTTCTTGTTCACTTTGATGTTAGTAAAATACCTTAAGGCAGGGTGAAGAACCTATGGTCATTGAACTTCAACTCCCATCAGCCTCAGCCAAGCTGACCAACGGCTAGGGATAGTCAGAAACATAATCCAGGAACATCTTGAAGGGCAAGGGCAAGGGCAAGATCATGCTTTTAAGGTCTAGTGTTCAAATATGGCCAAAAAAAAAAAATGCAGCTCCAGACAATCTCACAACTAGAGATGACAGTAGCAGTGTAACCATTCGAATCATGTGAATCATGTTTACAAAAACCCCTTTCTGACTGTCTTCAATCAGTCTTGTATATCCAGTTTTGACCCTTCTTCCTGAGGAGTAAGCAATGTAATGTAACTCTCCTTTGGGCTCAACATAACTTTTCGACAGTGGAACACATTCCCTCAGAATGAGGTGGAGTCTTTTTCTTTGGAACAGAAACAGAGGCTGGATGGGTTGAGAGTGCTTTATGAGTTCCTGCACGACAGGGGTTGGATTGGATGGCCCTTGTGGTCTCTTTCAACTCTATGATTCTATGATTCTTGAAAGCTGCCATCAAAAGGCTACTTTCCATTTGATAAACCCTTTACATTATCATCTCAGAATACTCAGTTTTCCCAGAAATTACCCAGTTCCTGATTATGTCCCCATTTTGCATACCATTTCCTTCCTGAAACTGCAGTATAGTGAAGAATAAAGCCCTAGATGAGCCATAGTTACTGGCTCCAGAGAAAAGTTGGACATGATAATAATATAAAACATAGTGTTGCCACATTTACACACAAATGGCAGTGGCAATGTGCCAAATGCATTTCAGTAATCAGTTAAGTGTTAAAGAAAAGACTAGCGATTTAGAGTCATATAGATGAAACTCTTACTCCATATACCGGAAGTATAACTATATAGCATTATTATATGAATGGCATTATTTCCAAAGAATAAGCATGAATTAAATGGTTACAAGACTCTCTTTAAGGAAAATCAAAGTCATTACAAGACACCTCTGCACACAGAAAAGATAAAATGATACCCCAAGCATTAAGTGTAATTTCTTTCTACATTACAAGCTACCTTGTACTCTCATCCTCTATGACTTCCCTGTTTACATAGAGATACTTTTTTTATTAGAAATAATATTTTAAAGGTAAAATTCTCAAACATTTTTGACAATTATTTTCAAATGAAATTACTAATAATATACCCACAGAGGCACAATACTGCCTGTGCTGATTTAAACTAACTTCAATACATATTGAAAGACACAGCTGTATCAGTCTGTATCAATAGAAAAAGATATAAAATATTCCTGTAGTATCTTTGAGACTAACTGAGAAACAGACATTTCTAGGATAAACTTCTGCGGATGTCAGTCTTCCTCTAGATTGGAGTCCATGAAAGCTTAGCACTAGAAACATCTTTACTTTTTTATTTTAGTTCCAAAGGTGTTACAGGAATTTTTTCTGTTATTTCAACAAGTATGTTTCTGTTGTATGTCTTCAAGTCACTTCTGATTTATGGAAATCCTGAGGTGAACCTATCATGGAGTTTTCTCGGCAATACTTGTTCAGGGGAGTTTGTCATTGCCTTTCCCTGAGGTTGAGAAGCTGTGACTTGCCCTGGGTCAATCAGCAGTTTTTCATGGTTGAGTGGGGATTCAAACCTTGGTCTCCCAGAATCTTGGTCCAACACTGAAACCACTATACCACACTGACTGAAGCCTCTCTTGTGTTATTGTGCAAAAGTTTTCTTAGCATAGCATGTGGAAGATAAATGTAATGCATACAGCAGCCCAGGTAATTTTTTAGATTTATGCAACAGCTCTTCAAACAAATCAACAGGGCCAGTCCATGTAATTTTGCTGCCTGAATCAAAGGACAGGATGATGCCCTCTCACCAAACAAAACTTGCAGATTTAAGATAGATTGTGTGACAAACTCATTTCTGTCCTCCAACAAAGGGGAATGGCCAGGGAACCTTGCACTGCTGCTTCGCAGCAACTGCCCCCTAAAGTGGTTGCTTCATGCTGCCTAATTTTAGAACAAGCCCTGCTGGAGTGATGTGGCTGTCTTATCCCTGCTGTTGCTCCCATGTGCCCCAGGCCTTCATTTTTTGCTGGAAAGTACTCTGATTAAAATCTGAATTTTATTTATTTATATATTGTATATGCCATTTTTCTCCTGGGGTGGATCTGAAGGCAGCTCCAAATTGGTTAAACATTCACCAAGAGAATTTTAAAACAATTAAAATAATTTCATTTAAGTCTTATTAAATTATGCTAGCATACCAAGTTAAAAACATAAATAAACATAACACACACACACACACACACCAATAAGAAGCCTCCCTGAGAGTGATTATATATTAAAAGTCTGCTTGGAACAAAAATGTCTTTGCCTGCTGGTGAAAGGAGAGCAGGGAGGGCCAGCATAACCTCTTATAGGAAGGAGTTCCAGAGAATGGGAGCAGCCACTTGGTGTCCTCACCAAGTGAGCCTATGATGGTGGTAAGACCTAGAGAAAGCCCTCCCCTGGAGATCTTAGAGCTCTGGTAGTAGAGGTGTCACTGAGAGGTGCAGGGAGTTCAGGTTGCACTGGGTGACACTCTAAGCGGGGTGACACTACTTCTCTCCAAATGTGGTCAATAGGTGGAGAGACACTGTCATGCTTGCTGTCTGCAAGCGAGGAGAGTGTCTCTCTGCCCCCGAGCCTGGCTGGAAGGCATGGCTGAGATGCAGTTCAGAGGCCAGAGAGACATCCTCCTAGGAAATGAACTGGTAGCCAATGAAGCAATTTTAACTAAGGAGTTGCATGTTCCCTATGATCTGAAGTTCCCAAACAGTTTCCAAAGACAGAACAGCTTCATTTTAAATCAGTGTAGAACTTTCAGCTGGTAGAGATTAATAATATTTAAAAAGAAAAAAAATCTCCTGTGCTATTCTTTTTATTCATCATCACCAGGGTTAGTTCCTATCCCTTTGATAAGTTATGTGGGTGATATGGATGCTTCTGTCACCTTGATGGATACCACACTGCCATAAGAGTCCTATTCTATGTTGAAGTTAAATATATAAGATAATTTTTCCCCAAGTGTGAAACTTCCTTCAGAAATTTTATTCAGTTCAAATCAAAGGAAACCCAATTTAACATTTTTATGTAGAAATGGGAAACAGGGACTCACAGGTCATATGCACAAATATAGGATGAGAGACTGGCTGGTATAATGGTTGTAGTATAAGATTATGGTCAGCAAGGCCCAGGTTGAAATTTCCACTCTCCTAGGAAACAGAGTGATCTTGAATCAGCTAGTAATCACCTGTCATCCTAACCTACCTCACAGGGTTGCTGTTAAAGAAACAGTGGGAAGGACCACTCTGAGTTCCTTGAACAAAAGAAAAGATTGATTCATTGATTGATTGGTTGACGGGATTTATATCCCACCTTTCTCCCAAAATCGGATTCATTTTGGGATGAAAAGGTTAACAGTAATAAATATGCCGGTCAAAGTAGATGTTTGCAGTTTCTGGTCACAGAAGAAAAGGAGCCTAGTGGTATCTTGAAGAATAATGGGTTTATTTTAGCAGGAGCTTTTCTGGATTACAATCTAATTCCTTAGGTGCACTGAATGACAACATCTTACAAGACTCCTTTTCCTTCACTTATTATGAAACAGAATCACTCTAAAAACTGCTTTACACACACACACTCTGTAAAATGTGCGGATCTGGGGGATTTGTATGCTTACTCCTGAAATAAAATCTTCCAGAAGAGAGAAATGGACTCAAAGTCAAATGCTATTAAGGAGACAAGATGTGGAAATATCTCTCTGTGAAGGCATTAGAGTACGAAAGAAATACACTTTTATTAAAGTACTGATGTGACTCATTTTAAGTGTTACTTTCAGAGCCTTGTAGCACTCGATGTGTCTGGAAAATTGGAAGGGATAACCGGAGAACATTGCTCCCCTTTATTTTCCTCTAGTGTCTGCACAACTCTGTTGGTCACACCTAGAATAGCACAATTGAATCAATAGGATTTACACAAATGTTCATTTTCCAACTTCTTACTAATTTAAATATATCTAACCTAGCTGGGACTAACAACTGCATGTGGGTCACCGAGTTCACAGGACATGACCTACAAACTGGGGGTGGAGGGAATTCAGAAAGAATATCATTTGGGAATGAGATTTGTAAAATTTGTAATTTTAGGCAGCTCCCCTTTCCGCTGTCTTTCAACAGCCACCTCCATGTGAATATTAGTTTTTTTATACTGCACACCATGCCCTGAGGACATAAATTCCAAGCACAAGATTGCTCTCCTAGATCCATAAACAAAGGGACAGCAGAAAGGAATCAAACTGATTGTCCTCAGGTCAAAGGATCTCACTGAATGTATGTCTGAGATCAGCATATTGGAGGCATGTATCATAAATATCACATTTATGTTATAGGGGATATATATATATATATATATATATATATATATATATATATATATTATATATTATATATGCTTATAATATATTTTTCTGACATCTTTAATAGATATACAGATTGAGTATTCCTTATCTGGAAATTGGAAATATCCAAAATCCAAAATTATCTACATAGATAGCTGAGAGTGAATGGTTTCTGATGATTCAATGTACACAAATGTAGGGGCTAAACAGATGCGGTAAAGGGGCAGCTTAATACTGTGCCTTTGAGAGTTGGATCAGGGCCATGGGAATTGCATACTGTGGCCCCAATCTGGCTTTTTTCCAGCACAAAAAGAAGCAGCAAAATGCTTCCCCTTTTTGCACCAGAAAAAAATCTGTTCTTTTCATCACTACCGTGGCTCTTCTGCACTCCTATGGTGCACAGCGTCTGGTTGCTGCACCGCAGGAATGCCCCATTGCTGCCTGCGGTCTAGGTGGCCAGGTAGTGTGACTCCAGATTGGGTGCAAAGTCGGGGTCTGCAGCATGCGGTTGTCATGACCCCATTCTGCTGGGAAGCTGGCCCAAATTGCCATTTTGCTTTGCCCCTTAGTTTCATGTGCAAAGTTTAAAAAAGTATTGTGTGTAATAGTATGTGTATGGCTATGTGTATAAGGTGTATATGACACATAAATGAATTTTGTGTTTAGACTTGGGTCCCATCAGCAAGATACTTAATTTTGTATATGCAAATATACAGCTACATACATGCAACCTAGACAATGAGGAAACAGAAATAGTAAAAAAGTTCACATACCTGGGATCAAACATTGATCAGAATGGGGACTGTAGCCAAGAAATCAGAAGGGGAGAGCAGCTATGAAAGAACTAGAAAAAATCCTAAAATATAAAATGTAAAGTTGTATAAAAGATATACAGCTGAGCACAAAAGTTAGAACCAAACAAGCCATTGTATTCCCTATTACTATGCATGGATTCAAGAGATGGACAGTTAAGAAAGTGGGCAGGGGAAAAAATCAATTCATTTGAGATGTGGTGCTGGAGATGAGTGCTAAGGATTCCTAAGAAGCCAAAAAGACAAACAAATGGGTCATAGAACAGATCAAACTGGAAATCTCCTTGGAAGCCAAGATGACTAAACTGAGGCTGTCATATTGGTCAACTTACTGGAAAAAACAATAATCTGTGGAAAGGTGGAGGGAAGCAGAAAAAGAGGAAGGCTGCATGCTAGATGGATGGATTCTATTAGGGATGTCACAAGTATGAAGTTACAGGAACTAAGCAGAGCAGTGGAGGACAAGGAGTCTTCGAGATGCCTCATCCATGGAGTCGCTATGGATCAAGACTGACTCAAGGACAGTTAGCAACAACAAATATGCAAATAATCCAAAATGAGAACAAATCTGAAATCCAAAACACTTCTGGTCCTAAATCTTTCAGATAAGAGATACTCAACTTGTAACTTTATCTCAGGAAAAGATATTTAGGAAGCTGTGTTTAAATACTTTTTTGTTTAGAAAGAGGCAGGTGAGTGTTAGTGGATTAAATGTGAAGAACCACCTGAAAGTCTATGATGAAACAATGGCTGAGGTCCCATATCGAAAGCTACAATATGTGACTTTATAATGATGTGCTATGTCACTGAAACAATGCACAACCATGCTAGTGAATTGTGAAATGCATGATAGTGTGTGAGATGTCCAATTGTGCAAAGGGACATGTTGTGCATCAGGAAACATTATGCAATGGCCCTGAAAGTGTCTCTGTGGATTTGCTCCCTTCTTGAGAATACAAAGATTGTACAGGCACAATTCAACATTATATGATCATAAGTTGGTTTATTACGATGTAACCTCACAACAGGATGCCAACCAACATTTCCTTTAAATCCATATCAAGTTAACAAATAAATAGTCCCCTTCTCAGCAAGTATTACAAAACATAGTGGGGTAGGTAAGAATAAGCAGAGCTAATTCCTTTGGGGATTCCACGAGCTACATCCCCCAAAAGTAACCTTTTCACACTCTGGGAAGTAGCTCCACCCCATTCTTACCACTGGTCCCATATCCAAGACAAACCTCTATGGCAGGAAGATCTCTCTGTGATATAGAACCGAAGAAAATTAAGAGTTCTATTTCACATGGAAGACCACAACAGACAGAAGAAGTTCACTGTGAACAAGAGCAGAAAAACGAAAATAAGGATGGAGGTGAGTTGAAGGAACATGCGTCCCCCCACTATCTTTCCTCATGTAGTGTAAGAAAGATTTAGATTGCCTGACAAGAACTCATGTGTTCCCTAGTTTCTAGGATGTGTTGTAAAAGGATGGTTCAAGTGACAGGTACAATAATAATAATTATTTATTATTATTATTATTAATATTCTCACTTGATGTCTAGGAAAAAGGCCTACAAGCATCCATGATGCCCACGCCCACTAAAAGGAAGTATTAAGCAGCAGAATAAATGTGGGGTCCTTTGTTATAAGATTCTGTGTACATGAAAGCCAGTGACACAAAAAGCTGCTTGTATTATTTGGCAATACAATGGGAATTTAATTGGCAGGGGGTACTATTACCTTACACACCTCATAAGAAAAACAAGCCCAACAGTCTCTTGTGTGAATGTTTGTCAAGTATAATCAGCATGATTGGCTTTTCCAGCCAATTAGTTGTATGAACTTATGAACCTATGTGCAACACATCTTACTGCATTCATCACATTTTGAATTCACAGATAAGAATTCACATATTCAGGGATAGCCTTGTGGGCCATGCAGTGCTTCTTGCTGCCTAAGCTCTATTTTAGGGCAGGAGTTTATTTTTTTAAAGCAGAGTTTACACATTCCCTCTGAATGAACTGACCACAGTGATTTTTTTTGGTGGGTAACACCTTATGAAATGATATACTGAATTTCTGCACTAGAAATCACTTTTGTTGCTGGCATTGAAACATTGCCAACAGTCAAGGCTGGCTGCCTCCCAGATACTTTTTTTTTTTTTGAAAGACTGGTTGAAAGGGAAAATGTCACAAAAATAAGCACTCTGTTCTATATCTGACATGCTTTTTCCCCACCTGGCAAAATCATATTAAGACTTTTAGCCTTTGCTCTACAAACAAATACAAGAAGAGAGGGCCTAAATTGCAGAGGAAATTCCCAAGTGCAGACACAGAGACATGCTTCAAGTGGTCCAAGACTCTGGAATGGATTTAGCTACAGCAGTGCAAACAGAGACTTGTGTAGCCAGTGCCACATTTAAGGAGAAGACACATAATGGGTATCCTTTATGAGCAAAGATCTCTGGGACATTTTCTTTGGCAAAGATTTATGTTGCGCACTAAATGTCCTTGGCTCCAAAGTGAATCGTTGCCAAGAGAAAAACTGTTCTTACCCATAGTACCTTTCTTGTTCATTTTCTCTTGTCTTTTGTTCAACAACAAAAGGGTGAAATAAGTCTCATGCAGCTTTCTCTTTAGTATTTGTTCTCTTTCATACCCTACTGGAGAGACACCACATTCAGTTCAGAATATCACCATTTTGGATTCTTTTTTACACTAGCATTACATCAGCCCCTTTCTCTTCCTTTTTTCTTAGTGGCAACACAACATTCTGGCAGGGGTGTCCATATATATTCAAGGAGGCTTACAATAATTTTAAAAGATTGAGCTTAAACTTTAATTTACAAAAGTTAAAACACAGTATTACTTAAAATATCATTTTGAAAGTTAAAAACACTTAAAACATGTTACAAACATAATTTAAAGAGTTTTTAAAAATACAGCACACTACATTATACATATAGAGAAGGGCAGTGGGACCTCCAGTGGAAGGGAATTCCATAGCCTGGGAGTTTGCCACTTTTCCTGTGCTCTAAATAAACAATTTGAAAAGATTTTATTCATTTTCTCCAGATACATTGTAATAGCTAGGATGTTATAGGGCTAGTCTACACAACTGAAATACTCCTCATTCCAGTCAAACAGAATGTGATCCAGTCACACATGGGTCGCAAGACTTGGGCCTTTTGTGTTCCCCTCCCCCCCCAAAAAAGTTCCCTAAACTCCGAAAAGAAAGGCTTCACATTTTTTAACCACAGCATCCACAGAAATTCACCAAAATTCACATTATCACATGTGTGGTCATCTGCCTAGTTCACATGAATTTGGATGATTGTGCACTTTTGGTGGGGTGTGTGTGTGAATAGATGTGGATAGATGCAAAGTTGCATAGGAAAGTGAAGACAATTAACCATAAATGCAAATGTGCAAAAATCCACAGCAATGTGCATAATACACTTATGTGTAGACCAGTCATAGTTAGACATCCAGCTGGGGTAGCTAGATGCACAGTAATCTACAGTCACCCCTCCATTGTCACGGAGTTGAGGTCCACAGTTTTGAATATTCACGGAGGGAAGACCTCTGTTAAAATCAATGGGATGCGCCCCCGCGGGGGTACACCCCATTCAAACCTATGGGGCTTGAATATCGGCAAGTCTTCATTTTCATGGGGGGAGGGCTCCAGAACAGATCCCCCATGAAAACAGAGGGCCAACTGTATACATGTTGGATTTCCCTCTTTTGGTACTTAATGGCTATGGTTAGTGTATGGGCCTCATCTTGCTTCTGGACTCTCTAAAAAGATACAAATGTATGCAAATGCAATTACAGTGGTCCCGCCACATTCCCTGGGGTTAGGGGTGAAGGATCCCTGTGAATGTGGAAAAACTGCAAATAAAAAAACGCTATTATTTTTACCTAAGAGAATACCTCTCTTGGAATCTCCAGGTCCTCTAGTGAAACTCTATGGTCAACATCTGCCAGAAGTTGATCACAGAATCATGTTGGAGGACCTACAAATGCCAAGAGAAGTGTTTTCTCTAGGAACTTCTAGGTTCTACAGCACAACTCTATGATCAGCTTCTGGCAGAGTTGCACTGGAAGACCTAGAGATTCGTAGAGAGAACATACTAATCAAAACCACAAATAATCAAATCCACAAAAGTCAAAACCACAAATGTGGAGGGACAACTGTATTAATGCCTGAAGGTTCCCTGTTTTTATCTCAGTCTGAAACACATTTACCTTGAAAAAACAATAACTTTCTTCCAATTTAGTGTATGTCAGTTTGTGAACTAAGATAGTAAATGGGATCTACCTAATAATACGATGGATACATGAGCCTTTACATAAAAAGCATTTAATGCAAAGTTAAAAATTATCATAATTCTTCCCCCCCTTCCTAACACCTTGCTTTTATTTCTTTAACATCATGGTTTTATTTCATCACTTTATGAACCTCTTATTATACTAACACCTTGGATTTTTTAAATAGTAAATATTAAAATTTACTGTTAAAATTATACCACCATTACACGTATTTTACATGTTGGCTCTAAACACAACTGCGTGAGAATCTAATTTGCATAATGAATATAACTCACAGTTTAAAAATTCCTTGTAATACAGCTGAAGTTGCTGAGCTGCAAACTATCCATATATTTTCTTTAAAAAGTATGCACAAAACACCAGTATTTTTTTTTAAAAAATGGAAATTATATTTCCCAAATGCCTAATCAATATTAAATTCAGCTACAATTGACTTTGCATATGTAACTGAAAATGCATTCATGCTTCTCAGTGTTATATAAATGTATATATCTCTCTCCAACCCCTTTGTGACTTAAAAGCTTCCATCATTTAGCATTTGCCAATCTAAAAGCCTTACAGCTCTCTTCAAAGGTGACTTTCTTAGATGCTATCAGTCTTAGAGGAAGGCAATTTGAAGGCACGTGACAACAACATTCTGTAATTCACAACATCAGTGCCAACCACTTACACACAGCCACCCTCAAAACCCGAGAGACAAGTTATTCAATGTGTTCCACAAATCAGGATAAATGCCATTGGCTGAAGCCACATATCATTCCGATGGGGCAAGCACAAGTGTGTGTTCATGGAGGGAGCTGGAATGCAGCATGACAAATGTTGGAGAGAGACTTCATGCAACTCCAAGGAGAGTGAAGCATTGTTTGGGCCCTTTGGATTTAACTTCAAAGGAAGGCAAGGTTTCCTAACAGCAGTCCAGCTTCTGGTTTTGCTTTCCACACATACCTCTTCCACCATTTCTGCACACTTAAGTGTTAACTGCAATGCAACTTGCTAATAAACAGAGATAGGAGCGAATGGCAGGGCTTCCTATGATTAACCAGCTTCCTACGATTAACTGGCTTCCTGAGTTTCTAAAACCCAACTCATTGTTTTTCTCCTCCTCCTGTCACAGACCTCAAACCCTTTTATACTAAAGAATTATAGCACTGTATTTTTACTTTAGTCATTCTATGGTATCCTGGGATTTGCAGTTTAAGGAACAGAATTTTAGAATTCTCAGCCAGAGAACTTTACTTGTTCAGCAAACTACAAGTCCCAGGATTCCATAGGATGCAGCCCAGGCAGTTAAAGTGGAACCATTGTTTAAAACCGGCTTCAGGACAGATTATGGAGTGGAGACTGCCATGGTTGCTCTGACCGATGACCTCCGCTTGAGTATCGACAAGGGTAGTGTGACCTTGTTGGTGCTCTTGGATCTCTCAGCGACTTTTGATACTATAGATCATGCCATCCTCTTAGCTCGCCTGAGAGAGTTAGGAATTGGA
>CM034701.1:311694322-311707524 GCA_020142125.1 Phrynosoma platyrhinos | reverse complement strand
AGAGACAGTTAAGAGGGGATATGATAGCCCTATTTAAATATTTGAAGGTATGTCATATTGCGGAGGGCGTTAGCTTGTTTTCTGCTGCTCCAGAGAACAGGACCCAGAACAATGGATGCAAGCTACAGGAAAAGAGATTCCACCTCAACGTTAGGAGGCACTTCCTGACAATGAGAGCTGTTCGACAGTGGAACACACTCCCTCAGAGTATGGTTGAGTCTCCTTCTTTGGAGATCTTTAAACAGAGGCTGGATGGCCATCTGTCGGGGATGCTTTGATTTTGAGTTCCTGCATGGCAGGGGGTTGGACTGGATGGCCCTTGTGGCCTCTTCCAACTCTATGATTCTATGATTCTATAATGAATGACAAAAGGAATCAAGCTCAAAACATTGAAAAAAAAACCAGATAGGGGACAGTTTCATATTTTACATATTTTACAGGAGGAAGAAAAGTGTATGTTTGCATACTATATGCATCACTGTTGCCTATAGTGTGTAAGAGATATGCTCTCTCTCTCTCTTTCTCTGTGTGTGTGTGTTGCAAGTCAGATACAGACTTAATCTGGATTAACTGAACTCCCATTGATTTAATTGGATCTACTATAAATATAACTAACTTTGGATTAAACACAGAGGGTGCATATGATAGAAACAAAAAGTGTCTGGGATCCCCTTGATGTGTACATTGTATGCATAATTTCAAATAAATACAGTGGTACCTCTACTTATGAATGCTTCTACTAACGAAAAATTCAACTTACGAAATGCCCCTCCAGAAAAAATTTGCTTCTACTTACGAAAGTGTTCCAACTTACGAAATTGGTGTGAACAAGCTGCTCTCTGAATTTCATGGCATGCTATTGGTTAGTAAAATCTAGCAAAGCAGCACTGCATTGGCTAGCGAAAGAGGAAGTGTTTGCCTAGTGAAATCAAGCTAGGCAGCTGTGTTTGGGCTTGCATAAGAGGAGAGGAAGTGTGGCTAGCAAAGTTGGTGGCTTCTGAGATCCAGGAAGGTAGGACTTGTGGCTTTTGAACTCCAGGATTGTATTTTTGGCTTCTGATATTTGCGGCTTCTGATATGCAGGACTGTATTTTTGGCTTCTGATATTTTTACATTTACATTGAGTTGTAGCTTGAATCTGGGGGCCTGGAACGGATTAGGGCTTTTCAATGTTAAATTTGCTTCTACTTACAAAATTTTCTACTTAAGAAATGGCTGCTGGAACGAATTAATTTCGTAAGTAGAGGTACCACTGTATTGCTCTTAATTATTACTGTTACAACTATGGCTACAGGTAATACACAAATGTGCACCTGGTATTTCAGTAACATTTAGCTTTCTTAACTAAATAATCATATAGGCTTGATAGGCATGCTCTACATTTTTCATCATTGCTTTATTGAGCTTTTATCAGTCTGGTCTTTACTTCCTGGGGAAAATGCACTGCAGCTTCCCTCAAGTTCTTTCCTATGGAGAGAACTCCAAAGCCTGGGAGCAGTTACCAAGAAGGCCTCTTCCTTGTTCCTAGCAAACAAGCCTGGGAAGGTAGTGAGGTAGAGAGAAGGACCTCTTGTGAAGATCTTAGAGCTCAAAACCACTCATATAGGGAGATATGGTCCTTTAAAGAGCCTGGACCTAAATCTTATAGGGCAGGGGTAGGCAACCTTTCCCCTTTAAGGGCTGAGGGACTTCAGCTCCCAGAAGCCTCAGCCATGTTGGCCAGTAGTCCCATGTTGGCCAATAGCTCCTGGGATTCTGGGAGCTGAGGTCCCTTGGCACTTAAAGGGGAAAGGTTGCCTACCCTTTTTATAGGGTGTTATAGACGATACTCAGCATTCTGAACTGTAAATATTACCTCTGGCTTCTAGGCACTAAACTATGCCCCTTCAGCCAACTCACCACACAAAGCTTACCACACCTAAGACCAAAGATCCAGCATTCTGTTCACACAGTGGACAACCTACTGCCTTTGGGAAGTGAGCCCCCGAGCAAAAAGACATGACGGCAATAGTATCCTCCAGTCTGTGCTCCCAAGGAACTACTTACAGAGCCATACTGATACTATATAGTATCTGATATTGAAAGTCATATACAGCCATCATGACTAGCAGCCATTGGTAGGTACCCATATCATGCATGAAGGCCTACATCACTATGGCTGCATCCACATTGCAGAAATAATGCAGTTTGACACCACTTAAACTGCCATAGATCAATGCTATGGAATCCTAGGATTTATAATTTGTTATGGCACCAGGGCTCTTTGGCAGAGAAGGCTAAATGTCTCACAAAACTACAATTTCCATAATTCCATAGCATTGAGCTATGGTGCCAAACTGCATTATTTCTGCAGTGCAGATGCAGCTTCCATGTTGTGGGAGTCAATCTCATTTTGACTCTGCACTGTGTGAAGACGTACTTCCTTTTATCTGTCTTGAATGTCCTATTCTGAGCTTTACAGAATAACACCATGTTCCATCTTGCATTATGTGAGAGATAAAAGCCTTTCCCTTCCCATTCTATCTACGTCATGAATAATTTCATACAGCCCAGTTCCTCACTGAATTTGAAAACCCCAAAGCCCAATTATGGTGACTCATATGAGATTCTAGCTACTGAAAACAGTTACATGGAGTAAATTAAGCCTATTACATAGACAACTGGGGAGAAGGATGCAGTTATGACTACTGGGAAAGGAGCCTAGGCTTGCAGTTGATGCACCTGTTTGAGATTATGACTATGGGGAGCCAAGGTTCTCTGCAGTTTATAGCTTCTCCTGCATGCTCAGCTTCTCATGCCCATTTTTAAGCTAGGTAACTTTCTTGACAACTGGTTTCAGGCTGTGGAATTCCCTCCAACAGGAGGCTGAACTGGCTTCCTCTCTGCATATTTTTCACCAGTAGGCAAAGGCCTTGTTATTTAAACATTAATTTGATGATTAATTAGTGTGATTAACATTTAAGTCATTATAAACTTAAACCTAAATCAAATTGCTAGCCTTAACTAGAATGTAAGTCAAGACTTATGTAAGTTCGATTGATTTTATGGGTAGAAACACAAACCTGTACCCCAATGTAATAAAATGAATGAATTGGAAAAAGTATATGCAAATAGGTTCTCTCTCTCTCTCGCTGAAACTGGATGGCTGTCTCTGGTTCCAGTGTGTTCATGTTCTGTCCATGTTGTTAGATTCTGAGCCATGTTGGATCCACTGTCAATACTGTCATCACAGATATTTCTAATAAACTGTTTGATGGCATTATTGGAGGTGGGAAGCAAGGCTAAACCTAGCAATGTTGGTTAAGTAAATATGCACACACTGCTGAATGTAAAAATAAGGAGTCTTGCAGCACTTTAAGGTTACTTATGGAGTATGTTTTAATTGATGCATAAAACTGTAATGTATTTCTGTATAAGAGGATAACATTTCATGCCTTTCATGAAGTTAACTGGGCCCACAAAAAGGCCACCAGAAACAAGAGCTACAAATGCTATACTCTTTTTGCTGCAAGATTCTGGAATCTGCAGAATGTAGGCAACCCACTGCTGCACATGTCCATCTGTCCCATCTCTCAGCTGTCTCTCTTTAGTTATTTAATATGTTTAATATTGTTTTCAAAATATATGAAAGCTTACATGTATAATGAGATAAATGTAAAGTAGTGTATCACTTATTTTTCTGCTTTTATCCCAGGACTGGGATTCAAGGACTGTGGCTCACAACATTATTAAAATATAGATATAGCAAGAACACAACTCAAAGAACCCAACTTCAATACTGAAACACAATGAAACTGATTATCATAGTACAATAAAACAACTTAGTACAGAATAATACAACTGATTATCACAGTATAACAACCATTAAATGACTACCAATTTTAAAAGCATATAAGAAATTTGGTGAAGGATATAGCACCCCTTGTTTAAAGAACTTCCTTATCAGTCAGTTACTTGTCCAAAGCCTTCAGGGGGAAGTGCAAGCCCATCCAGCACAGGGTTTCACCAGAACCGTTTTTGTTTGACCAGAAGCATTCCTGTATCCTGTTTGGATTAATTTTCAATTTGTTCATCCTCATTTAATGCATCACTGAACCAAAGCAGTTTCTTCATATTTAGGTGCAAAGAAGTTGAGTTGAGTGTCATCAGCCTCAGTATAACAATGTAGCAACTCAATGACATGTTCTCATAAGTTATAAATTCTATACCATATTGGAAATATAAATGCTACATATATGAATGCTATATCCTATCACAAACTTACTGACTGAAGTCATTTGGCTTTATTCTGACTACGACCAAGGTGTTACCCTTCCTGCCAAATAAACAAGCTGATGTAACTTGAAATGATAATATGAATGTTCTGTGAGTGGGTGGAAAAGCAATTATGTTAGTACAGAATTCAAACCCAAGAATTTACGATGTTGACACCAGTTGTAGTTATAATATGAGAGCATTAAGTAAATTTGTTTCACACTGCAGTCTCCTGCAAAGTTTTACAAGCTATCTGCACACAATCACACAGGAGTGCCATGACTTCATCAAATGTTGAGCTCACATCTCAGCTCATGTTTAAGGCAAATATAAAGTCATTGTGTATGTGTGTGGGGGGCAAATATAGGGAGGATCACCTTCTCCCTTTCAGACTATACAATTATAGCACTGTGGCTCCACTGTAATGGCCATGACAACTTCCTATGGATTCCTGGTGCTTATAGTTGAGGGAATCATTAGAGCTCAATGGCTAAAACTCTAAATACTCTTCCCAAAACTGCAAATCCCAGGATTCCACAGGATGTTGATATGGTTATTAAAATAAATTCTTAGCATTATAATTGGGTAGTGTAAAAGAGACCTTGCTGGGAACATGTGGTCATATTTTAACAAATATGTGTGCCAATGTGGGGAGGTAAAGATAGAAGTTTATAAGTGTTTTCCTCAGCATATTCAATACCAGGGCTCTATTGGTGGTAGCAGACAATACTAGGGTATGTGGACCACCTGGTCTAGATCAGCATAGGAATGTTTTGCAAATTCATGTGCTGGTCTTGTGGCCCTGTCTTATTAAACTGGTATCATTGGTTTATCATCATGTGTCTGAATTATATTATTCAGTCCAGGTCACATATTTAGAGATTCGCTATGTTAGTTGGGGGATTCTGGAAAGTGTAGCCCCAAAAGCAATTTTCTAAACCCTGATTTTGATCTTTTCATTCTAACCTCAATCCCTACTTATTTCAGAAATCCTTGTCTAGCAACTCTGCATTTTGTCTTACTTTTAATATGTAGATGTTGAGAAAAACTGAATTAACTCTTCCCACAACTCTGACATAACAGAAATCTAACTCCTGTGTTACCAGGTACTATTATATGAACTTTGCTGGCACATATCAAGCAGGGAATGGTGCAGCCGAACTGCTTATCACTTCCTCCAGTATGTATATACCAGAGCTGAGCTGCGATGACACTCATACAAAATCATACAGACTAAAGTCTCTCGATATACATTCTGTAGAACTTTTATTGCCGTCTCAGTCTGTGTTACAACCAGATTCCTTAAGGTAATAAAGAATGACAGACTAGTTTTTTATAGTGATTGTTACCTGTCTCTCAAAGTTTGGCACTGAATCCTTTTATAAGAGATAAAGACAAAGTAAAGCATCCTCAGTGTCATCTGACACATAAAGATACCTCTTCAAATACAGGGTTTTTAGTTGGACTAGCGATATTTTCTACATGGGGTGCAAGTATCTTAGGTGTTTCTCACATGTGATACAAAAGTGGTCTAAAACTATTTCATAGTTATTATGTCTAGTCTATAAATACTTTATGTTATATTTTGTCACCAGAGCTCTCTGACAGAGGTGGCTACATGTGTCACCAAACTATAGTTGCCAGAATTTCTTAGTATTGGGCCATGGCAGTTAAAGTGGCATCAACCTGATTGTTTCTGCAGTGCTAATGTAACTTTAGTTGTCTAACATCTACCCATTTACCATGATGGTTATGTTATTACTAAATTTTTCCTCAGAATGCTTTAGTTCACAGCTAGTAACATCTGTTGGGAGCTTTGCCTTTAGCCAGGAGTGAAATATACTTTTACCCTCAATGGACAGTGTGACTTTTTTAAAGATGCACCAAGCCTACAAAATAATTTTTTTAAAAAAACTGACTGAGAAAAGCTTGTGTATTCTGTTTTCTTTGTTGTTTAAGTGGCTCTGGAGAACCATTTAAAACCTTCACTTTTTTCTTTCTGCCTTGCTATTGGCAAAGAAAGGAAATGTTCCATGAATTGTCTGCAATATGCACATTAATAAGACAGCCAGACATTGTGACTCATAAAATTCTGGAAATATAATGTGGCCATACCTACAAAACCCAATTATTTTGAAAATATCAGTGACAAACATGTTTGTCTTTACTATTTTCTCAGCTCTACATATTCACCAAATCAATCCATGGGCATCTTTGGAATTTAAGAGCTTGCCTGTGTTGAGCTCAACACAAGGAAAGCAAATGCCAGACTGTACAATGAGTTCAATAATAACAAAAGCATACTACAAATAGTTACATACAAAAGAATGTGGTTATCTGAAGTGAAAAGTGAGAAAAACTAAAGATGTTTCCTATAGCCAGAACACTTTCAAAAACATTCCTTTAAAAATATCTATTAGCATAAATCAATCATTGTGTGTAAAATAATGCACAGTCTACAAGCACACGATGCATCAAGTTAAGGGGTCAACCGTTAACAAATGTGAATAACTGGTCAAATAATCCCATTGACTTCACTGTGAATTCTCCTGAAAGGTGACATTCTAACATGACTCTTATTGGATTCAGTGGACCCACAAAATATAACCCCAAGGCCTTCTAAATGCAAAGCTATAGAGTCCATATTAATCAATCAATCAGCTAAACATGCTAGACAATAAGACATGTCCAATGGGGTGACTCTATTGGTTAAATTTATACAGAATTAGTTTATGAAGCAGCTTTTGTTTCCTAAAGCACTTAACTGAATTCTGGACTAAAGAAAAAAAAAATCAGCTTTTTCATCTTCCATTTTCTAGGTTTCCAGTCAGAGGGCAAGAATAGTAAAGCTATATTCTCAGAGCAAAGGAAGTATGTGTACATTCAGTGTATTCTCTAAGCAAATATATTCTTGATCAAGCTTCCAGTCACCTTGGACAGTTCACATATGAGAGGTCTCTCTCTTTTCAAGCAAGCAGATGCTTAAATTAGAAACCTTGGCATGTACACACCAGGGCATGCAACACTCCCCTTAGAAACACTAATGTTTGAAACCACAGATGACTGCCTCCAAACAGACATTTAATGCACACAAACTATATCATGCCTACATTTTCTTCAGCTTGTTTCAATTTGTTTTCCTGCATTTTCTTCAATTAAAATCCTTCATTTTCTCTATGGCAGCAGGCAGGTGAAATCTGAAATAATAGTGTGCTTAGGGGTTATTATATTTGGTACTTTATACACGTGTCTTATTGTGAATAGGTTCAAATATAAAGCACAAGAGTAAAAGGTTAAAAAAGCATATGTTTTTGCCTTATTTCTGGGCATCAACATCTTTTAGGAAATACAGGATTTATACTGCCTCCTAGAGGACAGTTAGCCAAGATTCAACTAATTCAGTTATCTCAAACATTTAGAAGCAGCAGTTTGGAGGAAAGAAACACCAATTAATGTCCCAGAAAAGGAGTTTGAGTAGAATACTGCTATTTTTAGAAACTAGAATGACATTCTCAGAGTTTCCTCTTGATTTCAAAAGATTTTATTAGGAGTTTCAAAAGGTGCTAAGGAAACCATTTAGCTATACAAAAATGAACAGTTCTTGACTACAATGGTAATTTCATAAGACATAAAATATATGTGTAAAGAGACAGACGCTCGTGAGCATTGAACCAAATGTGGCTCATGCTATTAAGATGTTTTAATTAATGATTTATATTATTCTCTGTGTGTCATAACCCAGGCCCAGCACTAGCACTTTTCCAGGGCAAGTACTGTAGTTCTTCTACTAAAGAGGGTTAAAAGAGTACTGACCTAGGCCTAAATCCAAATTAATCCCAATAAGATGAAGAACTAACAAGAATCGAAGATTCTTCCGCAAGAAGAAGGGATAGGATGTTCATGTTATACTTTCTCAGTCACAGAGGAAGGCAAAGGCAAACCCCCTCTGATCAAATGTTGCCAAGAAAACAGGTTCTCCTTAGAGTTGCCATAAGTCAGAAATGACTTGAAGGCACACAAGAACAAAGGAAAAACCCATTAAGTAAATGGAGTATTTCCACTGATTCAGTGAAACTACTCTAGCTGGGATTAACAAGTGGATTTAGGCACTATAGCAGGGTGGATAAAGTGCAGCCCTCCAGATGTTGTTGGACTGCAACTTTCATCCAGCATAACCAACAAGGAGGAATTCTGGGAAGAGCAACCCAACAACATCGTAAAGGTTGCACTTTGCCAAGCCCTACCGTAGATCAAAAATCTTCCCATATTGCCCTCTGCAATGGAGTCTGAGCAGAATCATTTGAATAAGGACACCCTATGCCCACCTGCAATTCGAAGGCAGACAATATTCAGCAGAACATCCTATCCCTTCTTCTTGCTGAAGAATCTCCAATTCTTGTTAGTTCTTCACCTTCTTATTGGCTCAGAGTTCTCTTCTAAGTGTCTTACTGTCTGGTCTGATGTTAATGAGTCAGGATGATCTCAGACAAGCTAACTAGCAAGCCACTGGTTGTCTGTTTCCATACATACTTGATCCTATTCCCTCAGTGATTGTTTCTGTCTTTGCTGCCGATTGGTTGACAGAGGGGCGGGGTATAAATACAAATAATTATAATCATCATCTGCCTGAACACTAAATTCAGTCTAGCTTTTTTTGTAATAGAATAGCTGTCTCACCTCTACAAATTATGAAGGACAAAATCTGGTTGCCAGCCTCTAGGC
Organism: Phrynosoma platyrhinos; assembly: GCA_020142125.1. Classification (NCBI taxonomy): domain Eukaryota; kingdom Metazoa; phylum Chordata; class Lepidosauria; order Squamata; family Phrynosomatidae; genus Phrynosoma; species Phrynosoma platyrhinos. The sequence continues at coordinate 311,698,548 of CM034701.1, read as the reverse complement.
TATGGATGGTTAGGCTATAGTCTGAAGCTGAGCTCTTCCGAAATGTTTCACAATTTAATATTATCAGAAATAAGCTTTATTAAATAATATCATTTCTTTATGTTGTATCTCTAAAATCCAGAATGATGTGAGCATATAACTGTGCCTGAAGAGGAATTCATTTCAAATAATCCTAGTCTTAATAAAACAAATATGTACGACAGTTGCACCTCAGAAACGAACAAACTTCTTATTGCATGTTTATGAACTCCTGAAAACTGAGGTTGATAACAGAAATGCCAGCAGACACCTTCTACAGCAGAACTGCTGGGCACCACTATGGCCATTCTTTTTAATGAGAGCAGTTAATATCACCCCCGTTAAAATGGCTGCCCTGGGCTGACTTCTTAGGGCTGTGCACAGGTGTTCTCAGCCAAAAATGTAATGAAGGTTATTACATTATCAATGAGGCACAGATGTGCATTCTGTCTGAATTCAAGGCGCTGCTTATTGCCAAGTGCATAACTCTTTGAGCAGATCTCTGGTCGGTGTATCAATATGCTGTTCCAGTTCACTGAGCTCAAGCACAGCTTTCTGCTTTCTCCACCAGTTTGGAGAGGAAAAATGGAGGAAAGAAGTTAAGGTGGTGCAAATGCATTGCAGGCAACTCACAAAGCAAAGCCAAATCAACCAACAACTATGCAATGTCTGGACTTGTTTTCATTATGCTTAAAGATGCAAATGATTGACCCAGACTTTTTTTTAAAAAAAACAACAACACATGTTCTCTTTCAGGATCTGCAAAGAAATGAGGCCAGCTTAAATTCCTCTCTGTGATGTTTATCCTTCATCTGTATGTTTCTCACACAAGAAAGATATTTTCCTAGTTCCTTCACAGAGCAGGGAAATTTTCCTGTTTTGGACTACAAAAAAGGCTAGCTGATTCGAGGGCTCTAAGGTAATTTTTCAAAGCACTGTTCCTTATTGCCCGTTTATTTGTGCACCTTACAATTTTAGTGAATATGCACGAATACTTCCACACAAGTATACGTACCATACCTAGAAATCTACTAAAAAAGAGCGGAACAAAATAATGTTTGAATTTCTACATCCCTTCCAGTTTTACCAGCTAACAGTGAAATCTGAAGCACAATCCAACTTTGTATTTTGAATATGAAATTTGAAATCACAATTCAAAATTTCAGTGTAGTTGAACACTTGTTACATCTTGCGTGTTTTTTAAAAAAAATATTCAGAGAAATCTTGTGTTCTGAAGCAGTGCTGCATATTGTTATTTAAATGGTACTAGATATTAAATGCTGCTGTATGGCATCTGTCAGATACTATTGCATGCCACCTGTCAGACACTGACAAATTCAATGAAATAGTGTTTTCCCCAAGCTATTTTTTGGAAAACCCTCTATTCTTTGGAAGTGAATCAGTGAAGGGGATACCTTGCTCACTGCAATGTACAATCAAAAGAAGAGCTGAGCCTCCTATGCATCACATTGCTGTGAAATCTGAGCTGTCTGTAAAAACTGTGTGTTCACCTTAAAATATGCATAGGATCCTTCAAGTCTTTATGGCAGAAGTGTTTCCTAGCGGCAAAAACTTTGAAAAGCAGTGTGATTTGAAATATCAATCCAGCTGTTTGTGTTGTCAAATATTAAACACTGTTGAAAGTCAATGATCAAACAAAATACAAAATATTAAATGCAAAATACCATATTTTAAGACAGAATATTATTGACTGCCAAATGCAGCTAACAAATGCATGGGGCATTTTGATGAAAATTTGGGAAAAGAAAATAAATAAATCTGCTTCAAATTAACTAGGTCATGGGTATAGATAGGCATGGCTAATAATTTCTCCATGCATGAATTTGCCCGGTTAAAGTCTTTTTTTCATTTCTGGGTCAGAGACAGATGATATCATCAGCCACTCTAGCCAGTTTCCAGAAAATGAGAATGTCTGATTGCTTTGTCAGGCAGAATAATCCCAGGCCTCTGGTGTTAGATAGAAATTAAAGCCTTACTCACAGCTTGTAAAAGCTACATTCTGGGGCTACAGCTTCAACAACCATTCTGGCTAGAATGGTCTGTATCCACACTAGCTGACAGACTTGGGAGTTATAATCTTTAAAAAACCTTCTTTAGGTTTTTGATGCATAGAACAATTTAAAGTGTGTGGGGAACAACAAGGATGAGCATCCTAGATCCTAGTCTGCACTTTCTACATTGCTATCCTTGAACTGGAGGTTAATGTGTGTAGCCGAGAGCAGGCTCTGCACATAACCTAGCTCCCTATGATTCAGAGCCCTAATAACCTTTATTGGATTTTTTCAAAAATGTAATCTGTCCAGGGAGCACTTGTTGCTGAATGTGCAGTTTAAGAAATAAACAAACCAACCAGGCTAGCCCAGGGTAAGTCGCTGGAAATAGCTGACCCAGTCTGGAAATATGAAATGATGTTTGCTTTAAGGCTCCTAAAACTTCTGCATTGCTGGGTTTCTTATCATCTTTGGCAGTTTTACATAAAAGGATGCAATCTGCCTGAGAGTCAGAATACATGAATAATTCCTTCTTATCCGAAAGCATCCACAACTGTCCTTGGGTCTCAGGCAAAAAATTACATGAACTGATCCAATTCCACATTGTAAAGGCAATCACACACACACACACACTATATATATAAAGGCAATCACACACATACATATATATGTGTGTGTGTGTGTGTGTGTGTGTGTGTGTGTACACACACACACACACACACAAACACAGAGCACACCTGCACCATATTCAGGCTCACCATAGGCAAACTCTGTATACATGGATCACCTGCATCACCATTTTAACTATGGCTTTGTATATATGGAACTTTGTATATATGGAACTTGTGCAACATGCAGCTGATACTGATATCCCAGAAACCTTAGGGATCTTCTAGATATTGCCCTTCAGTCTAGTTCATTTCTCCTTCTAGGCAGAAGTATGAGGTTGGATTGATCATACCAATGACAGCTGGTGGCTTTCATGGCAGCGGAGTGGTGACTCCATTCTAGGTTTTGTACACATGCTAAAGGAGCTATCATGGTGTTGAACACTATCAAACTGTATCCAAGGTGCTGAAAATACACTCAGAAACTTGGATAGCTCCTTTAAACCTGGAGTGGATTCATTGCTTCTTGACATTGGAGCCATTAGCTGTCTTGAAAGTGCTAATATATGTTGGTGCCAGAAAAGGAGAAGTGGAACAATAATGGTCCATGGTAAAGAACACAGTGTGGTTCAAGCATGGTAAGCGCACTGTGTGTCCCCCTCTCCCAGTCTGAACCATGAGCCAATAAAAAAACCACTCTCATGTTGAATATTATGGAACTGGAGTGGACAGATGAGATACATTACCTGTTGTTAGCTGTAGTAGGAAAGTAGGGATGATTAGTTATTTTAGTTACTCCAGATGTTGTGAAACATTAACCACTGTGGTAGAAGTGATACAAGAAGAGCAATATTAAGGGACTGCATGCCAAAAGAAATAATATTTTGCTAGCATTTAAAGCAACCAAACTGAGCGACTCAAATGCTGAAGATACACACTATTAGGATCCATGAAGGAAGCAGGTATTTTACAAATTGTTTATGAACTAATGTACACTGAAATTTTGGTGACACCCTCAAACCATCTCTAGACAAGCTTTGGAAGCATATCATGGAAAACACTATAGAGGAATGATATTGCTTTATGTGCAAGGATGGAAGGAAGGAGAAGCTGGTTTTGGCAGGTACCTAAATTTGATGTTGCCACCTGGAATTCTGAAATGTTTTTTCAAAATATTAACAGTATATCTATTTCAAAATATCTGTGATATAAGGTCACAGTGTAATTTTAATAAACATAATTCTACAGTGACACAAGAGTTAACAGACTTAGTTCAGTGAAAGAAAACAAAATAATCCCAGGCCATGAAGAGTCTAAGTAGGTTCCAAAGAGTGTCCAACATTTCCTCTTTGTGGTGTTAGGCAGCTGTTTCTCTTGGGAAGCTTCCCAGAAGACATCACGAATCTGTGGGTTTTAGGATGAGAAAATATGGAGCAAAACCAGCACACATCCTGCAGAAACAGGAAACAGCCTTGAATTTCTTGTGAAACTTGTGAGCCACTAAATATGCTCTCCCTCTTGTTGCTGTTGTTGTTGCTGTTGTTGTTGTTGTATAGCTCTGTTGCATTAAAGCATCTCAAGACCAGGA
>CM034701.1:311673558-311693809 GCA_020142125.1 Phrynosoma platyrhinos | reverse complement strand
GAGAGAAAAGATAGCCTCAGATGTAGTGATGTAAGTATCAGATTACTGTTAACTCCTAGGATGAGATGGGAGGAGGACTTTGGTAATAAGCAGTAGTCAAATTAAAAGTAAGAGTTGTGAGGAGAGACACTAGATATGGAGGAACAATCTACAAGGGTCCATAGGCCCAATTCTTAAAACATTCAAATGATCTTGTATATTTGAATTCATGGGTGAGGAAGCAGCATAATATAAGAAAGCTGGCATACAAGAAACATGGTCTAATGCTGTCATTTAATGTCTAGCAAATGGTCTTTACAGCTATGGAAACAAATTTTGTCAGGACTTTCTCCCACCTTATACCATAGATAGTCTTTCCGTAATGAAGGGCTCCATTAATAGTAGTGCTACAAAGGAAAAATGGCTTAATTGTAGATCAACAGCCTCATCTAATAAGCAAATTCTAAATAGCTTGAGAAGAAAGCAACTTTATGCCAATCTGCCAAGACATAAATTAAGGAAATTACATTAGAACATAATTATGCTAATCAGTAATTATGCCATGAAAATGGTATTTATGGATTTGCACTTACTTTGACTTTAACCCTAAACCCTAATAAAACACTATGAGGAGAGTCTGAAAATGCACTGTTAACATTTTTGCAGGCTTCTATTATGGACTTCATTTCATTAAGACAGCATTCTCATTAAATTCAAGGTCTGTTAAAAGGCAGTTTTTTTCTCAGCTTTTTGCAAACAAACTTCTGAACTCTAATGCACCTGGAATCAGGATTTAGGATTTGGCAGAGGGCTACAGAATTACACAATCCCTATGAGATTCATCCCTTATCTAAAATTGTTATGCCAGATTGGTCTCATAACAGTAACCAACCTTTTAGCATCTTAGCAGAATGATAATAGCAGGGCACTACCCTTCTTTAAAATATTTCAAACACTGGGCAGATTGTGTAGTTCCAGGCAGAAATTTAAGTCTAGAATTGTGACCAGCTGATAAACTGAAGGATTGTGGCACTTCCCCTTCATGCATTTTAAAAATCTTTGCCCTGTAGAAATGAAATATGCCTAGCAGCAACTAGAAATATGCAGTAGGGAAGCTCAGTTTATGATATGCTTTCATGCACATATAGGCAAAAATACACACTTGGAGACAGTCTACCATGCAGAAGATTCATTGTGCAACATGTCAGTCTTGTCTTGAATGACCAGTAACTAGCATTAATGGAGACTGTCAAAGCTTTACTTGATTGAAAGTGAAGCAGGAGAGGTAGCAAGTGCTGATTTAAATTCTTGACTGTCATTTCTCCTGCCTACCATTACCACTGATCATGCCTCTCTGATTATAATTGCTGTAAAATTGCATGTTTTTGCCCGTCCCTCTGGACAAGTGGGTTGAAATTAGTAGTTCTGCAGAGCTGCAGTTGGCTCATTAAAATATGAAATGCTCAAGCTGGGGGTGGGGGAGAAAAATGTGGGGATTGGACCACCTATATATGACAGAGATTGCTGAATTGGTTCTTAGGCTAGCTGTGTAAATCCAATCGTGAGTGCATTCTTTTCAAATTATACAGTACATAATCAATTTAATGTGTCTTACTTGGTGGAAAATAATCTCACAGAGGGTAATAATAATAATAATAATAATGACTTGTACAGTGGGTTGAATATTGCCAGGAACAAAATAATAGGAGACTAATGTAAGAGAATAACATGTGGCATATTTTTCTGTTTCTTTAAAAATACAACAACTAGGTATCCTATTATTGTAATACTTAGATTTGGATAAGTTGTATTACGTCTAGCAGGTTTCACTGCAAGAATTTAAAAATCATGGTGATGTGGGGACAAACATGGAACTCCTATGCCTCCTATTAACTAATGCAGTGCAAGGAAAGCTGTTTGTGCTATCTGCAAAATATGAAATTTCCCAAGTTTGCACAGAGAATTTGGGGCCTTTTGAGCTGGGTTAATAATGATGATATGAGCTTTATGCTTGTACTGAATTTGGATTTTTGGCAATTTTTGTGATATTTAAATATAATCCCTGCAACAGCAGTATAATACCATATAATAACATCTTTCATTGGACCAGTACTGTGTAGGATCTATTTCAGTGTAAGTATTTGCAGCAAGTCTTAAAACAGATAATGTCTTACCATATGCATGTATACAGCACCATGTCAGCCACTTAACCTCTTATCACTTGGAGTCCCATAGCAAAATGGTTAAACGAGACAGCCAATGTCTGAGAGTGAGAGGACTCAAGAGTGGCGGGTTCCTAGAATTTCTCTCAGATGACAGACCACACTTACATTGCACAGTGCTCTGGGAAGAATCAGATTTAACATGCACAGTACCTGCTGCACATTCAGAGAATTCATCTGTTTAAAATATATACCCAAACAAACAATTACGAATACTGACGTGCGTGCGTGTGTATATGTGTTTGTATCTGTTAGAACTTCATGGGACCGATACAGAAAATGAAAACTTCTGAATGTGGCAAGAACTGGAATCAGAATGAGCTGCCCTTTCCTACTGTATATGCCAGGGACATAAATCCTTGAATTTTGCATCTTTGCATGCAAAGACAAATAATTACAGGCACACACACACATCCCTTATGTGACAGGTTAGGATCCAGAGTACTGTCAAAAACTGGACACTGTCGAAATGTGCAAGTCAGTCTTTAAGACATAGGGGTGAGGGCAAGGCTCCCATGAACACGAGAAACCCACATATGGAGTTAGAACGCATGCAGTGGGAGAAGAGAAAGAGCAAGGGATGGATGGGGGGGGGCAGGTGGAATAAGTGGAGGAAAGCCTCTGAATGAAGTATGCCTGCATGAAGTTCACCACAATGATCAACCCCCCTTTTCTGTGAGGACCTTTCAGACTGGTGCAGTTTTGAGAGGGCAGGATGGACGGAGTGGAGAAAAGAACTAATTTGAGTTACTGTTGAATGAGCAGATCATCAAAAAGTAGATCACGGAAAAGCAAGGGGTGCCTGTATAGTAGGTTTTTTTAACCCTTTGGAAGAAAACCAATGTTTGGGCAGCATTCTTCCAATATACGAGAGTTCCAAAGTGAGGAGGATTTTTCTGTGCAGAAAACAGGTGGGTGGTTTTGTTTTGCACAAAATGCACATTTCCTACGCAGAAAACCTACATGCTACATGTCCCTCCAGAACACTTTGGGAAGAAATACTGGGGAAAAGCTGCACAAAAGTGACTGTTGTATTATAATTTTTGACTGGAAAACAAATAATAGAGAATATTATTTGCATTTCTAGTACTTATACCATCTCAATAATCCTTTACAACAACTCTCAAAGTAAGACATAGTTGCCACTATCATCTCTGGAAACTGGTCTGAGAAATGTTTTGCCTAAGGTGCCTTGTGAATTAATGGCTAAGTGAAGACACATCTGGGCCAGTGGGGTAAACTGGTCTGAGTGTTGCCTGAGGAACTCTGGAAAACCAGGGTTGGAATCCCCACTTGGCCATGGAAACCCACTGAGTGACCTTGGGTAAGTCACATTCTCTCAGCCTCAGAGCAGACAATAAATAGCCCCTGGGAACAAATTATGTCAAGAAAACTCTGTGACAGATTTGCCTTAGGGTCAGAAATTAAATGAAGGCAGACAACAACAACAACAACAACAAAAACAACAACAACAGCGAAGACACATCCAAGGACTTTGCAGGTCATAGCTCATATTTTCTTTACTATACCACTCATGTCAGACCCTAATGAGTTATTTAGCTTACACAAATGTACCAGGAAATTCTTATCTGACTGTATCATTTCAAACATGAAGGGAATTTTTTTGTTCATCGTTCAGAAAAGGGGATTTGTGACTTAACTAAAACAGAAATAATTATATACAGAGAAAATATCATAAATCCAAGATTAACTTATTTGCATATGTTTGAAAAATTAATTCAAATGAAAAATAAATTCACATCTAGATGAAAAGGCATTATCAGTCTGATGGAAAAATAAGATTGGCCAGCAAAGATGAGGAAAAATGCTATTACACTTTGAATGAGTTCTTCTCCAATCACTTTTATTTTTTAATTTAAAGAAGAGAAAGATGATCCTGAGGATCAATTGGCCATTTGTTCCTCAAGAAGCCTCTGCAGAAGACATTATGCTCTTTCAAGAAAGTAAAAATGCTCCTTAAAAATCACTTTCCACACACAGCATCTCCTTATATGCTGCCAAATGAAGCTACTGCTCTTTAATTGTTCAAAAACAAAATCTTTAGTTCAAGCTAAAGGCAAAACTGTTCATTGGTATGTATGCTGTGTAATGTTATAGACAAAAAAGTGCCTTGAGAGTCACAGTGCTCCTTCTTTTACAGTCAATAAAATCTCTCTTTGATTACATTATTATTATTATTATTATTATTATTATTATTATTATTATTATTATTATTATTATTATTATTATTATTATTTCTTATACCCCACCTTTCTTCCAATATAGGGATCAAGGTGATTACATGTGGCTGGCCCTTCCACACATCCACAATGCATGTGGTAATATCTGAACTAGCTTTGAGAAACCTAGAGCCTTCCAGTTGCTGGCTGAGGTTCATGAATGCTGTCATGAACACATATTGAGGGCATCAGCTGGGGATGGATGATATATACCAGTGCATCTTAGGTCCAAAACACACTGCAGAAATAATTCAGTTTGAGACTGCTTTAACTGTCTTGCCTCAGTCCTAGGGAATCCTGGGAATTGTAGTTTATTTTGGCACCAAAGCTCTCTGACAGAGAAGGTTACATGTCTCACAAAACTAGAATTCCCAGAATTCCCTAGCATTGAGCCATGGCTGTAAAGTGGTCTCAAATTGAATTATTTCTGCAGTGTGTTTTGGACCTTAATCTATCTGATGGAAAGGGCAGCAGTTATTATTTTTCCAATATCATATTGATGTCTATTGGTTAGAACAGTTTGTTTTTGTCCTGGAAACTCTCCAGGGAATGGATAATGATGGTGCATGGACTGGCAGTGGTCAATGGACCACCATTTTAAGAAGCAACTGTTCAAACTATTCAGGGCCTGAGGACAACTGTAAAAGGCAGTGTTTTGTCCATCAGAAATATTTATTATGTATTCACTGAATTATATGACAGTTTAACCTTAATTCCTGTTTCACACACACACCCTTAAAACTGCTTTAATCCAGCACTCATCCATGCTTTTTGACATCTGCATGCCCAAGAAAAAAAATGTTGCCCGAATTTACACAGAAACCAATTCAAAGCTATCTGCATAAGTTCGTAAGTTCAATGAATGTAAAGGACAAGTTAATTTTATTCTATTATTGTGATATATAATATCTTAATGAAAAGATTCTGGGTTGTATTTCTCTACAAAAAGATAACTTGAAATATAGATACACAAGAGTGTATAAGTATGTATAACTTAGAATTAATGCCTAAGGAAGTATTTTAGTTTGTCTATGTATGAAACCTTTAGCGAAAGATTAATTGGTATGTATGTTGTGTAATGTTGATTTTAATTAATAATTTTTTCAAAAAAGCTATCTGCATAAGTGATGTGTAGCATACTTCATACAGATATAGCAATGGCATGCAATGCATCAAGGAGCCCTGGCCTACTGGTGTGTCCTACTTCTATGTAAATGAATGTTTAAAAATCCAACAATAGTTAAGATTAACCACAGTTTAGAGTTCAGATGTAAAAGTAAACTGTGGTTAATAAGAAAAATGTAAAAAAAAACCTTGTAATTTTGTTCTGGTAGCCACACTGGAAGAAAGCAACATATGAGCTGGAATCTTATATAAGATTGGCTTATATAACTATATAGTTTATCAAATGCAGCCAGTGTAAGTTTCCCTGTTTCATCTCTTGAACTTACCTCTAACAGCAGCTTAAAAGTGCCTTGTAGATGCCTTAGATAAATGCAATTGTAACTGGGTTTAATACTCAATTATGTAAATATAAGGTATGCTAAAGCCCTATACTTATATTTTGACCAATATGTGGAATGGAAATGGCATACAGTCAAGAAAAAAGATCACTAGCTAACCTTGATCAGCATTTCTTGTTTATAAGGGAAACACTGAAATCTCATGCATCTGAAGTTCAGCTGCAAAACTTTAAGTCTGTTGTTATGCCTCACTTTGCAGGCCTGGACAGGCATCTATCCTTTTAAGTAAGAGGTCTTGCTCACACGGGTGTGGATTTTAACCCTCCATGAAAGCACAACATCTGTTGCTCTATCTGAATTTTGATTGAATAGTGAGTAGAAATGTTTTGATGACTAAGAGGAACAAGCACTTTAAGTATATCAACAGAAAGAATAAGGGAGGACAGTGTTAAACTAAAACAATTGCTTTTCAGTAATTTTAGACTGACATCTAATCTAAAGACATTATTTTGCACATTTATTTTAACTGCTTGAACAGAGTGACCTAACAGCAGCAATGGATCCTAATGTTAACAGCTATAATCACATCCTTTTCTTGCCAAGGATTTTCAGGAACCACTTTTTAAGTGTAGAGTCTGTGACCCCTAAGTGTTCCATGCGGTGGCATAGAAAGGAGTTTCTTGAAGACTCTGAGCGCATTTACAGTATAGATGTAATATAGTTTGACATCATTTGAAGGGCTTTAGCTCTATCCTATGGAATCCTTTGATTTGTAGTTTTACAAGGCATTAGTGGCATCACAGTGGTTGCAAGCCGCCCTGGTTGCATTACGCAGAGGGGCGGGATAAAAATTATTATTATTATTATTATTATTATTATTATTATTATTACTACTACTACTACTACTACTAGGGTTGGTGTCACCTGTGCTGTAACTCATGTTGTCACTCCCATACCACACCATACAGAATCCTTAGTAATGTTTTTTATACTAATGTTACTCATAAATCGTAATTCCCATATGTCACTGAACATAATGGTAATAGTTGTGACATAAACAACTAGCACATTCAAAATTATACTTTTAAATTACAATATCTTATGCACAGCCAAAATGCATTTACATAGACATAGTTTCATGTGCTTCAAGGGCAAATTTGGTAAAATGTGAAGTTAAAGTTTATATATATATATATATATATATATATATATACTTAAAATATGTTTTGACATTTGAAATTTTAATTAAAAAAATAACTTGGGACCTCTCCTTCCTCTTCCCACTGAGCTTCACACCACTCACACCATCTCTCCAGCATTTAATGGGACACAGGTGAATACCATATTGTTTCTGCCAAAAGGCAGATGTTTGAGGAGACATAGTCTCACCCCCTGTTAGGGTGTCACCTGGTGCAGTCATACCCCCTGCACCCCTAGTGATGCCACTGGAAGGCATTATCCTTCCCGGCTGGTGCCTCATAAAACTACTAATCCCAGGATTCTGTAGGATACAGCCATGGCAGTTCAAATGATGTCAAACTGCATTATTTCTACAGTGCAGATGCACCCTCTGCCTACTTGTTAGTAACTGAGGACATCATTCAGAGCCAGAGCAATTGCGACTGTCAGTTAAGGATTGCTTCAGAGTAATATGGTGAGCTCGATCCAGCTCCTGATCACTGTCTTATTGCTCTGCTACTTGACATCATGAGATCTGGAGTGATAGTAATGTAAATTATGTACAAATTGCTCAGGATTTTAATAATTTTGGGCTGGACAAGTTATTTTTCAGTTTGGATTTACCTTGTTTTCCTGTTTTTTCCCCTCCTGCAGGGAACTGGATAACTTGTCTAAACTTCTCCTAGGATTATGTCACAAAATATTGATCCTTGGCCTCAGAATGTCACAGACACCATTGGCGTTTACTGTCCCTGCAGTTTGGTAGCTTGAACAGCATGGAGCCACACCGAGATGTTCAATCTTAATTTGCCCTTATCTTCAGTAGACAGACACCGTGATTGTATCATAAGTAAAAAGGCCAGCATCTTTTGTTCCACAAATGTCAATGTCATAATAGAGCTATTTAGTGCAGTTGTCAGTTGAAGTCCACCAGTACCATGCTCTCTTTTAAGCTAATTATAAACTAAGCATAATAAAGACAGGGAACTAAACAAAGACGTGCACAGTCTCACTAGATCGAGGCTGAGCTTGCTCTAGCTAAAGGTTTAATGATAGAGGGCATAAGACAACTGTTGTAACTCTTATAACCTCCCTCTTGAAAATACAGGAATTCTGATTAGCGAGAACTTCAGAATTGTTTGTGACACTTCTTATTTTCACAGGGCTGGATGCTAGACAAGAGGTGAATCTGATGGCCAGGAAGGGCTGGAATCAATGAGTTGTTTATACTGAGGAGGTAGGCTAGAGGCAGCATATGTCCCAATGGCACCTAATTTTTTGAGATTGAAATCTTCAGCACTTTCCTCAGGTCATCTACAGTGGTAGCACTGTAGAGCAGCAGAAAGATGGATAATATGAGATATTTAAACATATTCTGTTTGGGCCTTTGCAGACTGCCAGAAATAGTGCACATTAAATTGAGTCACTGCCCTGGCTCAGTGCTAGGGAGTCATGTGAATTGTATTTTTTTCTGAGACATTGAGCCTTCTCTGTCAGAGAGCTCTGGTGCCACAATAAATTACAGTTCACATGATTCCCTAGTACTGAGCCAGGGCAGTGCCTCAATTTAATGTGCACTATTTCTGGCAGTCTGCAAAGGCCCTTTGTCTCCATTTAAATGGCTGTACTGTGAGATAATATGTTTGTTCTGTCATAAAATACTGATGTGGAAGGGTGGCAGGATTCAAATATCCCAAGCCAATCTTGATAATGTACAAGAGATAGATAGATAGATAGATAGATAGATAGATAGATAGATAGATAGATAGATATCACGATTTAAATATGTTATTCAGGAGTAGTTCCATGCTAATTTGATTCACTAGCAGTTAAAATGATTTCTATTCAATATAGTTTTGTTGTTCCTATTACTACTACTACTACCATTATAAAGGTGGTAACTGCAGAGGGAAGTAGGATTTGAGAATACACTTACATGAGAGAAAAATGTTGGCCTAATGGACAGAAAGACAGGGGAGGAATGTGAATAGCAAGAAACATGGAGCTGGGAGTGAAAGACAGGGCTAGACAAAGGTATTTTCCCCCTGAAAGAGAGGCCAAATTGTTACCTTTCCCTCTGTCGCTAAGACTAAAAAGTTATGCTGCCCCCTCCGTTTTTTTAAATCTGGTGTCATCAGTCTCAACAAAAAGGAGGCATCTTCTCCCCCAGCTCTGAAAAGCTCCCCACTTCTGTGGTAGACCCACTGCAACCAATCTTCTCCTGCCTCGATCCATAAGGGAAAGAAATCAATATAATAATAATAATAATAATAATAATAATAATAATAATAATAATAATAATAATAATATCATCTACTTAAGAGACATAATGTCGAATTTTTCTAATTAATTTCAACGGATTCTCTTTAAGCATGACGAAGTTTGGATTCAACCCACTGGCATATAGCAAAGACTTGAACATGTAAATAACTTCCTAGCCTATAGGAGCATCAATTCCCCCTGGAGACAGGGGGAAAATGCACCTCTACATCAGCAAATAGATGTGTCATATGGGTAATTGTCTTAGGAAAAAGAAATAGTTATCAATGTCCTGGGTTTTTTTTAAAGTAAAATTATTTTCTTGTCTGAATTAAAAACAAATTCTGACTCTCTCTCTCTCCCTCTCTGTTCATCATCTTTACTCACTTTCTCTCAAAAAGCAATTTATCACTATGCAGAAAATTCAACAAAAGGAGACATTTTGTTTTGATATTATAGTGGAGGAGTATTAAATCATGAGCAATACAGATTTTTTAAAAAGAAAAGGATAAGTTTTAGATCTTTACAATTTCTGCAGTGCTACCACTCCAGTGGAACTGTAAAATCTTGTACTGTTTTATCTTGCTTAGCAGAGGGGTGGGTTACAAATAAAACCTATTATTATTATTATTTTAAAAAGAAAACAGTGAAATCTAAACCCTTTGGACTCGAGACTGCAAAATGGGGCACAGTATGCTGTATTTCTCCTCTCTGAAGAAACTTTAGGTTAAATGGATTGCATGGAATGAATCTGTACCAGGAAAGCATTCACAGACAAGTGGATTTATTTATTTACATGTCTTATTTGTTTTTATAATTTCCTTCTAAATCCCCCTATGTCCTAAGTGCAATATAAATCCAAGGTGATGTATTAGAATAAAAGTTAACAGCTTTCCCAAGCTGCTCAAGCCATTAAATGTTTGTTATGTTTCTACTATTTGTTCCTGACTTTAAAATGGGATGCGATTATTATCCTTTCTCCAAGAGAAAAAATATATTAGACCTAGTTAATTATCTTTCTCCATGCAGAGTGGCATTCACAAATTGATGTCTTTTCAGTAAATAGGGTTCTACTGTCTCTTCCTCTCTATTGTAACTGTTGGTTTCTCTCAATATGGGACCCAAGATAGTTGGGTCATATATTGTATAGGATGTAACAGTGGGATAAGTTACAGGTGGAGGAAAAATAATCACTCTAAGTAGATTTCAGGGGGAGAAAATGTTGCTATGCAAAAGCAGAATTCTGCTTGTGCAACCTTGGATCCAACCAATTTTAAATTGCTCAAGTGGCAACCACCATCACACAGAAAATATACCACAGAGATGACAAAATAGCAACAGAACAAAGAATGCCAAATAACAGTAGTTGTATCACTCTAATAATCCATCTCCTAAAACACAGTGCCTGGAGAGCCTCTAGTAAAACATGCCTTTTAGTTCAAGAGCAGACCTGTCTGCCCCTCAACCACATTCCATTCCTCTCTCATATCCCCATCCCTAGGCATTTTCAGATATAAAAAACCTAAACATTTCTCTCCCCACCCCCAGACATACTTCATGTAGGTATAGCTTAAGTTCTAGTTGCTGTGAAGGGAACCAGTAGCTCCTCCTCTCTCCCTTCCTCCCTGCTTCCTCTTGCCATGAGGCATCTGAGGCTTGGGGTTTGGTCTACCACCATGCTTCCAGAGCTTCTGTCCATCCCTCTCCAGGGACTTTTGGACACTACCACCAAATAGCATCCCTATTGCAGCCTCCCCATGGCTGGGAGCATCTTCTTCTTCCTCCTCCTCCTGCCCTCCTTCAGGCTCTCCCTTGCCACCAGAGACTTTTCCCAGCCAGGAAGGGGGGCAGAAGGGCTGCTCGAAGCGCCAGGCGGTAAAAGCCATTGACCTCTGGTAAGACAAGGGGCTTGGGTTGGGGTTGTGTGCCTTCAAGTCCTTTACAACTTATGGTAACATTAAGGTGAACGGATGATGGGGTTGCTTTAGAGGGGCTAAGAGAGTGTGACTTGCCCAAGGTCACCCACTGGGTTTCATATAGCCGAGAGGGAACTGAACCCTGATTTCCAGACTCATAGTCCAACACTCAAAACACTATGCCACTAGGTACCTTGTCCTCCTTTGTGGTTAGGTAACCAGGCATCTACCTTTTCCAGGAGACATCCTACATTTCAGTCTTCTTCTGACTAAGAGAAATTTCAGAATGTCCTGCATTTTGAGCATGACTAAAAAGATTGAATTTCTATGTATATTAAGTGTTTTTAGTTTAGTTTTATATTAACTGTTTTTTAAAGTCCTACATTGTTCTTAAAGTCCCACATTTTGTGGTGTCTTGTCCTCCTTTGTGGTTAGGCAACCAGACATCCTCCTTTTCCAGGACACATCCTACATTCCAGTCTTTTGTCCAGAAGCATGATGAAGAAGCATGAATTTCTATTTATGTTAAGTGTTTTTAGCTTAAGTTTCACATCCACTTTTTTTTTAGTCCTACATTGTTCCTGAATGCCCTCAATTTTGTGGTGCCTTGTCCTTCTCTGTGGTTAGGACAACTTCTGGTCACCTTGGCTTAAATGCCATTGCAAGAAATAGCATGGATAACATGGGAATGTCTACATTTGTGAGTTGTGTGGGGCAGTGAGTGCGGGAAACATGGATGCATATGCCTAGAAGGCCAGACACTTCATGCCTCGTGGCTCTCCAAAGAGGAAGCACAACAGATAGAAACTATTGCCTCTAAAGGCAGTTGTGCTCTTGTGCCAGCTCCCCACCCTCCTTCGTGTGACATATGGAGGAATGATGTGTGTGTGTGTGTGTGTTTTGTGTTGTGTGTTAATGAGGAGTGCAGACAGCGCAATGTGCAAAGCTGGAGGTGTGTGGTGGCCTGAAGCTGAGAGAGTGATCCTTGACTGCCTCTCCCTTGGCTAAATTTAGCTAGCTAAGTTGGGAGCCCAAATGAGCATCATAGCTTCCTCCTCCTCCTCCATCCACCTCTTGTTGCTAATTCTGACCCATTTAATTTATTTAAATCTTGATTTTAAAGTCCTGCTGGACAAGGTGACCAGATGACATCCGAACCGCAAAGGGGGACAAGGCACCGCAAAACGTTGGACATTCAAAAAATAATGCAGGACATGACCAAAGGAAAGCTAGAAACACTTAATATAAATGTAAATTCATGCTTCTTAGTGATTCTCCAAATGGAGGACATTCTGAAATTTCTCCTTTGAAATGTAGTGTGTGTCCTGGAAAAGGAGGATGTCAGGTTGCCTAACTACAGAAAAGGATAAGGCCCTGCAAAATGTCAAACATGCCGGGGGGGGGGCGGAATGTAGGTCATGAGTAAAGGAGGACAAGGTACCACAAAATGTTGAACATTCAAGAACAATGTTGGACTAAAAAACACTTAATATAAAGCAACCTACAAACAGTTAATATGAATATAAATGCATGCTTCTTAGTACATTTTGAGATTCTTCCTAGACAGAAGCTTAAAATGAAGGACGTGTCCTGGAAAAGGAGGACATCTAATTGTCTAGTCACAAAGGAGAACAAGGCACCAGGAATGGAGGATGTTCAAGGAAAATGTTGGACTAAAAGCACTTAATTTAAAACTTAATATAAAAGTTATGAGAAAAACGTTTAATCTATAAATTAAAATTCATGCTTCTTAGTCATGCTCAGAAGGGAGGATATTCTGAGATTCCTTCTGGACAGAAGGTTGAAATGTAGGGCATATCCTAAACAAGGAGGCCTTAGGGTTGCTATAAGTTGGAAAGGACTTGAAAGCACAAAACTACAATATGAAATTAACACAAAGGCCTTGCAAAAATGGGTGGATTGTTTAAAGAAGAGAAAGAGAGAATTTAAAATCCATATTTTTCTCTGGGAAAGTGTTTTCTGGCATGAGGGAAACTGCTGTGCAAAGGGTTCTGTGGCTTAACAGGCTTCAACAGAAGCTAGTTGTTGTGTGCCTTCAAGTCGTTTCCAACTAGTAGTAATCCTAAGATGAACCTATCATGGGATTTTCTGGTGGCTGAGACAGTGTGACAAAACATCTTTTTTTGGGGGGGTGACACCATGAGCTACTGCACCAGATGACAACAATCCTAGTGACACCACTGAAGGGAACTCCTCTCCATCTCAGGAAACATCAAGCTTGTCCAAAGTGGACCAATTTGACTTCAGCATTCTACTAAATGTGCATATCCCATACTTTATGAGCAGTTTCAGATTTTTAAAAACATGTGTTTCCTTGGCCTTAGTATGAAACTGAGTTGGCTTCACATGGAGGCTGCCTTGGAACAGCTATTGAATACACAAAGCCATTTTGTGTATGGTATCAAACACCCATAAGTATTTTTTGATCCACTTGTACACTGTTCCTGAATATTGTTGGTGGATCAATAGCATTCATATCAGACATTCTCAGAAAATATTCATGTGGTGGCTGAAGTAGTGTTCTATGGGCCATAAGATTTCAAAATGCTTGCAACTACATAAAGCCACATGATATTTCATCAGCAGCCATGCCAAATACAGATACATCATCAAGTATTAAGAGTAGGACATGGCTTACAGAATATTGCAGAATAAAGCAAGGAAAGGTACAAGACTGCCCCCTAATATCAGGACATTGTCTCTGTGAGCTGGAAGTTTTGAGAGTAGGGGAAGAACATCAGAGCAGAACAAATGAAGTCACCTGCTTGGCAAAGGATTAGTGCCAATTCAAAGAGAAAAACCGTCCCTTGACACCATGCTAGGTGTTGCCATACTCTGAACCACAATGCAGTGATGCAATAAAAAAATTATCAATATTTCATGAAGTGTCAAGGACTGCATTTGATTGTGGGTGGGGAGGAGAGCTAATGAGCGCTTCTAGGAAATGCTCTTTACCAGCATAGCATTCTCCTTTGAATATGCTTTAGTGAGATAAATTCTAATGAATACAATATTTCCATTGTTAACCCATTGAGAAGTCCAGATGTTTGAAGGACAGAAGGTATGAAAGGGAAATGGCTCCAGAGAGTCCCACAGAAGTGCTGAAATGACAGAAGCTTAAATACTACCTTCAATAAAAAGCTTGGATTTAAAATGGCAGGTATGCAAACCAGTTGTTTAATGCATGCTCTTTTGATGCTAAAATAACTGAATGACATTGATAAATGATCCCATCAAATGTATGATATTAGAATGTAGATATTTACTAAAATGTTCAGTGGAGCTCAAACAAAACAAAGGTTGGCACAGAATGGGAACCACTGATTTCAGAAAAGAGAAAATAAGATATACTTTTAATTTTTAATAAATCAATCTTTCCTCTTTCTTTCTTTTTCTTTCATTCTTAAAATGTTTCTATCTTGCCCTATATCAAAGTATATCAGGGTGGCATACAAGAGACCCCCCCATGAAAACAAGTTAAAACAAGTTTAAAAAAATAATAAAATAGATAAACTAAAAACATACTAAATACAATTGACAACTTAAAGCAGAAGATTAATATAGCTTTCAAACTATGTTCCTTAGCATTTTGAGATAAATCAGTAGACCAAAAGGCTCTCATAAACAGCCGTGTATTTACTTGGCATATAAATGAAATAAACACTGGCACCAATCAGGCCTCCTAGGGGAGAGCATTCCATAACTAGGGTATCACAATGCAGAAGGCGCTGTCCCACATCTTCTCACAGTGTATTGACCTCACTGGTGGGACACAGAAAAGGACACACACACCTCAGCAGAACTCAATTCTGGGCAGGCACAGACTTTGCTACCTCAGGTATCAAAGTCCCAAGCCATTAACACTTCCTACACCATTTTTACCTTTACAGTACTACCCCCACATCCTTGAGACTGATAACCATAGCTTCACCTACCTGCATCTGAAAGAAAAGGTCTGTCTAGTCATCTAGAGGTTCTTTAGCATGATTTGAATGTTAACCTCCAGTGACCACAGAATTGTGTAGGAAGACTACAGATGCCTAGCAAGACCATGATTCTATGGTCAACTTCTGGTAGAAATATAGATCCACAATTTTCTTTATTCACAGTAAGTCTGGGAATGTATCCCCTACAGATATAGAGGTCATACTGCATATCCATTCCAGTTTGGAACTTAATGGGGTATACATGATTCTGCCCTCAGTTTTATCCAGCTGTATAGAAGTAAGCTTGAGAGCAGCTTGCCAAAGGTCATGTGGAGAGCTCCATGGATGAAGTACAAATTTGAACCTAGGTTTCCTAGGTAGAAATCTGACAGTCTAACAATTGGCTGCATTAGCCTTCCCCAATCTGGTGCCAATGTTGGCAGAACTTGGTACATTTACTTTTAAAGACTACAACTCCCTCAGTCCCCCAGCCAGCTATATATGCACAACTTAGGTAGATATATACATGAAAGATGATGAACAGGAACATTTGTGAAGTGTAATTATTGCTATGATGTTCAAGTGGAGAATATGAAAATTATCACCAATGGCTCAGGAATGTTACTAGAAAATTCCAAGTATGGAGATTCTTGGACCAGGAAAAAAAAATTCCCCATATTTTCAAGTCAGTCCTTTATATGATACAACCATCCCTATAAAGCTGGATCTTAATAAGATCACAGGGTTAAAGGAGTCATCCTGGGTGTTCATGAATTTAGTCAACAAGGCCTGAATCAGGCCTGGTAACCTCATGTGTCATGGTCAGCAAAGCACAGGAAGGTTTCATCACCCCAAGCCTGTCAATAGCAGGCTTTTGTAGGACTGGTGGAGGGAGAGAGAATGAGTAGGAAAAGCTGGAGCCACCTTTTGTAAAGGGGAAGCCCTATGGATGAGGGGCAGGGAGAATTCCAAGGTAAACTTAGAATTGAGCCTGCCTGTAACTATAGGGATATATTTGCAAGCTAACCCTCCTTTCAAATAAAGTAATGGGTATCTTCCGGTTTGATGATCTGTTGAAACCAGTGGAACTGGTTAATCATGCTATTGCTTTCAGTGGGACTTGGCCATGGAATTGGAATAGTCAAGTTTGGTTATAATCAGAGCATGAGTAAATGAGGTCAGATCTTGCAAGGCAGCTGTACCATTTCTTGCTCACCAAACATTTCAATCACCTGTTTCATTTTGAATACAATTCATGTTTCATTTTGAATACAATTGTTTCTAGTTAAAAGTAGCAGATCAAGGTTGCAGTCCTATGCACACTTACTGTGAAGTAACCCACTGTGAAAACAGCAGGAAAACTTACTTCCAAGTAAACAAAAGATAGGACCAGGCTATCAGCTGATCATCAGCACAATCCTTATGCATAATCTTTATGGGGTACCAGCATATCTTCAAGGTGCCAGTTAAGTATGTATTGAACACCATGCTAATTAACTTATTTTTTCCTGCTCATGGCAGAAGTTTTTATTTTCCACAAAAAAATTCAGTCATTGTCTTATTTTCTTTACAAGGCCTTTGAGTATTTATGCCAAGAGAAACATACACCAGATGAAAATAAACTCCAAGAAGAAAACGATGGACAGACTGTCAGCTGACAATTATGCTGTTTGGAATACATCTATAGACAGCAGTTCCATCATCCACCAGTCTTGCATATCTCATATTTGAGAAAACTCATCTCACATAACTGCAGCAGCTGTTACTGTTTGGGCTTGAGAACAGTAATAAGCCATATGGTATGGCAAGAAGCTCCCATACATATTCTCACATGGACAAATATTATTATTGCAGATGATAAACACATCACTATATTGACTTTTCTCTGGGGAAGTATACAGACTTGAACTTAATTTTAAAAATACTGCCTGCTTCCCAGTAAGCCAATTCTCTGAAAGGAATGTATTTAGATAGCCCACAGATGTGACTTTGATACCCAAACGCCTGCATCTCAGAAATATATCTTTAAAATTCTAATTATATTTCAGCATCATTATAGTAACAATTAGCAATTAAATCAGTGGCAGTCTTCCAAACAGTGCTGATCTGCAACTCCTATCAGCCTTTGTCAACAAAGCCAAAGGAGAGGAATGCTAGTAGTTGTAGTCCAACAACTAATCACACTTTGCCCATGCCTTAAGATTGCCAGATGAAATACTGAACAGGATGACTGTACCTTTATTGGTTGTGTAGAAGAGGGTATTGTATGACAAGCAGCACTTACTGAAATTGTTGCTTCTGCAGAAGTATTGAATGTACAATTGCTCTGTATTTCATTCGACAGTCTTACCACCCCTGGATGATGATGTTTAAGGTAGCCACTAGAAAGCAAAACTGGATAGATAAAAGATTTGGGAAAGGACTCTAGTTGTAGCTGGTTGGTCAGGTTTACATCAGAGCTCTGACTTGGAGCTATTTTTTTAATATAAAGATTGATCTTCTGCCCTTCTTTGCTTGTTCCTTGCTCAGGGCAGCTAACAATGATTAAAACAAACTATAAAATACACAACATAAAATAGAACAGGATTGGGTTCAGCAGGTGAAACAAAAGCATAAGAAACCAGTTTAGTAAGACAAATGCCTGTTGAAAAATAAACACTTTTCTTTTTAACAAAGAACAAAGAGTTCTATGGACTGGGTATGGTCAAATAGAAGACTCGTTCTTTTGTCCCCAACAACTGACCCTGCAGAATACTCAGTGACATAGCTCTCCATGTGATCTTATCATTCAGGCAGTTTGATTTAGAAACAAATGGTCCATTAGGTATAAGGTGTAAGAAAGTAACCCTGGGGCAAGACTGGCGGACAAGAACAGAAGGTGGTGGAGTACCATGAACACCAACCAGTTGATATGACTGTGGGGCTACCAAGTATATTGACAGGGCTGGCCCAAAGCATCTATTATTTTTTCTATTTTGACTCAAGAGCAGAAGTATAGGGCTCCCAAAGTCATAGAAAGGACTTCTAGCTAGCTGCAAATGCTACTGTTGACAATAAAGACAGAGAATTAATATATTTCCCTCAGATATTTTTCTTAATGATAGGCCTGTGCATAGGCATATGATACAGAATTCAGCTGTCCCAAAGAGTGGAGACTTGGGATTTTATAAGTGAACCCTATCATTGGGCAGAGTGATACAAGAGCTTCAGGAAACAGATATTGGAGTGTCAGCTGCGGATGGAGGGGAGCAGACATATCAGTTCCCTGGCTATTGCATTCCATTTCAGTATAGAGCTATGTGTGCCCCAGAAGCATTGCCCCAGACTGAAGGAAAAATGAGGAAAAGTATCTATGTCAGTGAAAAAAATGTAAAACATGCATCATATTAGGTGATATTGGTTGCATCACTGCACATGTTAGGCAAAGATGTATATATTGGGAGGTATGGACCAAAAAGTAAATACACACTATTAATAAAAATGCAACCTCATGTTTAAGAGTCTGAAAGAAAAAAAAAACCTGAGAGAAACCAAAACTGACAGCTCCAAATGTGATAGATATTCTTTCTGCAGATATCAGTTCTTCCTTGTGCTGTCAGTGCTGTGCTATTACTGCTGAATGTCTGACTGGAATAATCAGGCTCTCAAAACAGGCATTTTCAAACAACATCTGTACTTTGGATGTTCTGTTGCAAAGAAAATTGCACACAGATGACCACACAATCTCAACAGAACCTAGTTGAGACTAAAGGCTAGAGAAAATGTGGAAGAATGTTACAGTATTTCCCCTTCACAGTTCTTGCTTAAAACTGTCACTTCCCTTCTGAAATGCCAAGAGACCTCGAGGTGGAAAATTAATTCTGCAATGCATATTTAATGGGTATATATGATGTGATTGCCTGTAATTTACTGCTGAAGCTAATTAAAGGGTAAGGGCTGAACCCTTTGAACTGTTCATAAAACTGTCAGTCTGGCACTACTGTATGAAAGCTTACTTGTACATTCTCACTGGGTGCCTTTCTGAACCACCTCACAGCATCACCAGTGCACGGAGATCTGATATTAACTTATGGGTTCTTTCCCTCTAGAAACTGGCAAACAGAGAGCATGCAACCTTTGTGGGATGACAAATTAACAGGATTGCTTCCAACTCCACTCATACATTCAGATGCTGAATTCATCTTCAGGAGCAATTTTCTGAATCTACATGAACCCACAAAAACAAGTCAGGTATGATGGAAGCTTGCTTTAAAGTGAATGGGAGAAATTAAGATTTCATGAGACAGCAGAAAATGCAAAGCTTCACTTTGATCCCCAGCAATTCAAAAACAAGGCTATCTGAAAGATGTTAAGATCCAAAAGTACATCACACAAACAAAGAAAGATCTACTTAATCATCAACTTGTGTCACTTGCATTAATGAATCCTAAAAACATGAATTATCCAGCCTTCTCCATCTTGCCACCTTCCAAATATGTTGGAATCCCCTATCAGCAAGCATTTTACACACACAAGGGCCCTTCAAACTTATTACAAGGACACAAACATTCACACCAACTGCTAATAGCAACACTCGTATAGCTTTCCTCATGACTCCAATGGCAGGGAAATAATCAACTGGAAAATCATTTTCCCAAAGCATGTCAAAGCCTGTTCTGTGTCCATGGTTGTGGAAGGAATCCACAACCAGAGTAGAAACTCTAGGGAAGTATGTATGAAAAGACACAACTGAGGATATGGCTGACATCAGGCAGTGGGGCAGGAGGGCACACAAAAGCCATTTGGCAGGACAGCTCACATTCATCAGACAGGAGACAATATAAAAGCTTCACTCTGAGCCCCAGTGATGTGAATGCAGGGCTACATGGAAGGAAATTAAATTAGTGGCCTGTATATTGACAGCAGCCCCATAGTTAGGGTGGAATGAGTGGGAGCAAAATCATGGCACGCCTGGTCCAGCATAAGCTGGCACCTATATCAATCTGCCACACTCCACAGGGATCAGGGTAGCAGAAACTATTTTGTGAAGTGGTAGGTTTTCATGGC
>CM034701.1:311645358-311673458 GCA_020142125.1 Phrynosoma platyrhinos | reverse complement strand
AAACGTTGACCGGTCCACGGCAATAAAAAGGTTGGGGACCACTGTACTGGGAGACCCTGGGTAGGGAGAACAATACCCATTCAACACAGAACAATACACAGAACAATACCTATTCACAGAACAATACCTATTCACAGAACAATACCTATTCAACATGGAACAATACACCGTTTACTGGAAATTACTCCTCCCTACCCAGGGTCTCCCAGTATATATAGACCCATTCTCTTCCATACCAGTATTCTCTGAAAAAGCCGGCCACAGATGCTGGCAAAACGTCAGAAAGAAACTCTTCTAGAACATGGCCACACAGCCCAAAAAACCCACAAAAAACTATAGAAACTATTTTCTTTACGCTGTGGAAAATCACTATAAAATCTCATTTCAACCCACATATAGGTTGAACATTGTGTTTCAATACAGATTGAGTTTCTTCATTTGTTATATTCCATTTGTTAAAGTCATGATAATACCATGCTGGAAGGAACATCTAGTATTTAAAAGCAATGGAAAATTTAGTTAAAGTTTCAATCTTGAAACAGAAACTAGTAACAGCAGTTTATCTCTGACATAAGAAGATAAGAAGACCAATACAGCTGTTTGGAGACACCCTGGAGACTTCAAATACCATCAGTGCAGTCATTTAAATTTCTTAAACTGTCAAATAAAAAAGAAAAAAACACTCTCATTTTACTTACCACTTCCCTCCCAAACACATCCTTGGCTGCAAAATGATCCATAATGAAGAGAAAATGCAAACAATCTTTTCCTCTTTAGAAAGGAAGCATTTTACTGCTAGAAGAAAATTATGAACAGAATTTGGTCTGAGTACTTCCTGACAGAGAAAAGCTCAATGGCCAATGCATTTAGAATGATCTGGGTAGTGGCATTTTATTTGATGAATCAAATTTATATCTCTCTTGACTGAATGCTTGCAAAACATGTAATAAGGGAAGAAGGAAATGCTACATGTTCTCCAGCGTTATTCCTATTTGAAAATGTTGGGCTCAAGTTACAACATGTCATTTTGCTTGTGCCAAGCCCAGCCTCCCAATGGGTGTTTTCAGGAAGGAAACAAGAGGAATGAAAACTTCAGACCAGCAATTTACAGCTATAAATTGCATCCATGTCCATGTTTAATGTAAATGAAATTATACAACACATAAACATTGTGTAAATCCATATATGAAGAGATATCTTTAAATCTAGACTCATAGAATCATAGGGTTGAAAAGGGACTCAACTGAGTCCAATTCCCTGCTCATTGCAGGATCTCCAGCTAAAGCATCTCCAGCAGGTAACTGTCACTGCAAGAGTCTTGCAAGAAAACTGGGGGAAAAACCCACAATATATTACTGTAATATATAATGCAATATAATATATTGGTCATTGTGCAATTGTCTAGTTCTCATTTATTTATGTACACACCTAGCCTACAACCATTTTTTCCTGCAAGGAGGCTTCAAACACGTATTGGTGTCAATGGAGATATTTTAAAGGCATCACTGCAGTAGGGATTGAACCAGCACCAACTTCCACAAATACCTTCACTTTGTGCTGTGCTTTTAAAATTTTCAATTGGATCTAAAAAAAAGTCACTGTATTGAGGAAGGGCTGATTTCTCAAGCAGGGGGCTAAAGCTTTGAAAAGGGAGGGCTTAGCAGTTAGGGACTGAGGAGGAGGTTTGCTCCAGTGCTGGGAGATGGTCTCTTTCCTGCCATCAAGCAACAACCATTTTCATGGAGAGGAGGGCAAGGTTTAGAGTGAAGCCATTGCTCTTATCGCCAGTTTTGTCCAAAGAATTGCTGCATCTTCTTAGCAGCAGCTACACTGAAGTAGATGTGGGTTTCAGGAGGTTTCTTAGACAAGCTGCTCATCATATTTTGCCCACTTATTTGGGAAAGGATTATCATAATAGAAGTGGAACATGTCTCTACATGCTCCGAAGCTGTCAAAGAAGATGATATGACCAGGCTGTAAATCTCCTAATTGTTCTCCTAATTGTGAATAACTGGATCCAGCATGTCTATAGCTTGATACACAGAAAAGCTCCTCATTTTCAATCAAATGCCGACCTTCAGCTTCTTAGGAAATGCATTTTACTTATTTCCCCACCCCTTTGAAATTTGCAACCAAGCAACTGAATCTCTCTTATTTGCCCTCACATTTCATAAAACACAGACAACATTGTCTCTTTGCAAAGAATAGTGAGCCCTCTGGCCTTGCCAATTAGAGTCAGGATGTCTCCAGTGCTTTATTTATTGTTCAGAACTGGCAGAATATTACAGGCAAAAGAGTTTCAAATATTTCCTTTAATGCAACTCATTAGCTCTGTCTCTGATAATGTATGTCCACCAACCCTTTATCAAACTCAACAATAGTTTTTATACTGAATGTTGTGTTCTGTTCTTTAATTGAACAGAGTATATTAGCTTTTTGGATCACACCAGTGATTATAGTATGGTAAAAAAAAATGATAACTCACAGATGTGTACTTTGAAAGGAATAATTTATTTATTATATAAAAAATGAAAAATGTATACTTTGTTCACTATAAATAATAGGTGTCTATAGTACTAAACAATAGGGAAAATGTTAATGAAAAGAAATCAAAACTGTCAGGCTGCAATCCTAAGCACTTTACTTCCAAGCAAACACTCATAGGATTGTGGCTGATGTTGGCAATAGTAACATATATAAGCATGCTGTCTCCTTACAAAGATTAGAAGAATTCCAACCAAAGGTGAAGAAAAACATATAGTAAATTTCCAAATCTCTGATTTTTCTTTCCAGCCTAAGCTTCTCTGATGAGGAAACGGGTTATTTCCTCAAGTTCACAACAGCCATACATCAGACTTTTTTATGCTCACTGAGAATGAGGCAAAGTAATTCAGCAAAAAGTTCAATTGCAGCCTTTTGCAGAAAGCTATGAAAGGCTGAGAAATAAATCATCTTTATGCACCATTTCAGTAGTACTTTTTATTGATCTCCTCACAAAAAGAGGCTTGAACACTTTGCACACCAACTCAACATCTTTGATCATACCGAACATGGAGATTCTTTAAACCCTGAGGATTCAGTTGCTTATACAAGCAGTCTAATCATTTCCCCCAAAATGAAGAGGGGAACGTTCCTTTTAATACAAGTCAAGGACTGGTTCACATGATCCTTACTTAAGTGATGGCATGTTGTTGTTCTTCTGTTAAAATGAGTCATCAAAGAAAAGAAAAACATGATGTCCCAAAATATAAGTTGGAAAGTACATACTGATAGTACTCAGAATAAACATTTGAAAAGGTGGTCAGTTTTTTTAAAAAAAAATTATCACTGCACAATTAGTTTTGTGATTGTATCTCCAAAGCCTTACAGCACAAACTTGCAATACTTTATTTTTTAAAAAAAGAAATCCCGTTTTTGCAAGACAATAATTTTATTGGCTTTTACATTTTAAATATAAAATTGCTATAACCTTGACCCAGCAATTGATGTTAATGATTTTGCTTAGTACTTAAATGAACCAAATTTGAGTGGTAGCATCTACCAGTTCTTAAACAATGTTTTGCCTACAAAATAGATCAAAACTGGCAATTTTAAGGGGGGGAAATTATAAACCATAGAGAGGGAAAGGGAGGGAAAGAGAGAGAGGAAAAAAAATCCAAAATGTGTGTTCAGGGGGTAATCAGATTAACTGATGAACTGAAGGGGGAAGCAGACGGGTGGCCATGGGCCGCCCCAGAAAGCTGTGCCGTGGGACCGAGGTATCCCCACACCTCGGTCCCATGGCGCAGCTTTGCCACCCCTGAAAGGAGCGCTAAATTAGCGCTCCTTTCACAAGTCACCGAAAGTGCACCACAAAAGGCTGCGGTGCACTTTTAGCGACTCTTCCGCCGCAGCTCCTCGGAGCGTCGGCTGTTCCAACAGCGCCGGCTGTTCCAAGGACGACCTCGGGAAGGGGTTGGGGCGCTGATCGTATGGCTGCCCCTCCCCTTCCCTGCCCCCAAGTCGGCCCTTTAAGCCGTCTGCTTAGGGCGTATGTCTCAAACTTTACAGGTTGAGTCTCCCTCATCTGGCATTCTTAAATATCCCAAAATCCATTTTTTTCCACATAGGTGGTGAGAGGGTGACCTATTTCCTTTATGAAAGTTCAATGTACCCAAACTTTGTTTCATATTCAAAATTATTAAAATATTGTGTATAAAATTACCTTTGGGATATGAGTATACGGTGCATACAAAACAGAAATGAATTTCATGCTTAGACTTGGATCCCATCTCCAAGATATCTCATTATGTATATGTAAATATTCCAAAATCTGAAAAAAAAATAAAATAAATCCAAAATCCATACACTTCTGGTCCCAAGCGTTTTGGATACGGGGGATTCAACCTGTACTAGCTTCTTTTTTAGTCCCATGAGATAACTGTTTCATAACATTGCAATGAAACATGGATTTGTACAGCATAAAAGAGGGACAGACCTATTTTTAATTATTGTATAGATTTATATTATTGGAAAACAATTGAGGAGAAAGTAAAACACCATTGTTGTTTGTCTCCCTGTTGTCAAATATGCACTTTGTGCAAACAGACCAAAATACAGGGAAGAGCTGGTCTTTCAGTGGCCATTCTGCTCAAACATGTCTGCGCAACCTGCCTGGCTCAAGATCTCCACTTACTTTCACAGTCATTAGCTGTATACTAGTACCAATCATCATAATTAAGGTGCCCAGGCTGTGTCCTTGATTGATATTAGTGGCAAAAGCAGTTTATAGTTGAGAGGCTCTTTGACAGAAAATATAAATTGGCTTCTCTGACTTGGTAACAAAATTTTTCAAAAATAAATGATTGGAGCTAATTTGTTTCTTCCCCTTAATCTCTTTTAATCTGCCATCTCTGATTTTAAAAAGAAAAATGTTTTACTAGACCAGTACAGCAGAAACATGCTGAGAACATATTACCATAGATGCCAAACACTATGGGAAGTGTTTCTAGAACACGTCCTCACAGCCTGAAAATCCCACAAAAAAACCTATGGATACTGGCCGTGAAAGCCTTCGACTATGGGAAGACATTTATGCCACAAAGTCAAAGGAGAGAGACCTGATGGATGAGAATGCCTTGTCAAAATGTCTTTTTACATGAGCCATACATGCAAAAAACAACATCATTAGGACTATTCACACAACAATGTGTATGTCTGTATGTGAGAGAGTGGGGTTGTACCAGCTGGTCTGTCCTTCCTTCTAGAGGTTGGGTAAGCCTTGTAACAGTTCCAACACACTTATCGGTATTAGTCTTCTAGATGTGGTCTGAACTTTGCAAGTACTGATTTTATTTCTCAGTGGTGGGCGTAGAGCTTGCATAGGCTTAGACACTGTTCTCAAAATCTGGCCCATGTGGGCCTATTTTTCCATGTTCCATGTCATACTCTGAATATATCATGGGCATGTTCACACAGTCCTATTGAGATGGCTCCATAAGAATCTGTAATCACTTGATAGAGTGATAGGTTGGGTTGGGGGGGGTGTTGGGAAGAGACTGTTTTTTGAATTTCATTGTATTTTTATGTATTTGTATTGCTGTAACCCACCTGGATTCCATGTGATTGGGCGGGCTATACATAAATAATTTATTATTATTATTATTATTATTATTATTATTATTATTATTATTATTATTAGCAATTTTGCCTAAGAAAACATTTCAGGGTGAAGAAACATACCAATGGCTTTTCATTCCAGGACTGGCTTTCATCTTTTACTTCAAGGTTCATTTAGGGACTACATTACACAGTCAAATTGCAAAGTGCAGAGGTGATAATACACTCAGGTAATAGAAGATTGAGGTCTAATCTGAGGACTGATTTGACACATTAACTACCATGTCCGAATGCTATGGAATTCTAGATTGTAGTTTTGTGAGATATTTAACCTGAAGCAATATTAGAGGAACAAGTGGCATCAAAGTGGCATCCAATGGATTTTCAGATTTTCAGCTTCTCCCCTTCTGCCTACAGGGCTGCATCCACACTACAGAAATAATACAGTTAGACACTGCTTTAATTGCCATGGCTCAATGCTCCAGAATTCTGGGAACTATAGTTTTGTGAGACATTTAGCCTTCTCTGTCAGAAAGCTCTGGTGTCACAACAAACTGCAAATCCCAGAATTCAAACTGCATTATTTCTGCAATGTAGATGCAGCCAAACTCTCTTTCCAGTGCCAAAAACATGATGGGGAGATTTCCCCCCCAACACTCTCAAGCACTGTGGGGAGAGATGCTGGGTCCTACATCTGGAAAGTTATACTGAATTTCTTTCTTTAAGTAGAAGCCCAGCACTGGTTATAGCACAAAGAGTTAGCATACTAATTAATTTAATGTAGAGAGATTTTGTAGCACCTTTGAGAGTAATTGAAAGACAGATGTTGGCATCATGAACCTTTGTAAACTTCAGTTTACTTCCTCAGATGCTTTTAGAAGTAGACTGAAGTCTAGGAAAGCTCATGCTGCCAACTTCTTTCTTTCAGTTAGCCTCAAAAATGCTACAAGAGCTCTCTACATACTGATTCTACAGACTAACATGGCTATATCTTTGAATTCTACCATTATTACAGGGGAAGGCAACCTTTCCCCTTTAAGGGCCGAGGGACTTCAGCTCCCAGAATCCCAGGAGCTATCGGCCAACATGGATGAGGCTTCTGAGAGCTAAAGTCCCTCGGCCCTTAAAGGGGAAAGGTTGCCTACCCTTGCATTATTAATTTAATGTATTTATGTTACAGTCATCAACTGAAAAATCTCCTAGAGTGGCTTACAAATAGTTAATCTGATAGTTCCCTTCCCTTGGGCTTATAGTCTCAAGGCTGGAACAGACCAGCAAAAAAAGCCAGCTTCCTGGAGCTTGCGGGCATGGTGTACACATGCTCCCAAGCCTGCAGGAAACCAGTGTCACACTGCCCGACTGCTTACACAACGGCTGCTTTATGGCACTTCAGCGGTGCAATGTTTAGATGCCACATGCCATAGGAGCACCGCAAAGCCATGGCAGAGGCGGAAAAGCTGGCTTTTTGCCGGCTCAAAAAGGAGTGGCTTTCTGCCACTTCTTTTTGCACTGGCAAATAGCCAGATTGGGGATGCAGTGTGTGGTTGCCAGGTGCACAGCTCCGCGGCAGTCCCAATCCAGCAATTTTGGCCAGTCTGTTTCACCCCTAAGTAAGACAAGACATACAAAGAACAAATAGCATGGTGGAGAGGATTTAGTTTATTAGATGCTTGGTGCTCTTCTTAAGAGGCCAGAGCAGTGTCAGTTAGAATGGAGCTTTCACCTGCTATTGGCCACTAGTCAGGCTGGAGATGTGCTTAGCTACTCTTCTTTTCTATCAGAGGCCAATTAAAGAGCATGGGGTCAATACCTAGAATGGTTGTTAAATGAGAGGGAGACTGGGAAGGACATGAGTCAAAGATTCTCTGGGTTGCATTTTAACCCAATCTGCAGAAGAACTCAAAGCTCATGATCCTCTTCTTTGAAGTGAACATAATAGACCCCCATAAATTATATCTTAGTCCCAGACAAACACATTCTGTTAACAACTTTGGAGTTAAAGAGGTATTGGGATGAGCCTAATCAAAGGCATTCACCTTGTTAACTTCAAAATTTACAACAAATCAAAAGCTGCAGCATGCTTTTATTGTTATTATTGCCCTGGCATGGCATTTTCCTGAATTTCCTAAAGCTATGGGTTAAAAAAACAATGAAAACATGCTTCTGTATAGAAATAACATACACATATTTACAAATTTTGCACATTTAGGCAACACACAACAGATCTCCTAATATTTATTCTAGACCAATGGGAAAAAAGCATGGTCATAAAGATTAAAATATACTTTAAATTATAACTTGAAAGAAAATTTTAATAAGATGTAGTTTCGATGGTATCTTACACCTTATAAATTAGCAAAGATGAACAAGAATATCTTGTGTGCTGGAAATGTGGAAGTGAAGTGGGCACATTTTGTCGTATTTGGCGGGGGGCAAATATGCAAAGACATACTGGAATAAAATTCATGATTCAATGAGAAAGGTTTTAATAATTAATGAAGATATAGATCCAAAAATATACTTATTAATACTGTCTCAGATGACAAACTAGAACAGAAATATGGTAAATTAATATTTTACATGACAATGGCAGCTAGCATATTATATGCATCTAAATGGAAAGATAAAGAATCCCCGAGCATAAAGGACTGGTTAATGAAAATATATGATTTCATAGAAACAGATAAACTAGCACACCTAATCAAAAGAAGATATTTAGAGAGTTTTAAGAGAGAATGGGAACCCTTGATATGTTATCTAAAAGAGGATTGGGGAAAGAGCTTTGTTATAGGTTTGGAATGAATTTTTTTAAGGAAAATAAGTGGATAATTGAATATATTAAATAATATATTTGTTTGTGTTATCATTGCTCCAGAAAGTGACAAAAGTAAAGTTTTACCATATAATTTTAGACCAAAAATCTGATTTAAATATTTTTCATCTAGAATTATATGGTAAAACTTTTCTTTTGTCACTTTCTGGAGTAAAGATAACATAAACAAATATCAAAGGAACTGAAAAGAGAAGGAAGGACTCTACTAAATCCTGTGTATATAGGTTTTTATTTTAGAAAATTTCTAAGATTAGATCTATGTCTTAGCTTTTCTATCTTGTTTCTGTTTGTTGTTTAGTTTAGTTTTTTTCCTTCTTTCCTTTGTCTATTTTAGATTTTTTTTAATTGTGTGTAAAATTAATCAAGAATATATAAGAAAGACCCCCTAATATTTACAAAATATTAATCTTAGCTTCATTTTTATATTTGATCTGCAATTTGAATGCAATTTGGATGTGATGTATATTAAACAAAAACAGATTTCCTGGAGTCATATCTTTCTGGCGGAAAAAAATGTTTTCTTATAAAGTTGTACTGCTTCCAAATGTAAATTCCAAAGGCTTGTACCAAAACTCAAATCCAAACAAGATTTACTCCACAATTTGAAATTATGGCAGGAATCTAAGTACAAGAGTTGGTTCCTACACATGAATATATCCACCTGTTGTATTCCTTCAAGTCATTTCTGATTTATGGTGAGAGTAAAATGAACCTATCACAAGGTTTTCTTGGCAAGATTTGTTTAGGGGTGAGGTTTTCCCTTTCCTTCTCTCTGAGGCAAAGAAAGTGTGACTTGCCTAAGGCCAGCCAGTGGGTTTCCACAAAGAAGCAGGAATTCAAACTCTAGTCTCCAGAACCCTATGGTCCAACACTCAAACTATTATGCTAGCTCATAAGAAATATAGTTATTCTGGAATGAGTTACTCTTGGAGAGTAGATGAAAAAAATAACATGGGTTGAAATGGCTCAAACTACTACACTCAAGCCAATGCTCAAGCCACTATATGGCTCTGGCTCTCATAGTTTAGTAGTAGAGACTACTATATATTCTTTTATTAATGTATTTTAAAAGATATAATCCATATTTTGAGAAGAGAGATATCACTTGTGATTAAAAAGGTCAAGATCCAAAATGGTTCATTTCAACAGGTGTATACATGCTTTTATCTCACTGAGATACCATGGGCCATTGTGAGGACAGAAGACTGAAGTGATTATGATGAATGTAATATGACTGGCAGAACCACTGATGGGTTAGTCCAACATGACTTAGTTATGATGCCACTAAGCACACATAGACACAAGTCATTGCTTGCTCTTATCATACTTCTTAGGATCAATATTAGCAGATTACCATTCTTATGTACTGATGATGAAATAAAAATTATTACTCTGATTTGGGGGCATATCATAACAATTTTAAAATACTGAAATCATACCAGGTAACCACACCATGCACTTTATTCTATGGATGATATTGGCTAGTATAACTATGCCAGCACAGCAGAAGGCACCAAATGCTGACTCCCTCGGGAGAGAAAGCTGTACTGCTGTCTCCCAAGCAACTTGGCAGGTGGCAGGGCTACTTCTTTCCTTACACAGATAATCCTTGCCTTCCCCCCCCCTTCCTGTCCTGTCCCCAGTTGCTGTTCTGCTCTGCTTGAGAAAATGCTTATGCCAGTATAACACACAAGTACGCCAGTGTAAGTAACCAACAGAATACTGGCCACTGATGATATCAACTATCAGTCTGGAAAGGCAATTTTTCACTGTCATTCCAGAAGATTTGCCAAGCAGTATTGGCATCAGTGGTTGGCATCTTTGGGCACTTGCTGATACATATGATCACACATATGCAGGGCTCTGCTGTTCTACCTTCAGCTATCCATGCCTCTTCATTGACCTCTCTGAGTCTGCAAGCATTGACCAGAGTGAGGAGCGGCAGCTTCACCATCCAGTTATATGGCACTCTTTTATGGCCCAATTTGACAGAGAGGGCCCCGACAGAAGGTGCATGAGAATAGGAACAGGGTAACACTGACAAAGACTTAGAAGGGTGGCACTGAAGGCATCTCACCCAAGGGTCCCTGATATTTGGAGTCAGCCCTGTTGCTGAACATGTTAAGAAGGGGAGTTCTTTAATTGTAGCAGGAAGCCTTCCTTTTTGGTCTCTTACTACATATTCCCCACCGCAAGCCAAAAGAAGCCTAGAAGCATATGAAGGGCAGAAGTTTTGGGCTGCAAGTTCAAAGGACACCTCCTTAGAAGGCCATCTAGAGCAGTGATTCCCAAACTTTGCTCCTCCAGGTATTTTGGACTTCAACTCCCAGGTGCCCTGCCACCCTGGCCAATAGTCTAGATTACTGGGACCTGAAGTCCAAAAACCTGGAGGTTGAAAGTTGGGGAATCACTGATCTAGAGATACAACAGAAGGCAGACTCTCAAATATTCAAGACATCAGCAACTGAAGGATTAGAAAGACCATCTTGAGACAGGCATGGATCCCAGAACAGGGGGATGATGGAAGCTGCGACCCCCTGGATAAGTCTGGCAATACTGAGCTACCAAGATGTCTATGTATTTGAGTCTCCTCAGGAATTATCAGCCAGAGGTGTATTAAATGATCAACCACTAAGAAAGATTAAGACAGTGATTACCAGTGAGCCCTCCCTGGATGCCTGGAATCCTGCAATAAAGGCTGCCTGAAATCTATCCTATGCACACTTATTTGGCTGTAAGCTACACTGAACACATGGAGGGTACTTCTAAGTACACATTGTGCTTGTTAAGTGTTTTCATATGTAAGGATATTTGAATAATAATGGCTGGGGAAAATAACTTGCCCTCCCCCTAAAAATAGCTGTAACCAAGGCAAAATTACTAACAACCTGCCTGCCAGCGTTGAACCCCATCTTAAAAACAGCTCTGGAATTAGGTGTGACTCTGAAGAACCAGATTAATGTGTTATTAGCAATTCAGGCTCATTCGTAATTAAGCTACTGTGTTCAATACTAGCTACAACTTTGCCTACCACATAAGAGCAAAAATAATAACCATTTATGTCTGTGTTTTGCTAGTGCATAGCCTCCCAGTTATAGGGAATATGATCCAAAGGCCACTAAAGCCAAACCGATATGCACAGCAACCTCCTTTGCAGAGTTAGACGTGTATTATTGCTCTCCGCTAGATGGCAGTAAGTGTTTGTTAGGTTTTAGAGATAAAATAATAATTATAAACAAAACCCAAATAGAACAGAAGTTGTTCTTCACAATCTTTAAAGGTTAATGGATTATTAAATTATGTTTACATAGCAGATTACAATAAAGTTGTAAATATTGCACTTCCAGTTTGCAGGACCATTCCTGCTTGCTTTTATGCACATGAACAGATACCGTTTGGCAAGGCAGAGGTTTTGCTTCAAAGCCTGAGACTTGTGTGCAAAATACAATTATTCACATAGAGCCAAATCACATATTCTACTGCAAATCGGCAGGTCCCTCCTCTCAATCCATGTGATGGTCCTCACCTGGTCCCACTGCTATCTCCCCCTCTGCCTAACACTTTCATGCTCACATCTCCTTAGCCCAAGAGACAATGCTACAGTCAACCAGATAATTTTTCCTTTATAGCCTTCAGTCTCATGCAAGAAGCCTTATACCAGGGGTAGGCAACCTTTCCCCTTTAAGGGCCGAGGGACTTCAGCTCCCAGAAGCCTCAGCCATGTTGGTCAATAGTCCCATGTTGGCCAATAGCTCCTGGGATTCTGGGAGCTGAAGTCCCTCGGCCTTAGGGACTATTGGCCAACATGGCTGAAGCCTCAGCCATGTTGGCCAATAGTCCCACGTTGGCCAATAGCTCCTGGGATTCTGGGAGCTGAAGTCCCTCGGCTCTTAAAGGGGAAAGGTTGCCTACCCCTGCCTTATTGTGAGGCAAGCTGCCTTAGTGGGACTATTCTGTATAATCTCTATCACTGTATATAATGCAAGCTGCTTTATACTAAGACTATACTTAGTCCACCTATTGTAGCATTATCTATTCTGATGGATAATGTTCAGAAAGAGTCTTCACAATCCTTGTAAACATATCACATTGAACTGGGCAGAAGCAGGAACCACTGCAAGTCTTTCTGAGGGTGTCCCCTTCTAAGAAGCTCAGGGAATGTGCCTAGATTGGCTGTAAGCAACATCTGGCTCTTCATGGGGAGATTAGGCACCTGATAAAGTGGATTCTAATCAAAGACAGAAGGATTGATTCATTAATTTCCTACCAGTCTACAAATGTGGTATCCAAGATGACTTACAGCACAGATCAAAAAGAATACAGCTACATACAACTGCTATCAATCAGAATAGCAAAACACTTTTTAATAAAGAATGAAATAGACAATAAGATTAAAAGAGCACTGCATTAAAAAGAATTTTAAAGCATTTAAAACATAATGGGTGGGAGGGGGGAAAATACAGCACTAAGGATCCTTTCACAATGTGTACTTCTACACTGTAGAGATAATGCAGTTTGACATCAATTTTGACTGCCATGGCTCCATCCAACAGAATCCCGGGATTTGTAGTTTTGCGAGGGACCAGCTGTCTTTGTCAGAGAAGGATAAAGACCTTGTAAAAGTACAGATCCCAGAATTCCATAGCATGGCACCAAAGCACCTCAAGTGGTGTCAAACTGCATTATATCTATAGTGTAGATGTACCTAACAACTGGTTAATGGCCCAAAAGTTGTCTAAATAAAAAAAGATCTTTACTTGTACCAAAAGGAGGGCAGAGAAGGGGGACCATGCTAGCCTCCCATGAGAGGGGATTCCATCACCTAGAAGCAGGCATGGACAAAGCCTGGTCTTGAGCAAATATGCCAGTGATTTCAGAGCCACGGTGGTGGGACCAAGTAAATTTGGTCTGGCTCCCATGACCAGACTCATATTATCTTTCAGGCAATTTAGGGGGGTTGCAGACTGCCACAAATAGTGCAAACTAAGTCCACTTTTGGGGTTAGGGTTAGGGAATCATGGAAACTGTAGTTTCATTTGGCACCAGAGCTCTCTGACAGAGAAGGTTCAATGTCTCAGAAAAAAAAAACAATTCCCATGATTCCCTAGCATTAACCCTAACCCTAAAAGTGGACTCAATGTGCACTATTTCTGGCAGTCTGGATGCTTAAAGAATATGATGCTTTTCTGTAGATTTGACAGAAATGGATCTGATCCACACATCTTAACCTAAAAGGTCAAAACATAATTACCCCATGACCTTTTACTTCCCCAATGTTTTGGCTTCTTACCTCAGAGAACACAGTAGATTTATAAAAAATGGTTCACAATACTTAAATGCAGATTTGTGGGGTCTTTAAAAAATGGGGACGGAGTATGAAACAGAGTTATGGGTGAACACATTTGCTTATCCGTAGGTCCATCCATTGAAAGGTTATGCCACAATAAATCTGTTAGTCTTCAAAGTCCCATGAGACCCATCATTTCCATTACTGAGTACAGAGAAGCATCAGTTGTGCACAAGTCAGCTCATATTGGCCAGATTTACTCAAGAACGGCTAATTACATTATTCTGGTTGATGAACAATAGTATTTATTTATTTTGCTCCATTAATACAAGCATGCAAGAAATGCTAAAAAATCCTTCTGTTTATAACTTTTACAACTAGAAGTTGAGGCTTTCGATGACCCCAAACTGAGGCTATAGAAAGGTGGGTGATTACCTTCATTGTGCATCTAACATCTAATGCACATTAATGGATTTGTTGTTGTTTAAAAATTATTAAAAGGTTGAACATAAAAACATGCATGCTTTTAATGACTACGGTTAAAGCACTACCATGAGAAACACATGTTGATTATAATTTGAAAAAGAGACCTTTTAAAGAAAATCAAAGATAGAATCCATAAGCTAGCTACATTCAATTTAAATACTGTTGACATACTTCTGGGCAGCTGAATTGGCACCTAGAGACCTTTCCCCCTTTTTATGGAACCACATATATGATATATAAATCAGAATTCTTTAAAGCATGACCTTGCTAAAATAATCAAGGTATTTGTGAGTAATCCAGCTTTAGGGCAGGTATTGTGAAGATACTACTACAACATAAGGACTATCAGCCATCTGGATGTCATCAGGTCCTCTAAACCTTGTGGCTATCAGACAATGATGGTGAAGATTAAGCTTGCTTCAAACCAAACTCTAAAATCCCACCAATATCAAAGTGGAACTTTGAGAAATACTATCTGGTTTAATACCAGATAGCTTGAATCTTGGATAAGACTGAGTAGACAAGTATGAGTGCTTAAAAGAATATATTCAGATGTTTTTATCCTACTCTTAAAAAATGTCATGTAACACAGCAATTCTATTCATTACTGCTACTAGCCTTGGGAAGGGGGACTCAGACAGGCTCCCATCTGCCTCAAAACCAAATGACAGCAGCAAAGAGCAGCTGCTATTTTGGGTTCAGTCCCACTTGTATTTAAACCAGTTTGTGAGTCATATTGACACCAGGTCACTGAATCAATTCAGGGCAATGCATAGTTCCCACTATGGAAACAAATTATTTTATTATTCCATGCATTTGTGTCTTTTTTGACATGATTAGTCATCCTCACTAGATTTGTGCCGCTACAAAATGCATGCTCAGTATCGACTGCAATCAATCCATCTCAGCCTTTTTTTATTAGTCAATCATATGATGCACATTTATGCGTCATTGGTGATGCAAACAATGGCTTATTCCAGTAAATCTATACAAATGCAATAGTGCAATTATACTGTCATTTTTTTTACATACTTCTGTGTTATATCAGAGACTACCACCCTTTTCTTCAAGTTATCCAGTTACAAGCTCCAGAGCCAGCACTTGGCTTCCCAGGAAGAGGAAAAAAAACTTTTCAGT
This sequence comes from Phrynosoma platyrhinos, assembly GCA_020142125.1. Taxonomy (NCBI): domain Eukaryota; kingdom Metazoa; phylum Chordata; class Lepidosauria; order Squamata; family Phrynosomatidae; genus Phrynosoma; species Phrynosoma platyrhinos. The sequence goes on along the minus strand of CM034701.1, from coordinate 311,658,117 downwards.
GGGTTTCTTTCCCCCACATGGGGAGAGAGAGGAAGGAAAAAGTCAGTGCACTTTGGCCCCAGGAGCAAAGGGGTGGTTGCCTAGATGGGGAGCTGCCTTGCCTTTATGGGGTGGTGGATGTGCAATGGGGCTAAGGGGGTTCTTGAAGCAGAGAAGCCTGCCTTTTTTTGCAAAACAAAACCTCTTTGTTTTGGTGGTAGTGGTTGTTTTGGTAAGAGAAAGTTGTACTCCAGAGAGGACCAGGCAAGGAAAGCTGAGGAAGCCCAGGAGAAGGGGCAACAACCTCTGCTGCAGCTGGGTGTTAAATTTCACCACACGCTTGAGTTGCTATAACCTCACCAAATGCATCTCTCAAACCTCTTTCCTCCCACCTGCATGGATGCTTGGAGAGGAAAGATGAAAGGCCATGCCTCACCTCAAAGAACAGCCTGGGGCTTCTGTTTTGGTTAGCACTTCGCTGCTTGGACAAATTCAGACAAATGCATTTAGGAGCTCAAAGGACAAGGAGTGGAAGCATCTCTCCCACAGGAAAAACATGAGAAAGGAAGATGAGGAGGAGAAGAAAAGGATGCCAGAGGGGAAAGGAAGAGAGATGCAGAGAGGGGGGAAATGACATATTTCCCCAAAATCTGGGGTGAGCTGGGTTACACCCCTCTGCCAATCTGGTTCTTCCCCTCCAGTGTGATGCAATTGAGATCTGAACATCATTCACATTTGTTGAACATGATTGCAAAGTGATTCTTTTCACAAAAACTACCAAAAGATCCATCTTCAAAAATAGTGATTCTTTTGCTTTTGCCTCTCTTCACCACAATTCTCCATGATTCAGACTGAATAGTTTATAAGTGTCTGAAACGAGACACTTATAACCTGAGCAGCAAAGTGGTTTAAATCATAGTGGGAATGAGCCCTTTCAATTGAGGATTTGCAACCCCTCCTCTTTCCTCAATGCCATGGTGTTTATTGGCAGTAAAGGCTGGTGACTTGGATATCAGTGGGTATAAGTGCTGAATCTGCTCCGGTATTTAGTACAAACTTTGTGCTGAATGTATTTTGGGGGATAGTGATTATCAGTTTAGATAGGTTGTTTAAATTTTAGACTATACTTCAGAGTGAATTCACCACTCCACTGGCAGTTACCAATGGCCATGGAATATTGGGTCCAAATAACCATTACCACTTGGAAAAGATGTATGACACTCGGAAAAGATATATGGCACTGGTAGCTGTTCATTCCAATGTCTGCCTCCTCCACTTCATTACCTACCAAGCTCTCACTCTGGGTATTGGTGGGTGTTGGGCCAGTGCAAGACATAATCACTAAAGAGCTAGTGGAGGTTGCTGCTACCTCTACGTCAGAGATAGACAGATTTCTCAATTTTGATTTTGGCCAGTTTCTCTTTCTTGCAACCTAAAACATGTTTTCCCCACTTCCACCTGAAGTAATAATTTATTAAAACTTTAATTTTTTAAAGTACCTACCACAATAAAACATTTCCCAGCAAATTTCTCCTCATCTATGCAATTTTGTTTGCACATCTTCATCATAGGTAGTTTTTCTTGGTTTCTTTGCCAGCTATTTACACTAATATGTACATCTGGTGCATTTGAGTGCAGAACAGCATCACAAAATACTGAAGTCTAAATGCATTATAGTTTATATATTTGTGTTGGAAATATAAATTAGGTAGGCTAGGGGAGACAGGTAAGCAACAAAATACAACTGACTCCATCTGCTCATTTGTTTTTCTCCTCTCCCTGCTGACTGAGGGATTTTGGGGACAACAGACTAAAAAGGGAACTTTTCCAAGCCCCAAACATTCGAGAAGGAAAGGGTAGGAATGGGTGGAAATATGGTCACCTGACCATATTTCTATGGGCAGTTGCATATAAACTAGTTAATTCCCTATTCAAGAGCTTACTCATCTATGCAATTTTGATTGCTTTGCAGAGGGGTGGGCTATAAATAAGAATTATTATTATTATTATTATTATTATTACTGCAGAAGTGGGGAACCTTTGGCCTTCCAGGTGTTTTGAACTACAACTCTCATCAGCCCCACTCAGCATGGCCAATGTTGAAGGAGTGTCATCCAAAACATTAGGAGAGCTTCTCCATCCCTGTCATATAGTAATATCTATAACTGGATAGCTATTTCAAACAAATGCTCTATAGTGTTCAACCATGGAAGCCCATGGGTTGACCTTGGGCAAGCTAGACTCTCTCATCCTTAGAGGAAGGCAATGGCAAAACTTCTTTGAATCCATCTTACCACAAAACCCTGTGATAGGGTTGTCATAAATCAGAGTTGACTTGAAGACATATGACTACTACTACAATTCTGTTTCTGTGGTGATTTTTTTAAAATTAGCATTGTTGTGTGAAGTATAAATATGGATCTAAGATTGCATGTAGACCTATACATGTGTCTCTAGAGGGCACATTTTATTAGTCCCATCATCACCATCGCACACAAATTTAGTGAAGATATGGGAGAGAGCCTTCTTGGTGGATGATCCCACGTTATGCAAATCCCTTCCACAAAAGGTTGGTTGGCCCTTCTTGTGTTGTCTTTCTGCTGGTAGGCAAAGACCTTTTTATTCAGGCACCTTTTTGGTTTAACATGGGGTTAACAGCATGGGGTATGTTGCACCTATACCTTCTCATTATGTTTTAAATGTGTTTTAAAAACTTTTTAAACTTATGTTTTTAAACAGAATTGTTTAATAGTTTCTAACTTTAAATTAATAAGGAGTGGGTTTATTTTTTTGCTGTATTTGTTTTAATTTGTTGTAACTCTGAATCTTGTGCTTGGAGAAAGGGGGAATATAAATAAATAAATAAATAAATAAACTTCATGTTACCCATGTTTTCAAATTTGAAAGATAAGTAGCTTCCTACAGATATATGGCAAGCCATTAATTCCAAAGGATGAGATTAAAACGTTTTTGTTTGAAGAATTTTGGATACTTAATAATAATGGGGTTTTTTTTTAGTGCTGGGGGCTCTGATTGTTTGTACAAAAATAACATGTTGCGTTTGCCTCTAAGTAATATCTATTTATAAAAAAGTTAAACACCAGCAACAAACAGATAGTCTATGCCTCTAGAGATTAATTAAGATTCTTCTCCAGCCTTGCGTGAGGTTTAAAGAAAACAACACTTGTTTTTTTCCATATATTTATGGCTCCAGAATAATTTTCAAAACATTCAGAAGTCTTTTTTGAAAAGGAAACTATTGGCAACAAATCAGAGTCAGACTAGGAGATTAGTTAAGGAAACTGGAGCTTTAATTTTTGTGATTAAATATATTAGTAAACTAGCTCACACTTAAAAAATCTGAAACAACATGAATGAAATGTGCCATACATTATAAAATCCAGATGTAACCAAATGGGGACAAACCAGCGGGTGGTATATTCAATCACATAATCAGTAATAAATCACTGACTTTTGGACTGGAAAGAATATTCCTGAATGCCAGGTACTTCAGATTTACATCAATATGAAGAAAAAACTACTTTGTAATTCAAGCTAAATTGTTACATTATCATGAGAAAAGATACCTTTTTAAAAAATTATTTTAGACATTGTGATATTTTTCTCAAGATAATGCACTGGCATGTTTACAATTCTAATGTGTTAAAAGATCTTCTCATTTTCTCTGTTTATCGAAAGTTTAAGAGAGAATTATTGTATAGTTAGGATTATGTGGTTTGCTAGCCATCTAGATAGCTAATATCTGTCAGTGTATTTGCATGGGACTCCCCCACCTCGAATGCCATCCTGGTATTTTGCAAATGTTTCTGAATGGATGTGTCCAATGTTGCCATTAGTTTGGCCCTTGTACCTTCCAAATATGTCTTACAATAGGGGTGCTCTGCAATGATTCCCTGCTGAATTTATATAGTCAATCATTTCTTCACCACTACTACAAACTGTATCAGCATCACTGGGACATGTGTGTATCTGTACACCTAAGTACACCTAAGTACACCTAAGTCTGTGTAGCTCTGAATTCCCAAGGCAACATCTCATGTGGCTATCAAGAATGAAAAATTTGGAACATCCCTGCCTTAGAGATTTCAGGTTAGTTATTTAATTATTTTTCATGAAGTTACAGGACATTAAATATTTTGCATCTTTGTCACTCCATCAGACAATGGCTTCATTTTTCATATGTACTCATATACAAAAGAGTTGGCCACCTATAATATGTGTGTGTGTGTGTGTGTGTGTGAGAGAGAGAGAGAGAGAGAGAGAGAGAGAGAGAGATCATTTTATTTTAGATGCAAATTTAAATTGCTTGATCTTCAGTTCCTATAACTAAAATGAAGCAGCTGTGACAGAAATTGCTACATGGCCAAACTGGAGATTCTGTGGGGAATCAAAAAAAGAATGAGAAGCACAGTAATAATAGGAATTTGATCCTGTATGATTTTACCAAAGATATTAAACTCCTCTCTATCCCACCACCCTCACAGGTATATCTGGGGGGAACATGGAAGAGGGCCTTCTCAGTGGCTGCTCCCAGGCTTTGGAACTATTTTTCAAGAGAGACTAGACTGGGACCCTCCTTGCCACTTTCCCACAAGCAGCTGAAAAGCTTTCAGCAGACCACTGAGGACTGACTGCTTAGGAGCAATGGGCCTCACATAATGTGCTGGATTTTCTAGTTGCTTCTTTCTCACAGCTTATGTTTTAAACAGGCTTATTTGATAGTTTAATTACATTTTTAAAGTTCTGTATGCTGTGAATTTTGAGTGATGTTTGTTTTAAATGTTGTATGCTGCCTTGAATTCTGAACTGGGAAAAAAGGCAGGAAATCATATTAGCAGCAGCAGCAGCGGTAGAATAATGATCATGGTGATGTGTTTGCATTTCACTTCCTACATTGGATTTAAAAAGAAAAGTAACGTGCTTATTGAGTGTCTTTACACTAATTTGCATATATCAGAACCCCCTCCCCCTTTGATTATAGGGATGGGGGTCCTAGACATCAAATTTGGGTGACTTGCCGCAACTGTGTGAATTCCAGCCTTGAAGTAATACCTTCAGACTGGGCTGAGTTGGAAAATAAGATAATAGATAGAAGGTAAACTTTTCAATTTTTATACCCTTTTTTGAGATATATATTCAAAGATATATTGACAAGAAAATCCATATATCTATGCTCTACTCTACCATTAGGGGCTGTGTCTTGTGCCTGTGACCGCATCTCTTGAGATTAGTGGGTTAGCAGAAATAGTGGGAAAGTTCATGTCAATATGAATGGAAATTGCATGAAAATTGCAAATGAAGAACAATCCAGATTTGAACCATGCAGGGGAGGATCAAACCCTGCTACCTCCCAGACATTTCTGAAAGACACCCTTGCACTCTAGTCAATTAACACTATTATAGTTTTACCCTCCATTGGCTGAAATAAATAGCTTGACAGTGCAACCTTCTGCAGCTGAGCACACTATAATCAAAGTCACGTTCATATTGGTAGGACTGAGTTGTGCTTAAATGGGTTCTAGACTAAAATTTTACACTTTTTCCAGAGTTTGGCAATGTAATGTTTCTTAATAATAATAATAATAATAATAATAATAATAAAATTTATTTGTACCCCGCCCATTGGTAATCCAATCTGGGCGGCTTTTACAATTAAAAGATGCAAATACAAAAACATACAATATAAAACCCCCCTCCCCCCCTTAAAACTGAATTAAATTTAAGACAATATAAAACAATAAATCAAATTAAATCCATTAAAATATATAGCCCTCCTGCACAGAGACTCCTGGGTTGACGATCCTCCCATCACATGATGGGGCCACGTGAGGATCATCGCATGGAGGATTATTGATCAAGGGCGGAAGATTAGTTCAATATACCTAGTCTGGAAAGGCCTGCCGGAAGAGATTTGGTAAGAAAGGATTTTATAGCTTCCAGAATCCTACTTTCTGGATTCTCAAAGTAGCAAGTTTGTTCCCCAAACTCTCCTTTTATCAGACACATTTGTGCATAACATCTAACATTCATAGTGATCAGAAACAATCACTTACAAAGATTAGGGAACCAATGGGCCAAGCAAAGTGGAAAAGTTTTCAGGTAAGTTTTATGAAAGTGCATTAAAATTAACTTTTTCTAGAATGAATGACATTGTAGTATATCAACCATGGTCCAGTCATTGTATCATTAGGGCACATGTAATGTAATGACTTTCTGCAGCTAGGCCATCAAATAATATTGTGGATGCTATAAATGTTAGGGTACTTTATGGGGATATAAATATATAGTCTCTGCCTTTAAAATAATGCCATAACAATTATTTAAAACTACATAGTGATTTGTAAAGAGAACTAAATAATTTGGTTCATAGATGAGTTTGGAACTTATTAGTTATGACTGAAGAAAAGTTATATCCCAAACCATTTAAGCCAGTTTTATACAAACAGAGTGGCATAATTAATTTTAAGCACTTAATGTAAACATGAGTCTTTGAATCATCTGAATCTAAAACTAACAGTGGGAGAGATTATTAGAAGACAAATTAATCACTGCATCATTCAATTTAAGTAACCAACTACAAGATGACATACTTTTTTGAGTTTATTTTACTTTAGTCTAATTTTATAGCTGCTTTTCCATGACAGACTGTGCCCTAAACAGCTCAGGATAAACTTGAAATGTCAAAATGCAGCATCGCAGAAACCACCAACAATTAATTACAAAACAGGTCAAAGCAATTCCACTAGAACAAACCAACCAGTCAACTTCACTATTACAATGAAGCAATACAAATGCAAAAGCAAGATCCAAATTACTATGAAAAAGAAATCAAGACTAGGCAACGTCCACTACTAGGAGTCCTGTTGCAACATACAGCAGCCAAGCTGAAGTAATAGTTTGGGACCTGGGGATGGGGGTCTTCTGTTCACTTGGTTAGATGGTCTAGTGAGATCTGCCTTAGGCAATAAATGTTGGGCATCAAATGTTAGCTACTTAAATTATTGTTCTTGTATTTTGATTTCTAGGATGGGGAGAAAGGCAAATGTGGGACCACTGCATTTAGAGAACCAGTAGGTTGTACAGAGTCAATCTAGAGCCCTGAGTGTTGGATGGAAAATGAGAGTTTAAATCCCCAATGAAAGAAGAAATTCCACTGGGTGCCCTGGGCAAGTTAAACTGTCTCAGCCTCAGAGGAAGACAATGGAAAACCTCCTCTGTATAAATCTTGCCAAGAAAACCTTAAGATATGGGCACCATAAGAGTCAACTTGATGGCACGTCATAACAAGAATAAGAGGACGAGGAGGATCAATCATAAATAAATCAAACATCAAGCAACAAAACAGTGTTGGAACCAGAGCCTGGATTCTTTGGGACTATAGTTCCTAGAAACATCCAGCCAGAATTGCTCTGCTTCTGTGGGATTCTGGGAGTTGTAGTATAAAAATAGTTTTCTCAGGCCGCATCCACACTGCAGAAATAATCTAGTTTGACACCATTTTAACTGCCATGGCTCAATGCTATGGAATTCTAGGAACTGCAGTTTTGTGAGACTCAGCCTCCTTTGTCAGAGAGCTGTAGTGCTACAACAAACTACAATTCCCAGAATTCCTTAGCATCAAGCCATGGCAGTTAAAATTGTGTCAAACCCAATTATTTTTGCAGTGGTTTTGGAGTTGAGGGAGAAGGGCTTGTTTTGGAAGGTTTGCTGAACTAGCCTTTTCAGAATGTTTCCTTCCATACTGTATGGAAGTCTTACCTGCAAGCCATGTGATAAGAAAAAAAGAAGTCTGGATCATTACTGTTGATCAGATATAACAGTGAACAAATCTGCAAAAATCTCTGCTGCACTGTGATCCACTTTAATAAAACAAATAAAGATAATTAATTAATTAATTCTTGCAGCACTAATACTAGAGTTCTGTTATGGTCCCCTTTCAGGCTTTTGCCTTTAGGTATCATTGGCAGTTATGTTAATTATGCATATATGAAAAACCTCTCTCTGTGCATGCAGTGTAGGTTTTGTTTTGTTTTTGAATTCTGTGCTAATCCATAATGACAACCATGGCAGACAATTAGAGCAGCTTGTCTAGAGGACAAGGAACTGGCAAATTTATATCTGGAAATCCTTGGAAATTCTCATCCGCAGTAAAACTGATCTATTTTCTCTCAAACAAAATGGAAAGGGCTGCTGTGTTTTGTAAGAATGATGTGCTCGTTTTAGAAAACAGTTGTGATATGTCAACTGTGTTCAGCACTGATTATTCCAAAAGGCATTACTGCCTCAACCCACTGGCATTTTAATGCTAATTTGAAAGCCTTGTGCAGGGTGACAGTCATTTGCATAGGGGTGACAGTAAGTTTAATCCCTACACCCATGACTCACATCTTTATTTCCAGAAAACTTTCCACCTAGACATACAAGATTTGATTTAATTAAGACTGCTAATATTCTTTGAAATGCACATTGAAACTAAATGAATAAGAATAATTTTGCTATGGTTAATTTATTTCCTTCATTTCAGAGGAAGGAATTGGTATAACCATTTCTGAGTATTCCTTGCCTAAGAAAACCCTGTGAAATTCCATGCATTACTTCTTTGTCCACTTTTAAATCCGAGTTAAAGACCATCTTGTTCAGGGAGGCATTCCCTGGTATTGTTTAATATACATTTACTTGTTCTGTCACTTGGGTTTACAGTGGATGTTGTTATTAAGTGTTGCAACTGTCTTTTATTTTAATTGACTTTTATTATTTTGCTCATTGTTTCACTTAGATTGTACACCTCTGGCAGGTTTTATTCTGTTTTATCCTTGATTGTCTTTTGTACAGCACTGAGTACACTGACAGCGCTCTAGAAATAAACTTTAATAATAATAATAATACACACACATACAAGCAGAAACTACCCTAGAGTGTGTGTTTATATATTTAAATACATATATTTATATAATGACACACACATGCACAACGAAACCAACATATTGGAGCAGGAGTATTTACTGATACACATTTTTTCCCTTATTGCTGGATATAACAAAGAAGAAGAAGAAGATAATGAAAGGTACAGAAATTGTGTTCCCCTCTAAACTCATTTCCACATGCATCCACCATTGGCTAATGTGCAACATATCCTAACTATATTTTTAAATGGAGAAAGGGCAATAATGGTTCCCAATCAGATGAAATGGCAAGAAAAGTGATTAAAGATGCACCTCTTCTTGAATTGAAAACTGCTACATATTCCCATCTATGGAACCAAGGAGAGAGGTAGGAAAGAAACCAGTGAAAAAGGTCAAATAGGACATTGCATTGGTGTTCCTTGCTCTTTCTCTTCCCTAGGTGAAGGTAAATAGAAACTCCATTCAAATCTATTGTTATGCGAGAAGATGATGGTGGGATGTTGAGGGGGAGACACTTCACTGCACTGTCTTCTAGTTGGAAGGGAGGCATATAATAATTTTCTGTGTGACAGATTCTTTATCACAAAGCTCATCATGCAGAAGGATGGGAGGGGAGAAGGCGCTAGGAGATGGCTGCTTCCCTTGATTACACCTTGCCTTCCTCGGCTATTAATTTCCTCTTGCTGTGCTCATATCTGCTAATATATGAAAATTCAAAGGATGTGTAGAGGGAATCATCCCAAGATCCCAGCTCTTGATTATGCTCAAGGTAAAAAGTGAAAATCGTATTTCATTACTCGGGTTCAATCAAATCACATTGCTTAGTCTGACAGACCGACACCATCAAGACACAAAAAGTGCGATGTCATTATTACTTGTTACGCAGTGTGGCACAAATATTAGTTTGCACCATAGTTGCTTTTTTAAAAAATAAATAAAAAGGAACATTCTATGCTGACTTAAGAGACCCAAATCCAGTGTTTCATTGGCTGTTTATCATCAGAACAACAGGATATTCCTCCTCTATCCTGCCCCAGAACCTCTGAGTAACACCTGAAAATCAACTTTAGAAAGTTTCCCAAAACTCTGGAGCAATCTGGAGGTGAATGGAAAGATATCACTCCTCCCAATTCTGATAATGGAATCAGTTGTGTCCGTGGATGCCTTTCACTGAATGTAGTACACAGTAAGTCGACAATCTGGATATATTGTATAATATTATTTTGTGCTGATTGGCAGCAGTCACTCCAAAATCCAGAAGAGGTCCTCCTTAATATGTACTTCTACTTATGATACTTGAAATGGGAAATCTTGAGACTATGTGTGAAGTCCCAAGACTACATCATAGATCCACCTCAGGGGTAGGCAACCTTTCCCCTTTAAGGGCCAAGGGACTTCAGCTCCCAGAAGCCTCAGCCATGTTGGCCAATAGTCCCATGTTGGCTAATAGCTCCTGGGATTCTGGGAGCTGAAGTCCCTCGGCCCTTAAAGGGTGAAAAAAAAATGTATTATTATTATTAAAGGTTGCCTACCCCTAATCCACCTCAATAGCTCTGAAGTAGGAGAAAACTGTCTGTAGAAAGTGAACACTGGGAGGTAAAGCTATATGCATTGCGTCAGTGGATTGCCTTGCTGGAAAAATAATCTGTACTGATGGCAAGTAATGAAAAATGTACAGAAATGATGTCAAAGAAAGAGGCAATAATAATAAAAAAATAATCACAAGCACAGGTCAAGGTAGAGCTTGAAAACACCTCTGCAAAAACCAAAATATCAAACACCTCTGCAAAAACCAAAATATCAAAATATCAAGTAAGGAAAGCCTGGAGACCTCCAAAAATGGCAAAGCCAAAGAAAGAGGCATTATCTGAACATTATGCATCAATAGGCATGAGTTTCAGGTAGATATGTGTAACAGAGATAGCCATTTTAAAATGCAGATGACTCTTCTGTGGTTTGGAAAGTGCTATGGATTGATCTTGAAAAGAACTGTTTTCACATCAGACCACTATTATGCAAGCAAGTATCTTATTAGTTCTAATTTACAAACTACAGTAGATAAGGATTAGTTCTAATTTACAAACTACAGTAGATAAGGTACTCGTCTGTTATAAAATTAACAATCTGTCTTTTCTAGCAAGTAGCCAATTTGAAACTAGTTATAGACCTGCAATGCAATATTTAATTCTTATAACTTTGCCTCCTATAAACGATGGTTCAATTAATCTTTATTGTGGTATTTTCATTTTAAGCCATATCTAAATACCATGTCTTCAATGTATTTTTGCAACAGTGAGTGCTGTAAACTTTTCTACCAATATGTTAACACCAGCACTTTGGTTTAAAAAAGAATCAAGAGACTTCAAGCTAAGAATAAATTGACTGGTACTTGGCATGCTGTGACTTCTTTAACTCCAAAATGAACACACACTCCTCTCTGGCAAATCCAAGGTAGTTGGGAAGTGATGGGATAATAATTGACACTTATTTTGCATGTGCTACACTGGCTAGGTGGATAATTATTTCTATCTATAGCACTATCAAATCAGGATTTTCATCATATTTCTAAAGCTATAACCAAGGTGTTGGAGCTTTCTAATAGGAAAGAGATAATAAAAGTCCCAAATTTAGAAAGATACACTAGAATAGTACAGAACATTTTAATTTTACTGATCTGATTTGACTCCTGATCCTAATTTTTTTTTAAAAAAATGTATAAATTGCTTTTCCATAAAATATGCAAAGTGGTATACAGTTAAAATGAGTCAGACTGCAAAAAGACATACTAGATAAAAATCTTACTGAAAGAAAAATGCTGACAAACACAAACAATACATATTCTTAAACTGCTGCTTTGATGCCATTTCCTAAACTGCTAACCCCAGGATTGAACCATGGCAGTTAAAGTGGAATCATATCTCCATAATTGAGAAATGGAACTGGGGCTCAGGACATGACAACAGAGGAAGTACCTATCTGGTCATGATCTACATGTGTCAGCATCCCTTTAACCTGGAACCAACAAGAAGAAAAACCCAAGAAGAACAAAGTATCATGATCCCCTGTCCCCTCAGTGGGAAATATTGGAATCTCAATGAATTATGAGACTCTAGGTAAAAAAACAACGTGAAGGATTTCCATTTCTTGGAGGGAGCAGAACCAGGGAAGAGAAACAGGAATAATAGCAATATAAAGCTGAATGTGTCTATAGGTATCTTGCTACTAAGGGCTAATCTACATTTGCCAGAATATTTCGGGTTGCACTGCGAAGTACTCTGGCCCCAAATTCCCCCTGAAATCCCCCCCTTACCTTGTTCTGTTCTCATGGAAATGATAGGAGTGATGCCTTTCCATGCAGGCCCTGTTTGTCATCCGGTGCCATTGCTGAGGTCAGAACCAGGTGCCCAGCCATGCTACTAGCAATTCACGTCTGCAACGGTGGTGGTACCAGGCAATGAATGGGATCACGAGTGAAAAGGCAGCTGCCAGTCATCACTGAACCCGTCCAACACCACAGCAAAAGGGGAGGTTTTAAAATGTGGGTTGGGGGAGGAAGCCCTGAATTGGGCACAAGTGTCATGAAGACAGTCTGGACCTGATTAAAGGTTTTGGCCCTATTATTGTGTAAGTATGATGCAGTGAGCTTGGGGGGGGGGAATTTGGGGTAAAATACCCATGTAGAAAAGGCCATAAAGCCTACCATTTGTTCTGACTACAGTTTTCATCAACACCTGTTAGCATGCTGAAATGGTCAGGGAGTATAGAAATAACAGTTTAAAACATCTGAAGGGCACAATTTTGAGGAAGACTGCACCATACTAGCAAACTATCCCCCTAAGCAGACGGCTTAAAAGGC
>CM034701.1:311634070-311645258 GCA_020142125.1 Phrynosoma platyrhinos | reverse complement strand
GGAAAGGTTGTCTACCCCTGCTGTGGAACCTATGTTTGATAATGCTCTTGTGTGATGGCATATGGTCTTCTAGATTGCATTTCATCCTCTGTTTGTAGGTTGGTTTACAACACTACACTCATCCCTCCACATTTGCTGGGGTTAGGGGCATCGGACCCCTGTGAATGTGAAAAAACCACAAATAACAAAAAAACTATGTTTTTACCTGAGAGAACACCTCTCTAGGAATCTCTAGGTCCTTCAGTGTGACTTTTGGTTAAAGATGACCATAGTGTCCTGGAGGGTCTAGATATTCCTAGAGAACATATTAATAAAATCCATGACTAATCAATTCCACAAAAGTCAAAGCCGTAAATGTGGAGGGACAAGTTTACAAGAAAAAAACCTTAAAGAGACAAAGTGATACAGAATTTCCTTGTAATCTTATGTAACAATGTCTTATGAGGAGTGACTTTGGAGATTACGGAAAAGTGATGGGAGAGAAGCAGGATGCTCCCATCACTATCTCAGGATTAGAGGACAATGATCACAAGTGTTCTGCTACACTGCACTCATCCCGTCCTTCTTCCATCAGTGAAATGGAAAGGCCCCATCACTTTTGTTTTAATGGGAGTTTCCATTATTAAAAATTGATGGGACCATTCCATTTCACTGACAGGAGAAAGACAGGATGAGCACGATGTTGCAGAACATCATGTGATAATCCTCCTCCAATCACGCGATAGTGACGGGAGCATCCCGCTTCTCTCCCATCACTTTCACCCATGTGGTAATCTCCTTAGGGAGATGGGCATGTTTAGCCTGGAGAAGAGAAGGTTAAGAGGTGATAGGACAGCCTTGTTTAAATATCTGAAGGGATGTCATGTTGAAGATGGAGCAAATCTGTTTTCTACTGCTCCAGAGACTAGGACACGGAACAAAGGATGTAAGCTACAGGAAAAAATATTCCACCTAAACGTTAGGAAGAACTTCCTGACAGTAAGAACTGTTTGACAGTCGAACACACTCCCTTGGAGAGTGGTAGAGTTTCTGTCTTTGGAGGTTTTTAAACAGAGGCTGGATAGCAATCTGTCAGGGGTGCTTTGTGTGTTCCTGCATGACAGGGGTTTGAACTTCATGGTCCTTGTGGTCTTTTCCAACTTTGTGATTCTATGATTCTTTTGGTGGGTCAATCACCTTTTCCTGTGGGTTCAAAGCTAGGACTAGACCCTTTCAAGTCAACTTATACATAACTGCATTGCTAAATCTATTAATATATTTGCTTTTTAATAAGATGAATGCAGCAACTGTTATATAATATCTATTAATTCAACATTAAGCCCTTGCAGTTTCTTTCAACTCTATGATTCTATGATTCTATTCAGAAGCTTTTATTTGCCCCCACCATTGTCCCTTCTACCAAACATAAGATTATTGGAGCAATCTTAGTGATTCAGATGTAAAGCAGAACCAAACATCGGGCCTACTAGTGAAAATCACAACCAATTATTTTTCTAGTTTAAAAGAATAACAGTATAATCTCAGGTATTCCAGATGCAAAAAGAAGTCTGAGTAAATTCAATGAGATTTACTTCTAGATAAGTATGCATAGGATGGAATCTTCTATTATCATTAAATAAGATTCACACTAATCAGAACCTTTTCATACACAAATCCCATTCAAATGAATTGGAAATGTACACAGGAGCTCAGTACAGAGGCTGTAATAAGTGTAATAAATTCAAGGTGTAGGAGCATCTTCCTTGTGGGGGAAAATGTTTGTCCAGATTGGAGGCCTGCAGATTTTTGGGCTGGACTGATAATCAGTTTGTTAATATCATCATAAGACAGGGAAAGGAATAATGCATGTAGGAGAAGTTTTCTTTTTAAAAATGTATGTAAACAATCATCAAGAAAAGCAGGCCTATATTCAATATGTGAGTGTATATTCTATCTCTAAAATATAATACTGTTGCTCCATGGTTTGAGCCCCAGAACTCTATTTACACCTTTCCAATAGCTGATGTCAGTCACTGAGCAGATGGGCAGCTTCCCAGTGCTACTTTAATTGTCACACATGGAATGAAAATCTCACACCTTATTTTCACTTGCTGCCAGAAATATTTTACAATACAGACAGATTTTTTTCTAAGCCAAGGACAGATGAAATGTGTTTTCATTCTCTTGTCTTAAAAAAAAAAAACCAACAACAACTCAGCCTTTCTTTTGGATTACACTAGCAGTGAATTAGAAACACAAAGACCATTAAAAATATTAAGTTATCATGAATCTTGTCATGTTGAGAACCAAGTATATTAGAGCTCTTCCCCATTGTAATTTCAACATTACATTGGAAAGTGTTACATGTGCTGACTTGACTACTGTAGCCTTATTGTCTGGCCTTCCATTGTCATATTTCAACCTTTACTTCTTTCACAGTTCTGATCACAAACCCATCACTATGTCTGCTCCTGTCATCCGCATGGACCTCCTCACCCTTACTATCCAGACCACCTATGCCTTTCCTATCTCTCTGCTACTGCATCCCTATGTTCTTTTATTGCCACCCTCCTTAGTTATATAAATGTCTCCTGTTCCCTTAAATAATTGCCCATCTGTTCCCCATCTGGCCTTTACACTTAGAGGTCTGTTCCCAGAACTCTTCTTCCAGTTCTTTCTCAAAACCTGAATTTTCTATGAAGTTTTTTTGGCTTAACTCCTCAGTCCTCATCCTCATTCTGTTAAGAAACATATTGGGGAGTCAATTCAGATCAAACTGTATTGAATTAACATGGTCTGAATAACTCACCCCTTTTAACAGCCTGGAAGCAGCATTTTGTACCAAATGCAGTGTCTGAACATTCTCCTAAGGTTATGTTTATGCAGAGCCCATTACAATAGTTGAATGCAACAACACATGTTCCAATAAAAGTGACAACTAGTAAACCAGAAAAAGTGAAGTAAAATAGTCTAGGACACAGGAGCAATGTAGTCATGTTGGGTCCAGAAGCAATACAAATCTAGTCTTTCAGAAGAATGTTATCCTGTCCAGTACAGGTTGAATAGCCATTCCTGTTTTTGCTTTTCTCCTAACAAAAATATCCATATATTTTGTGGACCAAGCCTTAGCTCACCTATACCTGCTAATAGCATCCAGAGGCTGGTTTAGGAAATATACTTCCTCCTTGGAATTAAAAGAGGGAGAACTGGGTTCTGTCTATGGAGATTATTGCAGCTACTCCCAATGCTGCTCCAGCAGCCATTTACTGGAGCTGGAAAACTCCTGGCTTTGAAAAAAGCTGTGCTGAGTGGCCCTGGGAGCAGGGATGGACCCGGGCTGCAGCTAATTTTGGCAGCAAAAGCCTTGTGATCAAATCAGGATGCCGCTTGTTTTAAATTTTAAGCTGGCTCAGCTAAACCAGTTTAATTAGCTCTGTGATAATCTCCTATGTAATGATGGTGCCTCACAGTCTCTGTATGACCTTTTCCAGGATTTCCATGGTTGAATCGATTTCAGAACCAAAACTAGACAAGAAACAAAGACAGATTATTGACATCATCTGAGGCCACAAACTACTACCACATGATGAGCACTTTGTACCTCAAAAGAAGACTGATCAATATTGCCCAGGTTAGAAGAGTGCAATGAGGAATTTAAAAAATAGAAATGATCTCATGACTGCCTCCTTTAAAACAGTTGGCACAGTATCCTCTCATGAAGAAGCATTTATGATTTCCTCCACTTACATGGCCAATTCCCCCACCCCACCCCCAGATAGATTTATTTAATCATGGTGGACAACAGCTGAGACTGCAAATAGCTTCATACATCTAAGGCTCTTACCCATTTCCTCAGGCTGAACAATCTGGAAAGTGTAAAATTTAACAAGAGAAAGTAGAGGCTTTGGAACTTTCACTGGAAAGATGCATGTTCATCTGCGATTTTGATTAAATGATACAGGACCTGCTTTCATAGCCACAAGCTTACACGTCACAGTAACACATTACCTTGGTCAACCAGATGCTCACATGTTTGCTGTGTGTTTTGAACAGGCCAGGGTTTCCAATATACATGACTGTGGACAGCACAAGGACCAAACATTTGAGAGCCTATCATATTTTATCCCTTCAAGAGAGAAAGCCAGAATCCTGTTGGTACACTATCCCAGCACATGGAGGATAGTGGCAGCTAGAGAGAAAAAAACTGCAGGTGTGGTAGAGCAGTCATGAAGGAAGAAAGGCACGGCGAAGGAAAATGTTGCCTTCCCTTCCCAATTCTGTCTAACCAACATAATTTAAGTCATGTTTATTTCTTCAGGAACATCAACAGAATCAAGGAGTGGGCTATTTTTAATATATTTAAACTGTGAAGAATATGTATGTATAAAACATTCTTTAAAAAACAATGAGCAAACATTTTTTATTACTCTACATGACTTGAAACAGTTTTGGTATAAAAATGAAAACTACAAAAAGCAATTATTCTTCAACTGTGGTACATTATCTTTGTCACTGCCCACACAATATGCAGTCTGTTGGTTTAACATTTGTTTCTGAAATTGCCTTTTGGAACACTAATACTCTTAATATGCTTATGATTCCAATATCTCCCTATTAGGATATATTATGCACAGCAGACTGTCAAGAGATAGTGTCACTGCATTGTGAAATGTATATACCTAAACACAACAATTTTAATTCTGCTCCTCTGTATGCGAAGAAAAAGAAAACAGGACTGTTGATCAATCTGAAATAATAGAATTCCTCTGACTTTCCCAGTCCTCCCTGTTTCTTATTATGCTTGTGAAGCTATGCTCATCACTATGTGCCCACCCCATCAAAATAGCAGAGAAGTGCCATAAACAGCAGTTCAACTAATACCCAGGGATAACAGTGTTAAATGTGTCATTTTCCACTCTAACCTTTCCATTCATTTCTATTCTTTTCATACAGTATATTCAGTCCATTTGAAACTGCTGGCTGCAGCTTTATTTTCCCTGTTGTCTTCTGTCCTAGTCAAAGAAGCACCATCTGTTGCACAGCTGCAGCATTTTCTGCATTGGCTAAAATATAATGAATCCACTAAAACAATAGGGAAAGACACAGAGGAACATTTGGACTTCTGTTGGTAACCTGGTTATGCCAATCTCATTCCCTTTGTTCCCATTTGTGTACTGGGCTAAATTCAAATCCAGTTCTCATCACACATGGAAAAAACCTAAAGAAGATTCCACCAGCAATCTTTCCTTTTTATTGTTAAACTGTATACTGCCATGCTATTCTCCCCTGTTGATATTAATATACACTGATTTATATATATTTTTGGACATGATCTTTGGCAACAATAAAACCTGAATGCACCAATCTATGCACAGTTACACTGAAGTTTAATGGGGCCTGCCCAAGGACAATACTTTTGGAGCTCTATGCAATGCTTACACAACAGCCCTTTATTTTAATTATGCCACGGGTGTCAGGGTGAGAAATGGAGGCTACATTGCTGCTATTCTAAGCACAGTGACCATTGTATCCAGAATGTGTTTAGCCTAGGAGGAGACAGCAAGACACAAAACTTGAATAATTCCCAAATGATGGAAAACTGGCAGCCACATTTACAGGAGTCCTGGAAACACCACGAAATATTAAAAATCAGCAACCGCCCACATGCTACTCACACAACAGGAAACCAATGAGCTCACAAGGACAGCACAGCTAGTGAAGCTCACACCACACAGTATCACGGTGCTCTTTCCCACTCTATCATCTCGGTAGTCCAGCCAGAAATGCCCCCACTAGCGCCATCCCTGGACATTTCCTACAGGAACGGGTTTGAGTCCCATTTTGCTATTTTTGTACAGTTTTGGATCCCAGCAAAGAGGAAGAAAGGAGAGCCCAGGAAACACAACACAGAATACATATTACTCCTCCAGAGGGTGGTCTGCAGAGAGTTCTCCTATGGAAAGGATGCAAGACTTGCTAGCAAAGAGAAAGACTATTCTCCCTCCATGCCACACAGTAGAAGGACCAAGGCAAGCGAGAGGCACATATTGATGATGACAGCAGTGACTACATCTACCTTCAGTGGGCTACTGCATAGGTTAGGAAGGAACCTGAGCAGACCAAAGGGAAGGGAGTAGGTATGGGGTAGTCCCATATAATTTATTTATTTACTTATTTATACCCTGCCATTCTCTGAAAGTGGAATTCAAGACAGCTTACAATAATTTAAAAAGATTTAACTAAAATTCATGGTAAGAGTATATTTAAATGTTCTGGGATGGAACGAGAGAAAAGGGGTGGGCAGGAGGTGACGTTTGTATTCATTGACAGACCTGTCTCTCAGAGCCTTTCTCTAAAGACTGGAGAAGTGGTTGAATGGGATGGAGAGCTGTGCTAAGGGAGAAGGGGGCAACACTGAAAATGGGGCATTTTCCACTCACAGAATGTGTCATTACCTAGTTTTTATTATGTGTTGGGAAGGGCTGCTGGGAGTGGAGGCAGTGGCTCACTAAGGGGTGCTAACCACACTGGGTGACACCCCAGAAGAAGGGTGATACCCAGTTGGGCCCTCCTCCTTACCTTGTGGGGTAAGAATATCCAAGCAACGCCCCTCCATGCTTTTTTGGCGGCTGCCACCCCCTGGCAGCCCTCTGCACTGGGTGGCATCAGAGATGTCACCTTTCATTCATGTCCACCTCACAGACATTCTACAGCTCCAACCTGGAGAATTTGCAGATTCTTCAGGAAATAAAAATTGTTTTCCCTGACCAGTCAGAAATCAACTTCCCTGACCAAAATTCATACTGAATTTCCAGCTAATCATTTTACTCAATCACAATATTCCTAAATAGCAATGCCTGATTTTTTAGACATCAAAAAGTTGCCATGGTATGAAGCATCTCAAGTATTCACAAATCCAATAAAGCACAACCATTCATTTCTGTTGCACACAACTTACTATCAGTATGCAAACATAATTTTAAATAAACTTGGGAGCTGCTTTGGCTGCATTTTAGGCTTTTTATATATTCTCATCATGTACCTTACTGTAATTAAGTTTAAGATAATTAACATTTTCCTTAAAGTCTGTCTTGCTTGCTATCGTTTTATCCTTGTTACAGAACATTAAACTACACTCACTTCTATTGCCATTCTTTCTTTAGGGGAGAAAAGAGTTTTCATCCTTGTAAAGTAATTAATAATTATGGGTAAAACTAATTTCCAAGTATTGAAAATTGACTGTAATACAATCACTTATTTTTAGATTTCCTACACAATCTGTGTGCATATATCTGACATAGTTTTTAACTTTAATTATCTGAAACTGTAATCCTAAGCACATTTAGCAGGAAGTAATTCCCATTGAACTCAGTGAGTAAACATGCCCAGGACCAAGTTGTAAACATTTCAGCTTAGTTTTTAGAACAATAATGATGGCATTTTTGTAAAAATCATTGAATTGTTTTGTTTTAATACTTTTAGATCTAACATGTAAAAATTATTATTTGAAAAATATCTGTTGGATGAATGCCATATGGAATATATATGCACAAAATTAAAGCATCATGGTCTCTTAGATTTTTGAGGCGTAGTTATTCTTCTTTTGCAAAGTAGTGTGTTAGTATACATACCTTTTGCTTTCCAAATATTTTGGACTACAACTCCTACAGCCCCATATCATAGTTCATGCTATCTGTTAACTTCTAGGAATTGAAATTGAAAATATTTGGAAAGTCAAAGGCTCCCATACCACCCTGCACTTCACAGCTGAAAGTGGAACATGTGTCAAAGCAACATCACAGTATGGTCAAGATGGCAATAAGGATGAATGAAGAAGAACACACAAACTAGGAGAGGCTGCAGCAGTTTGCTTTTGCCTAAGGCTACTAGGAAGCTCAAGATTTTGGGGCCTTCTCTTCTCTATCCCCTTCTGAGTTAATTGAATGGAAAAACTATACCTGAGGATATTAAATGAAATGCATCCAGGCCATAATTTGTGGTGGTCTTGTGCTCCCAAGGTGCTCGACCAGCTGCTTGCATACTGCCCCCTTTGCAACCAGTCATCCTGGTAGCAGCAACTGAGTAGCCAGCCAGCCAGCCTTTCTTTTGTTGTAAGGCCAGTGCAGATGAGAGGGAAGAGCAGGCCTGGGGCACTGCCACAGGTGTATTCAAACATGAGTTGGCGGTGGCAAGCTAGATGTGGCTGAAGTAGACACCACTGGCCAGCTGCCTGCTGCCCAAACAGTAGAACTAATAAGAAATAGGTGTTGGAGGATGCTAGGGATTGTCATCCAAGAGGAAAGAGGATAGTAGCTGAAAAATGCTGAGGGATCACTGCACTATATTCTTGAACTATGTTAGTATTTTTGTACTGTTACGTTGTACAGCCGTCCCTCCATTCTCACGGACCTGAGATCCGCAGACTTAAATATTCATGGAGGGGCGACGTCCTTTAACTTCAAAGGCATGTGCCCCATTCAATATCAGCGAGTCTCCATTTTTGCGTGCATGTGTGTGTGTGCTCAGAACAGATCCCCTGTGAAAACGGAGGGCCGATTGTATATATATTTTTAGGAAAAAAAACTGATGAAGAAATAAAACAGCAGAAGATTGTCTGGATTTGGTTGTCTTTTTGGCTGATATATTAGATTTTTGGTGTTGCATTGGAATCTTTAAGATAAGAGTGTGTATGTGACAAATGAGGCAAGTTTCTGCAAGCTCTGAAGGAAGTAGGTATTACCACTACTACTGTGAAGAATGGCAAAAATTGCATGAAACAATGAATTAGCATGCATACAGGATTGAACACTGGTGAGGTTTTTTAAATAATGCATTGGAACCAGTGGTATGTATGAGACAAGTTTGTGGTTATTAATGACATTATATTAAATAAGAATTGTACACAGTGTTAACACAGTTTGTTATATTAGCTTTAGCATTTTTTTTAAATATAGACACATACTGCTGTTATTGGAGTCTGGGAACTAGTCACCTAAAAAGGATGAGAATAGTTAGACTTTTGGATAATTGGGAGGAGGGAGATGAGAAGCAAAAATTGTGGAAATTCAGACAACACTAAGAAAGGACAGCCCAACTATCCAAACTGAACTCAAAAACCTAGGAAGGTAAGTCAACCTTATCATGTTATGTGTTTAAAGAGAAGCCTTGAAATAATTTGTTTTCTTTTTTGTGTTGATTTATTTACTGAGTCTATTTTGTCCAGAACTTAACTCAGTCCCTAGTATATATTTTCAGGAACACGGATGCTGGTGTATTTTCAAAAATACCTTATTTTCTTATTTTATTTTTTGAGTGGGGGAGATAAATTGGCAGTAGGTTCTTAGAAAGGATTATGGTAATGTTGGAGTGTGGTTCCAGTGTAATGAATAAGGACTGCTTTCAAAACTGCTTAAAATTAATGTTTTTAATATGAATGTTTATTGCATTTTAAACTTTTGTATCATCCATTGTTTTAGATGTTTGTAGTTTAGCATACCATGAACCACATTGTTCCTAATATTGGGTGCATCTACACTGTAGAAATAATACAGTTTAACACCACTTTAAGTGCTGTAGCTTCATCCATTGGAATCCTGGGATTTGTAGTTTCACAAGATCTTTAGCCTTCTCTGCCAAAGAGTGGTGATGCCTCACAACACTACAAATCCCAGGATTCTGAAGGCTGAAGCCACAGCATTTAAATTGATATCAAACTGCATTATTTCTACTGTGTAAGTGCACCCCTTGGAGAGAGGCAGAATATAAATTAAATAATAAAATAAATAAACCTGGGGCTCTGTCACAGAGGTTAAGAGAATCATTAACAATTTCTCTCTCTCTCTCTCTGTTTCTGTTCAGGAGCATATAATATACCATAAAATATAAAAACCCAAGAAATGAGGATGGCACAGTAGATAATCTAAGGCATTTAGAGGAATCACACTAGCCAACATTTGATCTTTGTTTATATTTTATAAGGTTTTTTTTAAAGGAAAAAAATGTTCAATGGCACTGAAAGTGCACAAATATTAAACTGCTACAGCTCTCTTCTACAAAACTGACTTTCACCCTACTATTAGGAATCGCAGTAAAATATGGGTAAGATGAGTCACACTGTTTCCTGCTGATGGGAGTGCATCTCATGCACTTATATTTGGGTCCCCTGGCAGGCACAGCAAGGAACTGAGCCATCGGGATTACAACACAGGGATATTTTTTCCGCAGTGGGCAGTTTACAGTGCAATCCTAAATCCCACTGTATTCTGTATTCTATGTAGGAGATATGTTCAGGGTTTCAGTCTTAGAGTGGCATAAAATGGAACCCATATCATATTTTAAGCAAGTGTCAACAAGGAACATGAAACAGAATAGCAGTTTAGGTTGCATAGGCAGTTGAGCAACATTTGGGACAACCACAATCAAAATCGGGCTTTTACAAATCTAAATGTCATTGCATTTTAGAAAATTTGACTCAGCTCTAGTTTCTAGAGAGAATTCAATTTACGAGTTCGCTAAAGCATCACAAAAAACTCTGCATCCAATTTGGCAGAGGATCTTTGAATGCTCAGTGTTTTATTTTCCACCAAGTGGATGTTTTGTTAGCTATTCCACAGTGGGAGACTTTGCCATGAATTCTAGTTTGAAAGAAGAAATCTATGCATCGAATAATATGTGAAAATTGCATGATGATGCCCTTAGAAGAGGACACATATAAAAATTCATAAGTTACATGAACAGCAAATCTGATTAATATTAATCTCCTCTGCCATGAAAAGATACAGATGTTAAGAGCATTGTCTCATTCAAATGCAGTATATTCACACAGGTAGAAAAAGGAGTGGTCAGTACATTTTAGTAAATTAAAGTTTTATAATGCCTGTTAAGATATGCCAAAGACAAGTGGAAAGTGTGCCTACTTTAATAGTCTTTGAAGACTTGCTTGATTTGTTATTAAAAACTAAAAACTGCCTAATGCTGTATAACATATAGTTTTCCTATGATGAAGTATTATAGCTTTAGGATCTTAAACATTCTAAATGCAGTAAGGAGATGCAGGATTGAGATGAAACTCTTTTTTGAACCTGGACAACAATTATTTGGATAACCACTTATTTATTTATTTGACTTGTATCGTGACTTCCTCACAGAACTGGAGCTCAATGTGGCTCACAAAATAATAATAATAATAATAATAATAATAATAATAATA
>CM034701.1:311614304-311633970 GCA_020142125.1 Phrynosoma platyrhinos | reverse complement strand
TTTTGAAGGGGCTGCAGCATCTCTCCTCCTCCACCTCTGCTTCTTCAATTAAAAATGAAGTACAGATTAAAAAGATAAAAAATTAAAATGTATTTTATTAATTTCTTTACTGATTTGGTTCAAAGATTCATGTGTTCAGAATACATACAGAAAGTTAAAATGTTGAAACACAATCAATCCAATGATAATATTAAAACACGGTTTCTTTAAAAAATATATTTATTTAGTTAAAACAGCAACAAGATAACAACAACTGGAACATACAAAGGGAACTCTTTTTTGAGGAAAATCTAACTGAAGGGATGAACATTAACACAGTATGGGACACTAGCAAAGTGTGATGAGAGGCTTTATTCTATTTTATTTTAAGATTTAGGTATGATTTTTGATGGATGTTTAGTTAAATACCTTTAATGGGGGTGGGTGGGATTTTGGGTTTTTTAGTCTGTATCTGATGTGATTTTAACTGTTGTAAACTGCCTTGATTGTTTTTAACAGAGGGACAGGATATAAATATATTATTATTATTATTATTATTATTATTATTATTATTATTATTATTAGAAACAAAGAGAGAGAACTTATAGAATTACAAACAGAGTTCAAACGAATAGAAGAACAATTAAAGAAAAAGACAAGAAATGAAAAGCTGATTACCCAGTTAAAAGTAACTCAAAAACACATTTTATTACATTTAGTGGAAGAACTACACAAGAAAATAAAATTTGATTTTCATACAGGCATTTGAGCATTCATACAGGCCAATTGGCTTGCAATGAGACTGAGGAAAGAAAGGAAGAAAAGAGCATAACACTAGTTCTGGAAAAGCATCTTAAAATACATCCGTTAAAAAGTACAGTGCAAGGCCATTAAAATTGCTAATGTAATGCAGTGGCTCAAGTGGTTAAGACGCTGACTCTATTGATTGCAAGATCGGGAGGTTGGCAGTTCGAGACCTGGGTGCTGCATGATGGGCTGAGCTCCTGCCACTAGCCTCAGCTTCTGCCAACCTAGCAGTTCAAAAGCATGCAAATGCAAGTAGAGAAATAGGTACTACTTTGGTGGGAAGGTAAACAGTGTTCTGTGCAATCACGCTGGCCACATGATCACAGAGTGGCTCTTCAACTTAATAACGGAGATGAGCACCGCCCCCTCGACAACTTTGTCAATGGGGAATACCTTTACCTTTACCTTTACTTAATGCACTAACAGGATTCCAGTCCCCAATTTTGGAAGACTTTGGAACCCTCAAGAAGGAAGGAAGTGTTAGAAAACACTGAATGTCGTACTTTGCCTACAACTCCAAAAGCTTAATTAAATCCTTAAATATATAAATTAAATATAAACTAGTTATAGCTATACAGGAAAATGTGGTAATCCATGTTGAACAACAGTTAATGAGCTTTACTTGCAGTGTTATGGAGGTTTCTTTCTTCTAACATTTAAAAGATGAAAGAAAACATTTATATGCGTCTGTGTGTGAAGCAAGCAAAGTTTCATTTAGGTTTAGCTGTAAGAAAACCGAGAATCACAAAAACAAAACTATTTTCTTTCTTCTTCTTTTCTTTCTTCTTGGAAAGAAACGTCTCTCAACAAACCTTACCTAGAGGATGATATAGCATTCACTTCATGAAGGAAAAGGATTTAAATAAAATCAAATAATGATTGATGGAGTCCTGCTGCAAAACAAGCCATCTCTACTCTTCTGATAGAGATTAATCAGTTCCTGATTTAGAGATATTTTGAACACAATAGATTTAAGCATAAATGGAACCACAGGAGTGGTCACAAACCATCTGTAATAAAAGCAATGATACAGAAAGCAGGAGCAAGAGATCTGGAATTAATGGTTATAAGAAGTCCTGAAGGAATTGAGGTCCCATTCAGCCTCTGACTTAAATTTTAAATAACTAATTATTCTGTTTCATTTACTCTGTGTAGGTAACAAGTAAGAGAGACTAAGGGGTCGTCCACACTGGACAAATAAAGTAGCCTCGCACTGCTTTGAATACAAGTTGTTTAGATGACACACAAAGCAAAACCGGGTAGAAAGCAAAACAAAACTGCACCCCAGGGCTAAAAAGCAGGGCAAAAAGGACCTCTGATACTCCATCTTAATGCAGAAAATGTGCACCATCACACCAGCATATAAACAGCTTGGTGCCAGTGTGGGAATGCAGCAACGCAGAAATGTAAATGTATGTCAAACAGGTAGTTGCCAATAATGCAATGGATGCAATTACAACATACACAAAACAGACATTCCAACAGGGGGGCATGGAGTGAAGGAGGATGGAGGGGGCCTCCATGATTCTGCTCGATGTGTCACTGGGCACACCAATGCACTATACAGGTGGTATCTTATGTAGAACTGTGTAGCTGATAGTAAAAATGGGTGTCCAATGGAATGGCATCTGGGTTGGAAGAGAGAGGTACTGTATATACTCATGTATACATCTAGAAATGTAGTTCAAAGAATTGACCCAAAAAACTGAGTCTACTTATCTATGGCTCAATTTAAGTACTGTATCTTAACTCTTATTTAAAAGAAGGACCACCCCCTGGTGAAAGACAAGAGTATAATCTGTCCTGGAAGCACCAGCCCCCTCTACTCTCTCATTTATCCAGCCTTAAGAGTGAGCAGTTATGTTTACTGGAATTTTGTAACTTCTTTGACATTGTTTTGATTGTGTTATCCTTTAGATCCTTTGTTATATGCTCCTAAGTATTATCATCTACTTATCCATGGGTCATATCAAAATCTATAATTTTGACACCAAAACTTGCCCTCAGCTTATACATGAGATTGAATTATAGTCGAGTATATACGGTAATTGGAGGTTGCAAGTTTGTGCAATGCTGTGCATGCATGGTGGGGAGGCAAAAACCATGCAGAGCGGCTAGATGCCACATGGTGCAGACAGTCGGTGGGTGTTTGGCCTGACCTGGGAGTGGGCCATGTGGACAGTGTGGGTTCAACCCACTTTCAAAAAACCCAGGATCAAGCTTTCCCCCCCCCTCCCCGTTTCATCTGCTCTGGTCATTTGTGTGGAAAATTATTATGAAGATTATTTTCTATCCCACCCCTTTCCCTGATCAGGATGCAAAGTGCCTTGTGACATTTAAAAAAGACTTGTTAAAAATCCACAAAATACATTAGTTAAAATGAGATTAAAACATTAAAACATTAAAAATTAAAACCAGATTAAAACATTCAACATTAAAAACACACATAGATGCACACACACCAGTACAAGAATGAGCAATATTCAGTGCATTGTATAATATGGTCCTTATTTATCCACTCATCAAATACCTGTCAGAATGGGAAGGTCTTCACTTGTTTGTGAAAAGAAAGTAGGGAGGGTGCCAGTCTAACTTCTCTGGAAAAGGAATTCCAGAGCAGGGGAGCAGTCACTGAAAAGGCCCTTTCCTATATTCCCACCAGATGTAGCTGTGAGGATGGACAGAAGGAAGAGCCTCCCAACAGATCTCAAAGCATGAGCTGGTTTGTAAGGGAGAACACAGTCCTTCAAATAACCTATACCTGAGCTGTGTAGGGCTTTAAAGGTCATAACCAGACTTTGAATTGTGCCTGAAATCAAACTGGCATCCAGTGCAGCTGTTGCTATAAGCGAGTTTTGTGATCCCTGTAGACAGCCCCAGTTAGGAATCCGACTGTGGCTCTTTGGACCGGTTGAAATGTCAGACAGGTACAGTATTAGGTATTTGATTCAAAAATGCAAAATGTTCAAATTTATCTGCATCTCTCACTGTATATATCTCAATGTCTATCCTATTGCACTTTCATTTGTCACAGCTTCCTACCCTTTGCACCTATCCTCCTGCAATTACCAGTATGTTTGGTTCTTGCCTAGAGACACCTCTATGACAGACACCACTTTCATATAAATTGCAAATATATTTCTTGTGGTATTGAAATGTCATATGAAATAATGATACCTAGAAGAGAATATGTGACTTACTCATTTTTTAAAAATTAACTCATTCTCCCTGTATAAATACACAACATGCATGCATCTAGTTGGACAATTCCCCACCATAGTTCAGTCTTATTTGAATGAAGGATGAGTGAGGCATCCAAATCTTTCCACAAATAGGTGAAGTGGAACTCATAGGTATCTTAAAGTGTGGAGTGGTCAGTGCATAGAAACATAGTGGAATCAGACCACTAGAAGATTTAAAGAGAATTTCTGAAACAACTAAGAAATGTCAGGGATTAAATGAATAATAAAGCATGTTGTCTACTAACTGAACAATGGGGCCTTGATGTCATCATGTGAAAGCCAAAGTGTTTGCAGTGTGGATGTGACATTATCACAGGCACCTACTGGATTTTCAGTATAGCTTGCAAAAGCTATTTTTATAAACTATAACTCCCAGAATTTCCTAGTTAGCATGGCCACTGGCCCTTCAAGTGGAGGATTCTGGAAATAGTAATAGAAAAATATAACCTTTAGAAGCTCTGTCAGATATGTGAGAAATTGATCCTGTTTGCCTATACTATCCATGAAAATCTTATGATTCTTTAAAATTTTAATTAATCAGTGAAAAATAATGGTCAAAGGGGGGTAGAGGGACTGAGGTGTGTAAAAACAGTGCAGCTACAGGGCCACATGCAACCAGTTCCTGACATGAAGCAAAGCTGCCTCACTAGTACTGGGGAAAATATTGCCCTGTGGCAACATATCAGAATTTGAGAAAGCACATTGTGACTCCTTCCTTCCTTTTTTTTCCTTTTTTTGGTATCTCACAGCTCACAATATGTTAAAACCCAAATATAGGTTTTTTTTTTTTAAAAAAAATAGATATTGCAAAAGTCAAAAAGCCATTAATCACCACATTAAAATATTGATTTAAAAGTTAAAAAGCAGTTATAATAATGATGACAAAAATGTGGCACACCCCAGTTAAAAGACTGTCTTCAGTGGACAGTTAAGCGTCAAAGGCATCAATAAATAAGAGGGTCTTTGCCTGCTGAGAAAAGAGGAACAGAAGGAGGACCACTTGAGCCTTCCATGGGAAGGAATTACATTGTCTGGAGGTAACCACTGAGAAATGTCCTCACCAACCATACTGAGAGAAAGCCCTCACCTGAGGATCTTAAAACTAGGGCAGGCTCTTATCAGATGAGGCACTCTGTTAAGACAGGCTGCATCCAAGCATCATAGGGCTTTATAGATGATAGCCAGCACTTTGAATTGTCCCTAGAAGTAAAGCCAGTGGCACTATTTCAGCAGGGGAATTATATGTCCCAAATAACCAGCCCCAGTCAGCAGAGCAGCTGCAGCATTTTGAACCTGCTGCTGTTTTCAAACAGTTTCCAAAGGCATCACAAAAAATAAAATGAAATAAATGAAGAAAATGGCATGTTAAACACACCTTAAATATTTTCAAAGCTAAAGCAGGTTAACAGAGAAAACAATAAAATAGGGACTCTTTGTGAATATCCGTTTCACTCCAGGATAAATTATTGTGTAGGGTTTGTTGCTATTATTATTTGTTGTAAACTACTCTGGTGACTGTGGAAAAGATAATTCCAAGACGCTCTGTTATCATCAATCCTGCTCAGCTTTGCCAAACTCAAGGCTATGACTTCCTTAACTGAATCAATCAGGTATGAGTCATACTTGTTCTCTGTCTGGATATATCCACTACATACTGAAATTGCTCTGACACAATGGGCCAGACACTGTTCTATAGGAAATAATAAGGCCACAACTTGAATGCAATTATAAAACCATAAATCAATCACACTCACAGCATAAATCATCTTCTGGTTGACAAGGTGTATTCAAAGACAGGTCGAGGGGACACACAGCACAATGGTTCTGTGATCGCAATTAGTCATGAGGAACTACCACTTCCACCTGCATGGCAAGCCCCAGTGCAGGCATTTCTTGCAGCCAATCCTTTGTGACAAGGCCTAACAGTCAAGCAGAGGAGGAACCTGCATCTGCCCTGACTGCCAGTAACCTTTCTCACTAATCCATTTGCCCTCTCCCTTGGGAATTTTCTCCTTCCATTAAGCTTGTGCCTGAAGTCCCCTTCTACCTGCTTGGTAAAATTTGTGATCTTGCTAGACTTCTCATGGGATCTGGCATAAGATTTGGCCAGATCCCATCCTGAAATCTCACAATAAAAATGTTACCATGAGAAACAAGTCCTCCGAGCAGCCACTTGGAACCCAGAAAGTCTCAGCACCAGCCACTGAAGAAGGCTCAGCACAAATACTGTCGCTCCAGAGCACTGGGATGGGACTTACAAGTGGCCACTGGCCACACCTATGTAATGTGTAAGCTGAAATCATCCTGATTTTTTCAACGACACAAGAAGCTTTGCTTTAAAGGTCTGTATTAAACATTAAACACATGGAAACCTCCAACTTGCATTTGTTTGTATTTTCCAGTAACATGTACTTAGGGCAGATAGTTGATATGACATTTTTAAAGGCTACTGCAGGAGTAAATAAATAAACAACATAAAATGGGAAAATCTGATTCTCACAATGTCATTTTATATTTTTACTTAAGTAATTATTATCTGGAGATGTGGGTTACTGACTCACCCTGAAAACTATTCTTGACTCAGGAGAAAAGTTTAATTTTAATTTTTTAATGCAACATTGTGGACTCTTTACTAGAAGAAGAAGAAGAAGACCTAGTTAAACTAAACTAAATTAATCACTTTAATATTACCTTCTGAAGAAATTATGGAGATGCTTGTTGGCTGAATCACATTCAGTAGATTTCAAAAGCAGCACATGTTACCACATTTGAGCAAGCAGAATTAGGTGATTATAGTATCAGGCCTGTATCTAAATTAATAATTGAGACTTACATTTATCAGTGCCCACTGGAATATGGAAATATGAAGCAGACAAGAGATTAGTCTAGGAAGATCATGCAGTTGAGATGTAATCTTGTCTCAACATCAATAATCCCACCTTTAGAGCAAGCGGATGGATGCTGCAATTATAATAAGACTGAAATGTAAAAGAAAAGTTAAATGCTGTGTATAGCTGCATAGACAAAGATGATAAAAGAATAATTTTTGTAAGATGGTTGAAAAGCAAAATAGCATACAAAGCTAACAAGCCAAGCATTCCCAATTTGGGTGTTTATCGGGCTCAAGGAAGCTGTCACCTTAACAGAGTCAAAAAACACAAGACTTGAGGTGGAATAGAATGTAGCATAGGATGCAGCAGGAATGTGGGGATGGATGAAATCATGTCACCTAACCTGGGTAAAGGAGAATATATCTCACATTTGTACTCGGTTATGTGTGCTTTCCCCTCACTGGTGCCCTTTTTCTTCTGAAATTCAGTGACTCTCAGACTCCACCTTTATAAGACAAAAAAGAGGAGTATTTCTATCTATAAATAGATATTCAAAGTCTGGAATTAATGATATGAAGGACACAGTGAAATACAGAAAGCAAAAAATGTGCTTTTTACAAACATGAATATCTTGGAGGATGGGTTCTCTGTATTAACTTGATCTCCTAGCCTTGCAGATCTGAGACTGTAAATCATTTGAGGACCCTTAAAGCAGCAAAGCCACCCACAGTTCTTCTATGATTCTGAGAAAATGCAGCAGTTTACAGGCTAGAAAGAATTGGGAGTAGCCAGGCATTTGGCTATGTTTAATAGGGAGAAACTGTTTACAGTGATCCAACTATAGTAGATGATAAAATAGGAACCTTTATGACCACCTGGATACATAAGGCTCAGATTATTTCCTTTGCAAGATGTATACTGTGAAAAGAAGGCTCATTTTTGCCTCTAATCAAATATGTGTATCACACTTAGGTTGCTTCCACACTGGAGAATTAATGCAGTGACCTGGCTCCATCCTATGGAATCCTAGGATTTATAGTTTGTTGTGTCACCAGAGCTCTCTAACAGGGAAGGCTAAACTACAAATCCCAGAATTCCATAGCACCGAATCATGGCAGTTAAAGTGGTGTCAAACTGCAGTAATTCTATGGTGTAGCTGCAGGCCTAGTTTTATGGTAGTCACTCTACTTCAGGGGTAGGCATCCTAAGGCCTGGGGGCCAGATGCGGCCCCCCGAGGCCTTTGGACTGGCCCCAGACCGGTCCTGCTGCCACCGCCGCCACCCGCCGTGATGATATTGATTATTGTTGTTATTACTTGTTCTTGGGGTTTTCTTGGCAAAATCTCCACAGGGGTTTTGCCATGGCTTTTCTGAGGCTGAGAGAGTGTGCATGCATATTTCTTAATTTTTTTATTTTTAATATTTAATTAATTAATTAATTAATTTTTGGTGCTTCGGCCCCCCCAATTGTCTGAGGGACAGCAACCCAGCCCCAGGCTCAAAAAGGTTGCCTACCCTTGCTCTATTTTCTTGCAAAACCTTCCAGTGATTAGCAGCAAAGAAATAGATAACAATTGTATCTATCTGTATGTCAGTCTTAAAAGGACCTTCACACTGCCAATTTATTCATTCACATGGATGGGTCCTCCACCCCAGTTTTCTATTAAGTGACAAAAATAACTTCCACAAGCATTTTCCCAAAATTACTTTCTTTGTATTCTGAAACTGTCTAAATAGAGTGGAAGCTCTAATAAATGTTTAACCAACCAACTTTGGAGATTGCTTAATATATGTAAGCTTCTTTTCAAACTCATGGGATTTGCAATATGAATAATGTGAACTGCTGAATCTTTAATATTTCACACCAAAAGAAAAGCCTCAAGGTAACTTTTAGCACACTGCTGTAATCTTGGGAAATGAATTAATCATAATCTCAGTTCCTTGTGCATATTGTAAATCGGATGTTTTATTTCAGGTGCAGTGACTCTTTCCAACTTTCATATTAATAGATTCAGGAATGAAACCCAAATAGAGATCTCCAGAAAGGTAAAGGTAAAGTTGAGACAGAACCTAAGAACATCAAAGTGAAATGGTCTTAACAACTCAAAACAAAAAACTGCTTGAAAAACAAACTGGCATCAGTTGGGGTTTGAATAACTTTAAATAGAGGCTTGATAGATAAGACTATTTAGCTTGCCTGATTTGCCACCTATTCAGGGTCTAGGACCATTCCTTGACCCATCTTCACCTTTCTGCTCCTCTTCTTCTACCCTCCTTGCCTCACCATATCTCTTGATATCATGCTAATCTATTCTAATGTCCCAATATGGTGATATGACAGAGGATTCATCCCTCACCAGCTACCGACTGAGCTGTTGTTATGTCACAGGGATGGCAGTTCATGCATCTGACTTCTTAGGAGACAGTCTGGATTCCATTTGTAAGGTCTACAAAAGCTTACATAAAAATAGAGCACCCTCCCCACTGAGGGCATTACTGTTGAATATTTGGATGTGATGTGCAGTACAGCAGAGCTTAAAAACCAACTTCTTCCATCAGCCTCCTCCATGCTAAAAGCATGCAGACACTTCTTGCAGATCTAGAGTAGAGCGTTATTGTTCCATAAAATAAATAAAAAGAAAACATACAATCCACTATAGGATCACATCTTGCCGATGTTGTTGTAGAATAGAAAAGTTACAGATCCATGTTTACAGATCCAGGAGTTACAGTTACAGTGTAAGAGTTAGTTAGGGCCTCGGCAGACGGAGGCCCTGGAGCCGCCGCCGGACGGAGCGCCGGCGGTGCGGAGCCTCCGCACCGCGGCGCACCGTCGGCGCATCTAAAAGGAGCACCAAATTGGCGCTCCTTTTAGATCTAAGGGAAAGTGCGCCGCAAAAGCGGCGGGCGCACTTTCCCTGGCTCAAACGGCGCAGCGCATCTGGGCGCTGCGCCGTGAGGTCATCCCCAATGCGCCGGTCGTGCGGACGGCCGGCGCATCTGGGGGCGACCTCGGGGAGAGGAAGGGGCGCCGCTCGTGCGGCTGCCCCTCCTCTTCTCTGCCCAGAAGACGACTTTATTAGTCGTCTGCTTAGGGCCTTAGTTAGTTACACACAAACACATTGCTTGCATATATAAACAACAAAGAACAAAGGAAACTCTTGGCTCTTCCCATACTCCCCCCTCTGGGTGTTAACCTTATGCTGATTGGATGCTGCCTGAATGATGTGCTTTAACCCAGCCTCTAGCTCAAGAGTAGGCAACCTAAGGCCCGGGGGGGCCAAATGCGGCCCCCAAGGCCTTTGGACCGGCCCCAGGCCGGTCCTGCTGCCACTGCCGCCCCCTACCATGATGATAGTGATTATTGTTGTTATTACTTGTTCTTGGGGTTTTCTTGGCAAAATCTCCACAGGAGTTTTGCCATGACTTTTCTGGGGCTGAGAGAGTGTGCATGCATATTTTTTTTAATTATTTAAAAATATTTTTATTTTTATTTATTTATGTATTTATTTTTGGTGCTTCAGCCCCCCAATTTTCTGAGGGACAGCAACCCGGCACCCGGCTCAAAAAGGTTGCCTACCCCTGCTCTAGCTGTATGTCATCCCCCATGTGAGTTCCTTCCCATGAGCTCATATGCTTACGTGTTGCCTATCTATTCCCAGGCTCAAACTGTGTTTTTGTTATTCTGCCCTGTGAGCACACGTTTTGACTTCTAAACCACCTGCTGTCGAGTTCTCTTTGTTTTCAGTAGACACTGCTCTCATAGGAAATTTCCACACACACATCTCTACATTTCTCCTTTGACTGTATAACCCAGGGGTAGGCAACCTTTTTGATCCAGGGGCCAGGTTGCTGTCCCTCAGACAATTGGGGGGCTGAAGCACTAAAAATAAATAAATAAATAAATATAATTTTTTTGAAAAAAAAATAAAAATTAAAAAAATATATATGCATGCACACTCTCTCAGCCCCAGAAAAGCCATGGCAAAACCCCTGTTGAGATTTTGCCAAGAAAACCCCAAGAACAAGTAATAATAACAATAATCAATATCATCATGGTGGGGGGCGGCGGCGACGGCAGGACCGGCCTGGGGCCAATCCAGAGGCCTCGGGGGGCCACATCCGGCCCCCGGGCCTTAGGTTGCCTACCCCTGGTATAACCCATCCATATTCTAACAATTACTATGTGGATGGCTTTGGAATACACATTGGAGTGCAGATTGGCTGAAGTATTTTGAAGATCTCTGCAATATTTTTAACAGCAAATGGGTGTTACAGAAGATCACTAGAGATTACTAATCCTTGCTTGCCTGTCTTTTCCCCACTCTGAATCATGTCCTATCAACTGCTTGCCATCTGTAGGGGGAAAATAACTGAAAGAGATAAGAAGGATGGAGGGGGGGCAGCTGGAGAAGAGTGAAGAACATTATTTCCTTTTAGACTTCCCATAAAGCTTTTTGGGATTGTCTTTGTTTTTAAGTGTCAGGTTAAAATACACACAACTATTTGTGTAGGAGTTTGAGCTTCATGATGGAAGCCTGGCATTATCGCCCAGATCTAATCATACACAACCCCATTTGTTTTGATGTGAGATGCTCACTATTCCAAACCTGAGGCTTGTATTTCCAATATAAACATTTTAACAGTTGCCTTAGCCTTTGAAGGAATGTCTTATGTCTTTTGAGAAGCAACTGAACTCAGAAAATACAATTGGGTAAGAGCAGAATCATTCTTAGATAAAAGTATGGACTAAAGCAACTTTTCTGAATTCTTCAGAACCATGTTAGTAGCTCAGTTGTGCTGGATATTATGATTATGTAGAATATCATTATAGAGGTATGCATTTCAGTGGTCTATAAATAAGAGTAGATATTTTCGTCCTATTGTAATATGGAAATTTTAAGCTGCAATACCCTAAATACCTTGAAGCAATGGGAACCTTAAATCAGTGTCTGGAACAAATCCTGTAAATCATATCAGTCTCATAACTGACATAAAGGAGCTTTAAAATAAAATGCTATATAGCTTTTAAAGATGTAAAAGCTGGATAATTTCTGTCATCTTGGAACCCATGAGTAGTCGGGCAGAAATTAATATTCCTGTAGTATATCATTACAAAGTGTGATCTGCCATGACTACCAAGCTAGAAATCCTATGAAGTAAAAAAAAAAAAAGAAAAGATAAAAGATAGTGTTATAAAATATGCAATTCATGTCTGTATGAACTTCTAGTTTCATGATTAATCATTCCTGATGTATTGTGTAGCAATAATTAACTCTTGTAAAGACATTTCAGAGCTTATCAGAAAATTAGCTAGTTAGAAATGCATTACCATTATCATTTAACCGATTTTTTCCCCAAAAAATGCCGTATTTTCCGACGTATAAGGAGACCCGGCGTATAAGACGACCCCCCATTTTTCCAGTCAAAATATAGAGTTTTAGCACCCCTATCCTCCTTATCATTATACCCGGCGTATAAGACAACCCTCCCACTTTAACCACAGATTTTGCAGGTTAAAAAGTAGTCTTATACGCAGGAAAATAAGGTATGTAATACCAGAATTTATTTTCCTTTCAAAAATATGACTAATGGTGTTACATGTATGCAAAGGGATCTTGTAGCACATTTGATGCTAACTGAAAGAAAGAAGCTAGTAGCATTAGCTTCCTTAGATGTGAATCTACTTCCTCAGATGCATTGAGTGGAGGGCCGAGGGACAGACTTAAATAAGCAGGTTATGTGTGAGAATTGCAATAGAACTGCAAAACTTGTGGGTATTGAGATGAGGTAACAAATTCAGTTTTAATGACCATCACTGGGGATAAAGGCAGGAGGAAGGATGCAGCCTAAACATATGAATAGTAGCAGAAGGTGGAATGTAGTATGGGAACTAGAAAGGAGATGTGATGAAGAGAGCTCTCATGAGTCTGGGGGGTTAGTTAGTGTTATAATGTGTGTAGTGTGTCAGGATCCATTGTCTCTGTTCAACCCACAGTTTAAAGACTGTGGTTTGTCGATACCAGTTCTGCTATTTCTCCTGCCAATCTTCTTTTGTAGATATTTTGTTCGAGGGCCGCTGTTCTGAGGCCTGTGATGGAACGTCCAGGAAGACTGAAGTGTTGTGCAACCAGTTTTTGTCTATTGCCTTATTTAATGTCTGATTTATGTCCATTTATCCTTTGGCACAAGGTCCAGCCTATATGCCCAAAGTAGAATGTTGAAAGGGCATTGCTGACAGAGGATGGCATGTACCATATTAGAGAATAAGAAAGTGAAAGTCCCTCTAATATTGCTGGCCATTTCCTGAATAGATGTGTCGGCAGAGTTGGTATCTGGGTTTCTGGCAATGTTTTATAACTGTTTTCACATCTGTGTTGTGTGTCCTCCTGTAGGTAAGTAACCGTTTGAATGTCACAGTACAAATAACTGATACAAGGTCATTTTTCACTAGATAGGGTCATAACTGATCAATAATGATACCTGAACCTCCATCAAAAGTATCAGATCTAGGAGGAACCCTAAGCTACCATGTTCTCATGTTTGTTTAATTTTTTGAAATAATGTCTCTTACAAACCATGAGGAGTTGCCACCATTGTGTATGAGGAAACTTTTACAACATTTGCAGAATACTAGAAATGGAGCCAGCAGGGTGAAGTGGTTTGAGTATTAGTCTACGACTCTGGAAACTATGGTTTAAATCCCCACTCAGCCATGAAAACACATTGGGTGGTCTTGGGCAAGTCACATTCTCTCAACCTCAGAAAACCCTGTGATATGTTTGCCTTAGGACCACTATAAATTGTCAATGACTCGAAGGCACACAACAAGAACAACAACAAAGAAATTGACTAAATCCAGCAAAAAATTAGCAGAGGAAAACACTGTGATCAGTGGAATACAGTCAGCCCTTCATTTTCGCAAGGGATCAATTCTGGATACTCCCCCTCATGAAAATGAAAATTCGCAAATATTCAAGTCCCAAAGGCTTGAATGGGGCACGCCCTTGCAGTCTGCAAGAAAGGAGGGACGACTGTATTGGCTTTTTTTTTCTGATTGCACAAGCAACAGCACCTCTATTTTTGTTGTCCACAGGTATGCTACAAATTGTGCAACTAGACCTGCAATTGATCATGCTGCCAGACCCCCACTCTGCCCCGATGCTGGCATTTAATGCTGGTCTGTTTAGGCCCTCAGTGTCCATGAGTGCAATACTCTTTTTGCTAGTAGAATGATGTCACTGGATGCCAGCCAAAGTGTTTTGTTCCACGTCACTCACTGAGTTAAAGCAATCTGGAAGAATGTGCTACAGCCTATCAATATGGGTTTAACTCAATTCTGTTACTAAGGGGCAAAACAGACCACCCAAAACTGCCAGATTGGGGCCACTGTAGAGCCGTGCGCTGCAGCGTCATAGCAACTGCACGCCACAACCCCAATCCAGCTATTTGCCAGTGCAAGTTGGCTTTTCTGTCACCGCCACAGCTTTGCAGCGCTCCTGTGGTGTGCACCATCTAAATGGCGCACCACCAGAGCACCGCAAATATGCTACCATGTAAATGCCTAAGCAGCTTCATGGCAGCTTCCTGCAAGCTTGGGGACATGTGTAATCTAAACAGCAGTCACTGGGAAGCCAGGTTTTTATGCTGATCTGTTCTGGCCCCAAGTGTCATCTTATAGACAACCTAATAGAAACTATATGTTTGACTACTCTCTGCTCCCTTTCCAGAGATGATACTATGATACGCCATGGTACATGATACATAGGAGATTATCACATGCCCAAATAAAGTAACCTATCCCTGACATGATAAGGTCGTGTCATGGGTTACTATTGGATATTATTGCACCCTAAAATGACACCGGTGCCACTGAGCAACTACAACCTGTCTCCCAGCCACACTGAGCTGGCCAATTTTCAAGAATAGGAAGCTTCCAGTTTGAAAATTGGCTGCCTCAGCATGGCTAGGAGATGAGTTGTAATTGCCCAGCAGCAGCGCCAATGTTTTAGGGTGCAATAATATCTGATAGCAACCCGTAATGTGACCTTATCCCATTGGGGATAGGTTGCTTTATTTGGGTGTGCGATAATCTCCTAAATTGCACAGCTAGGTTTACATGGGACATGGCAGAAACATAAACCTCTTACTCTTTCTGACTTTCTTCTTCATCACTCCTACTAACAGTGAACTTAGGAAGTGAATGTTTATAAGACTGGTGTCAAGACAAGGTCACTGAGAGAAGTATAGTCAAAGGAATGTAGAATT
Source organism: Phrynosoma platyrhinos (assembly GCA_020142125.1). Classification (NCBI taxonomy): domain Eukaryota; kingdom Metazoa; phylum Chordata; class Lepidosauria; order Squamata; family Phrynosomatidae; genus Phrynosoma; species Phrynosoma platyrhinos. The sequence goes on along the minus strand of CM034701.1, from coordinate 311,618,843 downwards.
TTGCAAAACAAGAAAATCTTCAAAACAGAAAATCAAGGGTCTAGGGAGGTGTGTGTGTGTGTGAGAGAGAGAGCAGATAGGGATGGAATAGAGTATCATGGACAATCATGACACTTGGTTGTGAATACTTTAAGAGATGCACAGCAACATTTCATTGAAGGCCTACTTCTTATATTTTGGATTTCTGAAGTCAAATCTATTTGCAGATACTGTATATACTTGACTATAAGTCAACCTCATGTATAAGTCGAGGGCAGGTTTTCAGGCCAAAATTATGGATTTTGCCATGACCTGTGGATAAGTTGAGGGTAAAACTTGGACGCTCCTTCAGTGTGTGTATGTGTGCATAGAGCAAAAGAGACTCTAACTGAGGCTTTTTATTTCAACTTTGGTTTCAGCCTTCACCCAGACAGTGATGACCAGTGGGGGCAGGAGAGGGTCTCTGTTTGTTTGTTTAAAAGCAATCAATCACTCAGGACTCTTTCTGCTTGGCTCAAGAGAAAAAGAAACTATGGCCCTAAGCAGATGGCTTAAAGGGCTGTCTTAGGGGCAGGGAAGGGGAGGGGCAGCCGCACGATCAGCGCCCCAACCCCTTCCCCAGGTCGTCCTTGGAGCAGCCGGCTCTCTGCATGGCCAGCGCTCCGAGGAGGACCTCCCACCGCAGCATTTGCACGCGCTGCAGCAGAAGAGTCAGCGAAGGTGCACCGCAGCCTTTTGCGGCACACCGTCATCAACTTGTGAAAGGAGCGCCAATTTAGCGCTCCTTTCAGGGGCGGTGAAGCTGTGCCGCAGGACCGAGGTGTGGGGATGCCTCAGTCCTGCAGCGCAGCTTCCTGGGGCGGCCCATCTTCCCCCCTATCTTTGCACTGCATGGGGAAATCTGAAAGAGCTGCAATCAAATTACCATAGTGACCCTTAAATAAGTCAACCTGGGATTTTGGGGTCAAATTTTGGGCATAAATTTTTAGACTTACAGACAAGCATATATGGTAATCTAACCATAAAAAATGAAAATGGAACTCTTTATTTGCACAAAAAATGTAGTTGTGCAAGAACAAAACCAAAAGAAAAACAAAACGACCCCCCACCCCCAAACCCATGTGTCTTTCTTCTGGAATATTTCAATTTTAATGCAGTGAAAGAAGTGCATGAAAGTCTGGCTATTCTGTTATTCCTTGCTTTGACTGAGGAATGGATAATAGAGAATATTTCCATCCTTATTTCAGGGTAAGATTGAAGCCTTAACTGGCTAGGACTCATGATTCAGCTGGGTTGCAGTCACCCGGTGGCAGCAGCGGCAATTTAAATGTGATAAAATCAACTAGTAATCCGAAATATGACTGTATCACGCTATTTGGTAATGCGATAATCTCCTCTCTGTTTCACTTTCTTTCAAACCGTCCACATTTAATCTTGTTTCCATTCATAGGTTTTTCTTCCAATCATCCTTCTACATGAAGGCCAATGACTTACAAACACTGAAGCATGCTAGAAATCATAATTAAAAAGTAAATGGACAATAGTTATGTCTATCTCCCTTGCATAAGAGCGCATTAAATCCAGTGGGACTTTCTTTCCAAGCAAGTCCACATAAGATTGCATCTTAAGAGCCTTCCTGTACCTGCACCTGTATGTTATATCAATAGTGAAATATTTTGAGCCTCCCTGACATTATTGGCTAAGCTTAACAGTTTTCTTGTTTCAGTGCTATTTACCTGGAGAAGAAGAAAACAAACATATTCATTTCCATGCATTCCCCACTCACCCAGCAGCCTATTGCATTATCCTTTTGGCTTGTTTTTAAATTAACTACCGTTGCCCTCAAGGCTGCTGTTAATTAAAAGAGGATTTTAAAAGAATCCTTCAGGAATATTGCAAACTCCTGAAACATCTCATTTTTAAAAGATGACTTCAAAAAATGTTCAGTGATTATTATCTGTGGCTGTGGCATCCTGTAGCTAACTTTATGCAGACATGAGGCTTCTTTATAGCATGAACTTCTCTTGATGTTTTATTAACACATTTTTTCTCTGTCAAGAGTGTAATAGAATCCTATTTTCTACCTGAAACCAATGCTCTGAGGTATTTTCAATGCTCTGGAAAAATGAAAAGAACAAACAGAGAAGAACAGTTTGCTTCTGGGTGAAGTATCTAGCTTGTGTTTGGAAACAATGAGGAAAAATTCAAAGCCTTTCAGAATTTAAAAAGCACTGGTAAAAGTCTTCAGTAAATGATTTCAAAATTTCAGACTGTAGCTCAATGCTACTTTGAATGTTGATATTTCAGTATAAGATCACTATAACCCTTTTCATATAAAAATAGCACAAACAAGAGTCTAGTTTTTTTTTTTAAAACCCCTACTTCCACTGCTGAAGCTACAGCTAACTGCCACCTACCTGATAATCACCATACCTGATAATGTTGGGAACAGTAAAGCTATTAGACAGATGCCCATTACAGAAATGTATACCAAATATGCACTTCTATCTTGCAAAGCCTGTGGAAACGTGTGGTTTCTCCACAGATGCCTGTTTGAAATGTACAGAATTCCTCAAATGATCACTACACTAGTCCCTCCCCATTCACGGACTTGGAGTCCATGGTCTCGGTCCTTCATGAACCAGCAAGCAGGGAGGGATAAAATGGCATGTGTGCCCACAGCGCACATGTGGGACCACGTGCGGGAGCATGTGGCCATTGAAAAAAAAATGGGCCCCCAATATTTGCAAATTTTCCCATTTGTGAGGTGATGGTCCTGGAACAGATCCACCATGAATTGGAAGAGACTACTGTATATTATAGAGCTCTGAGAGAGGTTTAATTCCTTTTCAGTGTATGTCTATATGACTGCTCCTTTAAGTGATGTTTCCTTAGTATATTATGCTCCAATATGATGTAAGATGTTTGACTCCTTTCATTCAATGTAAAGATTAGGATATGAATTTGCCTAGACTGAGAAATCTACATTCATCCCAAGAGTACCCATGCATGTGTGTGTGTAAATGATTTGCTATTGTAAATAAAATATTAAAGCCAAAAAACAACACTGAATTATTCATAAACAGAATAGATTTTTTAAAAATACGCTTTGAACTTATTTACTTATAAAGTGCATATGCCACCTTTTTGTTAAAATGGCACGAAAGATGGCTACCAATAATGCAAAACAAATAAAAATACAATTAAATTTAAAAAACTGATTAAAAGCACAATTAAAACACATCAGCATTAAATAAAAAACACTTGAAATCTCCTTCAGCAGCATCCTTGCTTAAAGCACTAAAGTTTTGAATGAATAAAATACTTTTTAACTTTCTGTTACAGGGAGAACAAAGTGGAATCCATTTGCAAAGCCACGCCGAGACTTTGACATGCATTTCTGGAGCCTGGGTGTGTCCACGAAGGGAGCTCTCTCTCATGTCACATCAAACATGCTTCTGATGGTGATGGCGTCTCCCAAATTTATTAAAATTTGAGCAACCTCATAAATGCCCAAGTTGTTGTTGATTTTATAGTTCATAGGCAGTAGCTGAAAACAGACTGATGACTAGTGAAAGGAGTTATATGTTCTTTGTTACTAACTCCCAGTCTATAGCATGGTTGCAGCATCTTGAACCAGGTAGAGTTTTTAGAGCAGGGGTAGGCAACCTTTTTGAGCCAGGGGCCAGGTTGCAATTGGGGGGCCTACGCACCATAAATAAATAAATGAATAAATATTTTTTTTAAATTAAAAAATTAAAAAATATGCATGCACACTCTCTCAGCCCCAGAAAAGCCATGGCAAAACCCCTGTGGAGATTTTGCCAAGAAAACCCCAAGAACAAGTAATAACAACAAAAATCAATATCATCATGGTGGGTGGCGGTGGGAGGCGGGGAGATGGTGGTGTCGGCGGTGGGAGGCGGCAGGAGGCAGGGGGGTGTCAGCGGCAGCGGCGGTGGCAGGACCAGCTTGGGACCAGTCCAAAGGCCTTGGGGGGCTGCATCCGGCCTCCGGGCCTTAGGTTGCCTACCCCTGTTCTAAAGACTTGTCAGAGGCAGATCCATATGCAAGAGATTGTTGCTGTTGTGTGTCAAGTTGTTTCCAACTTTTGGCAACCCTAAGGTTAATATATAATGGGGGGTTCACGGCAAGATTTGTTCAAAATACATTTGCCTTTGCGTTCTTCTGAAGCTAAGAGATTGTGACTTGCCTGAGGTCACCCAGTCGGCTTCCATGGCCAAGTGGGGATTTAAAATCTGGTCTCCAGTATTCAAAGCAATATACCACACTGGCTCTCTAATACAAGATATTATAGATGTCTAAATGGAATGTAACAATGGCTGTTGGCACACACTGGCCCAAATGGATAAATGCACTTCTAGCCACTACTAAAACCTAGGCTAAAATACTTAGAGTGAAATCTAGATATACAACCAAAGTACAATCCGAACTGCTTAAGGGATTCCCACATAGCTTGAATCCCTATTCCCTGCCCAGCCTTTGTACTAGCTAGAGCAGAGGTAGGCAACCTGTCCCCTTTAAGGGCCGAGGGACTTC
>CM034701.1:311586840-311606517 GCA_020142125.1 Phrynosoma platyrhinos | reverse complement strand
AGTTTTCAGGAATGGCAGATGTCCTTTAGAATGAGATGGAAGGGAGAATGGTATCTCCTGAAGCCATTTTCCTGGAGTAAATACTATTGAATTCAAAACAATACTTTTCAGTAGATGTATATAAGACTGCACTATAAGTTTCAATCCTAGACCCACTGTTCTGGAGGTAAGTCTTACTGCACTCAGTGGAACCAACTTATGAGGAGATATGGATGGGATTGTGCAGTTAAGGCAACAATTCTGTACAGATTTTTGGGGAGGAGTTGACATCATGGATATCAGTGGGAAGGGTAGCAGGACCAAGTGAGTGAGCATAAGTGAACATCTGTCAATATGGGTATGTACTGTGGGGAAACAAAACAAAGTCTGTAAAGTGTGCTGTGGTGTGTGTGTGTGTGTGTAAAACACCTATGTAGATCTGAATGTAGGCATACATGGTGGGAAAACAAAAGGAACAAACCCATACAGAAGTTGTGGGTTCCACTGCAATGTAGATGGAAATAATCTGAAATAAATGACCACAGTAGATACACCCTTTAAGCAGGCTTGGCTTCATGATAGGAGACCTGTGGCTTATCCTTAAAATTCCAAGTTGGACTAAAAAGGCACATGCAGGTTGAGAAGAACTGAACTGGAACAATAATAATCCATGCTGGAGCTGGGATAGAGTCTCTGATGTAGATTCATCTATTAAGTGCACCTTCGATAGCAGTAAGTAAATACAATAGTCAGACTTGCCTAAATACCCTAAAGGCACCAGATTCTGTCTGATCTTGGAAGCTAAGCAGAGTCATCTCTGATTAGTACTTGGATGGGAGGCTGCCAATGAAAACTTGGAAAACCTGGGAGCGGCAGATCAGGGCCGCGGCAACCACACACTGTGGCCCTGATCCTCCTTTTTGCCACCCCCAAAAGAGTGGCGAAATGCCACTCCTTTTTGGGGTGGCAAAAGGCCACCCTTTGAGCTGCCGCTGCATCTCTTTTGTGCCTTTTTGGCACAGTGTGTGCCCACGCTGTGCCAAAAGAGTACCCTGACACCACGTGCTATGCGGACGGGTGCGCGGTGGAGTCGGGGCAGAGTTGGGGTGGCTGATGTGCGGCTGCCCCACCCCAACTCAACTCCCAGGCCAGCCCTTTTGGCTGGTTTGCATCAGCCCTATATTTCAGAGGAAGGAACCGACAGAACCACCTCTGACTATTCCTTGCCTAAGAAAACTTTATGGGGTTGCTATAAGTTGACAGGCCACGTGAAAGTGCACATGCACACATACAGGCATCAGTGTACACATTTGAATGCAACTGTTAGTCATTAAAATGAAGAATAAATATTCTACATCATCATCCATCTTTGAAACAAAGCATGTGAAAAAAAGGTTCCCTATAAGATGAAGACTTTTCTAGCAGTAGAACTTTAAAACAATACTTTGGCTCACACAATCACATTTTATCAAGCTGGCAGTTACTCCCACCACCATGCTCGATTATGCAGAGTCATTTGGGAATGGTACTTTGAACTGGGGCTGGCCTGGGCAGGAGGAATACAGTGCAGAAAAATTTCCTTTTAGGTTGCAAATCCTGGCACAGATATTTGTTTATTGTTAACTATTCTTGAGTCATCCCCAACCCATGGTGACCCTGTGAATGAGATATCTCTAAGACTGCATCTTCTCCACTGCTTTACTCAGTTCCTGTAATTTCATGACTGTGACTTCCCTGATTGAGTCTATCCATCTGGTGTGTGGTCTTCCTCTCTTTCTACTGCCTTTTATCTTTCCTAACATTATTGTTTTTTCTAGTGAATCATCTCTTCTTGTGATGTGGCCAAAGTATAACAGCCTCAATTTGATCATCTTGGCTTCCAGGGATATTTCTGGCTTTATCTGCTCAAGAACCCATTTGTTTGTCCTCTTGGTTGCCCACAGTATCCTTAACACTCTTCTCCAGAATGGCATCTCAAATAGATTGATTTTCCTCTTATCTGCCTTCTTCACTGTTCAGTTCTCACATCTGTACATGGTGATGGGGAATACAATGGCTTGGAAGATTCTTACTTTAGTGTTTGCTGTATACCTTTGCTTTTTATGATCTTGTCTAGTTCCTTCATTGCTGCCTTCCCCATTCCTAGTCTTCTTTTGATTTCCTAACTGGAGCCTCCATTCTGTTCAATGTTTGATACAAGGTAGGGGAACTCTTTAACTATTTCAGTTTCCTCATGTTTAGGTTGAGTTTGTGTCATTCCTCTGTGATCATTATTTTTGTTTAATTTATATTCATAATTAAGCTTGCCTTTGCACTTTATATTTATATTTTAAATGTATATACATTTTATATTTATATACTTTATATTTATATTTTATATTTGTAGCTAGGTGTTAAAGAGGCCATGTTTCAAGTCAACATATCCACAATTCACAAATTACTTAATGAATGAATAAAAAAATAAGACCATACAAGAATAAAGATTCTTGTGGGGTTGTGACTACTAAGTAAAATTTGAGTTTGTTTGCCAATTTTTACTTGCTTTTAAATTAACCCCCACCCCATTCCTGAACCAAAATAAATGTGGAGAATAATTATTATTTCAGGTAAAACCTTAATTATCTGAAAAGTACCATTGCTCTGTTTAACTTCTGATTTCATCAAGAGTGAAAGAAAATTCAGATTCTGAATCAATCCCATCAAAATTGAGGAAAAGCTGCAATTACAGCCTCTTTCCTTTTTGCACTGGATCTCAATGTGGCCTGTTACTTCAAAGATATATCAGATGAAATTGTGGGCTGTTGAGAGTAAAAGTGTCTGTCATTTGATGAAATTAAATTTCTTACCAATAATTCATGTGGCAACACTGCTTGCATAACATGGAAGGTAATCTGATCTATTTTAGGGTAGAATGTCAAAATCTCCAACACTGTAGCATCATTAAGTTAAAAGTAGTACCCTGGGAGCAAAATGTGATGTAGTTTATTCCAAATGGAGTTGAGGATGCAAAATATGTTTTTAAAAAAGAAAAGAAGATGTCTTTGGTTATTTCTAATTGTGTACTTGCAAATTCTTACTATATTTGATAGTATAAAATTTGTCTATTTAGTAGTTAATGTCTAGGCACCAGTAAAAATGTAAGCTTTATGCTGTAGCCAAAGGAAATATCACCTACAGACAAGCTTGATTCAGTGAAGAGGTTCAACCAAGAAGCTAATCAAGCATGAATAAAATTGCCTGTTGTTTTTTTTAAAGTCCTCTCACCCCACATTCATATTAAAACCTTTGTAAATTAAAGAGAGAGAAAAATCCTTCATAGTGAATCTGAATGGTCATGACACTTGGCATCTCCTTCACATGCAGCAAAAGTCAGGAAGTCAAGAGCTCTTAGTGAAGGTCTTCCCTCCATCTCTACATAGTAATTTACACAAAGAGAGCATACAGTTCAACAGACATTTCAACCAAGTACAATGAAATATGTAAATTGATCCATAAATTGTATGCTGCCTTGCTTTGCAAAGGTCACAGTTTTATTAATATGTATACAGTGATTATAGAACAGAGATTTTAACTCATTATTTTGAAGGAGCAGGTATTGACTCCTGACGAGGATTCTTGTAATTACAAAATGATATGACCTGTCCAGTATATTTATTTTCTGTAGTAATAGTATCTGTCACAATTAACTTTAAAATAATAATTTTCCAACTTGCTCCTTTGGAGCAGATCATTATGGTACTTTCTCTCAGACTGGAAAAGAAAGAGACACCAGTGCTCTCACATGATATATGTCTGAGATCTTTTATCACACATGACTTTTAAACCACCGTGGTAAGAAGAAAGCTTATTAACTTCAGATCACTATATACTGCCCTAAAAAGGTTAGGGAACCATTTAGAATCTGTCATGCCTCTATTTACCTATCACAATCCTGGGTTCTGTTTCCTTCCCATGCCATATAATTCACTTAATTCTGATTAAACTGGCTTAACCCATTCTCCATTACCCTCACCTGCTCTTTTACTTTGCCACTCCTCATAGTAGTACATACTACTGCACACACTTGAGAACTTATTTCAGCACAGACTTATACATGACTGAAATGCTTGGATGTCATCTGCTCCTTCCCCAGTGAGACTTGGCTATTTCACCTTCTAATAGATCCCAATATGGGGAAATAGCCTACTTTTTTTTCTTTTGCTCAATTTCATCCCATTATTTCTAGTTATGTTTTTTTTTCTTGTCATGCCCTCTAATGGCTTTCATTCCAGGGTATGAGTAGAAAATAGCCTTTAATGTTAACTTTACTCCTCCACTCCCCTTCTGCCTTGCAACCTTTCTAAAATACATTGGGCTGGAAGAGAAAGCAACAACTGCAGTCTGCTAGAATGCTATCTGATACCAGCCTACTGCTCAGCTTTCAACCCATAATAATGGGGGAAAGAGTTGAAATAATAAAGGACAACAGCCATGCATTATCTCTGAGCAGAGACCATCTAAAACTCAATTGTGAAAATAGCCCAATCTGGTAAACAGATACTAATCACCTAACTGTAGCATATCTTTAGCATTCTTTAACTTGTCATTAACTTTTCCATTATCACACAATTCAGGCATTATATTCAAAGTCCAGTGTCATTGCATTGTAATTTTGATAAAAACTAGTAGGAGCCTATGTTAGCTGACCCAAGGTTAGTTATCTGCTTGCATTTTTCTACCATAAATGTTTAAGCAAGAATCAATTCAACATATTTAGATTGGAAGCCTGAGGGCAGGGACCTGTCAAATTAACAATTTGTAAGCCATTCGGGGAGTTTTTTACATCTGAAGAGTGGGATATGTCTAAAGAGTAGGATATACTCTAAGTAAAATAAATGTAATATGAACCAGTAAAGTGTATTAGAACTGCAATACATTAACATTCATAATTCGATTTAAAAGAATGTTTGCTGTGGACCATTTCTAGATTCTAGCCATCATTGTTCATAAGTGTGAGAAAAGCTAAACCACTTTAAAAAAATGATAAAAATGAACTTTAATGGCCTTTGCCTTTCACTTACAGATAAGTGAATTCATAATGCCATCGGGCAGAGAGCATTTAAGGATCCCCGCGAATTGACACACTCACCATTACAAATTTCATTATGTGTGTTTGACACACCAGAAGGTGTCAGATCAGATATAAAGTGTTGCTGTTTTCTTCCTGTATTGGCGTATTCTACTCACATGGGCTGTGTGCAGAATGGAAATTTATATAGCAACTCCAAAGGAGGGTGACTAAAATGGTGAAAAGTCTGGAAACCAAGCCCTATGAGGAAAGACTTAGGAGGAATGCAGACCGACACTTTAAGCCAGCCTGGGGGTAGAGTTGGGGTGGGTCAACCACATACCAGCTGCCCTGACTCCACCCTGATGCCGTGTGCCCATCCTCATGGCACGTAGCATCAGGGCGCCCTCTTGACACAGCATGCATACACGCTGCACCAAAGGGGCGCAAAAGAGCTGCTGTGGTGGCTCAAAGGGTAACTTTTTGCTGCCCCCAAAAGGAGCAGCATTTGCCCATTCTTTTGGGGGCAGCAAAAAGGAGGATCGGGGCCGCAGTGTGGTTGCCGCAGTCCCAATCCGCTATTTCCAGGGGCGTCCCAGAGCTGCCCCTTACGGGCCATGTGCATCGGCCCTTAGAAAGTTGGATATGTTTAGTCTAGAGAAGCGAAGCTTAAGAGGCGATATTATAGTCCTGTTTAAATATTTGAAGGTTATATTGAGGATGGAGCAAGCTTGTTTTCTGCTGCTCCAGAGAACAGGACCTGAAACAATGGATGCAAGCTACAAGAAAAAAGATTCCACTTCAACAGTAGGAATATCTTCCTGACAGTAAGAGCTGTTTGACAGCAGAACACAGTGCCTTGGGAATTGGTGGACTCTCCTTATCTAGAGGCTTTTAAAAAGAGGATGGATGGCCATCTATAAGGGGTGCTTTGATTATGAGTTCCTGCATGGCAGGGGATTGGACAAAATTGCCCTTGGTGTCTCTTCTAACTCTATGATTCTATGATTTGCCAAGTATCAAAATGTATTTTTAGACAGCTGAAGCTGAGTTAACTGAGACCATGTCTGCATCAACACTATAGAATTAATGCAGTATGATACAGCTTTAACAGTCATGGCTCAATGCTACAGAATTCTGTGATTTGTAGTTTTGTGGAATATTTAGCCTTCTCTGCCAGGAGTGCTGGTGCCACAACAAAGTACAAATCCCAGAATTCCATAGGATAATACCTTGACAGTTAAAGCAGTGTCAAACTGCATTAATCCTGCAGTGTAGTAGCAACTTATGTGTTTTTTTCAGCTCACACATTCCAATACTCATGATTTGAATAGATGACTACCAAGAATAAAGCAAGTGGGGAAAATCAACATGTGAACTACTACATATACTTGAATATAAGTTGACCTCATGTATAAGTCAATCCAAAATTATGGATTTTGATATGACCCACTAATAAGGGGCATGTAAGCAAGCATCAGAAAGGAAAACAATGCCAAAGAATTTATAAAATTCCAGCAGGCATAACTGTACTCACCCTAAAAGCTGGATGGATGAGGGAATAGAGGGAGGTCAGAGCTTCCAGGATAGATTATGCCCTTGCCTTTCACCAGGGGATGATTCCTTTTCTAAATTAAGAGTTAAAGTACAGCATTGACATTGACCCATGGATAAGTCAACTCAGGTTTTGGGGAGTAATTTCTTTACTAAAATTTCTAGACTTTTCATGGGTTAGCATAAAGGTCATTTCTTAGAATGATCAGAAAATTACAGTAATGCATTTCTAATCACACTTTGGGACAGCACTATCTCTCCCAACCTGGAAAACATAATCATCTGGCTCTGCAGTTCCCATAATTCCTAGAAGTTTCTTTCCTGTTATTTTGACTAGAAGCAAAATGAAACAAACAAACAAACAAAACAGGGCTAAATGTTCTATATAGAATAGATTCTTTGATATGTTTGGGACTTACATTAGTTGTGATTAATAAGTCCTACTCATGCCAGTGGGTTTTCTTGAGGTATGTTGTTGCTAGAATTAGATGTAGTGTCTAGAATCTCACACAATTTTTCCCATTCTTCTTGCCACTAAATATTAGATGCCCTGCCCTATCCTGCTCAAACTCCTGTTTCTTCGTTATCCACAAAAAAGTTAAGTCCCTTGATGAGATTATTGGGCATATGTTTGAATCCACATATGGTGAATGCACATGCACTGGAGTAGAGTCAATAGGGGAAAATAGGGTGTGGTTTAATGAAGTTCACATAATCCATTCTCTGACCTCCTCCATCATGCTCTCATTGTAACCATCTTAAAGGGCAGCTAAGGGTGCTATCATAACAAGCAAGTGAGCTGGGCTCCCTCTACTTGAAGTATTACCAACCTCCCCAAAAAAAAACCCAACAAAAGTGATGGGTGTGCTATGAAAGTGCTTGGGTCCTACTTTTGTGGGGTATGTGAAACTGCCCCACCGTAGCCCTCAAATGGTTTCTCCTTTGGTCTCCAGTTGCACATACTGATTTTATGGTCTTTTCTTTGCTTCCCCCCCCCCCCCAACTTCAATTGCAATCTGAGCCATTCTTGGATCCCATTTCTCCAGCAAGTTTTCTGCTGTGTGGCATAAGGTCACTATTATTATTATTATTATTATTATTATTATTATTATTTTGGTGGGAGGAAGAGATAATTAGACTTGGTGGTCAATAGATTTATCAAATGTGCAGCATGAAGCGACAACAAACTTCCCTGAATGAGTGACCATGGCTCTAGGCCAGAATACAATAAACACGTCTAGAAATTAAAACACATTTTTGTATGTGTGTGTTTCACAGATGCTATAGTTTTTGGTATGCATTGTTTTAGCAGCTTGTTTAGTTTTCTGGTGTATTTCTTTATATTTAAGGACTCAGCAAGCTATAGGTATTCCTCCCCAAAAAACAAATTAATATCAAAAGAAGAATGTGGGCTTATGCTGATAACATAGCTTGATGAAAGATAAAATGAATCAAAGATTTTATGTAAATTGTCTGCAACTGTATTTACCTAACCAATGCAAATCAGCTATCTGCTTTTGACAAGAAGGATTAGAGCTGTCCACATTGATGAGAAAAACATATTTTTGCTTCATAAAATATAGTTGTTGATTTTTTTTTAAAAAATAAAACACATTGAGAAAACTGCTAAGTGATTTATGACTACTTTAGCTGCAAGTTGTGCTACTGCAAATGTCAATTTTCCTTTTCCTTTTTGGGGATTGTGCTAGATGGGGGGGGGGGGAGGCAACACAAACAATGTTTTCTCTTTCCACTGGCATATTATGTATTTTATCACCCAGTGGCTTTTTGTAATAACTGTTACTGAAAGGGCTAATTTAAGATCTAAATTTATTTTAATTAGGCTTTGTAATGCTGCAGCAGATGTTAGTCTGTTTAAAGACAAACTTGCACTTGCTAAGAATTTCAATGAAGCTCCAGTTTAGATTCCGCATTAGAAGAGAACTAGAAAATAGAAGGAAGATATATTAGGACTGGGGCAGAGTGGGGGGGTGGGAGTGAGGTGGAGAAAATAGTAAAAGAAGAAAGAGGGAAAGCTCATGGAAAAAAAGCTAAGATTTTTTTCATTTGTTAGACATGCCCTGTTATCAGCTCAGTACTGTAAAAATGGGGTCGCAGTGCAGTATTAATAACCGCCAGTTCTTGTTAACTACTATGGAACACTAGATAACCTTACTGTGAATCTATATCTAGATCTTAGGCAGCAGAGTAATGAGTCCCAGTGGAATGAAAGCACCAGCCTTCTTTGTTATAGCTATTGATCTCCTGTAGAATCCTGATGTGATTTAGATAAGAGAGGAAGAGATTATAGCATTGATTATTCTATTTAGGAGTCAGACAGACTAAAGTTAGGTACAATACAAATACACACACACACACATACACATACACACTTCATCATTCCTTGTCTTTTCTTCACAGTTCAAGGGAACACAAGGTGTCACAGAAATAGACAGGGGGCATATTTCTTGGTAAGCATGGAGCCAAGCACTTTGATGTGATGAAAGAATGGCATTCCCCCCCCCCATCCTACTCTCCTTTTTTTTTTTTTTTTTTTTTTTTTTTTTTTTGCATAAGTATGGTGCACAACAGAAAGCACTAAATGAATAGGCAGTTTTCTACCCACAGATCTTCCTCTAACAACAAAACATGCATATCTAATGTTGACTGACATTCTCTCCATCCTATTGTGCCAATCCAGTCTGCTGACTTTAGAGGTTCAGTCTTTTGATGAGCTAAGTACAGCAGCTGTTCTGCTTTGGACATTACAAAAACAGCAGAGAATGAGTGCTGTCAGTTTCTCATTGTGAGAAACAGTTTCAAATATGTAAAACAGTATGGCGGCATGGTATGCCAAACACAGAACACTAAACATAGTCCACCAGCATGGTGTTAGCTTTAAACAATTTTGAAGGCCTGCAAAAATTGTACCATACCAAGCCCAAAGAAGACCATCCACCATGAAGAATAGAATTGCTGTATTTCACTCCTTCAACTCAGGGCATCAAATTAGCATATTTTAAAAATTATTTTAAGTTTCCAAATTACTTGTATAATTTTAATTGTTATGTTTTTCTTCCTCTATGTTTCAACTATAATATCATATTTTACAGTTACAACTGATCTGACAGAACCAGTACATATTGAACCATCTGTGCTTGTTCATGGGGTGCCACCACTTTGTTCTTGTTGTGTGCCTTAAAGTTGTTTCCAACCTATGGTGACCCTAAGACAACCTTATAAGGGGGTTTTCTTGGCAAGTTTTTTTTTTCAAAAGAGCTTTGCCATTGCCCTCCCCTGGAGTTGAGAGCATGTGACATAGGACGTTATCACACGTGGGCCAGAAAGTGATAATAAAGTGGAAATGAGGCATTCCGAAAATAAACTGAAAATAAACCTTGATTCCGCAAATGGAATTACCTTAATTGCGAAATTAAAGTAAGTGCATTTAACATTCACACACAAGTGAGAAAAGCCTGTAAATGTACTAGAAATGAGCATCTTGCACATGCGCAGATAGAGGAATGCTCTCTGGAACAATGGGAAAAGCAGGGAAATGCTCCCAAATGCACATTTGGCTATCACATTATGGTAAATGCAAAATTACCTTAATTGCGGATTTGCATTTTCTCGAAACAACCGAATTTCAAAAGATCTCCGTTAACACCAGTTTCTGTCCACTTTCTGTGCAATGTTGTGTGAAAACATGGGGCTCTAATCCAGTTTCTGTTTGGGTTTTGGGTGGATTAACCAGCAGATTTGCCCCCGTGTGATAACGTCCTTACCCAAGCTCTCCAAGTGATTTTCATAGCCAAGTGGGCAATGCTCTTGCTTTACTTTGAAGCTGAGAGAGTGTGACATGCCCAAGTGGGTGTCCATGACTGAGTGGGGAGTCAAATCTTGCTCTCAAGAGTCATAGTCCAATTCATCTCACTCCTCACAATGCTCCCTCTTACTCCCATCCTCACATTATCTGATGCCCTCATGGTGTACCCATCTCTTGTTTCTTGCTCTCCACTATTTACACTGCTCTCTCCCCATTCCCTCCTCCTCCCTCCCTCACCTCACTTTACAATGTTCCTCTCCCTTGCTTCTTACACACTGCCACTCACACCACTGACTCTCCACTCCGTCATGCAAGAAAGGGTAGAGGCAGATTTTCTTTTTGCAGAACTTCACAGAAGAGTGCTTCATATCATGGGCTCTGCAAGGGCTAGTAACCTGCATTTTTGAAAAATCAAAGCTTGGAATCTGGCCCAGATGATATGGGCATTGGGCAGCATTTGCACAAGCCTGGCCAAAGCAGGAAAAATGGCACTTGCCAATTACTGAACAACCTTCCCTCTCACAAAGCGAGATTCCAAGCTTTCATTTTTCAAAAATGCAGGTTACTAGCCCTTGCAGAGCCCATGATATGAAGCACTCTTCTGTGAAGTTCTGCAAAAAGAAAATCTGCCTCTACCCTTTCTTGCATGAGGGAGTGGAGAGTCAGTGGTGTGAGTGGCAGTGTGTAAGAAGCAAGGGAGAGGTGAAGGAGGGAGTAGGAGGGAATAGGGAAAGTCTTTACTGGGTCCCCTAAGAAGGTGCAATAAATGAGATGCGTTTTGTTTGCTTAATCGCAAAAGTCTGCAGGCTAGCTACAACTGCAGTCTATTTCCTGGCCTAATTCCAAGTGCTAAATTCAACCATTAAAGTCTTAAACAGTTTGAGGCTGGGTTACCAAGCATTATTTTAGGCTGGGTTACCTCGCACCCTCCATTATTTACCTATGTACCTCAAGGCCACATTCAGAAACTTTCCTCCTGCCAACTGAGGTAAAATTGATGATCAACATGAGAGAACCTTTCTGACATCTGGCAGGCTATCTGTGGAATGCCCTCCCCAGGAAGGTTCACCTGGTCCCTACATCATGATTTTTTGGGCATTAGATGAAAACTTGTTATTCTCCCAGGAATTTCAACATGTGATTTTAGAGCATTCAGATCTTACCATTAGTTTATCTTACATCTGTTTTCGTTTTTGTTTTATCTTTTATCTACTGTTGTAGTAGTGTGCTTTTCTTTTGTTGTTGGGTTTTATCTTTTCCTGCAGAATAAAAGATTTCAATTATAAATTCAGTTTGGCTTCTCACATTTAGTATGTGGTACATTTCAGTGCTGTTCATTGTCTTTACCCCACAAGTCACTTAGTATTCTTGGGAGGTGATACAAAACAAAGACAGTCACTGCCCTTTAAAGAACAGAGTAAGCAAACAAAATGTAGTTTGGACTAGACTAAGGGTCTCAACTAATTCCATAAGTGATATTTGTTTATTTGAACATCAGCTTTCTGTGTGACATCATAAACTGCTGTGGCAACTCCTTTCCCTTTTAGATTGCTTTGGAAACACTGAAAAATGGCAAGAGGTTTCAGTACCAAATGGGTAGGGATAATATTAAAGAAACCAAAGTCTAAAAGTACTTTTGCTTGGCACAGACAAAAACAGTTACGTAGATCCTTTGATTCTTTCTCCTGCATCTATCCATCTCACTGGGAACATCACAGAATCAATCATCTCTCATTTCCTTTGATCCTTCTGACATTTTAGTATTTCAGCTAGATATCTATTTTAATGGTAATTATAGTGCTTCTGGGAGTTTGGCAATGAATTCTGAATGTTTGAGAATGAAACTGACACACCGGATAGGTTTCTTCATGTCCAGATAGACCCATGATGCACTTACAAAATTACAGATGGTACTAAAAATGATACAGACAATAACATCTCTCATGTAAATTGAAATGTGTCCTTACCTGGAGGCTTTTTGTAGCAGAACATTGCATCTCTGCCAGTTCCTCTTTTTTCCAGCTTGATTTTCCAAGAAAATATTTATAATATTTTATGTGAGATCTCTAATTAAGATGAAGAATCATTCTCACATTGCTTTTATTAATATAAACATTGAGAGGGCCCTGGAAATGCAATCCTAAGCATGTTTATTCAGATGTAAGCTTTACTGAATCCAATATGACTCACATCCAGATGAATGTATATAGCTGGGATGGTGAACCTATGGCACGTGAAGCCATTTCCTCTGGCATACGGAGGGCAGGGAGGAGTAGGAAGAGGCACTCAACTGTACCTCCTCCTTCCCAGCCATCCCAGGCCTCCAGCTGCATCTCTGGAGGCAGCTGAAGGCTAGGGACTATGTACGGGGAGGAGGAGGAAGAGGTGTGTGCTTGTTCCTCTTCTTTCCCCCAGGCTTTCAGCTGTCTTTGGAGAGGCAGCTGAAGGCCCCGGAGGGTGGGGGGAAGAAATCCCACTCTGGAAGTCCTGCCCCGACCCCAGGTAACACCCGGTGCCAGAAAGCCTTTTAGTTTGGGCACTTGGCTCCTAAAAAGTTTGCTATCACTGGTATATAGGATTGTGGCCTAACAGTGCAATTCTATGAATGTCTGCTTGATAGAAAGTCTCACCAAATTCAGTGAGGCTTACTTCCACTAAGCAGACATAGCAGAGCCTAGATCTGTTTCATCTACTATCTATTTCTGTTTACATAATACTAAAGTAGAGTGGGAAATTTTGCAGAGGAGACAGACCATATTTAACTCTTCCCCACAACCTACTGAAGATTTATCCTGCCACATTACTGAATTTCAGTGACAATGGCCTGTCAAAACAAGATATACAGGGAGTGTAAACCTTATTTAAAGTGAAATCAAATTCATGGGAGGTCTCAGAAGCACAATTCTGCTTCAAAAATCCCCAAGGTGTACACCTTGTTTTCAAAGAAAATTGCGGGAGGTACTGTCTGTCTGTGTGAGAGTGGATGTGCATGTATGTGAGAAAGAAGAGGATAGAAAAAATGGCCAGGGTACATGCTATTTCCTTCATAGTTGTTGTTCGCTGCTTTCAAGCCTACTTCAACCTATGGTGACCCTGTGAATGAGAGACCTCCATGTCACCATACCATCAACAGCTCTGCTCAGGTCTTAACAGACTCAAGTCCATGGCTTCTCCCACTGTGTTTATCCACCTGGAATGCAGTCCTCTTTTTCTCCTGCTTTCCCTTTTCCTACTGCATCAGGACTATCAAATATTGTGGCACACCCATTTCTTTAAGAGTGAGCCATAGCGTTTTGTGATCTATACAATCAAAGGCTTTGTTCTATAAACCAAAGGCTGGTTTTCTTTTGCAGTTCTTTAGTATGCTCTATTATCCAGCATACGTTTGCAATTTGACCCCTAACCCATGTTAGTTAATCCTCCATGCCCGCCCCCCATGTCTAGGGGACATTTTTAACCTACCCCTGATGCCTGGGGCCACCCTGGGGCCACAAAGAATGCCTTCCTTGCAGCAAAATGAATGCAGGAAATGATCAATTGGTTTTCCATCCCGTTCTCATTTCTAAAAGGCAGCATCTTCTTACAATACCATGTGAGAATCCTGACATGGCAGTATTTGCAAGGCAATGTGATCATCAGGAAAACAATGAATAGGTTATATCCATTGGTGTCGCTCTGTACATGCAAGGCTTCCAACACTGAAGTAAAGCCCCCTTTTGTACTTATCCATGATGTAAAAATCAAAATCAATATCTGTGCTCCGTTTTCCATCAGTGCTTGCTATTACAGGAGAACCAGTAATATTTCAGCTAGTTAGATAGATGCCATAGCAAGAGAAGAGATAGAAGAAAGGAATGAATGCAATGCATTTTGCAAACAGAAACTTTGCTACTTCCTCAATGCAGTATTGAGTCAAGGAAATTTCCTACACCAGTCACTACCTGCACAACCATTGAGACAACAACACTACACCAACTAGCTTTAAAAGAAAATCCATGTGACACAATAAGTCGTTAAAATGTATGTGGCAAAGAAATTGGAAAGTTTAATTATTAATACAACTATTTCACACTTGCATTTAGACTAAAATGTTGTTATTATTTTAAAAGCCTCAAGTTAAATACAACTATGCCAAAATTAATTGGCAAACTGACTAAAAAGGCTTTTAAAATTCACTTATGCTAATTAGACAGTAAGCAAATTTCTCTGCTGAGGAATGTTTCATGTTGTCTGATAATGGGTGGTCCAGTCAAGCAATGTAAATTAATCATCTCCCTAATCCTACTGCAAATTGTGATATTTTTCATGGGGCTAAGGGCCAGTTCACATTGCAAAATTCTTAAGAAGAATTATATGGTTTCATTGCCACATATTAATATGCACTCATATCTATATGAACCAGAAGCTAGCTCTTGGAAAAGAATGTTAAGACTCTGAAGATGGGCTAGACAAATGCTTCAAATATTGCACTATGCAGTCCAGGCATACAAACAAACTGTAATGGCATGATCTGAATTTAAAAATGTGCCAACTGTATGGAGTTATGCATAAGCTTCATGTGCCATCTTAACTGGTATTGTGCTGGTTTATCTTTGAGATTTGCTAGCATAGTCAATAGAAGAGCCACTCCCATAAAAGGCTGGAGAAGGGGCAAAGGGAGCCTAGGGGCATGGCCTCTATGCTGGCAGAAGGTTAAGTTAGGGTTAATATAATCTTAAGAAACTGCCAACATCCCTAGTTTGGAAGGGCACTGGATTCAACACAGCTTCATCTGAGCTAGTATTAGCTCAGTTGACTCTCTGCCACCTTGGTGAATTAGAATTGTGCTTACAGATATTTATTAATTCTATCTATTTAATCTATCTATCTATCTAATACTGGATGAGTAGTGAGGACTCAAGGTAGGCTACAAGCAACTGTAGTTTTTTCAAAATGTGGGGCAGATAAGAAACACACTGATGAAGTTTCTGTCTCCCTCACTGAAAGACTAAACTATAAACTGGTAGCATGCTAAACTATAAACTGGTAGGATATAAACAATCCTTTTTGTAGACCTAGAAATCAGTAGATAGCATAGAAAAGCAGTCTTAGTAGGAGAGTGGCAAAGGCCAAAGCAACAGTTTGTGAAATGGCCCAGAAAGCTCAAGAATTAAAGAGCTGAGGAATTATGTTCAGGGGTAAAAAAAAAAAGCCTACTTGGCAAAACTGGAAACCTTGCTTTAAAGCTCTGATGCTTTTATTACTAAATATGAATATTCATTTCCCAGGAATGATTTGTGTAATGTGATATGTGTAGGCATGCATATGCAATGGAGATAATAGAAGTCTGAATCCTTGAGGAACCATATTTTTAGTTTATCATGTAAAAACTACTAAATAACTGAAATGCTAAAATTTACTGAAAACTAAAGGCGTCAGAAAATGACTGATTCCACAGAGACTATACCAACCACATTATGTATGCAGGTAGAAAGACATAGGGAAGGATCACAAAATACCATGCCTTAAGTTTAATAACCCATTTAATATTGCCTTTCAAATTCCATTTCACGCTCAGTAAAGCAAGAATAACTGAACCTTTCACTGATTTTGGTGTCAGATGAATAGCTTTTGTTTTGAAAGCTCCAGTTACAACGCCTTATCAGAGTCAACAATTAAGGTCTACCACTGGGGTCATATTGATGCTATCCAGTGATGTATTCAAAATCTTGCAAGTGGATTGTTCCAATTACATATATTCATTTTATTTCTTTGGCTTATACTATGCAGCTACATCTCAATGCTGGTTTCAAGGGAATAATGTGCACACTTCATTTCCACTTTCATCCCCATCTTTTTTGTAGCAAGATAGCTGTAAACTGGTGAAACACTGAAACGTCCGTTAGGCAGAGGCAAGGGGAATTCAGTTCACTGTCCTCTTTAGTGATAATGGCAAATATAAAGCAAGATATCTACTTTCATAGCATACTGAAAACTGCTTTATTGGGTTAATTGATGTAGCTGTCCATTAAAGAGGAGACAATAGTACTCCACCCAACTAAGGCCTAGTTCAAGGGATAGGAATTGTGTAGCCTTCCAGATGTGGTGTGGGGACCAAGGAAGGCTTATTGGTGGACTGACAAGGGATTGGGCATCATGGCATTTATGTTTAGGTTTTTATTTATTGTCTAGATTTTTGTATCTAAAGTCACAATGCTGTTCAATTGGTATGGATTGACTGTCATGGTATCAACCCACTTTTGGGCTCATCCTAGTATGTGGGAGACACAACAGATCACCATTCTCATTGTTTAGTCAATTGCTATACAATTCATTAACTGAAGAGGTAATGTGAATGAGCCCATATTTTTAGTTTATAGACTGTTAATTTTAAATCCATTAAATTATGGATTTTGGGGAAGGGAAAGATTAAGCCAGGATATAAAGTACTTATTCTTGACAAAAACATGGAGTATTTTCCAGAGCATTTTATGGGAAGTGACATGGGTTAGGCAGCATTTTTGTTTGCTACATAGTTTCTACCCCTTTGTTCAGCTCACCACAGTTTTCCTCAACCATATATGTTGGCTGCAGTAGCAAACACGACAAGCACAGAAGAAAAGGAGTGAGGGAAATGAAAGAAAGGATCATGCACTTCCTTGTGGCTCAAAAGCACATGGGGAAAGGAACTTGTGCAGAAGATGCTGTTAAAAGAAAGATGGTATAGTGTAGTGGTTCAAGTGATCAACCAGGACACTGGGAGACCAGGATTTGAATCCCCACTCAGCCATGGAAACCTACTGTTGACCTTGGGCAAGTCACACTCTCTCAGCCTCATAGGAGGGTAAGCACAAGCTCCCGCTAAATAAGTTCTGCCAAGAAAACCTCTAGTAAAAACTAGGATTGAGGGCATAATTTTAGGATGGCCATAAGTGTGGAATGACTTAAAACCACACAACAGCAACAATTCTGTCAAGAAAAGGAAATGAACATGGAAAGGATGGCATGAGAAGGTAGCGATGGAAGTAGAGGAAGAGTCAAACAGAGAAAGAGCAGACAGAATCACAGAGACACATAGAGTAGTAGAAAGGACACACAGGAGAGAGAAAAGACAGACCAGAGTGGCTGAAGAGACAGACCCATAGAGAAACCAGAGTGTAAAACATTAAGAGGTAGAATTCAAAGGCATAGCCAATTGCCGAGCAGAGGGGCGGGTTCTAAATAAAACTTATTATTATTATTATTATTCCACTGTTCTCTTTCCATTTGTCTCAAAGGTGCTACAAGATCCCTTCACAAACATAAGAGGGAGGAAAAACAGAGAGATAAGAGGAAGAATGCATAAGGCACCAGAAAAGGAAACACAAGGGCAACAGAGGAATTTGAAGACATAAAGAAGGATTTGAAGAGGTCTTTTGACAGTTGGTTTGTCATTAGTTGGTTTCAACACTGCACAATCACACCAGCTCAATAGCAGTTTCATTGCCATGGCTTTCCCCTATGGAACCCTGGCATTGGTAGCTTGGGAAAGTATTTAAAAGTCTCTGCTAAAAAATAGTATCTCACCAGACTACCAAATTCAGAATGCCACAGAATGGGGTTATGGAAGTTAAAGCAGTACCAAACTACTATAATTGTGTAGTGTGGATACATATTTTTGTTCTTAATAAGTTTTTTTAAGAATTGTTGTTGTGGCGTATTATTGATGAAGATGATGTGGTCTGGTATAGTTGAGGGGGTGGATCTGGCTTATTATTTGTATGTTTTATTGCATACATCCTCTGTGTATGTGTGTGTGTGTGTTTTCTCTTTTTATGACCCATCATTCCCTTGCAGTGGGTGTGTGGGTGAGAAATGGAGCTTCTCAGAATTCACACAGCTGTTTCCTTTTATCTCACACTCAAATTAGAGTGGTGGGTGTAGAATGAAATTGTGAATGGGATTTTCCACCTGTATTCCTGTATTCCTTCAATATTTTAATACAATAACATACTAAAATAAATGTCCTCTATTACTCTTGGGTTTTAAAGCTTTTTTAAAAGAGTGTAAATGTAGCCATTTAATTAACTTTCCTATCTCTGTATTATTTTATTAGTGCTTATTGATATAATTAACAAAGGAAAAAACATGCTTTTGGTTATAAACACCAGTTCAGAAACAGAACAGGGAAAAGAATATTCCACACTGATCACACTGTTTGTATTCAAGTATAAATTTATCACTTCTATGCTCTAGCACCACAATAGTATAATTCTTTATCCATCTACATAGTTTTCAAAAATTTAAAGGCAGCAATATTGCAGATATTTATTATCAAATGGGGCTGAATCTTGGGCTTCACCCTCTAATTTTTTGATATTTGTCTGAAATAAAATTATTGTGTATGGATATGTAGGGATATCAGGGAATACATGTATGTTTAAAACATAACTTTATTGGTTTTTGTGTTTAATTACTATTAAGATTTATTAATCTTTGTAATCTAATAATGTCTTGTGTGTCCCTCAATCAATACAGTTTGTGCTAATAAATCTTACTATTGGCAACAACAGTCAATAACTACTTAGTGTTTTCAAAGCAGTAGTATAAAATGATGAACACGTGAAGCATGCTAAATTGTGATGACAATTTTTCTATTTCATATTGACATCCAATTTAATTTGTTCTTCACAAGCCATTTTACTTCATGGACAACATTCTAAGTTCATAGTTCAAACAACATGTGGCTATTCAATAACATTAATAATATTACTAATTACTAATAGAGCTATACATATTATTAAAATATGACCACACCCACCACTAAAAGAATAAAAATAACAATAGTGGTGTGCTTTTCCTGTTTTTTTTCCCCCTATCCAGTATACAACCTTTTTGTTACTAAAAACTGGATAGTTTTTACTAGGACATCTAGGCATTTGGTTTTCCAGAGTGACAAAAGAAGGGGCAGAGAAGAGATAAAGTTCTAAACATTCAAGATATCTTAAATATGTACTTATAGACCTCTCAAAGGAACTGCAGTCCTGCAGAGAGTCACTGGTAGAACATATGTAAGGGTTGTTGTCTCTTTCCTGAAGTTCCATGCACTTGCTCCCAACCCTCTGTTTTGGAATGTTCCCAGCCTTCTGCAGCAGATTTTTAGGGGGAATAAAGAAATACAGAAGGCGAGAAGAATTGGTAAAGATCACTCTTGCATTTTGTCCAAAAGGAGCCTCTCATGACCAGAGTCCAATTGCAGTAACTTGTCCAGGGGGGGATGCATTGAGAAGTTTCCTTACGGATATTATCAATG
>CM034701.1:311564967-311586740 GCA_020142125.1 Phrynosoma platyrhinos | reverse complement strand
CAGGGACCGCCTTCTCCCATACAATCCTCCCCGCACTCTCTGGTCCTCCGAGAGGAACTTGCTGCAAACCCAAAAATCGAGACTTGTGGCTACCTCCCGGGGGGCTTTTTCAGTCGTTGCCCCTAGACTCTGGAACGACCTGCCGGACGAGATCCGTCAGCTAACATCACTTGACAGCTTCAAAAAAGCTGTCAAGACGGATCTCTTCCAGCAGGCCTTTCCAGACTAATTACCCCGGCCTCGGGTAAAAATAACCCTCCCCACTGATCCTTAGGTGGCCCCATCATCGATGGTTAGGATTACTGTGGCTGGGCGCATACTCTGGGTTTAGTATCTAATTTCAGTTGTTTTATCATTGTGAAGGTTATTTTAAAACTTATTTGATTTAATACTGTTTTAAGGGGGGGAGGGGGGTTGCTATATATTATATGTTCTTATGGATATGTACGTTTTATTATTGTAAGCCGCCCAGATTGGTATTCCAGAGGGCGGGGTATAAATAAATTTTATTATTATTTTATTTATTATTGATGACACCCAACTCTATCTCTCCTTCTCATCTGATTCCAAGGAAGCTGTCTCTGTACTGAACCAGTGTCTGCTGTCAGTAATGGACTAGATGAGGGCAAACAAACTGAAGCTTAATCCAGATAAGACAGATGTGCTCCTGGTTAGCTGTAAGGCAGATCAGGGAATTGAGGCTTTGCCTGTGCTGGATGGGGTTACACTCCCCCTGAAATCTCAGGCTCACAGCTTGGGCGTGCTCTTGGACTCCACTCTGAGCCTGGATGCCAAGGTCTCAGCAGTGGCCAGGAGTGCATTTGCACAGCTTAAACTTGTGCACCAGCTGCACACATTCCTTGAGATGTCAGATCTGGCTACGGTGACACATGCCTTGATTACATTACATTTGGACTACTGCAATGCACTCTACATGGGGCTGCCTTTCGAAACTAACTAGAAACTTCAGCGGGTTCAAAATGCTGGTGCCAGAATGATGACTGGGGCCAATTACAGGAAGCATATAACTCCCTCGTTAAAACAACCCCACTGGCTACCTGTTTGTTTCCAGGCACAATTCAAAGTGCTAGTCATGACCTATAAACCCCTACATTGCTTGGGTCCAAACTATTTGAGAGACTGTATCTCCCCATATGAACCTGCAAGAGCCTAAGATCTGCAGGAGAAGGCTTTCTCTTGGTCCCACAAAGATCATAGGCTCAGTGGCAGCTTCCACCCTCTGGAATGCCCTTCCTGGGGAGGCTAGGCTGGCCCCCTCACTGCTGGCCTTTTGCCGGCAAGTAAAAATTGCATTGCAGAGGGGCAGGATATAAATAAAAATTATTATTATTATTATTATTATTATTATTATTATTATTATTATTAAAACATTTTTATGACAGCAGTCTTTCTGTATATAATGCATAACAGGGTGGTTTTATGGAACAGGTGGGTTTTTAGTCTGTTTTTAATTTATATATATTTTATGTGATTTTGTATTATATTTTATGTGCTGTATATTTTATGTGATTTTATGTGTGATTTTATACACAGACATTTTAATTGTTTTGCATTTTATTGCAATTTTAAAGGTTTTATCTGTGAGCCATCTTGGGTCTCTCTGGGGGAAAAGGCAGTTAAAAACGAAATAAATAAAAATAAATAAATACCAGTGCCTACCTCATTAAGTGAGTCTAATCGTTCAGATGGTTGGGAGGCTCTGATGGGAGGAGACATAATAAATCGAGCTCTCAGGGGTCCACCTCCATGCTTTCCTTCATTGTTTTTGTTAGTGGCCTTCAAGTAACTTATGGTGACCCTATGAATGAGAGACCTTCAAGTCACCCTACCATCAATAGCCCTGCTCAGGTCTTTCAGAGTCAGGGCAATGGCTTCCAAGATTGAGTTTATCCATTTAGAATGCAGACTTTCTCTTTCCCTATTGCCTTCTACTTTACTAAAAAATATTGTCTTTTCTAGTGAGTCAAATCTTCTCATGGTATGGCCAAAATAATCTTGACTTCTAGGAAGAGTTCAGGCCTGATTTGTTCTAGGACCCATTTGTTTATCTTTTTTAGAAGTCAATGATATCCTCAGAATTCTTTTCCAGCACCACATCTCAAATGAGCTGATTTTCTTAT
The DNA here is from genome assembly GCA_020142125.1 of Phrynosoma platyrhinos. Classification (NCBI taxonomy): domain Eukaryota; kingdom Metazoa; phylum Chordata; class Lepidosauria; order Squamata; family Phrynosomatidae; genus Phrynosoma; species Phrynosoma platyrhinos. Next base: position 311,584,599 of record CM034701.1, on the reverse strand, counting down.
CAGCTTTTTTCATTATCCAGCTTTCACAGTCTTACCTAGAAATGAGAAATACAATGACATAGACCATCCTAACTTTAGTATTCAGTGATATGTCTTTATACTTCAGTATCTTGTCTAGTTCCTTCATAGCTGCCCTTCAGAGGTTCTAGTCTTCTTCTAATTTCTTGGCTGCAGTCTCTACTCTGATTAATGTTTAAGCCAAGGTATGGAAAATCTTGAGAATCTTAAGACAACTTTTAAGAAAGTGCTCCTTCCTATCCAACCCCTATTAGAGTTACCAAAATTTCTTCCTCTTAATTGGATATATACTTCTAATGACCGATATTTCCTATACCATATCAAACTTCTTGCCAGTATTTTGCCTTACATTACCGTTTTTTAAAAACTCTCTATTTTGGCACACCAGAGCCCATAAACACTGGTATAGACACTATTTTACCATGTCAGAATATAAGCCACACCTCACATATATGTAACATAAACAGAAGTACTTGCTCATAACCAAACATCTCAGCAAGCCATCAGCTATACTGACATCACCACTCAAACTCCCTTGACATTCCTTGATCTCTCATGCCATTTCTCAAAAATATTTCTTTATAGCCAGCTCCATCAAGTTCATCCTTAATTTTACAGTGTATTTCATTGCTTAGAATTTTAAATAAATGTGTTGTATTTAATTAAAAGCATCCAACTATATGTAATCTCACCTAGGATCTATATGCTTCACCAAATTAGAAGGTATTTTATACACCCAAACAATCACACACACATATTTTAAAAATTGACTGTTTATCTGTTGCCAAGATTGGATGCTGCCAACAAAACATAAGTTACATCAAGTAATTTAATTCAGTTTCCATTGTGCTGCACAACAATACTCTATGGAAGTCAATATTATAATGGGGAAACTGGAGTAATTACCATCGCCCTAATGTTCCTATTTAAATGCATGAAAAACTGATTAGCTAAAGGAGACCCTATGTGTATCTGTATATATATAGCAGAAATGGCACCAACGTAATATTTATGTTAATGACATTCCATATTATACCAGAGGTTAAAGGTTACAGAAGCAGTTTTCACCAATAATACGCATACCAACATTCTTCCAGAAACAAAAAATGCCATACATGAAATACACAATGAATGGTAAAGGTTTTTTCCCCTGGTCTTAGTGACAGCAGGCAGTGTTAATATTTCTGTTAATTTATTATATTTTTCATAGCACTTTCGGTGATGCATATCACATAAGTCAATATTTTGCAATGGCTATTTCATTTAAACATGGGAAGAGAGGATGAGACTGGACAATGGATAGTGACAATAGAGACTGGGCAATGGATAGAGACTGGAAAATGGATAGTGTTGGTAGAACACTGGGAAGCCAATTGGGGGGAAATGTAAGTGTGTGTGTGTGTGTATTTAAATTAAATAAACAAAGTAAACCTCACATTCAAGAAAAGGAGGAGAAGATTGGCAAGCTGTTAATATCTTTGTACTTTAGGTTTTTGTCTAGTTCTTTCATAGCCAGTAGGATCATTGTGGGTTAATGGCAGAGAAGAAGTTACTGCTCATGAGCAGATGGAGGCATTGGAGTTATAAAATTAACATCTGATGGTTTGCTGATTAAATCCTAATAATTAAGAATTGGCAAGCTGTTAATATATGAGACCTGGGGAAATGAGGAGGTATTGTGGCCATTTTTACTCTCTCTTCCCCTCTCTGTCTTTCTGTTTCTGTTTTGACTTATAAGCTTATCGCACTGTGTTCTCGGAATATAACGAATATGTGATGTGAACAGAATGGAATGTATTTTGTTGCATGGTATGATCCTCATTGAGTTCCCATTCTGTGCTCTGACAGTCCCTATTTTTGTAGATTGAATTGTGTTGTGTTTACAAGAAAAAACAATGAATGCTCGCTACCCAAACCTCTGGGTAGCATTCTTTCCAATACAGACATAGAGGTTTTCACAACAGTGAGCATGCACCAATGAGGGACGGCTGAGGAACTGCTTTAGCGCTGGTACTGATACAACAGTAAATGCAGTACAATAATATGTGTTCTCATAATGTTACTATCCCATTATCAATAGTTTAATCCGGTAACACCCGTTCCCATATTGTTATGTTCCAGGGACTCGATGGGAACGTTACAGGTACTAGTGAGATAAACTTATTAGTTCTGGCCTCTTCCACAGGCTAGGACAGGGATCATTTTTAAACAACATATAACAAAGAAAAGGGCAACTTGTTTCCTTCTTATCTCTCTTTTTGCCAGTTTTCACTGATTCAGTCCTCCACCACTCCATTCAAGAAGGATCACCACAAATGTCTCTTGTCTACTTTACCTCTCCTTCCCTTTTGCCTTTCATCTCTCTTTTGAGTGAAGCCTGCCATAAACAATGTTTTGGCTCCCAAAAAAGAGAACTGAAGCTCTTAATTTAAACCAGACATGACAGCTCTTCTAATAAAAGAGAACATCAAACAGAGGACTGTCTTCCACCAACTCTTCAAAGAGAGGAAGAAATGAACCAGAAATTATCACAGGAGGACAGTGTGAGAAGCTTTAGAAATGTTAGTCTATATCATGGAGTGAGTGGGCAAGGTGCAGGGATCAATTTCCCATTGCAGGACCCAATGAGACGGAATGAAGCCCACCCAAATGAGAATAAATGGGTGGGAAGATCAGCAATGCTGGAAGGAGAGAGAGAGAGAGAGAGAGAGAGAGAGAGAACAGTCGTCCTCTCCATTCTTGTGGAGTTCAGGTTTGCAGTTTTGAATAGTCATAGAGGGACGACCTCAGTTAAAATCAATGGTCCGTGTGTCCCCAGGTGTGAGCCCACAGGGACGCACCCCATTCAAGCCTATGGGGCTTGAATATTGTTGAGTCTCTGTTTTTGCTGGGGGAGGGGAATTGTCCAGAATGGATCCCCCATGAAAATGGAGGACCAACTGTATTTTGTGTCTAGGGGAGCATCTACACTGCAGAAACAATGTCATTTTATACCACTTTAACTGCCACATCTCCATCCATAGTTTTCTGAGGCACCATCACTCTTTGGCAGAGATGGCCAAAGACTTTGTAAATCTACAAATCTCAGGATTCCATTGGTGGAACAACAACACTTAAGGTTCAAACTGCATTATTTTGACAGTGCAGATGCACCCTAGTTGTAGCTCAGGGGCCACAAAAACAACCTGGCAAAGTGTAAATCACCCACAGATTGTAACCTGCTGTGAACAGAATGATATTCAGGAGGGAGAAATAAAGATAGGATCAGAATATTTCTAGCAAATAAGTTCCTAGAGAGTAAATCAGAAGACAGTTCACAAGGTTCATATGAAAATAAAGCAGAGGCCTTCAACTTGTTCATCAGCAGTTTAGCATCAGTTAGCAGACTGAGCAGGAACACAGGTCATCTGACAACAGTCTTCCCCACTATGATGAGATGCATTGTATTTCACTTTTGATTATAATAATTATTCCTAAAATTGCTTTATATGTAAAATTATCATGCCCAAATTGATGTCTCCATTTGTCCGTCTTTTTGTTAACACATCCTCATTTTTGGCAGTAGGAAAATAGCCATTCTAGTAATTTCAAACCAATGGCAGCTTGTCTTACAGCAGAATAGAGTCATTGTGTGTGTGGGGTGGGTGGGTTTGAGGTTCACCTGCTATTTAAACTTAATTTCCTTCCCTCATTTTTGTTTCGAAATGTCTTTGTTGCAGAATGTGTTTCAAACATTTAGACTTACACATAGAGAGTGTAAAATAAATAAATGTTTGAGTGTTGGATTAGGACTCTGAAAGACCAGGACTCAAATCTCTTCCTGGCCATGGAAACCCACTGGATGACTTTTGACAAGTCACACTCTCTCAGCCTCTGAGGAAGGCAATGACAAATCCCTCTGGACAAACCTTGCCAAAACACCATGATAGCCATAAATCACCTTAGGTGGCCCTAAATCAGAAATAATTTGAAGACATGCAACAATAACAAAAATAGAGAAAAGTAACATGTATATAGAAAAACAAAAAAGTGGCTTCAAATGTGCATAGAGGCATGTCTCAATGAAGCTAAGGTGACCAAATTGAAAACTGGAGAAGGCCCCTGTAATTTGAATAATGGTGCAGAAGAAGGAATTTCAGGAGGCGCTGCTGGTCACAAAACAAGGTAAAAAGCAATACCTGATGAAATACTTCTCTTGTACAATCATTAGAGGTACAGGAGCCCTCTCCAGTTTTCACCCTGGTAATCGAATGACAACATAATCCTTCAATAAACTCCTTTCCAGAAAAGGCTTCATTATGTCAGTTCTGAGCTCACAGCAACCATAACAATCCAAATACTAAATTTATATTCTGGGCAAGGACAAATTGTTAATGCTTTGGCAAGTAGTTTAGATTTGGCCTGGGGACCATCAGCTATATATTGCTTTGTTACCAGGAGTTGAGAGGAGGGGGAGAAGGAGGATAGATCTAACTGGAAATAAAATGCACTAACATTCTGTGTCCAGTCTGGTTGAGCAACAGACTACACATTTCAAATTAACTTTCAGATTATTAAACTGGTTGGGACAGGCTCTCAGAGTCAATATTTTTCATTTGCACTCATAAGAAACAATGTTTTTTGAATAACACACACTGGTCAAACATTTAATGGAAATATAGGTTTGTTGTTGTTGTTGTTGTTGTTGTGTGCCTTCAAGTCATTTCCAACTTATGTTGACCCTAATGTGAACCTATCATGGGGTTTTCTGAGGCTGAGAGAGTGTGACTTTCCCAAGGTCACCTAGTGGGTTTCCATGGCTGAGCAGTAAACTGAACCCTGATCTTCAGAGTCATAGTCCAACATTCAAAGCACTACACCATGCTCACAAATATGCGATGGTGTTTCTTAAAGCTGTAAGCCCCCTTTTAACAGTTTATGCTGACAGATGGAAATCAACGTATGTTTCAAACTGTCCTAACTTCATCCCACCAAGCACATGTTTTTCACTGCCAGCAACTGATGAGAAATCAGGTATGGCTTTCAGATGAGCATATTTTATGCTGCCATTATGTTCTTTGTGGGGAAAAACAACATCTGTTTCCCCCCTGGTACTATAAGCAAAAAGATTTTGATTTAAGAAATAACATTGTTTTCAATTGGGGTTTGAATTAATTCTTCCTGCAAATTATAGAAGGGCAGGATGAGAATAAAGAGAAAGAAAAGAATAAAAATGAACCTTCAAGACAGCATTCAACATTTTCATAATATAGCTGTTATGTGATATATTCATGAACAATTCATTTTATATTATTATGTTTTTAATTTGTTGCAAACCAAGTAAACCACTTGCTTGCTAATGATGGCTATTTCATGGAGCCATGTAAACACCTACCCAGAGCAAGTATCTTTTCCACTTGGTTTTTACTGTGAATCCAGACCTGTTTAAGTTATCTGTGTATCATACTCACACATAACCAGACAAAACATAATGACCTCAATTCAACTGTTAGATCCAACTAGTGTTACAGCCATTGAATTAATTGAGAAATGCTAAATCAATGCTTCCATAAACACCACTGACCCACTGGGTGTCCTCTAGTTCCAACTGGTCACTTCTAGGTTCTAGAACACTCTTCCTAAACAGGCTAGGCTGGTCCCTTCCTTTGTGTCCTTCTGGAGGGACGCAGAAACAATTTGTTTTGGCTTGCCTAGCTGCTCATGTGTATGTCATACTGTTTCTATTTGTGGAGTTTTTTTTGTTTAAATAGATAAGTTTTAAAATTAATTTTATTTATATTGCTGTTAGCTGTCCTTGAGTCAGCTCCATCTCATGGCGATCCTGTGGATGAGACATTTCCAAGCCCTCCCCCCCATTCTCTACTGCCCTGCTTAAGACTTATAGATACATTTCAATGACTTCCCTAATGGAGTCTAGACATCTGGTGTGTGGTCTTCCTCTCTTTTTACTGCCCTCCACCTTTCCTAGCATTATTGCCTTTTTGAGTGAGTCATGCCTTCTCGTGATATGGCCAAAGAACGAGAGCCTCAGTTTCATCATCTTGGCTTCAAGGAAGAGTTCTAGTTTGATCTGTTATATGGCCCATTTGTTTGTGTTTTTGGCGGTCCAAGATATCCTCAGTACTCTTCTCCAGCATCACATCTCAAGGTTATTTTTTTTTCTAATCCACTTTGTTCACTGTCCAACTCTCACATCTGTACATGATGATGGGGAATACCATGCTTGGACAATTCTGACTTTAGTGATCAGTTGTATGTCATTACTCTTTAGGGTCAGTCTTCTTGTTTCTTGACTGCAATTGCCATTCTGAACAATATTTCATCCTAGCTATGGGAACTTTTTAACTTTAATTATATTCTAACTTTTTATCTGTTGCTGTTTTAATTGTAATGGCATGAAAAGGTAGGATGATAATGATAACAATAACAGAGCAATAGTAGCTGAATAATCTAGCAATGAGTGAAGATAGGAAACCTTCAGGAGTGAAGATAAGATTCCATACAACACCATACTGTTTGAGCAGCCATTTCATGACTCTAACATCAAAACTACTACATTTTCCCCACCATATCCAAGGTTCAAACTGTATGAGTAAGGGTTTTCTCTCACTTTTATTAATCCCTGCCATTGCTTCATCTCTTGCTAGACACCTTATTGACCATCTGTAAAATTAATTTTCTTTTTTTCCCCTGCTCATGTATCTTAAAATAGGGGACACAACTGCTTCGATACAGGGGTCATTTTCCAGCCCCCTGAACCTCCAGTGTTTGGTGTCATCTTGACCGTATACATGGTGTGGTGCCAATTCTGGTTTAGTTTTGGCAAATATTCTTACTTTTTTTTGTTTATGGTTTTTTGAGGAGTGGGGTGTCAGGGAGCAGCAAAGCATTATCCCAGAAAAATAAATAAATGAGAATTTCAAGGGGGCTTGGGGAATATCCTGGAGGGGCTTCAGGGACTGCAAAAGAGAGGTTGGGCCATGTGTAGCTCACAGGCTGCACTTTCCTCCTCCCCACCTTAAGATGTCCTAAGGAAATACTGTCAGTGACCAAGAAATGTCCTGACCACAATTCAGTGAGTCAGGGGGACGGGGCGGGGGACACACAAATAAGAATTTAATTATTAGGATCTAATCAGCAAACCATCAGATGTTAATTTTATAACTCCAATGCCTCCATTTTCTCATTAGCAGTAACTTCTTCTCCCCCATTAACCCACAGTGATCCTACTGGCTATGAAAGAACTAGATAAAAACGTAAAGTACAAAGATATACAGCTGAACATGAAAGTCAGAATTGTCCAAGCCATTGTATTCCCTATAACCATGTATGGATGTGAAAGTCAGACAGTGAAGAAAGCAGATAGGAAGAAAATTAATTCATTCCAGATGTGGTTCTGGAGGAGAGTGCTGAGGATACCATGGATGGCCCAAAAGACAAATGGGTCCTAGAACAGATCAAGCCTGAAAAGTCCCTGGAAGCCAAGATTACTAAATTGAAGTTGTTATACTTCGGCCACATCATGAGAAGGCACAACTCATTAGAAAAGACAATGATGCTAGGAAAGGTAGAAGACAGCATAAAGAGAGAGGAAGACCTCATGCCAGATGGATGAACTCAATTAGGGAGGTCACGGGGCTGAATCTGAAGAACCTGAGCAGAGAAACATGGAGATGTTTCATTCACAAGGTCACCATGAGCCAAAGCCAACTCGAAGGCAGCTAATAATAATAACATACTATCCATCCATGCTATTCATCTTCCAAGCATTGATCCTATGGCCATGTTTTGTCAAATGGGAAGGATGTCCCAGCTACTCTAAGTTAGGCTCCTGAAGAACTACAGCCGACTTAAACAACCAAATAATTGGTCAGGCTACATATGCTTCTCCTCCTTGTCCAGCTTCTCTAAAATGTGTAGATCAGACTCCATAGCTTTCCAGGCATGGAAAGAACTATGCAGCAGGCAAATTGGGGGATCATTGTTTATTTGTGCTTAGCAGCAATGTGCTTTCATTCAAGGGGTTGCAAATGTCATTTCTTGGATTAGAAGTCCTTAAATCACCCAGCTAGTATGGAATATTAGAATAAAAGGAACATTGCCAAGCTCTGCTGAATTTTAATATGATTCATTGGGGGGGGGGGGGGAAGAACAGGCTAATACTTTATTTCCTTATGTTCTGAAGAACTGGTTAACAAGAATTGGTTAACAGTGGGAATAATATGCATGTACAGCTCTTTTGAGAGGTTGTGTTTTTTTTTTAATTATGAGAACTTATTGCACATCCAAATTTTATGAAAGTCTTTCAGGCAACCTGTGCATAATCCTTTCAGGATGGTGTTACCAGGCGATAATGTCACAGGCTTAGTACTGACACTGCAGCAATAGGGTTGTATCAATCATGGCACCCATGATAAGGAAAACACAAAAGACCCCGCCCTTCCCAAATTCCCAAAGAAAGCTGTTGAAGAAAAACAGTATTAATGTCTAATAAATACATTAATAAGGTGTATTCATCACCTACAGATGGAATGGAGTTCTCTTACGACATGTGATGTCCAAGTTCTATAGACAGGTTCTTGTCAGATTAATGAGAATCCAGTGTAAAGGTGAGGAACAGGGATGTTGTTCTGTGAGCTGTAAAATCAGCCTTGAAAGAAACTTGGCACAGGGTCATAGGCCCTTGATTAATTAAAGTTCAGCTTGTTGTTCTGGTAAACGGCACACAGTTGGGATTTGCTGTTTGCATAATTTACACTCACTGTGCTGGCTGACTTTCAGTGCAGCCTCATGTGGATTCAGTCAAAAATTGCATAATATTTTTTTATTCCTAAACATCATGAAGTTCAGTAATTAATACCTTTGGAAAAAAATGAGCTCTTAAATAACAGTGATTCAATGACCACTCAAATGTGTGTTGGTGCAATTAATGGGACCTCACACATATAAAAATATAGATTGCTCCTCTTCCATGTCTAGTCTTATGAAGAAAGGTTTTATTACTCTGTTATATATTTTGCAGGAAAGATATGTTCAAAATATTCAATACATGTGTATGATCATTGTTTATAAGTGTAGAAAAAAGCAAATGGCGGCATAACAAAAACAAACCTAGTTCAGAAAAATGCAATTATGACTGTAGGCTATATTTGGAGCAAGTCAATAGCAAACCATCTTTGAATATTACTTGCCTAAGAAAAGTATGTGAAATTCATTGGATTGCCATAAGTCAACAGCTCACTTGAAAGCATATAGTATTAATAAAAATAATTATAGCTTTAAAATAACATTAACAGTTAAATCAAAAGAATGCCTAGCAAAGGAAAACCATTCACACACATACATAGGTAATTAGATGGAGGGTGATCAGCTCAGCAAGACCTCCATTTTCAGCTGTGCTTTCCCTGGACAGCGTATTGGAAGTGAGGAAATTCTATGGCACAGAAAGGCCCTCTTCATTCATGTGACAGGCTTTAGTCCAGGAAACCAAATTGTCAGTTGCGCCTCCCTTTGGTCTCTCCCTCTGAATAAAATACAGCAAACCATGTATTTATTACAGGGAGCAGTGAATTTTGAATGACCACTTGTTTCTACCAGGCATCTGCCTAGTTGCTGTGTCAATCTTTCACACATTTTAAACAGTTTTGCATACAGAAGAGGACTCGCACAATCTTTAAGGGATTCAAGGATTTCTGAGAAGCTAATGAAATGGTTTTCATGATCCCAAAAGTTCATACACATTCGCAGAAATCTTTATTAGGTTCAGTTTAGGAATCAGCAGAATCTCTGGTTTCCATATCAGAAAGTCTAAAAAAAGCTAGTGATGGATTGATTGTAATTTTCCAGTTTCCAAATGCACTGTAAAATTCTTGGAATCCAGAATGAATTTATGAGACCTTTGTTGGAGAATGTCCCTAGGGAGTTTATCACACAAGCCCTGTTCTCACTGCAATGGTGCTAGTAAGGGGAAACAGATACATATCGGTTTTGAAGCCTCTCACATGTCTTATAGTATGAACCGGGCCTCACACTCTCTTATGCGCTACTCCCTAACCCTGTATCCCTTCTATGCCCCCCCCCATGCCTTTCAGGGCTTTTTTTATTTTTGGCTTTTTATTTTTAATGCAACCCTTATCACATCTGGGATCTAATGGTATCAGCCACACATTTGAGGAGGCTTACTGATGGGGTTTCCTGTCAATGACAAGATGCATTGTAACCACACTTGAATGGCAAGGTATCATCAAGATTAAGATGGCATTGTGTGGTAATGATCAGTTTACAAGATGCATGTGATAAAGTCTCACAAACAAAACACAAACAAAATAATAAAGCAAAATTAAGAACCTCCAGAGGTCTGAAATATGAAAAATTAAGCACAGGTAATGTGATCAAATAGACCTTCAGAGACTTGCACACCGGTGATGGGAGATCTAGCATACCACACAGAGGCTTGGTGAGGCTATGCCTCACAAATGAAGGGGCTCACAATGTAGCACTGATGGTATACTGACAGCCCTCCAAGGACATAGGAGTAGTGCACAACAGTTGGGACAGTTTACAAGACCAGCTCTCTAGATTTGTACACTGTCCTAACCTGTTTGGATGGTGTTTTGCTCAGAGAACTATGATTAATGAAGTTCTCTTTAATCTCATTCATACCTTTCATCTTTTACTGCTATAAAATAGATTATATGACTATCTACAAGTACAAAAGTAAAAAAAAAGGACTTAAACCCAGTTATAGAAATGATCAGTAAAACAATCTAATGTATGAAAAAGAAGGCCATAAAAAGAATATATCAGTAGAAAAGATTAATTTTATGTACAGTGTGAGTCATGATTTACAACACAATTTTGGAAAATAGACTTTAGGCACTGGGTTATTTTAACAGGTTAAAGTATTTTATGTGACTTCTGGATTTTACTTTAATAAGGAGGGAAAGAAGCCTTAATATACAAACCGTGAGATTACTACATTGTCATAAAAACAAGGTGATTCTGCTTGTTTGAAATAAATTATTCTCAGAAAGCCATTCACATGGCAGGAAAAGTGCTATTGCTATTGATTTCTCCCTTTATATACTTTTTGCCCCCATTTTCATAGGTCACTGCTCCAACTGGAATTTTGCTTGCATGTTAAGTGACTGATGTTGTGACAGCATTCACAACCAATTTTCATAAAACACTTGTCTTCGTTTTTCACTTGTAACACAGGAGCAGATGGCAACGCAGACTTTTAGCAGCATACTAAGGGAGAGGGATCATAGCTCTGTGGTAAAATGCTTTTCATTCCCTTCTTCCACATTTATAAGCCCACAGGTTAAGTCACTGTCATTTCCAGTTGAAAGGTCTTGGGTGGCAAACCTGGGAAGGACCTCTGCCTGAGAGACCCTTCCCATGACAGCTGTTGACAGTCCTGATCTAGATGGGCCATTGATCTGAAACCTATAACAGCAGCCTTTTATAGCCCTGGGAGAGGTATTATATATGCTTCAAAGGATGTTGAACTTTACCCATTCTTTTAGCTGAAGGAATATGAAAGAAAAGCTCAGCTCTACTTGGAAAAGAAAAGGGAGGAGGAAATGGTGCCTTCTGTCAAAAGAAAAGATTCCAGTTCACTGCAAATCAGTACTGAAATAGTGGTTAAAAGACATATATGTACATCAATGATTAAAGATCTTCAAATTATTATGACCGTGCAAGGCTTCCCACCCGCCAGATACACTGGACTACAACCCCCACCATCCCCAGCCAGCATGGTCATGCCTACACACAACCAGATGGGCATGACTGGTGCTTCCTTTGCCTTGGCAAATGACATGCAATAGAAACATTTGTCACTGTTTTAGCAAACAGGTGTGCTGAAATAGCTGTTCTCATCTATGAGTGATGCAGTGAGAGCTGTTAGCCAACTATGGGCACAAGCAGTTGCACAGCAGTAGAGTGATAAAGCCTATTGTTTTTGTTGTTGTCTGCCTTCAAGTCATGTTTGAATTATGGCAACACTGTGGCAACTCTATCATGGCATTTTCATAATAAATAAATACATAAATAAATAAAGTTTATTTATTATTTTATGTATGTACATGCAAGCATGGTCAAAATAAGATAGCCTAATTATATAAATGTGTATCACAGCCAACTGTCAGTTACCAAAGCACTCCCTAGGCTTCATTTTGGATCACATTAACCAGGTAGCTCATGATATTGCTGCAGATTTAAAGGGGGAAGGGGGGAGTGGGGGAAAAAGGAATGTAGCAGCATCTTTAAGACTAGCTGGTAAAAAAAATGGATGGACTTCCTTTCTATACAGCTAAATCCGGTGCTTTCCATTGTAGTAGTTTTCAGAGAGGTTTTGAGAGAAGAAAAGTGATCTGAAAAGGCTGCATTCTATCACTCTATGTCAAGGGTAGGCAACCTTTTTGAGCCGGGGGCCGGGTTGCTGTCCCTCAGACAATTGGGGGGCCGAAGTACCATAAATAAATAAATAAATAAATAAATAAAATTAAAAATATTTTAAAATATGCATGCACACTCTCTCAGCCCCAGAAAAGCCATGGCAAAACCCCTGTGGAGATTTTGCCAAGAAAACCCCAAGAAAAAGTAGTAACAACAATAATCAATATCATCATGGCGGGCGGCGGCAGGACCGGCCTGGGGCCGGTCCAAAGGCCTCAGGGGGCCGCATCCGGCCCCCCGGGGCTTAGGTTGCCTACCCCTGCTCTATGTATTCAGCTTGTATGCAGAAAGTATCATATGCAGAGCAGGTTTAGAAAGGAGGAGTGAAGATCAGAGGAAAGAATATCAACAATCTTAAGATATGCAGACCATACCATTCTACTAGCAGAAAATGTCAAAGACTTGGAACAATTATTTTAAAAGGTCCGAGAGGAAAGTATTAAAATAGGTTTGCTGTTGAACATTAAGAAAACGAAAATAATCACCATAGAGGAACTACAGGAATTCAATACAAATGATGGAGAAATTGAAATTGTTAAAGATTTCCCATACCTTGGATCAATGATTGATCAGAAGAGGAATTGCAGTCAAGAAATCAGAAGAAGAATAGGATTGGGAAAGGAAGAATAGGATTGGGAAAGGCAGCTATGAAAGTACCAGACAAGATCTTAAAGTGCAAAGACATCAAGCTGAATATCAAAGATAGGATCTAAGCCACTGTATTTACCATTACCATGTACGGATAATAATAATAATAATAATAATAATAATTTTTATTTATATCCCGCCCCTCTGCAGAGCAATCGAGGTGGCTTACAATATTACAATTTCCATTAAACAAAACATAAAATCCCGAATCCCACCCATCCTTTAAGAAGTAAGGGTCCTTCTTATTCTAGGCTGGGTGGTGCTGGGCCTAGTGTCTCTCCCTCAGATGACATCGGATGGTAATGGAGGGAGGGCTCTCTTCTTATTTTAGGCCTGATGGTGCTGGGCCTAGTGTCTCTCCCTCAGATTACATCAGATGGTAATGGAGGGAGGGCTCTCTTCTTATTTTAGGCCTGATGGTGCTGGATACGAGCGCTGGACAGAAAGTGATAGAAAGAAAATCAGTTCATCTGAAATGTGGTGCTGGAGAAGAGTTCTAAGGATACCATGGATGGCCAAAAATACAAATAAATTGGTTCAAGAAATTATCAAGCCTGAACTCTCCCATGAAGCCAAGGTGACTAAATTGAGGTTCTGCCTTTGCAGACTGCCAGAAATAGTGCACATTAAATTGAGGCACTTCCCTGGCTCAGTGCTAGGGAATCATGGGAAGTGTAATTTATTGTGGCACCAGAGCTCTCTGACAGAGAAGGCTCAATGTCTCAGAAAAAAATACAATTCCCATGATTCCCTAGCACTGAGCCAGGGCAGTGCCTCAATTTAATGTGCACTATTTCTGGAAATCTACAAAGGCCCGTTGTCATACTTTGGCCACATCATGAAATGGCATGAGTCACAAGAAAAGACAATAATGCTAGGGAAAGTGGAGGGCAGTAGAAAGAGAGGAAGACTACTACCAGATGGATATAGAGTCAATCTAGGAAGCCAAGGCCATAAGCCTGCAGGACCTGAGCAGGGCAGTTAAGGACAGGGAGGCTGGGAGGTATTTTATTCACAGGTTCACCATGAGTTGAAGCTGACCCAAGAGCAGTTAACAACAAGTGGTGTTAATTTCTTGAAGCATATAAAGAAGGAAGAGAGGGGAAGAAAAAAAGGAATATAGCAGCTATCAGTTAGTCTTACAGGTGCTGTCACATTCCCTTTTCTTCTCCCTCTCCTTTTCATGCTGCAAGACATTGGAGTTTATTGCACATCCAGGCATGGACTGGGGGGACACATGACTGAGGGAAAATGGATTTTATCACATTCAAACAATCGACAAGCTGTCCCCATGCCGTTGCCTTGGCCACAACCCATCCCCGAGCCATGCTGAGCTGGTCAATTTTGCAAGGACGGAAGCTTTCTGGCTGAGCAAAATTGGCCAGCTCAGTTCAGCTCAGGGATGGCTTGTGGTCAGGTGACGGCATGGGGATGGCTTGCCAACTGTTTTGAGCATGATAAAATCCATTTTCCCTCAGTCACATGCATCACCAGCCCATGCCTGGATTGTTAACAAAAGTGAGTGCGACAAACTCCATTCGCACGGCTACTTTTCTGAAAACTACTACTGCAGATTTAAGTCACTTAACATCCCTCGTTATTGCTATTTTTCTTCCTGTTGTTGTTGTTGTTATTGTGTGCTTTCAAGTCATTTATGACTTATGGTCACCCTAAGATGAACCTATCACAGAGTTTTCTTGGCAGAATTTGTTCAGAGGGTTTTGACTTTGCCTTACTCTGAAGATGAGAGAGTGTGGCTTGCTCAAGGTTCCATGTTCAAGCAGGAATTCAAATCCTGATCCCCACTGTCCTGATCCAACAATTAAACCACTACACCATGCTGGTTCTCTAATGTTGTTGTTGTTGTGTGCCTTCAAGTTGTTTCCAACTTATGACAACCTTAAAGTGAACCTATCATGGGGTTTTCTTGTCACGTCTCCTCTTGCTGGCCCATACTGAACCCAAAATGAATTTCCCATAACCTTGACAAACCTGTAAAGTTTTCCAAGTGCAACAAAAAGAGTCCTAGTCCAATGTATGCCTCTTGTGAACAGTTACATGTACACACAAACATACACACATACCTTGTAGTTATTTAGGTTCAGCTGCATTAAAGGACTATTACTGATTCGCCTTCCCTCCCTTAGCTAGCTCATCTACACATTTCTGCTTCACTTCTCTCAGAAATTGTAAATCACCTCAAATGACACCAGTTTTAAAAATACATTTACCTAATTATAGCACGGAAAAGTTAGCAGATGGTCTCTTGGCAGCATCAGCTACAACCACATTTTGAGAATGAATGAACGCTGCTCAATGTAATTTATGGAGAAAGAAGGTCTCCATGGCCAGGAAAACTCCATTCCATCTTTTCCTTCACTCCTCAGTAAGATGGCTAAGGACAACCTTAGATCATACCAAACTATGGGATTTTGTTTGCATCCACTTTTTGCAATTTCTAAATTATTTTTGTCATTTCTATTCTATGCACACACACCTTGGAGTATATCCTACTAGATTCAGTAAAAGCTGCACTCGTCCCTCCACATTTACAGTTTTGACTTTTATGGATTTGATTATTATTATTATCATGGATTTTATTAATATGTTCTTTCTAGGAATATCTAGGTCTTCCAGTGCAACTCTATGGTCAATTTTAACCAAAGGCTGCACTGAAAGACCTAGCGATTCCTAGAGAGAACACTCCACTAGGCATTTATAACTCCTCCAGAGCAATTCTGTGGTCAATGTCTGGCAGATGTTGACCACAGAGTTGCATTGGAGGGCCTAGAAATTCTTAGGTGTTATCTCAGGTTTTTTTGTTTGCTTGTTTGTTTTGTTATTTGCGGTTTTTCCACATTCACAGGAGTCCTGTGCCCCTAACCACAGCAAATGTGGAGGGATGAATGTACTTCTAGGTAAACATTCCTAAGGTCAGACCATAAATTAACAGTGTTCAGCTTTATATGTGGTGGTGATAAAAACATGTATATTTAAATTATAAGTTCAACATTATAAATGGACTTTGAAAGGTGCACTAATGCTACAACTCACTTTGCACAGCAGCAATAATTTAAAAACATCTCAAATCATACTTTGACATTTCATGATTATTCACTAAAAACAAAGTCTGCATTATTTGTGGATTTTGAGATGTACAGCCATATGCTATGTATGTCTACTCAGTTCAATTGCACTTTCCCCTAGGCCTACTATCACAGTCACATGAAAAATTAGTTTTCTATTAGATTGGTTAAATTTACAACTTTCTTCCTTAAGAAACGTGCATGTTTGGTTTTGATGGGATATCAATGATGTAATGATGCATTGGATTGCAGCCTGAGTATTTAATTAAATTTCTAAGTGCCTTCTGGTGCCAGACTATGATACATGAGTATAACAATATTTGAAATAATGATGCATCCTTAATTTATAAGGATGCCCTGCAGATGTATTTACTGACCCCTGTGACTTTTCCACATTTTGTTGTATTACAATCTTTAAGTATTTAATTGGCTTTGTTACTACTTGATGTACACAAGATATTCAACAGTATGAAGGTGTAAAATATTTTTATTGTGGCACAAACACTAAGTAAAGAAAAACAAACTTGCACTTCTTCATTGCAAGTTACTCTTGTGTACATCAAGTAATAACAATGCTAATTAAATCCTTTTCATTTCCTCTAGTGGTGCAGTGGTTAAATGCCTGTACTGCAGCCACTCACTCATAAACCACAAGGTTGCGAGTTCAATACTAGCCAGGGCTCAGGCTTGACTCAGGCCTGCATCCTTCCAAGGTTGCTAAAATGAGTACCCAACTGTTGGGGAGCAATGAGCTTACAGTTGTAAACCGCTTAGACATCCCATAGCGCGATATGAAGCGGTATATAAATGAAGCTGCTTTGCTTTGCTATGCTAAGGGGTGAGTGTAGGTCTAAATATTTCTACAAGACATTGTATATCAGGTTTTACCACTCAAACAATATCTGTTAAAAATATGACATAGGGAGGAGCATGTTTTCAGACTGACATAAAACCTTCCACAATAAAACCAGGAGCTCTGAATTTCATGCTACTTTAATACTGTCTTTGAAGTAATGGAAAAACTATTTTCTGGCAATTACTTCAAGGGTTCCTCTGATAATTTCTTTCACAGAAGACCCATATTTTTATTAAATAAGATAGCAGAAGTATTTCCTAAGTTTTATTGTCATCTCTCTCCCTCCTGCAACATTCTTTTTATTTGGATAGATTTACTTACTCCTTATTGTATCTTCCCTTTGCAATGTGGCAACAGTTTAAGTGTTTTAAAGGCCCAATAACAAGAAGCCAAAATTGTTAATGCATTTAATAGGATTCTGCTTGGATGGGTTAATAGCACAGTCTATTCTTAGGCAAGAAGAAATATATGCTGAATTCACTCGGGTTTTCTCAGCAACCTAAATAATCTAGACATGGAAAATTCAAGATTTTGTTGTTGGTGGTGGTGAGGATCAAAATGGCCTCCCCTAGTCCTATACAGAAACTGGTGGCTGTGTGCTACCTTAACACTAGTGATGGAACAACAGCATCCACTCCACTTGCGGGCAGCAGGCCACATTAGAGGACACAGGCCATGTGGACCAGATAGCTATGTTCTCAGTACTAGCTGCTCAAAAAGTACCATAATGTAGTCACACTGTTATTGTACACCATATGAATCAAACAGGGAATGCCTCTTGTCTGAGGTTATTAAATCACATTACCTAACGTTAGGACTGACCCTGGTATGGATATTCCAATAAGCTTCTCTAAATGTCAATGGAAAATTTATGAGATTGTCCAAGATGAAGCACTTCATTACCCCTACCTATT
This sequence comes from Phrynosoma platyrhinos, assembly GCA_020142125.1. NCBI lineage: Eukaryota > Metazoa > Chordata > Lepidosauria > Squamata > Phrynosomatidae > Phrynosoma > Phrynosoma platyrhinos. The sequence goes on along the minus strand of CM034701.1, from coordinate 311,566,615 downwards.
TGATATGATGGTATTCTCTGGTGTTGACTTAAAAATATAGTACTGCATATCATTTTCTTACGTGGGCACACTTACACAATACAGGCATGCCTCAATTAACAAAGCCTGGTAAAGAAACTCCTTTTTTACATCTTTCTATGGGCACTCAGCTCATCTCTGTCTTTCTTATCTTTCTTTTAGCTCAGTATTTCCCAAGTCTTGGTCCTCCAGGTGTTTTGGACTTCAACTTCCAGAAGTCCTAGGCAGTTTAGTGATAATGATGATAATGTATTTGTTTATTATTTATTCATTTATTTCCCTTTACTCAAAGTTGTACACATGGGCTTCCTGCCGTCTACTTTTTATTACAACATCCTCATGCCAACCTCTACAAATGAATTTGTGAAGGGCTGGATGGAAATATATCTACTGACTTATAATTATATAGTAATATCCTTTAAGAAGGGTGGGGATGAGAAATCAACAGCAAAATAAAAATAATCACATCAAACATGATCCAACAAATATGAACTCACTTTTTAGTTTACTGCTTAGAACAGATATTTCCATTAATTGCACATAAATGACATAATGCTTTGTAGTTGCCAGGATACCCTTACCTTTGCCAAATACTATGGAATTCTCGAATACTATGGAATTGCTGAGCTCATTTGGCACACTGTCATCCATCCTTTTCTTGACCTTTTGACATTTGTATTGATTATTATAAAAGAAAAATGTACTTAAAGAAAAAACCCTCATTCTTTACTCTAAGCTACCTGTTTTGATTATTTATTTATTTATTTGACTTTCTCCCTATGCAGGATCTAAGGGCCTTTGCAGACTGCCAGAAATAGTGCACATTAAATTGAGGCATTGCCCTGGCTCAGTGCTAGGGAATCATGGGAACTGTAATTTATTGTGGCACCAGAGCTCTCTGACAGAGAAGGCTCAATATCCCAGAAAAAAATACAATTCCCATGACTCCCTAGCACTGAGCCAGGGCAGTGCTTCAATTTAATGTGCACTATTTCTGGCAGTCTGCAAAGGCCCTAAGACAGACATATGGTTTATAATATCTTCTAAGACTCCATTATGTACTAGCATAACCAATAGAATAGAAAGCTGGGAACTACAGTCCAATAACATCAAGAGCAGGATTAGGGGAATCTTTGGCCCTCCAGATATTTTAGCTCACAATTCTTATCAGCCCTACCCCATATGTCCAATGATAAGGGATTGTGGGAGCTGTGTGTACAAAATACTTGCAGGGCAAGTATTCTTCATATCTTGTATAGAGCATTCCAACAGCTATTAACTATAAACATATTTCTATCTTTTGCCTTAAGAATAAATAACTTTGACATATATTTTATTTTCAACTATATGCTGACATATATTTGACATATATTTTATTTTCAACTATATTCCAGAAACTTCAATATATGCTAATCATTAGTCCCATTCATGGAATGATTCACTAACTAATTAAGCAGGTATCTTGCAAAAGTTATTTGGCATATTTTTCATCAAACATGATGGGAATTAAATGTAGATAACCATGTGCTGCAGCATTGACTGGTTTTCTCTCGCTGGCCCAAACTAATCTTTCAGTTAATGTCATACAGTGGTACCTCTACTTACGAAATTAATTCGTTCCACAACCCAT
>CM034701.1:311532170-311564867 GCA_020142125.1 Phrynosoma platyrhinos | reverse complement strand
GAAGGAGAAGGAGAAGGAGAAGGAGAAGGAAGGAAGGAAGGAAGGAAGTGGCCCAGCTGAGGCCATTTACATCCTTTGTTACATGCCCTTAAGTTTTACCCTTGACTTATCCATGAATCATATCAAAATCCATAATTTGGGCCCTAAAACTTTCTATCGACTTATACATGAGGTCAACTTGTAAACAAGTATATATGTTATGTCTTGTTTTCTGCGTATGCCTTAAAGAGGATATCTACTGGGCTCACTGCAAAACCAAGAAAGGAATGTTCTTCGAGTTGCTAAGCTTTGCCCAACCTAGACAAAAATATGAAAAAAATATATAAATCCCAGTCTACAAAAACTTCATTGCTCTTTTGACTTCCAGCAGGGCCCTACAGGACTGAACTGGAGTCATGGGCCATTTCATACTACATACATAGTTTTAGCATTATGATTTCACTTTAACTTTCATGGCTGCAATGAAATCCTGGGATTTGTAGCCTCCAGAGACACAGGAGGAACTCTGGCTGAAGGGCATTGATCTGCCCTGATCTTGGAAGCTGAGCAGGGTCAGCCCTGGTTAGTATTTGGATGGGAGCATGCTAAGGAATACTAGGTGTTATAAGTTATTTGGTAACTAATCATGGAAATATTGAGAGCAGATACAGAAAATTGGGTTCGCCATTTTATTTGACCTAACCTATTTAAGGTGTGTTGGCCTGGAAATGAAGCAAGAGGAGAGGGCAACATGATGTGGGTCCAACTGTGGCCACATGTCAACCCTTGATGACCTCCTCTACTTTCCTTCAGGCAAAACATCTAAGTGCTGATGGCAATTCAATTACTTGGGTTGCTTCCTGACTGGCTGTAATTGGAAGGTAACCCAAAGGAGTCCAACCCAACCTTCATAACTCTATAAGTGAGAGCCTGAATCACAGGTTAACCTCAAGGTAGCCTCTGTCTCCAACCCTCCCCTCCCCCATCCTCAAAACCATAGAAGAGGAGGTTTCAGAGCCCTTGTTCTTGTTGTTAGCTGCCCTCAAGTTGGTTCTGACTTATGGCAACCCTGTGGATGAGACATCTCCAAGAATTCCTATCTTCCACTGCCCTGCCCAGATCTTGCAATCCCTTCCCCATAACCCCACTGATCGAATCTATCAATCTGATTTGTGGTCTTCCTCTCTTTCTTCTACCCTCTACCTTTCCTAGCATTAGTGTTTTTTCTAGTAATCCCTACCTTCTCATTATGTGCCCAAAGAACGATAGTCTCAACTTGATCATTTTAGCTTCCAAGGGGAGCTCTGGTCTAATCTGTTAAACAACCCATTTGTTTGTCTTCTTGGCTGTCCATGGGATCCTAAGTACTCTTCTACACCACATTTCGAATGAGTTGATATTTTTTGCCTGCTTCCTTCACTATCCAGCTCTCGCATCCATACATGGTAACTGGGATTACAATGGCCTAAACGATTCTGACTTTAGTGCTCAGTTGTATGTGTTTGCTCTTCAGTATCTTATCCAGTTCTTTCATAGCTGCCTTCCCATTTGTAGTCTTCTTCTTATTTCTTAACTGCAGTCTCCATTCTGGTCAATGCTTGATTCTAGATATGGGAATTCTTTGACTATTTCAATTTCCTGATTGTCTAGATTGAATTTGTGTATTTCTTCTGTGGTCATTATTTTTGTTTTCTTTATGTTTAGCGTCAGACCTGCCTTTGCACTTTCATCTTTGACCTTCCTTATTAACTGTTCCAATTCCTGAATGTCTTCTAGTAATATTATGGTGTTATCTGCATGTCTTAGGTTGTTAATGCTGCTCCCTCCTATCTTAACTCCTCCTTTTTCTGTTTCTAATTGTGCTTTTATTATGATGTTTTCAGCATATAAGTTTAACAAGTAAGGTAATAGGATACAACCTTGCCTGATCTGTTTGTCTATTGGAACCCACTCTGTTTTCCCAGATTCTGTTCTGACACTGGCCTCTTATTCTTGATACAGATTCCTCATCAGGACTATCACATGTAGTCTTTGAGTGTGTTCCATAACTTTTCATGATCTATACAATCAAATGCTTTGCTGTTGTCTATGAAACACACGCTGATTCTTTTTTGGAATTCCTTTAGCCATTGTATGTTTGCAATGCAGTTCCTAGTGCCCCTTTTCTGAATCCTGCTTGTAGCTGTGGAATTTTTCTCTCCATGTATGGTTGGAGTCTATGCTGCAGAATTTTGAACATCATTTTGCTTGCATGTGAGATTAGTGCTATTGACCTGTTGCAGTCTTTTGTAACTCCTTTCTTGTGGATTGGTATGCATACCGAGCATTTCCAGTCTATTTGTTTTCCATACTTGTTGGCATATTTCAGTTAGCACCTAAAGTTGCATCTGTCTGTGGGCATTGTAGCAGTTCAATTGGGGGCTCATCTGTCTCCAGCGATTTATTTTTTTCCCATTTCCTTTATTGTAGATTGTACTTCACTTCTTATAATTTGGGGTTCATCTTCATATGGATCCTCATTCCAAATGTCATTCATTCCACCATCTCTTTTGTATAACTCTCTATGTATTGTCTCCAGTGTCTTTTTATTTCTTCTTGTTCCTGTATTATGTTTTTTTCTCCATAGAGCATTCCTGACCTTGGTTTGAACTTGGCTTTAATTTTTCAGATTTTTTGATAGAGGTCTCTCATTCTTCCCTTTTTGCTGTTGTCTTCTATTTCTCTGCATTGGTCATTGTAATATTTCTACTAATCCCTGCATGTCAGACATTTCACAGTTGTGTTCATCCTTCTGGTTTTGTTCCTATCTCCCTTTGCTTTTGCTTTTCTTCTTTTATTGCATGAAGTGTTTCCTTTGTCATCCATGATTTCTTATCTTTCTTTTGGTCACTGTTAGTGTTTTCTTGCATTCGTCCTTAATTATGTCTTAATTAATTATTCAGAGCCCTATCCAACACTGAAAGGGTGCCAAAGGTGATCACCTTATATTTGCCCCTGCTACCTACCAGGCAGAATAATAATAATAATAATAATAATAATAATAATAATAATAATAATAATAATAATAATAAATAGTAATTTATATCCTGCCCCTCTGCAGATGCAATCGGGGCAGCTTACAACAATAAAACTGCATAAATATAAAATCCCAAAACCCACCCACCTCTTAAATAGTATTAAACAACATAAAGTTAACAACAAACAATAAATCAGTGAACAACTAAGATCATCACAATGGCAGAGTGGACAGCCAGCCACAAATGTGGCAAAGAGTAGGAGAAGGGATGGACAAGCTCTTAAAACCAGGAGATCTAATCAGGAAAGGCCTGCTGGAAGAGATCTGTCTTCACAGCTTTTTTAAAGCTATTCAAACTGGGAATATGATGGATACAAGCACAAGTAGTATCTTCTGGAAATGTAAAAAAACAAACGAACACAAATTGGATCTTTTAATATGGTGGAAATGCAAAAAAAGCAAGGAAACATTGGTTTAAAACCAGCAGAGAGATGCAAAATATTTTGGGAATAAAATTAGTTCTGAGACCTGAATTACATTTACAAGTTGAATCTGCCTTATCCAAACTACTTGGAAATATATGTGTTTTGGATTTTGGAGTTTTTTGGAGCCTAGCACCACTCCAAGGCCAAGCTGCTATCTCTACAGAAGTGTTTAAGGCTCCTCCCTAAACTGTTCCAGCTCCACATTATCTTTTAGAGACATTTAGGTTGCGAAATAAACAAAATACATGTTTTAGCAAGGTCTTGCTCTGGTGGCATGGAAGAGCAACAGTGGCAGACTACTACGCCTCTTCAATATGATGCATTTTCTGGTGGTTGCCCTTATAAACATATATGAAATATGATAAACATAGAATGTGAAAGAGAAGGAAAATTCAGAGATTTGATAAGTTATATGGTAACAGCTGTGACACTGATTTATAAAAGATACTAGAAAATCAGTAAAATACTGAATAATATAGAGTGGATGGAGAAGGTGATGGAGCTAGCAGAATTAGACAAATAGGACGTTTTCACACGTGGCTTTGGTGGAGGCAATCCTACCTCCCGCCGGCCCCATTCCGGAATGGCTCCGGCGGCGGCAGGCTAATTCCTTTTAAAAGTCGGAATTACCTTTCCGACTGAGGCCGGAGGGACGCCGGAAGGACGCCGGACTTAAGGCTCAGTGCGTTTGAACACACGGAGCTAGAAGCCGGACGTACGCAGGGATGGCACCGGAAGGGGCGGGGTTTTCTGCGACGTGCGTCTGAACAAGCTGGAAGAGGAGCCGGAGTGGGGCCGGCGGGAGGTAGGATTGCCTCCGCCTAAAGCCCCGTGTGAAAACGTCCATAGTCTAATTTAGGGCTGAAAGAGACAGTTTTACATGCCGCATGTTCTGATGACTCCTGGAAGCTGCCCGGAAGCCAGGCAACTGCCCAGATGTGGTCAGCTTCACGGTGCTCTGGCGGCATGGTATTTACATGCTGCATGCTGCCAGAGCATCTTGAAGCTGTAGCAGGGCCAGGAAAGGCCGCTCTTTCCTGGCCCAAATAAGAGTGGAACTTTTCCACTCCTATTTGGGCCAGGTTCAAGGTGGATTGGGGCTGCAGCATGTGTTTGCCGTCTTCGGTGGAGGCATCTTCAAGACACTTCTTTAGGACCATCTATTCCAGCCCTTACTAACAGAGACGTTTTTAAAAACATGGGAACCTTTTATGGACTATGTAAAACAACAAAGAGAGAAGACTGTTACTATAGGGTTTGAAATATGGGAAGTTATTTCATTTTATGTGTTTCATTTTTTAGAAAAGAAATGTTGATTATTGGTAGAAAAACTGGAAAGGATAAATAACAGACAAGCACAAGGGGAAGAGGAGACACTAGATTAAGTGACTGGATTACAGTTAGAGAAAAGTGAGAAGTCATTTTAACTGGGCTGGGGTGCGTTTGATGTTGTGTGTTTATGTTTGTGTGTGTATATGGCAATTTTTGATATTATTAATAAACAATTATTTAAGGGTATTTGGTTATTTAAAAAAGATAAAAATCTGCTGGGAATCAGAAAAATAGAGTGGGTTGTTGGAGACATGTCTTTCATGCCAATTCTCTCCTTGGTATTATTACCATCACATGGTAGAAGGCAATTATTTATTTATATATGGAAATTGGAGTTTTACTGCTGGATTGGAAATATGCTTTAAGTGTTGTGTTTTCAATAGTTAGAAATCATCTATTCAAATTCTCAACAGCTGCCTCTTCACACAGATACACATGGCAGAGGTGTGTTCCAAAACATTAAAAATGCACTACAGATTCTAAATAACATGAGGCACATTTTTTAATGGGCTTTCAACAATTTTAGGTTCCAAATGAGGGAGAATAGAATATGGGAGGTGCGTCCCTAATACCTAATCAAGTTACAAATACTAAATAAAACTTTCTGATTTTCTGATCCACTGGGAACATTTCCAGAGTTGCCAGTGTCTACATTTTGGCAACATAATGTCCCAGGATAGCCCTGGCATTACTTTATCTATATCAGAAAAAATAAAGACAATTTAATTACAAACAGCCCACTAATCCTGTGTTTAAATTATTACCAAATTATGACAATTTATTGGGCAACCTATCCTTCAACACTCCTTCCTCCTCGATGTTTGTCTGCACTCCTAGAAAAAAACAAAACCACCACACATCTTGCAACACCTCTAAAGGTTTAAAGGAATGGAAATGCCATGCTGTGTACACATTATACACAAATGAGTTAAGAATCCTGAAACCACCCAAGTAAAAGGACATCCTGTATGATTAGTTAAACATGCAAGTTAACAACGATTAAAATGTGGCACCAAAGAAGAAGCCCAAATTAGACCTTTCAAAACACTTGTCATTAAACGATGGATTGTTGAAACTTCAGGCAGGTTAAACCGTACACTGTGTTTTGAGTGAAATAATTATCTTTCCAGGGTTGCAATTACAAGAGTGCTTAGTTGCCAAGGGAACCAGGCAACATATAGATGTTGTCAGATGAAGACATCAAGGGACAGACAGTGGATTTTCAAATCACTACATGCCAAATGTCAGCTGTCATACATTTCACTGTTCAGTTTGTAAGAAGCCAGGAGAAAAATGAAAAGAGGAAGATTAGCATTTCAAAACAATGGTTTAATAGCATTAAGATTATAACTCTTTATCCCATGTACCACAGAAGCAGGATCAGTATCTGAATTTGCTCTCCCATTTTCTCTTTCAGCTAATGTTTATAAAACACATGGAGCAACACAAGGAATTAGGGGCCCAATGTCAGCTTTAATGCTGGACTTGCTTTCCTTTTCCCCTCAGCATAAATCCTTCCCATTTCTCTGTTAAAATTTTCTGTGTTAAAATGTCCTGCTGTCTTGGGCTTTGATGCTTTTAGTGTGATGCCCCCGTTGACCTGTTCTCCACTTCCTTTCAAGCAAGTAAAAGACATAATAGGTCTCACAATCTGTCCATAACAACAAGAACAAGGGCCTGTGCTGTGAATTCTCCCTTGTTGTGAAGACTGCAAATGCTCCCAACTGTGATCTGCGTGTAAAGGATGAAAACAGACTGACAATCCAGTATTAATACAACATTTAGTTTACCTTCAGTCTAAGATATTTCATGGCTGATTTTGATATATAGCTTCTTTTAACCAACATGATATAAAAGGTTTCAGTCTTCATTAATCCTTCAAACCTAGAGTTGTTAAAATGCATCCCATGGCAGACCTTTGTTGTTTGCTAAATCTAGCCAACATCAAAAACAAATTAGAAGGGATTTTGAGTATGCTATAGTTGACAAACATACTGACAGTAATTCATATACATGACACTTGAAAACTGAATGCTGTTCAAATAAATTCAAAGCTACCTTTCTCCTTTTCCAACAAATTAAATTCTAGAGAGTTCTGGTGGTATAGTTTAGGGGAACATGCCAGAGCTCTCTAGTAGAGATGCATATGGAATTAAGCGAACTACAAATCTCAGGACATCATAGAATTTAGTCATAACATCTAAAGCAGTATCAAACTACTAGAACTGCTGTATTGTGTAGTGTAGGCACATTATTGGTCATTAAAAATTAAGCAACAGAAATATTGATTTACATGTATGAAGGAACACAGATTTTGCACTATCTGGAGACTGCTGAGATCTCTGGCAACAAAGATGAGAAATAATTTAACTCATTGATCAAATTGAGGGTCAATTTAAGATTGCTTTTCCATTTTTATAGGATAGAGATTCAATGGAAATACATTTTAGTCTACTTTCAAGCTAGGGTATACTATTGAACTTGCTGTAGTTGCTCTGATTGTTGACCTGCTCTAGAGAAAAGACAGGAGAAGAGCTACCCTGTTAACCTTTCTAGGTACCTCTGCAGTTTTTGATATAATTCATCATGATACCTTACTGCAGTGGCTCTATGGGATAGCATCCTCTTTATTCTTTCCTATTGCCAGATTATCTTGATAATCATAGAGAACAGCAGTCTTAAAGAGTCCTCTCCTTCATCCTCATTGGCTCCAAGGATCACTTATTCTATGGGCCACCATTTTGACAGACTTTGACAGAGACATACCATAAATGTTTAAAATCACTATGTTTGAAGGGCAGTAATGCTTACACATCTAATTGAAACTCATAAACTAAGCAGAAACAAATAAAGGGTTAAAATTATGGCTCTTTCTGTGATATACTTGAGGTTTAAAGAAAGGCATTCATTAAATCTAAATAAATAACATATTTTACATCAGTCAGAACACAAACATTTAACATGTGTCCATTAAAATGGTTTATATGTGAAGAAACTTACTGATCACTTTGGATATAATGAGGAGAATGGGGAAATAAAGAACACAATAAAAGAAATCTGACCAAATTTTGATAACACAAAGCATTAAAGAAAACTGTAGGTGAAACGAAGTCCCTATTTGGTGCTATTTTATACAATCATTCTCTCCACTGTTGTCTTTGTATGTACTTTGTGGTCACTCAGCACATCAACACTTTACAGTTAAGTTCAGTACAAATCTGTGAGCAATACATAAGAAATGAGTATATATTTCGATCTTGTACATCTTCACTGTAATAACCTTCTAATCAATATTGACTTTCTAACCAATATACCTTGGAAAAAGGAAGACATGAGTATTGAGAGTGCAAAACTTGTTGTTGTGTGCCTTTAAGTCATTTCTGATTCATGGTGACACTAAGGTGAACCTATCACAGGGTTTTCTGAGGCTGAGAGTGTGTGACTCACCCAAGGTCACCCAGTGGGTTTCCATGACCAAGCAAGGAATTGAACTCTAATCTCCAGAGTCATGCTCCAGTGCTCAAACCACTACACCACATTAGCTCTCTAAATGGACATATAATATCTATATTTTTGTAAATTTTAAAACATCAGCAGAGATGTTGCATCCATTATCCACCAAATAATTACCAGTATGAACTAGAATTCCTACGGTGTCAGAAAAAAAAGTTAGAAGAAAATGCACCACTTGATATGGTATTGATCCGGACATAAAAGAAAATAACAGAGACTGAAGGACAGTTGAAATTATTCTTAGCACAGAACTCCAGGGTTGCCACTAATATCTGATCCACTGTAGTAAACAACCAGCTCTTTTAACTATGATTTTATTTAAAGAGATCTATCAACATAACAAATTATCAATGGAATAACCCTAAATTTGTGGCTTGATCAGGCTATAGAACACACAGGAATAGAAATAGGTTACACATGTATAAAAAGTGTAGCCAATGTACTTGCTACTCAAATCCAGTTACTGCTAATAGATAATAATAATAATAATAATAATAATAATAATAATAATAATAATAATTTTTATTTATATCCCGCCCCTCTGCCAGGCAATCGGGGCGGCGTACAACATTACAAAACTTAAAAATAATACATCAAATTAAAACCCGTCCCTCCTTCACCCACCCGCCCATCCCCCCAAACATACAAGATGAATTACTACAACAGAAAACTATTGAAAACACCAACCAATTCTGTTGAAAGCACCATTCATTTGTTCAGTAGGGGTTTGGATTTTGCCCCCATCTGTACTCTACACTTCCTAATTAGCATCTATCCTATTCAGAAAAGCCTATGCACTGATTCCCAGCTACTGCACATGTACACAGCTGGAATAATATCTTGATGTTTAGTTAAACATACTAATTTACTATTACATGTAAGGTAATTTAATATGAAGTTAAAATCTTTTTTTCCCTTTAGAAAATAGCTAAAACGAATATAGATGACCCTCAGGGCATGATGTAAAGCAGACACAATTTATCTGGTAAACAGACATTGTTTTTAGGAGTCTTAGATTCCTTCTAGCTTTTCTTGTTCTAACAATAAACTGCGGAAGGAATCACTGGACTATATTATTTTAAAATAAATAAAATTTGGTATACAGATCTTCATAGATCCAAAACACAGAAAAATTGCAGAAATAATCCAGTTGCAGAAATAATCCAGTTCGAGACCACTTTAACTGCCCTGACTCAGTGCTAGGGAATCATGGGAACTGTAGTTTATTGTGGCACCAGAGCTCTCTGACAGAGAAGGCTCAATGTCTCAGAAAAAAAATACAGTTCCCATGATTCCCTAGCACTGAGTCAGGACAGTTAAAGTGGTCCCTCAAACAGGATTATTTCTGCAGTGTGTTTTGGACCATAATTACTCACATTCTGGAAGGATATAGTCAGTGTCAGTGATGGAAACCTATCTAATTTGTACTTCCAAAACCACTATGTAAATAAAATTCTATATTCACATGTCTTCAGATTTTGTGATGCAATTTTCTAATTATTTGTGCCAAGTAAGTAATATGTAATGTGTGCCAAGTAAGAAAGGGTGGGTCTACACAGGGTATATATATGCTTGTGCAGATTTTAACAAACTGAAAACTGATATGGAAATGGCCTAAAAGGATCTTAAGACTAGAAACTAAAATGAGCAGATTCATCCAACCGCAAGCATGACTACCATTATTATATATTAATTACTTCCTTACTTCTGATGCATTTAGATCTTAATTCTCCTATCTGCTAAGTTATTTCCCCAAGTGAGCAGAGTGGAGAGACTTAATGTCTATACTTTGTTGCCTTAAGTGACATATTTGCTTTTCAAAAAGGTAGCTGTCATCTACAGCACTCCTTAGAGTGCACTTATACTTGAGCAATGCAGGAGCACTAATGCCTGTTTACACCAGATGGAAAAGGATTTTCTCTGGACGTTTTCATACACACGGCTCTAAAGCGGCTGGAAGCTGCCTGGAAGCAAAGAAGAGCCATTCCGGCGGTGAAAACAGCAGCCGCCGGAGTGGCTCCTGATTGCTTCCGGCAGCAGCCCCGTAATTCCTTTTTAAAAAAGGAATTAGAAAAACGGGGCTAAAGCCAGCTAGCGCCGGGGATGGCGCAGGGATGGCGCTGGATGGGGCGGGGCTTGCTGTGACGTCGTATGAACATGCGCAGCAAGACCCCGGAGGGACGCCGGATAGCGCCAGGATGGGGAGGGGCTTGCTGCGACGTCGTGTGAAAAATTTGACAGTGGAGCCGGAGTGGGGCCAGAGGAGGCCGGCTAGCGTCCTCCTAAAGCCCCGTGTGAAAACGTCCTCTCTCAGCTGGGGAAGGAGGAACATGATAACCACATCATATTCCAGCTACTCATAATCTGTCTTAAGTTCCTAGAAGTGCCAAACCTTATTATCCTTATGTACACAGAACAAGAAATAGTGACTTGACATGCACTAAACAGAACATCCTGAATGACAATGCAGATGTTGATAATTTCATTGGGTATGGTTTCTTGTAACTTTTGAAGCTCTGGTGATGTGTTTGATATAAGCCTGATCCATTCAATTCAGTGCAAACTTTGCCATGTCTCTAGAAGTATGATTGTATCTTGGCATCCATTTATGAATGAGCTGGTATGAGAATGGCATTTTTAGGACAGAGAGCAGGAATGCAAGTCTCTTTAAGAGCAGTTTTGGGAATGAATAATATCCAGGGTAGAAAATGCCATCTCCTGCCTTCAGATGAAAACATTCAGGAGTCTCACAAATGCTTCATGACTATGGGTCTAGTATGTCACATACAGAATAAAAACCAAATCTTGTATATTTTTTCTATTATAAAAAGAAAATAGATTTTAGCAAGTGTTTATACATTCTCAAATATAACTGGTGAATTTAGACAAATTTAGAAATACTTTAGCATTGCTCAGGAGAATAAAATGCCATTTTAGACATAACCTAAAAATTACTTTCAAAAACTAATTCATCACTATTATTGTTAGTAATAATAGTTAGTAATAATAGTCTTTTCACATAATCTTTTTTGAACTTGCTATCTTTTAAAGATTGCAACCACTAAATAAAGTGAGAACTAGTGAATAAAGAATTTCTTAAAGCTTTATATTCCACTATTATTCTATCTCCAAAGGGCCAGTCAGCATAACTTTCCAGGTGGTGAGCAATCTATTAAATCAGAGTTCTCTGGGCAAAAAGAAAGAGATAAATTCTACCCACTGTGAAAAGCTTGCCTCTTGGAGTGCAGATGGAATTACAATGTATTTAGAATGGCAGGGGGACCACTACTTTAAAAATGCCCAAACACTGGACAAGTTTATATAATCAGCAGAATTAGATGGTAAAGCTTTTTCCAGGACTGAACTACTTCAGTCAGTAACAATGAGATTTGACACATTCAGGATTCATCTAAACCAAATCAAAGATCCTCTGAATCACCAGAATCTTCAGCTTTGGGTGTGATTCAGAAATTCAGAGGAATATAAGACATAGACAGTCTGTTTGTACAAACTGATAACTGCCCTGCAAGCTCTCAAATTCATGAATGTCCAGATAAAATAGGAAGAGGGAAAGTAGGGGAGAGTTAGTTCTGTGACTCATATCTGTAGCTTTCAACCAGTGAATAACTTTAGGTGGTATCTACAAGTTAATTTTGGTTCTCAGACCATTACTGGGAGGCCTGACTACTACTTCTGACTTCGCTTTCAAACACACAGCCATGAAATGCTATGCAGCCACTGAAGCAGCCTCTGATAATTTTTTTTTAAAAAAACACTGTGATTGCCAATAAAATTGAAAATGTGGAGGCCTATTCACAGTTATAGTGCTGTTATTCCACCTTAACTGCCATGGCAACATCATATGTAATCCTGGGTTTGGGAGTTTAGGAAGGGGCATTTAGAATTTTCAGCCAAAAAGAACCAGTACCTCACAATACATCCCCAAACTTCAGTGGGGAGGAACCACTGCAGTTAAAGTGGAATAATAGCACTATATTTGTGTAGTGTGAATGGGCCACTGGTGTTAGTATCATCCATACCTAATGTTAGCCTTTCTCTTTAATATCAGAAAATAGGCCCTCTATGATCCTAATGTGGAAGCCATTATCTAGAAGTAATTCTATATGTGGTTGCCACTGATACCAACTCCCCAACCCACCATACAGAGTTCCACAAAGATCCACATGAGTTAAGTTCATTCACATTCTCTGTGATGGATGATAGATAGAAGGTGTGGCACTTCTTGCTAAAAGGTGGTACTTACTTTCAACTTTGAACTGGGAAGTACCATATATACTCCACTATAAGTCAAGGAATTTATGCCACAAAATTGACCCTAAAATCCTGGGTTGACTTATAAATGGATCAATACACTAATACTAATCATCTGGGGGAGAGACACTAGGCCCAGTACCATCCGGCCTTGAATAAGAAGAAGAGCCCTCCCTCCATTACAATCCGATGTCATCTATGGGAGAGACACTAGGCCCAGCACCATTGGTCCTGGAATAAGAAGAAGAGTCCTCCCTCCATTACCATCCGATGTCATCTGGGGGAGAGACACTAACCCCAGCACCACCCAGCCTAGAATAAGAAGAACTCTTACTTCTTAAAGGATGGGTGGGATTTTGGATTTTATGTTTTGTTTAATGGAAATTGTAATGTTGTAAGCCACCCCGATTGCTCTGCAGAGGGGCGGGATATAAATAAAAATTATTATTATTATTATTATTATTACTACTACTACTTAGAAAGGTCCTGAAACAAGTACCGTCTGATGCCCCACTCTCTGTGCCTTGAGGCAGGAGTTTTTTTGTGTGTGTATGTGTGAAAGAGGTTCCCAGTCCAATTTGAAAGCGGTTCCCAGTCCAATTTGAAAGCCTTCTCTTCCCATCAAAGCAACACCCCTTTTAGCTCCTCTTCTTTCCCTTCCCAGTCTGATTTGAAAGCTTTATCTTCCCATTAAGAAACACCCCTTTTAGCTCTTCCTTCTCCCTTCCCAGTCTGATTGGAAAGCCTTCTCCTCCCATCAAAGAAATACCTCTTTTAGCTCCACTTCTTTCCCTTCCCAATCTGATCTAAAAGCCTTCTCTTCCCATCAAAGGCACACCCCTTTTAGCTCCTCTTCTTTCCCTTCCCAATCCAATCTGAAAGCCTTCTCTTCTCATCAAAGAAACACCCTTTAGCTCCTCTTTCTCCTTTCCAAATCTGACTTGAAAGCCTTCTCTTCCCATCAAAGAAACACCCCTTTTAGCTCCTCTTCTTGCCCTTCCCAGTCTGATTTGAAAGCTTTATCTTCCCATTAAGAAACACCCCTTTTAGCTCTTCTTTCTCCCTTCCCAGTCTGACTGGAAAGCCTTCTCTTCTCATCAAAGGCACACCCCTTTTAGCAACACTTCTTTCCCTTCCCAATCTGATCTAAAAGCCTTCTCTTCTCATTTTAGAAATACCCCATTTAACTCCACTTCCTTTCACCCCCAACCTAATGTTAAAACCTTTCCTCCAGCACCTGGGAAGTGGTGTCAGGTGATCAAGAGAGGTTCACAGAAGGAGAAGGAGGCACAGAAGTGATGTTTTCCCTTTCCATACTTTGTTATAGCCCCCTAAGTTTTACCTTCGACTTATCTACAGGTCATATCAAAATCCATGATTTTGACTCCCAAACCTTCCATCGACTTGTACATGAGTCCCAGTAGTATGGAAAGGGGCTGACACTATGTTTTTGTATTTTGACCATGGGAGCAAAGGAGGGAAGAGCTTCCACTTCCAACGAAGCCAGGCTCCAGGGTGTTCCATCCACCAGAATCCCACTCAGTTCTCCTACCTGTAGCACACAATGGCTGCCCTACTCTATTCCTGTCCTGTCTGCCTACCTACTTTTCTACTTCTAGGGATGTTGTGGGCACACCCTCTAGGAAGCTCTTGGGCAGCAACTCTCTTCCACTCTTTCCAGCCCTTAGGAAGTCAGGAATGAAGAGAGGATGGGAATGGGAGAAGAGCCCTGCATCTGGAAGCCTCTTTTCCACTTGGCCCAAAGCCATCACTCCAGCCAAAAGGTATTCCCTTGGATGAATGGTCCACATACATCCACCAGTAGCCCACACCCATCGTGCAGATCTACTGTTGATGAACAGTTGGGGGGGGGATTAAACAGGAGTCAAAGATCTCAGCCTGGTTAGAACATGACCACCACATAAATATCAGGAGTTCAGGGAGCACAGCAAGTATGAATGGGCGCAGATTTTGGTATTCTCTTAGAACGCTGGCCTCCCTATCCTAGCACTTTCTGCTGCCTGACCTACTACTATACCCACTGTCACTGTGACCCAACTGCCAGCTGCTACTCAACCATGATCTGGGATGAGGAACTGGTGACTTAGGCTGAAACCAAGTAATGATTGGAGGACTGGAATCAACCAAAAATAGCTGTTACTGCCTACCACATCTGGAAGAAAGCCATAAATGCTTACATTGGATACCAGAAAACAGCAGTGCTACGTGGGATCACTAATGGGGAAAGACTCATAACAGTGGGGTGGGCACCATTGCTAAGGAACTCCTGTTAACCTTGGAACCATCAAAAGGTGTCCAATTGTGTTTATTTTTTATGCTTTTACTAGCAAAGTTTTCTTTTTCTAATCTAAATATATAAGTATTGGGGTATGTTGTATTATAATCATAATAATCATCATTATATTTTAACTGATTTTTAAATTTTTAAATTAATATTTTTAATATGATTATTTTTAAAATTATTGTAGTATCCATTATTTTAGCACTATTTTGTTGTATCTCAAATGACTTTAAAAATGCATCTGCATTAGAAACAGTCAACGTAACTTCAAACATTTATAAAAACCATCTGTTGGGCATCCTCTAGCTCTGAATAGGAGGCTGGTCTAAGAGCCCTACAACACAGCTTCCTTGAAGTCTATTACTCTGTTTATTGGATAGAAAATAGAACTCAGTAAATCCAAGTTACAGTGTAAGATTTATAAATTCATATGTCATTCACAATTAGTATAATTGAATTCAGAAAAAAGTGGGACAAGTTGTCAAATTTGGAAAAAAAATTGTGTAGAAATGAAAACAACTTCATAGGAGAAGTGGCTATGAGAAGCAGTGTATATTTAGCCTGGAGAAGAGAAGGAAAAGGGATGACATGACAGCCATGTTTAAATATTTGAAGGAATGTCATATTGAGGAGGGCGCTAGCTTGTTTTCTGCTGCTCCAGAGATTAGGACACAGAGCAATGGATTCAAGCTACAGGAAAAGATTCCACTAAAACATTAGGACGATCTTCCTGATGGTAAGAGTTGTTCAACAGTAGAGCACAATCTCTCGGAAAGTGGTTGAATCTTCTTTGGAGGCTTTTAAACAGAGGCTGGATCATAACTGCTTTAATTGTATCTTCCTACCTGGCAGAAGGTTGGACTGGATGGTTCTTGTGGTCTCTTCCAACTCTATGATTCTATTATTATTTTTTTATATTCTAGAACAGGGGTAGGCAACCTTTCCCCTTTAAGGGCCGAGGGACTTCAGCTCCCAGAAGCCTCAGCCATGTTGGTCAATAGTTACATGTTGGCCAATAGCTCCTGGGATTCTGGGAGCTGAAATCCCTAGGCCCTTAAAGGGGAAAGGTTGCCTACCTCTGTTCTAGAAGATACAGACTAAATAATTGCTTTCTAGAAACACTGTGTTTCTTTTCAAAACAATGATTGACAAGAAGCCATATACAAGTTGAAATTAATGTCCACTACTAGATGTATCTAAAAAATATCAAAGTTTCCTTCCACTCTCAAACATACAAAACACATAATCACCGAAAGACTTGACTATAAAACTCTGATGTGTCAAATACTGTCACATTCTAATTCTAAGTACAAAACACATAATCACCGAAAGACGTGACTATAAAACTCTGATGTGTCAAATACTGTCACCTTCTAATTCTAAGTGGCTAATTAATACTTGTTAATTAAATAGCACTTTGGTGCCTTATCCTTAGAGAATGTCATAGTAAGCCATATGTGTGAAAACACTGCTAATCAATGCCAACAAATTTAGTGACTGCTAAACTCCTGCTTCCTAAGTGTCACAGAATATGGTGAGTTTTAAGGAGAAAGAAAAACTAGAGGTCTAAATTGCAAGCTCTGAAGAGAGGCAACTTTGTGCAAAACTGTTAATCACAGGAGATAAGCATATTCGACCTAATTGTTATGCAACACAGTACAGAAGGCAAGTATACTCATCCTCATTACTCTTTCCTTCCTTTCCATTTTCAAGCTCCAGTTCTCTTTAAAATCCTCTAATCCTTTGCTCTTTTTAAAATGCCAGTCACATCCTTGTCCAAAGATGAACTCTGCCATACCATTCTGAGTTTGAACCAAATTTGGTTATTGAAATCAATGGGGTCATTGAAATCAATGGAACAAGTTAGTTAAGACTAATGTCAATGGGCCAAGTTGTGACAAGTTTTTAAAACAACACTTTATTTATTATCCATATATTTTACTAAGCATGTAAAACAGGAATAATTTCAATTTTGTCAGTATTTGTTTAAAAGTCTATATCAAAATCAGCCTTTCCATTTTGTAAATCAAGTTTAAACTTTCCCAACTCTGTTAAGAACTTATTTTATTTTATTTTATTTTATTATTATTTACTTTTCAGACTCAGGTCAAGGCATTGGCATTACTAGTGTGGACTACAGGTATATGTATATGTAAATACATTTAGGATGTGTGTGATACTGTAATGTCAAAGTATAATTTTAATTGTGTTAGTTGTTTATGTCACAACTTTTACTATTACATTCAGTGATATATGAAATTACAATTTATGGGTAACATAAATTTATGAGATGGAGAAAGAAGACAAATAGGTCAATGTTGCTGAAGTCAAGAAGTTTACTTTCCATCCAACCAATGTTTTTAATTTTTTTCTTTGTTGTCCAAATTCACAAAGAATCAAAGAATGAATCTGAGACACAGAGAAGCAGAACCAATTTTCAGAATCATAGGTGCTATCAGGCATGCTTGCCATATAGTATGTACATGCTTTGTAATGCTGGATGATGGGTTATGCTACTCATGGTGATGTTGGATGGAAATAATGTTTTTTTGCTATATACAGCCAGCCCTTCATATCTGTAGGGTTCCCCCCCACACACAGATTGGTGGATGCCAAAAGCCAAGGGACCACAAGTCCTGTCAGTTTTAATGATGGTGTGCTCGGCATGTGGCTGTGGTGGTGCGACCACATGCACACACTGCCACTGGGGAAAATGGGGGGGGGGCATCCATGGATGCCCAAATCTGTGGATGGCAAGTCTGTGGTTGGCAAGTGCCAACTGTATTTGGGGAAAGTACAAAAAAATGGAAAACTAAATTGCACACTAAACTCCTATACAAACAATGCAGTGCAGTTGCCAATTTGAAAGTGGCACAACCCAAATGTTACAGAACAAAACAAAAACAAACAAACAAACAAAAAAAACCTCAGGACAGGTGAAGCTATAGCCACATATGAATTTACTGTGCAACACTGCTGACTCTGCACATTTTTGTTGTGAAACATTGTTGATTTTTTTACACCCATGCTGCACAACAAAAATGTCACACAAAATCCAGTAATGTCACACAAAAACAGCATGTTGTTTTGTTTTGCAATACTGTTGTTGTTGGCTATTTTTGTGCAACATTGCTGGGTTTTTTTTTACATATAAATGTTGCATAAAAAATAGTCACGTGGTTTGCTGGTTCAACACATTTTTGATTTTGCACATTTCTGTTGTGCAACATTCTTGTTTACTACATAAAAAAATAGTCTTGCACAAAATGTACATCTTTCCCATAAGTCGACATAGTTCTCAGGAGAATCTGTGTAGCTTTCAGAAAACTGCCATTTTCTTGGAAAGTGTTACAGTTCATGAAAAGGCTGCAGTTTCTTGATGTTGGGGGGGGGAGATTCGTGGATGTCTCAAATTTGCAATGAAAAACTATTCGATTGTTCTTAACATTTGTCAGGACTTGGATAAATTTATCATCCCTACACCAGCCCACCTCTGATGGCATCATTACTAACTGGCCTCACTTAGGACAAAGAGGTCTGAAGTGGAAATTCTCCACTAGCTACGAAGACTTGCTACATGACTTGGAATCATGGGAGATCATGATTCCAACTCATACAAAGAGCTTCCAGGGAGAGGAGAGTCTCTCTGCTTCAGCATGTCACCCTGAACACATTAAGGATGATTGAAAAGAGCAAGGAAAAGTATGGGCTAGTACACTCCCCTCCTCCTGTGTTTAACCAGCATCCAAAGGGTATAAGCTCTACAAGAGAGGAACTTGATGGATTTTGCATATATTACTTTTTGGTATACAAAGGAATAGAAAACAAATATTATGAAGTGTTGAAGCATGTTATTGATAGCACTAGAAGTAATAAAACAGCATGGAATGAAAAAGATTCAGATACTATTTCTTTGTTATATGTTTTTAATAGGATTTTAGCATCTTTTTCCACCTTTATTTTAATCTCAGCTATGAATAGGCAGTATTAACTTATTCAAAATGTCTAATTAAAACTATATTAAAATAGATTAGATTTGAGCCATGCTTTGCTGGCTGGAGTTGAGCCAGCAGTGGTTTTAATATCTTATGTCTGATAGAACATACTCAAATCATTACTGGCAAAAATATCACTATTGAACTCCCCAAAGATTTGAACAGTGTTCAAGAACATGAAATTTGCTGAGGCTTTAACAAAGAGGAATTGTTCGCTCATTGGCATATAGCTGCTTTGAACAGCTTTCTGTGTACTTTACTGTCAGTGGCAAAGCAAGGTAATTCAGAGTTTGGATATAATGGTCTTCAGGGATTCTCCAACCCAAGACATCTGAGTATTAGTTCAGCTGGACAGCACAGAATTAACATTTTTCTTCTGCCCCTTTCCATCACCACATCATACATGTAAACTACTCCTAAATTCCCACAATTACAACAAAAAATAAAACAAAAACAGACACAAAGAAAAAAAAACTGTTTACCAACACCAATATTTTTAGAAAGCAAAATGAAAACTCAAAGCATGATGGGAAATTTCATATTTAAACTCAATTAAAATTTAGATTAAAAATCACAGTAACATCTAAATATAGAAATAAAATGGAGCTCGCTTCTGCTGCCCTGATGATGAACAAATGTATTTATTTGGCGATAAGAAAAGAGTAAGAAATAAAAAAGAGTAAGGTATTTTAAAAGTAAAAATAAGAAAATGAGCACCTGAAAGTATCTTCAGGCCCAGATGACTGCTCTTCGACTATACAATTTTTAAGGAAGGAAGGAAGGAAGGAAGGAAGGGTGGATAGACAGACAGATAGATAGATAGACAGACAGACAGATAAGATTCTGTGAGGAACAGTATCCATACACAGAAAACCAAAGCAAGAAAAAGGATGTAGGGAAAAGGACAGTGGTTTTATTTCATGTCCTACTAAAAAGGAAAAAAATGTGCAAATGCTTACAGCAGCTGGACTTCAAGGCTCTAGGGGACTGTGTTGTCCCCAATGCAGACAATATGTTGTAACTCAAGGAAGCTTCCAGTCTTTGAGGAAGCTACAAAATCTGCCCCAGTTCTGTAACCTGTTCCCAAATCTGACTGGACTAAACTTTAAGTTGAGAGTCTTTTCATATAATTCCTAAGCACCCATTTCCACAAGCTAGTGTGAGGGCAGTTGGGCTAGATTATTATCATTCTCGTGGCCTACAAATACTTACACTGACTAAGGAGAGAAGCCTGTGGCTTTATGGAGTTTGATTAATGTTCTAATTCTTAATTAGAAGAAGAGCATTTTCTGGAAAACAAACAAATGTATAAACGTCAAATCTGATGTCCCACTTACTGGATAGGCACATTCATGTTGCTTAGGAGAATGGGAATTGGGGTGCATAGTTGCACAGCTTTGGACATCTCTGGTCCAATTGGCAGAACAATTTGGTTCATGGCTCGGGCTGGAATATGACTCAAACCAACTTACAAAAAATTAAAAAACACTGTTAAAATTCACAAGATACAAACATTAAAATGAGTTTAAAAAGTTAAGACCAGATTAAAACATATAGCATTAAACATGCACATACAAGCACCTCAGCACAAAACTTAGCAAGATCTAGTGAGGATCCAGTTAGATGAGTCAGGCCTTAGACAGTCACTCATCAAACTTCTGTCAAAAGAGAAAAGTCTTTACTTGCCTGTGGTAAGAAAGCAGGGAAAGGGCCAGTCTAATTTGTCTGAGAAAGGAGTTTCAGAGTCTTCATAAAAACACAGACTGAAAACATTCACATGTAAGAACACACTGCATACAAAACACATCTTTATCCTTCCCAGTGATATCTGTGGTTCTTGCTGATCTTTTACATACATATTTTGCCTGTCATAACTTCACTATATAAAAGGTATGAGCATTGGGTCAGATCTTTTGGGGTAAGTGGGAATAGGATCTCCATTTTGGGGAATGTGGCTTCAAGGTGCCAGCCTGGATTAGGGGTTGGTGTGCCTGCTACACACCAATGGAATGGGAGGAGCTCATCTCATCACTCCGTACTGATAGGTCCTGTATCCTGCAACACCAAGAGTGGAGAAAATGCAGGCCAATGCATGGTCCTTGTACCCCCCCTGCCCCCAATTCTTCAAAAATAAAAAATCAGGTGATTTTTGAGGGCTCAAAAACTGCAGCAAAGTACGGCAGTTTTACCCTCCCAATTTTTTCTCATACCACTCCTGCAAATGAATGAATGAATGATGAAAATTAGTCAAAACTGAAAACAAAAATGGCATGCTCTTCATTTCTTTTTACACTGGGAAAAACTGCCAGTGCCACCAGTGTAAGATGTGTGTATACAGGGATAAAATTTGCCCTGTGTCTTCTCTGTAGTTGTCCGTCCCTGTTCTATGCATTATTCCCAAACATGTGGGATGTAGAAGGAGTAATGGTCATTGGACTACTCAGTGACCAGCTCTGTACCTGATGCCATGCTAAGTGTTGTGTTGCTGATATAAAGTAGCCTTTTATAACCCTTTGCAATATATGTATGGTAAATACATTCTGTGTGCCTTACTTTTCCTTTCCTCAAGAGCACTGAGGGCACATACAGGTCATTTAAAAAATGCAGTAACCTAATCCAACTTTTCATTTAGTAAGCATGACACATTTTTCAGTAACCAATTTAATCCTTTTAGATCCCCGCACAGCATCACTGTTGCCATTTGATTTATACAAACACTTATTCATCATACTTAGACCAAATGTCACATGTGTCAATGATTGATGAGTTATTTACTGCCCAACATCTTAGATTTGTTTGTACCTCTAACACATTTAGACCACCATTATGTGGAAATGCAATATGTTTTTTCCACATTTTAATTAATACTAATGGTCTGCAACTGTTGGATGAGCATTCCATCTTTTCTGAAGCCATTCTGAAATATACCCTGACAAGTTTGTTACTTCACTATGTCCTTATTTTAAGAGGTAAATGAGATTTACTCCAATTGCTCCTGTGGGCCTCTGCAGACTGCCAGAAATAGTGCAAATTGAGTCCATTTTAACTGCCCTGGCTCAGTGCTAGGGAATCATGGGAATTGTATTTTTTTTTCTGAGACATTGAGCCTTCTCTGTCAGAGAGCTCTGGTGCCACAATAAACTACAGTTCCCATGATTCCCTAGCACTGAGTCAGGGCAGTTAAAGTGGACTCAATTTGCACTATTTCTGGCAGTCTGCAAAGGGCCTGGGTCTGTTAGCAAATAGTATCATCTATTAACAAACATTACAAATGGAAAATGATTTTGCTATTTTCTGTGTTAATATTTATTGCTGGTGATGTAACTGAAAGAAATTCAAATGCTGTAAGCCAAATAACATAAAGGGGGTGGCTAGTGTATTTATTTTTAGTATAATGGGCCCTTGGTATCTGGTGAGGTTTGGTTCCAGGACCCAATCCCCCACCCCACACCCATGGATACTGAAACCTGTGGATGCTCAAGTTCCAGTAAAATTGTGTCCCTTATATCAAATGATAGAAGCAAGGTTTGCTTATAGGATTTAAATATATATATATATATCTTCAAGCCTTGCAGGGTTGAAGATGTAGATGCATACTCTGTGGATAGTCTGTATCAAATACTACAGTCTGCCACTAAAAACTGCACACGATCTTGTGACATGTTAAAAACAGTTTTAGTGTTAGTTAGCATAATCTTTCAGACTGCAGCGCAGATCATCAGTTTATGCCAAACACAACTTCTTATCAAAGCACCATAAGATACTTTGTGGGTTGTGCTGCAACAGACTTATCACCCCCTCAAACTGGTTGCCAGTATGCTTCAAGTACAATTCAAAGTACCAGTCACAACCTCACCCTTCCCAAATGCCTTTGGTCCAGGTTAAATAACATTTATGAATCTTCCCAGGTCTTGAAAGTTATAAGCATGCTATATTGTATGGTATGCAATTATTTTTGCACTAGCACTTGGATGTTGAGCCATGGGAGTGGGGAAAGGAAGTGTATTACTTGGGCAACTGTGTGATGTACCCTCATCTTCTATACGGATCATGACCTGTTCTCTTCCTAATTATCACACTTTACATTTATTTTCAAGCATGCCCTATATCAGGGGTAGGCCACCTTTCCCCTTTAAGGGCCGATGGACTTCAGCTCCCAGAATCCCAGGAGCTATTGGCCAACATGGGACTATTGGCCAACATGGCTGAGGCTTCTGGGAACTGAAGTCCCTCGGCCCTTAAAGGGGAAAGGTTGCCTACCCCGCCCTATATATTGTAAAGGAAGACACAGCAGCCTAAATCCAATTGTTACCTCAACTAGAATAGACCCAATGAGTCAACAAGAACTTGGTAAATTAATGTTGTTGTTGTTATTGTTATTAACTGCTTTTGAGTCAGCCTCGACTCATGCCAATGCCATGAATGAGATATTTTGAAGCCCCATTGTCCTCAACCACTTTGTTCAGGTCCTGCAGGCTCCTTGAGTCCAGTCATCTCTTTCTGCTGCCTTCCACCTCTCCTGCCATTATTGTCTTTTTTAGTGAGTAATGTGTTCTCATGATGTGGCTGAAGTATGAAAGCTTCAGTTTAGTCATCTTGGCTTCCAGTCAGAATTGAGCTTGATTCATTCTGGTACCTATTTATTTGCCTTTTATATTTATGCAAATTTCATTGATTTAATGTATCTATTCTAGTTGGAACTGTTGAATTTAGGCCAAAAGCAGCAAACAGAAGCAGCAGGGCTCACGTAGAATTTTTTTAGATAGAGATCATAGCAGCCCCTTTCCATGTGCTACCTATTCAGTTCTTACAAACGGTATTAGAATTATCATTACTACTAAGAAGGAACCAAGCATGCTGGTAGTTATCAATGTAGAGTACTTCAATTACACATTTCTTTTCTTTAAGTGAGTTGTTGTTGGAGCATGCATCACATGTAACATTTTAAGGTTGACAGGCTGTTCCAGAAGTGTCCATGTAGTTCAGCATGGCCTGAGAAAGGAGAAACTGCTCCAGAAAGATTGCAAGAGCCCCTAGGATCTAATAGCCTACATTCCCGCTCTTTAGTCATTTTTCAGGACTCCGGTATGAAGGGAAAAGAGCCAGGTTACACTAAAGAACAATCTACATGCCCGTCTAAAGAAGTGTAAACTATTTTTAGTTATATTGGCATTTATTGTATGTTTCCTTTTTTGAGCAACTGGAAGTGACACTGCTATTTGTATTCTCATTATATTGAAAATGCTGCTACTAAAGATACTGCTACTGTAAAGCAGTATATATCAGACTGCCTCCCAGCCAGATGGTTAAAAGTACTAAGGCTACCAGTACTGTTACACTCATATGCATATACAAATCATTGCCCTTGTTTATGAGTATTCAGTTTCCTGCTGATATTTGGTATCATATTTGTTCCTTCCTTTTCATTGCCCTTATAATTAGGGTGGGATTTATGCAAGCACAATTGGGAGTTCTGCTGTTAATATGGACTATATCTTCCTACTGTTGCTGTAAATATCAAGTTACTATATGGGTATACTAATAAATCATAAAAGAACCTTTTAAATTATGTGTATATGTGTGTGTATGTCAGTGTTTATACACATACACAAAGATGCATGCACATACCCCAGCTGAAAACCTTTAACTCATTTCCCAGTTAGTATATTCCCTCAGCCACACAGTAAAAAGGCCTCATCTGTTTAGAAAAAAAAATGAAATACTGATTGCTGTCCTTTAGCTTCTTTTAATTCCCTTTGTTTGAGCTCTTTATGTTTCTGGCTGCCTGATTTGTAATTATAGGCAGATGTGGCAGAATGGCATATTTGGTGTACTAATTATACAGAAGAGCATTAACACTTTCCTTTTAGACACAGTTCCCTGTCCCTGTATTCTAGTGTCAGTTCTTTTACATATTCTAGGCACCCATAGCCTGATTCTTTGATTTATATATGCTCTGCAGCCTGTAAATCCTACCATTAGCTCCAGTTAGTATTCCTAGGATATTAGAGCAGCTAAGGAGTGAATGGAAGAGAGAAAAAGGTAAGACAGACAATGGGAAAGACAGACTGAGACAGTATAAGTAGGTGGGGTGCAACTGTGAGGCCATGGTGGAAACATCCATGGTGTGGGTGAGTGTAACTATTTTTCAGTTATAGCATCCAGTGATAGTGCAAGTTGAAGAGCAAGTGGGGGCAGGGGAATTGCCAGAATTGGGCAGATACACCAGAGGTGGGGAACCAGTACAATGCCTAATGTGTTATTGTCACCAAAAAAGGCAATGCACAATTAACAAGCAACACAACAACAAGTAGCTTTTCAAATACTGCAAGGAATAACAGCAGTGAATTAGATTTAAACACTAGCACATAACAAGAAAAAATTATATGTAATAAGTAATGTTCCAAACTTGGAAATGCAGGAGCTGGCAGAACCATGATGAGCTCCCACCACAGACTGAAACCAAGCTTGGATGTGGGAGGGGGAGAGTCAATGGGAAGAGAAGTTTTCCATGTATTATGGGATACCCTATCGATGAAGTTCAACAAGACTTGTAGCTTTCTTTTGTGACAAAGCTAAGGTGTGGTTTCCTTTGTGACAAAGCTGAGGTGTGGTTTTGCCCCATCTTTCAGCTTATCATTCAAGATTTGATTGTAGCAAAGTTTTGAAGAACATGACAATTTTAAAAAAATATTCATATGCAAGGAAAACGCTTTGCAACAGGAAGGAAGCATTTTTCTATGTTATAGATAGAAGCCTGAACATGTTAATTATATGCTAATGAAGTAACCCAAGTCCATATTTTGAAGAGATGTTGTCATTCAAAGGCATTAGGCATTTCTGAAACATCTCATTTTTGCAGTCTGAATAATATATTCTTTATGGATCATTAGGCATTTTGCTAAATGATTTATGGTTCTGTAGATAATAGCTAGATTCCAATGACAAAAAAACAAACATACCTTCAAAAGTCAATTGAAGTTCTTATAATGCACAGCAGTTATTCTAGAATATATTGTATAAATTTGTACTAAAAGGGACAGTCCTTGTTCATTTTGGAAAGTAGAAGTCAATTCTGCCCACAGATATGAATATTCAAGCCTTAGTAGCACCTCAAAGAAAAATCATGTGAGGGTTTATTATTATTCCTGTCCTACATAAAAGGTCATGATTTCGGGATGATTGGGTCAAAAATATATATATATGCACAGTTCCAATTTGATGTGCTGGGTGCATGTATTTTAAGTATCCACATTCACATTTATCAAGTATCATAGGAAATGGTTATTTATTTTTCCAGAAAAAAAGCATATTGTATGGCATATTCTCATACATCATATTCATAGCTCAGTAGCATATGAAGCCAGTTGTCAGCGACAATGCTGAAAGCCCTGGTGCTTATACCTGCTAACCTCACAACTATAGGCTGAAGCATTTGCAACACAGCTTCATCTGATGAGGGGAATACACATGGCAAATGTAGGAATGTATAGTTAGAGGACAAGGGAAACTTTAAGTATTCTCTACCTATTTCATTTTGACTTCTGAAGGTTAGGATCAGCACTTTAAATTAAGAACATCAGAAGAACTTTGCTTTGTTGTTATTGTTAACTGTCCTTGAGTCTATCTCAACTCATGGCAGCTCTATGGATAAGATATCTCCAAGACCTCCTGTCCTCAACTGCTCTGCTCAGAGAAAAGTGAACCATGGAGAGTCATGCAGGACTTAGCGACATGTGCAATTTGAAGACACAAGTCATGAATGTGTGTAAATGTGTGTGTGCGCACATGTGCATACATGTGTGCCAGAGTAATAGTGTCCTATAAGAAGTAGCTCTCAACAAACCTACATCTTTATTACACAGGGTGCTGAGCATCATGACAGCCAAGATACTAGTAGTAGTAGCAGCAGCAGCAATGGAAACAGCAATAATGACAGCAATGATGACAGCCTTTATATATTTGAAATACTCAAACAATAACAAACATTATCTTGCTCTGTTAAAATACAGATTTTGTGTTGGATGTTAGTGGGAATCCCTGCAAAAGTGCTGTAATATGTATTCATAGGACCCTGTGTGCAGCACCCTTACCAAGCAGCTCCTATATATTTTGTGTCCACTGCGGAACACCTCCCAAGGCTGAGCATTCTTTTTATTATTATTCCCACATTTCTCACCTGACTTTTCAAGACAGAGTTCAGGATAGAGTACATGGAAACCATGTCTTTCTATTCTAACCCTTTGCAGGAGAATAGCCTCAGCTCAGCAACACCAGCTCAGCCGTTCATTAACAGCCAATATTGTTGATGCACAGATACTTCTGGGGAGAGGGAGGAGTATGCACTTTTTTAAAATAAGCTGCCCATCAAGTTGAAGGTATAGCATTAGCAGAAACAAACAAATTAGTAAGGAAAAGGTCAAATCACTTCCCAGTAAACCTTATAAGACTTTTCACTGTCATTAAGTCTCAGCTGAGAGCTGTATAACTTGGAAATATAATTACTGTCAGGAAACATGCCAGAGAAGCAATCAAGAGAAGGCAGAGAGCAGGAGGCCATGTCTAATTTTGACTCTGGTACTAAAGCCAGTAATATATTCTTCCATCATGGCCAAAATTAGGTTGCTATTTACTTCAGAACATATGGAACACACTCAAAATGAGGAGACCACAAGGTGACTGATACATTATTATATGTTTATTTCTGTACATTTATAAAAGGATGGCGCTTCTAACCACAGAAAAGGAATAAAAAATAAGAGTCTGCATTAATTATCAAATGATGAGTTGAGGATGACAGTATTTATTTTCAGTTCATCTTATCAATGCAGAAAGTCTGTATTTCAATATTTGCTTCTAGCAGCTTCTAAAAGAAGTGCAGGAAACTTGGTAATGGGTTGATGGATGACAGGGTGGAAAACATTTTAGCTATTCGCTGCAGGGAGAAATAATCAGTGACAAGTGAACAATTTCAAGCAGAGTAATTTGGCCATACCAACATATATATGATATATACTGGCAGTGTCCCAGTGAGCATGCTCTGAAATTTTCCTCCCTTGAGTAGAACCATATGTATGAAAGGGGCAAAATTTGAGACCCTAGGTCTCCAAGAGAGGCTGGGGGTATCATCAGATCTAATACGGTCTACATAATCTGTAGTTCCACACAGAAGATATTGTCAAAAGATGACAGTGAAGGCAACTATGAATTTTAAAAAGTAACTTTTTTGAAATCTATGTGAATGTAAGAAAGGCATGTATTACCGTATTTCTAATTACAGTCTGCCCTCCATGTCCACAGAAACTGCATCCTCAATTCTTTGCAGGCCTTAGGCTTGTCTTAGATAAATGAAGAGGTTTAGTTATGATTAGACTATTAATTTAGTGTGAAGTCATAGGCTTTCATGGCCAGCATCCATAGTTTTTTGTGGGTTTTTCAGGCTGTGCGGCCATGTTCTAGAAGAGTTTCTTTCTGACGTTTCGCCAGCATCTGTGGCTGGCATCTTCAGAGAAAGATGCCAGCCACAAATGCTGGTGAACAGTCAGAAAGAAACTCTTCTAGAACATGGCCACACAGCCTGAAAAACCCACAAAACCCTATTCATTTAGTGTTTCATTATAGTTGTTTGAACACTTGCTGTCTGTGATCCCCTATAAAAGAATCAGAATGTGTAGGACATTAAAGTATTCCACATGAAACAGTATAGACTACACATCACGCCTTACTCCATGACTCTTCAATATCTATAATTGTTAATAAAGAAATATGAATAAGAGCAGATTTTGTTCCTTATCAACCTTGGTCATAGTAGCATTGCAACTTCAGTCTTTTAAGACTTATAGGCCTGAAACAGATGGACTAAATAAACTGTTTTCCAGCTGCGTTCGGAGCATAGTGCTTAGATGACACATGCCCTAAGTGAGGCTGGAAACCGTGCCAAGCCCACCCCAACTCAGAAGAGCCAGGCCAAAAAGGAGCAGACAAAAACCACTCCTTTTCGGTGGTTGGCTTAGGACCACAGTGGCAGCCCAGATTGGGACTGGGCATATGCGGTTGATGCAATGCCAGAGCAATTGGGGCAAGACTGCCCCCTTTGTCCTGTCTATTTGAGGCCATAGTTGGCATTAGAGGCTTTGAGAGGATAAGGAGCATTCCAGGTGTCAGCTGCAACTGGCTGTGGGTAACTTACATCATTCTTGGACTACTGCAATGCATCTTACATAGTGCATCAATTGAAAAGGGTTCAGAAATTATAGCTGGTAGCCAGACTGTTAACTCAAGCTCCTGATCAGTGACACATGGTTCAGTTGTAGAACAAACTGCATTGGCTTCCAATCCTGTTTCTAGGTCCATCGTATTGGCAATGACTGTTAAAGATTTTTTATCATTTAGAATATCTGAAAAACCATAGGACTGCCTATATATTAAGATCTTCAGCAGAGGTCTTCCACTGTAATCCAACATGAACTGGAATACATCTGACTGGGACCAGAAAGGGGATATTCTCAGGAGCTGTGCCCTCTCTTTGAAACTCCTTCAGAAGGGTAGCCTACCTTGTTATTTATACCATAGCTTTGAACCACATTCTAAAGAACATTGTTATATGAAATATTTTTGTTTAAAATTTTCTAAATCTTTTAGAGTTCTTTAATTACTGTGTTAATATTGGGTCTTTTAATTTTGCATTGTATGTGTGACCTCTTGTGGGTATCTGCTATAGGCTTCCCAGGCAGACTGAAGATTTGGATAATGCCTTCCTAAAACAAATGACCAAATACTTAAAAGGGAGCGAGACAATAATCATGGGAGGACTTCATCCACCCCGATATTTGCTGGAAGTCACATTCTGCCAAAAGTATAAAGTCCAACAAGTTCCTCACTAGTATTGCAGATAATTTAATTATACAAAAGATGGAAGACATAACAAGAGAATCAGCTATTTTAGATTTGATCCCAACTAAAAGAGATGAACTAGTCAAAACAGTAGGGTCCTTGGGTGAGACTGACCATGTCCTCTTGAGATTTGGTATAAAGAGGAAAGGAGAAGTGAAATGTAGTTAAACACTCACCCTGGAAAGCTGATTTCAGTAAGCTTATTGAAATATTGAATGTGATTTGATGATCAGAAATGCTCAAGTGTATGGGAATTCATGATGCATGGAAGTTTTTTAAAGGTGATATATTGAATGCACAGGGCATGCACAAGGTCTGCACACATGGACCAAAAGACCTGTGTTCCCCCTGACATCCTGTGTGGACAACAAAGGCCATTAACTCTGGGCTGGGAATGGCCAGTTGGGATACCAATCTAGTGGTTCCGGATCAATCCTGGCCCAAGGGGGGGGGGGGCTTAATCCAGTCCAAAGGGGCCAGCTGCATGCTGCATACTTTCCTGGAAACTCCAAGGCGATAGCTGGCGGATTGGATAGCTGCACATGCTCCTTATCTGCTGCTGCCATTGTATCCATTGTGAAGGCCCCCACCATTTGGGTATAGCTAGGTGCCCTGTTTCTGCCCTTACAAGATGCAACAGGGGACTTTGGGCTGGATGACACAGCATCAGCAAGTAAGGGGTGCATTACGGCTGCAGATCCACAGCATGGCAGCAAGAGGACATGTGAAAAACTGCCTGTGCCAGCCCAGAGACTGACACAGGTGGAAACCGCAGACAGGATACCAAGGGTTGGTCCACAGTACCCTGCCCATCTGTTTAGGTCCACAGTTGTAAACAATTCCAATGAAGAATAAAAGTGGGACATGTCTAGCGAAACTAGGATGTATGTGCAAAGAACTTTCTGATGAGCTGAGATTTAAAAGAGATATGTACAAGAAATGGAAGAACAGGGAAACCACTAAAAATAAAGAAATAAAAACAAATGGATAGCCAATACTTGTGGAGCAGGGAGTCAGCGAAACTAAAGCTTAGAATGAGCTCAAACTCATATAAAGAGGCTAAAAGTTTTTTTAAAAGTTTTTTTTAATTGTTTGAAGCAAGAGGAAGAACAAGGAAGTGATAGGGCCAATACATAGAGAAGATTGTGAAATGTGAACAGGGAACAGAGAAATGACTGAACTATTGAATACCTTCTTTGCCTCAATCTTCTCCCAAAAGGAAAATAGTTCTACAACTGGTAAAAATAGAATAAATCATGCAGTAAGGAGACTACAGCCTAGAATAGGTAAAAAAGGTAATGCCTAGATATTCTAAATGAATTCAGGCCTCCAGGGCCAGATAAGCTGCAACCAAACACCAAAGGAAGCTGCAGATATAATCTCAGAATTTTAGAGAACAGGAAAAATCCCAGCAGACTGGGGGAGGCAAATATACCCATCTTTAAAGGAGGGGGAAGAAAAACCCAGCAACTACCAACCAGTCAGCTTGACATCAATACCAGGAAAGAACAGATCTTTAAACAGTCAGACTGTGTGCCCCCGGGTTCTGTTCTGGGCTGGTGTTGTTTAAGACGTAATGACTTAGATGATAAAATAAAAGTCATGATTATCAAATTTGCAGATGACACCAGATGGGGGGAGAAAGCTAATAACCCAGAGGATAAAAACAGAATTCAAAATGACCTTGACAGATTGGAGAGCTGGGCCAAAACTAACAAAATGAACTTCAATAGGGACAAATGTAAGGTACTAGAGAGCCAGCATGGCATAGTGGTTTGAGTTTTGGACTATGACCAGGTTTCGATTCCTAGCTCATCCATAAAACCCACTGAGTGACCTTGAGCAAGTCACATGCTCTCAGCCTCAAGTGAAGACAATCCTCTGAACAAATCTTGCTAAGAAAACTCTGTGGGAGGGTTGTCATAAATCTGAAACTACTTGAAGTCACACAACAATAACAACATGTAGGCAGGAAAAATGAGACACACAAATATAGGATTGGTGATAACAGGTTGAAAGCAATATATGAAAAAAGGATTAGTAGACCACAAGCTAAACATGACTCAACGGTGTGATGCAGAAGCGAAAAGCAAACAAGCAATCAAACAAAACCAATGCAATCCTGGGCTAGACTCTCCTGACTAAGGGAAGTATTAGTGCCACACTCTTCTGGTTTGGTCAGAACTCACCTGAAATACTGTGGTCACAGTGCAAAGAGCACCACAGTTCAAGGAGGATATTGAAGAGCTGGAAAATGTCTAAAGAAGAATGAACAAGATCAGAGGTCTGGAAACCAATCCTTATGATATATGACTTAGGGAGGTGGGTATGTTTGAACTATCAGAAGAAAAGTCTGAGAAGTGACATGATAGTCATCTTTAAATAGTTGAAGGAATGCCATGTAAAAGATGTAGCAAACTTGTTTTTTGCTTCTCCAGAGACTAGAATACAAACCAATGAGTTCAAATTACAAAAAAAGAATTTTAAACTAAATATTATGAAAAAACTTCCCCTCTCCCTTAAAAACTGCTCAACAGTGAATAGACTGTCTTGGAGGATGGAGGACTCTACATCTTTAGAAGTCTTTAAACAGAAGTTGATGGGCATCTTCCAGAAATTTTTTAGCTGTATATTCCTGAACGAGGAATCAAACCCTGCTCTCCAGGGAATGGTGAGGGTTGGACTAGGTGGTCCTTATGGTCTCTTCAAACTCTAAGATTCTATGATTCTATGTTTGGATTACTGTTTTATTGCAAGGAATTCTTTTCTGCCCTTTTTGGATTTAGTGTTCAAAAGGAAAATATATCCTACAAAGCATGATTCCATTAGGAAATCAATTTGATGGAAAGGTCTGATGGGGAAGGGAATGACAAATCACTATATAATTTTACCATTTTTCCTGTAGGGTCT
>CM034701.1:311494053-311521934 GCA_020142125.1 Phrynosoma platyrhinos | reverse complement strand
TTTTGAATTTCATGGGTTTTAAAATATTTTCAAGCTGTGGATGGTTGAATCCATGGATAAGGAATGGAATGGATATGGAAGGCTGACTGTAGTGTAACCATGCTGGCTCAGGGATTCTGGGAGTTGTAATCCAAAAGGCTAACTTTTCTATGCTCTAGCCTAGTATTACCTGAATTGAGTGGAAATATAGTGCATTAGATATCCAGAAGTAGGATTACATGCTGAAAGTCTGTGCCTGTGTAATATGGCTCAGTTGGTTACTCTTCCCTTCCTCACCATCCCTTAATGAATTAAGCCTCAATGAAGGGGATAGGCATCTTGAGGAAATTATCATGTGGGAAGGGCTTCTATCTCTAGACCTATCCCAGAATGGGTGCAGAACAGCTGATCTATTCAGTACACAACTTAAAAGTCCATCACATTTGAGACTGGCTAAGAAGATAATTCATGACTTGTGTCAGTCACCAAAGCACCCTCACTGTAGCGGGAGTGGAAGCCATCACCACTTTTTTTTTAAAAAAACAAACCACAACATAATATATAAAGAACAAAATATCAGCTAATAGTATGGGAAAGAAATGTTCAACAGTAAATCAAACACATACACACAGAGATTCCTCAATTTTTGGAAAGATTCTCTTACACCAATACAGTAACTGAACATATCCATGAAGCAGTAATATTAAATGAAAGTAGATGCCTCAGTGTTTAGCTGAGGCATTGCCGAGGATATGGTGAAACACTGAATGAAGACAATTAGATTTTCTCAATGTCACATAATTAACAGAAAGTTTCCCTGTCACAGCTTGCCGACCAGTTTACTAAGAGCCATTGACTGAAACCACATGGAACCTTGCTGCATGTAATGAAACAATCAATACAGAAGTTTGTTTGTAGGCAAGCATATGAAGTTTAATTAAGAGCCAAGAGCCCAAATCAGACTTCCAGGATACACAGTTCTCTTCTGAGAGGAAGCTATATTTTTCAAACATTTTAAGATTCACCTCTGGTTTACACATTACATAGGCGTATAACTTTTGCATAACTGGGAATTAAATATGGATCTAGGAAGCTAGGTACAGGATTTTCATAACTCCCCTTCCTCAATGATTTCCAGGCTGTTTATGACATGAATACAGCGAAATGCCACAAATAAACAATCAAAATAGCAATAACATGTTAAAATAGCAAACCTGCAATGGAAGAGTGTTTTGTGTGATGCTGGCAAGGGCAAATTCCATGGTACAATTTCAAGCATTCACAGATCAAAAGCAGCCATGAATTATTGTCTAACACATTTCATTGTTCCCATGGAAACATGTGTGGGGGGTGACTTCATATTATGTTCTTTATGGGAGCACAGAAGGGAAAAAATATTAATGTTAAAGTCCAATTGTATTTTCAAAGTTTTATAACTATAGTCATATTTTTTCAGCTGATATATTAATAAGGGGGTAAATAAAATGGTAGTTTGTCAATTTGGAGTCATCTAACAAAGCAGGTTTCTGGATCCAGTCAGGTGCCTCAGATGGCCCATGAGAAGAGCATGCTCTTCCCAAAAGACTGCTGACAGAAGGAAGTCAATGGTGAGAAATCCATAACTATAAAAAATGTGAGTTGTAGTTGGATGATTACCTTAGCTTGTTGCAATTTATTTATAGTAATGGTAACTAACTGGTGCATATAGTATTTCTTAAGAATCAAGAGATTTCAAATGTTCTATTTGCTCATGATCTGCCTACAGAACAAAACCCATTGTTTGAAAAATGTGAAAAAAGTGTTTTTTTAAATAAATAAATTCACAATGCAATTGCAGTTGCAGTTTTTCACTGCTGCATACTCCCCTTCAATGTGAGCTCAAGATATGACTGATTCTCAAATATAAACTACAAGATTCTCAAATGTAAACTCATACTGTCTGATTATAAATTCAGAGAACCTTAAGAAGCAAATTATATAAAAGGCATTTTCAAAAATGTGACTGGAGTTGTTCAGCTTTTTGCAAATGGTGTTCTTTCATTAGTTATTCGAACCATGAATTCTGCCTTGATTGAGATAGGTTTTCTCTGCATTTAGATAAGAATCTTATAATACCACTTGAATGGAATCAAAAGATTTGCTATAGAGTATTTACAGCTTGTTTAATAAGAATATATCTGTCTCCAGAAACTTTCATCCTAACATTAAAATATATGTGTTTGTCTAATTTATACTTTCTAAAACACATTCATTTTTTAAAAAAGTATTTTCCCATCCTTATTATTATGAAACATAAAATAAATTCAGTTTTACATCAGAACTATGCATCTCAAACTGTAGTGTGTGATCCTGTTTCTTCTCATTGTTTACAAAAGAGGAAGGAAGATTTTAAAGCATCATCACATGCACTTCCATGATTAGAGTTTCAGCAGAGAAGTCCCTTAGCAGAACAGGGTTAGCAGTTTCAAATAGATGCAGTTAACCACTTTTCCATAGGGAGCTTTTAGGCCTGACATTACCAGATCAAAGTACAGACGCTGGAGAAGACATTTTTAACCCATCAGATATGTTCAGTGGATTCATTTGTCTCTATTTTCTACCTTTCATTCAGATAGCTATAAAGGCTTAGCAAATTCTATGATGTTTTTTCCCATCTAGCTGTTTTTCTGAAGGCCAAGAACATATTCTAATAGTCATTCCATAATCATTGATTTGTCTTCAACTTTTTGCTTGCAACTGTTTCCATGATGCTCTGAGGTGAAAGGCACTAATTTATAAAAGTAATCAATGTGTTCTTAGCATTAAAAGTAGTAAAATGTACAAATAGATCCCCTGTCATTTTTTCTTCATCTGATGACAAGACATAGTAAGATTTTCCCCTCAGTTTTAATAGGAATTTGCATATTCGTGAAAACATGCTTTACACATATGATGCAGCTATGCAAAACTGCTGCTATGTTGCATTGGCTTCTTTAAGAAACAGAACCACAGGATGGATAGAGTGTGTCCTTTTGGTCAACCATCTGTCCTTGTCACAAAAAGAAAAGATCCTAATTTTGTATGTGTTCTGCAAAAATTGTGGGAAATCTGATGGGTGAAAAAGCTTGTCTCATGCTGGAGATGGGAGATCTCACAGGGGCTTGTGATTTCTCAGTAACTGTGATGATATGGCCTGTCTTGATAAGAATGAGACAAATAATCTTTTTCTATAATTTTATCTGCATTATTTAAAATATAATTAAATGAGTATTTCATCTTATAAGCTTCCACACAGTTCACAGTCTCCAGAAAACAGGATAGATTGATCCAATGCTAGATGTACTTCCCAAAGGTTTAGCAAACTGCTATAATCTTCCAGCTCCTTATAGGCTAAAGGACTATAGCTTACAGGTGACCTACACACTTTGTATGAAGATCCCAGTTTTGACTTCTTCTCGTGTTTTCCATTAGAAAAAAAAGGATGAGGTAGAACATATATGGGCAAGTTCCAGGGTCCTGTGGATTGTATTTGCATCCCTTTGCCTAGATACCAGCAGGCCACGCAATACCTCCTCATGCTTCTCATACCTCTTAACACTCCTCCAAAATTTTATGGGAGTCCAATTTGGCCAATATCACCATCACCATCTGTTTGAGGCTAAAAGTAACTTTTTTCAAGACTGGATATGACTGGAAGTTCATGTCTAGTTTGGGAAAAAAGCTTCCACTATCTCCAGGCTCAAAAAATATGACAATTTTTTTGCATCTAAATGAAAATATGACAAAATGTCAACTGGCATCCTAGACAGCGCTATTGCTCTGAGTGACAGTTGAGACTGATGCGATGGCCAGGAGTGCTTACTATCAGCTTCAGTTGTTATGTTAGCTGCATCCCTACCTGGATCTGGAGACCTAAAGATGGTAGTTCATGTGCTGGTAACCTCAAGGTTGGACTTTTGCAAAGTGGTGTACACTGGACTACCTCTGTACCAAGTTTGGAAACTTCAGTTAGTTCTAAACATGGCAGCCAGATTAATTACTATGACATACAGGATTGATCATATTATGCCAATATTAAAATCACTCCACTGGCTGACAGTTAGTTTCCAGGCAAGGTACAAAGTGTTGGTTATTACCTTTAAAGTCCTACATGGTTTGGGTCCAGGTTACCTACAGGATCACATTCTCCCATATAATCCACCCTGTACACTTAGGTCCTTTGGTGGATGTTTAATCCAGTCAGCCAGGCCTAGGTTGGTAACCATTAGCCAGAGGAATTTTTCTTCAACCACCCCTAGACTGTGGAAAGACCTGATAGAAGAGATTCATCAGCTGAATATGCAGTCTAAATTCAAAACAGCAGTGAAGACCAGTCTCTTCTGGCAGGGTTATCCAGATAATTTTAAATTGTAAATTAAGATGTTGAATTTTGAAGGCAGAGTGTTTTAAAATGTGTATCCTTTAAAATGTGTATGTTTTATTTGTGCTTTTAAACTGTTGCATATTTTAATTAATTTGTTTAATTGATGTTGTTAATTGTTGATTTGTTGTTGTTCCCCACCTCGGTCTGTGGGGAAAGGTAAGTAAGAAATAAATAAGACCTTCTTGTTTAGACTGGCATTTAAGACAGAAAGCTTTTTAACAATGTACCAGAGTGTGTTGTGTTGTTTTAATGTGTATGGTTTTTAAGTGCTTTTATCTTTTTAATTGTATTCTATTTTTTAAACAAATTATCTGTTTTTATTTTACAATAGTTTAATTTTGTAAGTTTTAATTGTATTTTTTTAAAAAAAATTAATTGTAAATTTTGAGACCTTCAACCACCTCAGGTCCAATTTAGAGAGAAAAGTGGGATACAATGTTGTTGTTGTTGTTGTTGTTGTTGTTGTTGTTGTTATTGTTGACTTGTGAAGGCACTGATGGTGCCACTATTTGTTATTGAAACAGGTTGGCCCATCTCTGAATTATTGTGCAATCAGCAGCAGAAAACATAACATTGTTGGCTTCCATCCATCAGTTTGTACTATAAAATTATTACTTGGTTCCACTCTTAAAATTATTCACTGTTACTCCTTTATCCAGTCATTCATCTCTGCTCAGAACATCAGTGGTGTTACACATTTTAGATCACTTAGACTACTGTTCTGAGGAAAGATTTGTAGGCTATTGCTGTCAGGTTAAAAATTATTTAATGTGTGGAATACACTGTTATGAAAACACCTCTATAACAGGCTATTTCCTTATGAAGAAACTGATGCAGCAGATTTCTTTGCCAGATGCTTGCCAAATCCTGCCTTTCTAGATTTCTAGGGTAATTCTTTCAACTGTTACTACAAGAAATGGCAGTAAGAAAATTCTCTGAGGCCAAGAACAAGTCCAGGAGAGATGTGCATGCCTTACTATTAACTCCTTTGAAACATCAAGGACTTTGTCATACCACCTCTGTTCTCACAGCAATTGCATTAATGAAGGGAACTGCACTCCTTACCACGTATCTCTCCATTACCACAACTGAGCTGTTGCTGGCCTCTTGAGCTCTCTTCTGCCCTCATTCTTAACCTCATCCCCTGCCCTATGCCCTACCCAGTGTGTATGTATTTGTGTGTGTTTTTTTTAAAAAAAGCACAATTCCAGAGTTATGTGAATGCAGTTTAACCAAAAAGAAAAGAAAAGAAAAAGAAAGTGAAAACAAAAACAGGTTTTCTGGAATAGCAAAGGAGAAGGTGGGATGCACACACACCATTTTTTCCCTCCTGGCTTCCCATCTGCGGAAATTCAAGACTATGAATGGGAAGTCCATGAAGTAGGAGGGACAACTG
Organism: Phrynosoma platyrhinos; assembly: GCA_020142125.1. NCBI lineage: Eukaryota > Metazoa > Chordata > Lepidosauria > Squamata > Phrynosomatidae > Phrynosoma > Phrynosoma platyrhinos. The sequence continues at coordinate 311,516,157 of CM034701.1, read as the reverse complement.
TAGTTTGTTTTATGAACATAGCTGACATTGTACTAAAATCCAGAGGTGTAGCCATGAAAGTCTGTTGCAGTAGAAACAACAAAGAGTCTTGTGGCACCTTGAGAAATGACAGATTTATTACAGCAAAAAGAACAAAAACTAAACAGCATGCAATAAAATCCAGAAGAGAGAAGGGAGACAAATAAATGATGTGCATAAGACTGCAGAAGTTTATGAACAAGAAGTCCAATATAATTTACTGGCAAAATGAAAGCATGTGAACAGAAACCAAAGGTTTTTAAATATATTTTGAGCAGATTATTAAAAAGAGAGAGCATTCAAGGACACTTGGATGTATTTGGGCTTGAGGTAAAGGGACTGTCTGAAAACTCTAAAAGACTTTATAAGAGTGAAAGATAATCAGTTTCTTCATTAAGAACTAAAAGGATCAACATGTTTTTTCACAAATGGCAGGTTCATATCAAGACTGGGAGAATAAATACTGCAGAGGTTATGGGAAAGAGCCAATAATGTGACAATGTTTTTTTGTGCTAACTGCTTGATCAAAGCTCCCTTCGGTCTTCCTAATGACCTTAACTCCACATCTGGGGAATCACTGCCTCTTCTGGTGTGAAGGACTATAATCTCTTATTGATTTATTAAGGAATGTGAGCACTTGAGAGAAAGGTTTGAATGTTTAATTTTCTTTTGTGTTCATTCATGGAAAACAGATACAAAGAAGTTGTAACTGTTTAGCAGAGATTAGACCCTAAACATACCAGTCAAATCATAAACTTTCTTCAGCTATAAAAATAAAATTTAGTTTTATTTATCCATATGTATCAATGTATTATTACCAAACATCCTCAAATTCTACCCTGTGAGTCAAGCCATCCACACAGGCCACTATACTTGAACTTTAACAATCTCCCTTTAAAAGGTGAAAGATTTATACGATCTGAAGAGAAACCAGAGTATAACAACAATCTCCCTTTAGACCATTGGTCCCCAAAGTGGGCGGTAGTGCCCCCAGGAGGGCGCTGAGAGAAAAAAGAGAGGAAGGGGGCAGTGAGGGGAGAAAGAGAGGTGGCAGGGATCTGTGGGGCAGGAATGGGGGTTGCAAGTAGAGTTGCCATTGCTGCTGAAAAACCATGAAAGTCTGGGGCTGAAGTCTTTGAAAAGCAACATGTCTTGTAAAAGACGAAAGATTTATACCATCTGAAGAGAAACCAGAGTATCATCCAGATCCCCTTCTTGAGGCTCTGGGTGGTACTGCGCAGACATGCCTGACCCAGAGCCCAGAGGCAGGAAGGGAAATGAGGCAAGCAAAGGCTTGGAGAAGCAAGGAGGCTTTCTTGTGTCTTGGTAAGTGTGTGGCGATGCTGCACGCATGGTGGAACTTTTTGCTTACGTGGGATTGGAGCTGCCCTTCCCTCCAGCTCCCCCTCACATAGAAATTTTGTGTGTGGGTTTGAAAAAGGGAAGGCCCCTTTCTTAAGGTTCAGAGTCCCTCTTTCCTCTTAGTTGCATGCTAATGGGCTGGAGCTCCCTTTCCTCCATTTACCTCCCTGATAGAAATGTGTGTGTGTTTGAAAAAAAGGGGAGGCATATGGGCTCTGAAAGACAAACAATGAAGTTCAGGAAATAAAATTGGCAAATAAGTCCATTAGCAATATTATGAGAAACCTTTCTTTTTCTGTCCTGTGTGAAAATACCTGCTCCCTCCTTTGACAGATAATATTGAATTTCTCAAGAAGTCTTTGTGTTGCTGCATCTGAAAAAAACTTTAAATGCTGCTTAAAACACATCAAACGTAGTCCCATTTAAAAACAAAAACAAACATTTGGCTTTTGTTGGAGGTAAAGACCTCCAAAAGTTAAGGCTCAGCCCCTTGTTCCCTCTTGTTTGGGATCCTCCTGTTGTGTCTAAAATACAGTATCCTGAAATCTAGAAAGCATTTCCAGGAGTAGCTGTGTTGGACACACTGCAAACAATAACATCCAAAATCCACAAAACCTTTCTCCTGTTTGATTGTTAATACTTTTGCCCAATGACAAAGCCAGTTGATCTTCAAAAGCTTGTTTCATCTATTTTGTGTATTTTGATTGTCCAATAAAAATATCTGTTTAGTGGATTTTGGATGTTATTGTGCTTTGCTATATGGGCTGGCCAGCACAGCAACCCCTGGATATGATTCCTAGAATAGGAGTCCCTCTTAGGGGCTATATAGATGGCCCCTAAGGGGCGGCAGGACACTGCCCTTTTCCTTGCTGGATCGGGGTGCGGCAACCACATGTCACGGTCCTGATCTGGCCTTTCTGCGGTTCAAAAAAAAAAAAAAAAAGCCGCAAAAAGTGGCTCCTTTTTGTGCCGCAGAAAGGGCAATCTATTTGCAGTGGTGGCAGCTTTTTGCCACTTCTTGGGCTCAGTGTGTGTAAATACTGCACCGAAGACACTCCTTTTTGCCACCTGCTGTGCTGTTGCTTCGGCAGTGTAACGGTGGCATTGGGGCAGAGTCAGGGTGGCCGGCGTGCAGTCGCCATTCCCCAACTCCATCCCCAGGCCAGCTCTTTTGGCTGGTCTCTACAGGCCCTTAGTCACATAGCTGTTTGGGAGATTTTCTACCCCCCCCCACCCCCAATAGAAATGGGGAAAAAATCTACCTTTGCTAAGTTCTCTTACATTCAACTGCATTCAGAGACATAGATTCAGCTAGCATTCAGAGACATAGATTTAATTTGCATTATAGAAGTAATGCAGTTTTTAACTACCATGGCTCAATTCTATGAAAATCTGGGATTTGTAGTTTTGTGAGCTATGTAGCCTCTCTTAGGGAGCTCTGGTGTGACAACAAACTACAAACCCCAAAATTCCATAGCATTCAGCCATGGCAGTTAAAGTGGTGTCACAGTGCATTAATTCTGCAGTGCAGATTCAACCATGTCATGTTAGTCTGGAATATCAGTATGCTAAGGGATCTTGTAGCACCTTTGAGACTAACTGTGTGAAAAAGATTGTAGCATAAGCTTTTGTAGACTTCCATCTGAGGTTTTGTGGAAGAAAATTATGGCAACACTAGTTGCAAGAAACATCTTTTGTATACGATTCTGGGACAGGATAGAGGGAAGCCGAATGGAGAGTTATGGGAAACAAGCCATATCTGTCCAGGCTGAGAGGCAAGAGACCTAACATGGCTCCTCCAGTTTTGCCTCTCCTTGGAACAGAGCAAATGGATCTCATCCTTCCCTTGCTCCCTGTGGTGAATAGAATGCCCAGCTGGCCAATAAGGAGGCAGCTGAGGGCCAACCAATAGAATTCAAGCTGGGAGCACTTGAAAATTCCAAGCTGACAGTTGGAGTGGAGAGTTAGGAATTCGACAGTTGAAGAGAGTGGACAGAGAGTTAAGCCAGAGAGAGGGCTGTGTTTTGGGGAGTTCCTGAGGGAACTGTAATTTTGTTAGTTAGAGTCCAGACTGGAGGGACTCAGAACACATACAGGACTCTAAAGTAGGGAGTTGCTGTAGTGTTCTCTCCTGAGAGATATTGTTAGCCAGTGGCTGAAGTATTAAAAGTGAAGTGGAAATAAATGTTGTGATATGTAACTAAGCAAGCCTACAGTAACAAGCTTATATACAAGTCATAGGACCTTATCAAACGCTGGCCACGAAGCGAAAAGTAAGTGAAAACTAACCGAAGTAAGAATAAATTCAGTTCTATACCGAAACGAACTGAATTTCGCCTGCGCGGCCATTGCGCAATAATTCCAAAAGCTCCCTTGTACTTCCCCGAAAAACCAAATGTCAAAAGATCCCCTTTCACTTCGGATCATGGAAAAAAAATATGTATTAGATCCGGATTGCCTTTGGATATGTGTAAACACACGGAAAAAAAATATGTATTAGCTTTGGATTGCCTTTGGATATGTGTAAACACACGGAAAAAAAAAACGTATTAGCTTTGGATACCTTCTGCTTGGGACCCCCGTGTGATAAGGTCCATAATTATTCCATGCTGTTTTAAAATAAACTTTTCTTCTTATTTAACATCACTTGGCCTATGTTTTTTTAATAAACCACACTACTAACATTTTAAAGTTTTGGTGTGGGACATCATACAACGAAGAGTGTGGGTCCTTTACACATAATTTGGGAGCAGGGATGGGATAACAAGTTTCCACAGGACTGCCATCCAGAAAGTCAGTGCTAAAGGTGTAAGGTGGCAGGAGTGCTCGCCACACTCCCTCCCCTCTTTGGGCACCAAAATGCTTGCCATGCCCACCTTTTTTCCAGAAACTGCTCAGCTTCCCCTTGCAAGGAGCCCAAGGAGGAAAGCTTCTTTGGGTAAGAAAGACCAGCTGGTTGCAAGGCAAAAGGAAAGGGAGGGCGGAGGCATGTACTCTTCTTTCCCTTTTCCCTTGGCTAGCTAGCTCAGAAGGGAAGGGCGAGGCAGGCACACACTCTTTCCCCCTTTTCCCCCTGGCTAGCTAGCTCAAGCCGGCTAGCCAAGGCAGAAGGGAAGAGAGGGGGGCAGACTCTTTCTCTGTTCTCCCTTGTGTTGGATACAGTCAATGCTCTGGCGACTCCTGGGGTTTCCTGTTCCTTTCCCCTCCCCCATTTTTATTGCCCCCTCCCTCCCTTTGCCAGGAGAAGCTTGGAGGAGGAGGGCAACTGCAGGGACATTTCTTGGCATGGGCTATACAGGTAGCCACTTCCCTTGCTTAGGATACTCTGTCTCTTCTCTCCCCCCCAGTAGAACAGTGGACCTAATACTAAGAAATAGGCATGGGGGGCACTAGGATTGTCACCAAAGAGGAAAGAGGGTGGTAGCCTGAAAAAGTTTGGAAACCATTGCTTTAGACGAAAGGGGAATGATGGTTAAACTACACGATATATGAAATGTGTATTATTTCTTAGTTACAGATGTAGAGGCTTGGATCCAACATGGGCCAATTGATGCTGACTGATGGGAAACAATAATTGAGTATGCCTGAAAGTATGAAAACTAACTCACTCAGGTATCATGGCCTACCTCCAAGACTTCAGTGCAGACTCTGACACTGACAGTTAGTACTCAGATAGAAAGACAGAGTGACAGGGAGACCTATTATTGCCAGAGCAAGATAGTGAGACTACAGCAGCAAGACCCGGACAAAGACACAGATGGTGAGACCCCCCAGCCCCATCCCAGCAGCTACAACCTGACACAGATACAGCTTTGGTGGTATTGGGCCTGGCAGAATAAAAAATCATCGAGGGGAAGAGACACTCTAAAATGCTCAGCAATCAAACAGCATCTGTGGGAGGCTGCCAGACCATAAATAGCCTGACACCTCCCTCAAGAATTTGTTGTTGGCAACTGAACATCTTGGTAGAAGCAACATTCATGTCTCCTGTTCTTGTCCTTGCTTTTGACCTTGCTCTTCCTTTGGACTTCTGACTGGATTTATCGCTGGATTGTGTATGACTTGGATTGGACTGACTTCACTACTTCAATCTCCTTGCTACTGAACCACCCTTCTTGTGTTTGTCTCAGCTCAATATTTTCCTGCATGTCCTTTCTGAGGCTCCTGTCACTTGTTGAGACCAAAACAGGACACCATTCTTCCTGCTAGGTATCCTTTGGAATGCAGACTTGGAATTCCATATAGCCATAAACCACTGTGTGGTCTCCTGCCACCTGGGAGACGGGGTGGACTATCTGCCCCTGAGCTGGGCATCTGGTAGCCCACATACCTAAGGCCCCATTACAAAGTCCCTAACTGGGTCTGACAGGCACCCATGCTAACTGGATGTGGGTCCCATGCTAACACCACTCAAAGCTGTGACAAAACTAAATTTAGTATAAAGATTCAATAGGCTATAAAGAAAGCCACAGAGCCATGCATAGGAATACAGAGGGAAGGAGGATGGCGATGAAGTAAACCACATCAACACACAAAGAACATACCTAACACTTTTAAGTAAATTCCAGGGATTCTGATGTGTTTAACCTTGGGTGTATCATAAACTTACATTTTCCATAGACAGGATACAGAAATGCTATTATTTTTAACACATAGTAATTTTCAGTGAATTATGTTTAATTACTGCATAAATTCAGATAAGAAGTCTTCTCAAAAAGATTATTGCCAGCAGTCATGCATAGTAACTAGCACCCCTGTAGCATAATAATAATAAAAAAACCTGTACAAATCAGTTACTCAAATAACTGTGTCTCTTTTCAGGCTCTCCTGAGAACCTTTCTTAGCTGGAAATAAAGTATTAGTGATCCACGATTATTCACCATACAATAATGGAGGCCAGAAGCCTATACTCATTTATTTCAGAATAAGCCCCATTGATCTCTGTTGGACTGATGTCTGAAACTGCAGCGTACGCAAGCTCTTATTTTCTTTGACACACTTGCATCTTTGTATTTTACTCAGTGATCCAGCAGAACAAATGCACACCAATAAGATATTGCAAAAAAAAAAAAATCACCTTTGATATGATGCCTACCTTCACTATCTGTACCCTGTGGAGGTAGGGAACACATAGCATACAGGCCCTACAATCCTGTTCTACAATGCCCATAGCCTGTCACCATTGCGATTTTTTTTCTTTAAAAGGTGGGGGATGACCTCTAGGAAGCATGATTCTCCTATTAAACCAAGGACTTCATGGTCTAAATTTGTGGTTCTCAATCTTTGTGGTCCAATGTTTTGAGGCTTCTGTTTCAAGAATTCCCAGCCAGGTTGGCCAGTGGTCAGGGATACTGAGAGCTGAAGTCCAAAATATCTAGAGGACCAAAGACAGAGAACCACTTTTCTAAATGAAAGTGGTTATTTTATGTTTTTAAAAACCAAATACCAACTTCCAGTTATTTCTGGTTTTTAAAAATAACAGAGAAAGGAAAGGAAATTTTTAGTGTGTTGTGGCCTGTAGCAGGTTTCTGGGGTGGAAAGAACTGGCTTAAATCTACACAGCCCTCTTCAATGATATTATGTAGCAAAACAGTCATAAAACAAATCAAAGCAAATAGTTACTGAAATAGAAAAACAAAATCAAATTCTATCTAAAGCCATACAATAATAAAAATGGCCAACTTTTTTTCTTTAAAGGTCTGGAGCAACATCAGGTTAAGTAAAATTTGATGTGAGCAAATCTTTAAAATCCATGTAAAAATCCACACATAACAAGGAGCTAGGAGGTTTTTTTTAGAAAAGAAACATCTGTACCAATAACACCATCACTGCAAAGGGCCCATTTCTTCTATTTACCAGTTTTATAGAACTTAACAGATGGACATCAGAGGGTGATTTTAATAACTTGGCAGCCTGCACAGTGTTTTACTAATGCATAAATATATTCCTGCACATTAGTGAAAGACCACACAAAGAAATCATGATACAACTATGGGTATGGTCAATTTATGACTACATTTCTGCAGCATTTTCTGGATGTAGACGTGTATGTTGGTGATATAGGTGGGAGGAAAAGTACAAAAGAACAGGAAAACATACCACACTTTGTACAAAAATATGAAAATCAAAGGCAACAGAGTACACAACAACCCCCAAATTTAAACAGTTTCAAAGAGGGGTTAGATACATTCATAGAGGGCTGCCAGTGGCTACTAGCTAGGATAGCTGTGTATCACCTCTTGCAGCAGTCACTAGGGTCACAGCTACACAGGCCAAATAAAACAGTTTCACTTGGTTTTCACAGCAAGCTATCCAACTGCCAACGGGACAATTGGGCCCAAATCTGGGTCTTTTAATTGCCTCAGGACATTACTCCAGAGGGGGAAAAGTGGGAATTTCTCCTGGTTTTGAGCAGAAAATCCAGATGTTTGTGTGTGTGTGTGGATTGTGTTTCACAGTGATGTTGGTGTGCAACCACAGAGAGGAGTTCAGAAATACATACATTTGCACACATGGGGAAGGGGAGAAGAAGAAAAAACCCTGAAGCTGTGATTTATTGGACTAGGGTATGTTCCAAAGGGATAACTGTGTGGACAGTGGTAACTCCAAGGTAAACTAGATGTTCCTATCAGTGTAAATGCATCCTGGGTAACACAAATCTGAAGGTACTGCTTCACTCATGTCCTGCTAGTGAGCTCCCCAAAAGCACTTGTTAGTCACAGTGTGAATAGGGTGTAGGCCTGATCCAGCATGGCTCTCCGTGTGTTTTTTAATATCCACATTCAGGGGAAGAAATTGGTAGAGGTTCAACAGATGATAGCTATGCAAAGAAAGTTATTACACTCATCTCTCCTCATTCGCAGACTTCCCATTTGCAGTTTTGAGTTTTCGCAGATGGGAAGCCAGGAGGGAGAAAATGGCGCATGCAGGAGCAAGCCACCATTATACTAAATAGGGCTTGAATAGCCACAAATTTTCTATTTTGTGAGGAGGGGGCGGAATGGATCTCCGCAAACTGGGTGGGACAACTGTATTTAGTAAATATTTGACTCATACATTTGGGTGGTCAGATATGTATCTTAGGGGGGAAGCAGACAGGCGGCCATGGGCCATCTTGGGAAGCTGCACCGCGGGGCTGAGGTATCCCCACATCTCAGGAGCTTTTGCGGCGCCCCTTTGGCGACTTTTCCGCTGCAGCGTGTATGGACGCTGCAGCGGGAGGTCCTCCTCAGAGCGCCGGCCATGCGGAGGGCCAGCTGCTCCAAGAATGACCTGGGGAAGGGGTTGGGATGCCCACCGTGTGGCTGCCCCTCCCCTTCCCTGCCCCCAAAATGGCTCTTTAAGCTGTCTGCTTCCCCCCATAGTTGATAATGATGGTGCATGTTTTTTTTTTCTTTTAAGTTAGAGGCATTTTATATGAAATAACTCCCAGTTACTCATTTCTCCTTCCAAAGAGAAAGAGAGAGAGAAAAGGAAAATAAAAGGAAAAGGAAAAAAAAAAGAAAAGAAAAAGGCAGTTTCAAAAGCTAGCATTTTTGCTGCTGTATCCCTTTGGCAATTTTCATGTGGAGGGTATTTACAGACAAATGGCTCTTTATGTTGAAAATTATGTGACAAGCATACTGTGAATAGCCTTTACCACCTCTGAAATAAATGTCCAAATTGACTATGATGACAGCAGTTTCATACATTCTGGCTATCAGGTGACCAGTGCAAACATCATATAAAATGTTCTCTTCCTAAGTCAAAAAATCATTTTAATTCAAATAATGGCTGCTATAAATAAATTCCAAATAAAGCTTCCCCCTTTCAGACTTGCTTCTGTATTGCTGCTTGTTAACATAAGCAAAGCAGCATATGTTCTGTAAACAATGCGGAAATAAAGGAACAATAAATGAAAATGTCATAGTCCATTTATTCAAAACTAAAACTTCCCATTTCTATGCAGTTTCATTTTGAGCAGAGAGAAAATACACAGTTTCCCCATTCACCCCCAAATATGACATAATAGTCTGAGAGCTCAAAGCTGAAACTCAGTGTGTGCGTGGGTGGGAGGGAGTCAGCATACGTGTGAGCCCAGCCTCAAAATGTCAATTACATCTGTATGATCAGAAAATTTGAAACATCCACAATTTATCACTGTACATTCATCTCATTCTCTTTTAATTCCCTATCATTAAATATATTTGATGTCTCTGGAAACAGTTCAGAATCAAATCTTGGATGAGCCAAAAAATATCTCTGCAAGATGAAGATGGATGATGACCTCAGTTGCTGCTCTATTAACTTGTTTGCATGTTGGATGTTTTTGTGATTATAGTTACTCTAAGATTTAACAGTAGGAGGCTAATGGAAATGTTGTTTGTTGCTGTGGCAGACTAAATCAGTAGGGGAAGCAAAAGAAATGTGTTTACACTTGAAGATGTCACATAAAGCAGCTGGAGGCCCCCAGCGCCCCAGTCCCAATCTTGCTTATTCCTTAAAGTATTCATCTGGATTATTACACACTCCTTCACACTTAGAAATCTATTAATTTACAATTAGTTATATTGATTTTCTGGCAGATTTGTGATTTCTATAATAATTTACAGACTACTGAAGAAATTAACTATGTTCCTTAGAAAGATAAGCATTGCTGAGAAATAGAACTCTCTCCGCATTATTGAACACATCATTGACTGTCTCTCTGCTTCAGATTCTACATTAATTACAGCAGAATTGATGGATAGATTTTATCCCCCCATGAAAGGTTCTGTCACCCCACCCACTATGATTCTCCCCAGTGCCAACTCTGTAACAAGGATACATATATTTCAGTATGTAATATGCTAGATTTGTAAATAGAAGTTGACAAAAACCCCTCCCTACTGCTTTCTCTTGATGTCACCAGCGTCATGCAGTGATTCCCAAACTTTGATCCTCTGGATGCTTAGGACTTCAGCTCCTAGTATTCCTGACTCTTGGTCAAGCTGGAGCTCCTGGGAGCTGAAGTCCAAAATACTCAGAAGACCAAAGTTTGGGAACTCTGTACTTTACTTTTACAAAATTAAAACACTGAACATTATATATTTTCTGGTAATATTCTGGATTACATCCTCTGAAGCCTCACTGTATGTCCTCTAGAAATCTGAGATACAAATTATACTGTTCCATAACTCACATAGGATGTAGCCATACTAAGTATTAAAGCAGTTTGACACCAGAGTTCTCTGGCAGACTAGGCTGACTATACCTCACCAAACTACAAATCCCAGTATTCTGTAGGATAGAGTCATGACAGTTAAAGAGGTATCAAATTGCTTTAACTATGCAGTGTGGCTACACCCTTAGATGAAGTATCTCTGCTTAAGTGAGATGTCTTTGGGAATAGGAAAATGCATTGTATGCTCTCCTGTTTTTGCTGCTGTTGTCAAGTGCCTTCAAGCTGTTTACAACTTATGGGGACTCTAAAGCAAACATATCACAGGGTTTTCTTGGGAAGATTTGTTCAGAAGGAATTTGTCTTTGCCTTCCTCTGAGGCCAAGAGAGTGTTACTTGCCCAAAGTCACCCAGTGGCTTTCCATAGCCAAGCAGGGATTCAAACCCTGGTCTCCAGAATTATAAGCCAATGCTCAGACCACTACATAATGGTGGCTCTCATACTTTATTGTTAACATCTTGGAATTCTACAATGGCCAGTCTTTGCTTGGACCTCAGATATGGTGGATACAGTTAATAGCAACTTTACACTGATCTAGTTTTCAAAGAAGTAGCCATGATGTTGGTTTCTTGAAGTATTAAAAGGAAGAAGGTGGGGAAGGAATGTTACAGCACCTTTAAGACTAAATGGATTTTATGTTAGCATGAGCTTTCATGGGTATAAATCCACTTCTTCAGATGCAGTACAGAGTGCTATCCAGGCATTAGGATATAAAGCATATTTATACATGGGAGTGGGATAGAATGGTAATAGGATCCAGAAAGATGCAAATCATGACCCTTGCCCTAAATTTTCAAAAGACTATAAGGTCTTTCAGACATTCACAGTGGTCAGTGTATATATGTGAAAGCAATCAATCTGTTTACTAAAAGATTCCTTTTGATACTGTGCAGTAGCAAGGACTCTTGTATTATGATATGTAGTGTGACATGAAGCTGTTGTCTTTGTTCATACTTCTGCTAATGGATTAGAATTTAGAAATACAATTCAATTCAACTGTTTCTCTTTCTAACATCCTCTGTAATTTCCTTGTTCAAAGAGCGTGACCTTTAGATCCTACACTGTATGTCCAGGGAGCTCAAAATATTCAGCAATTGGTTTTTGGATATTGCCACTTCTAATGTCTGATTTGTATCCATTTATCCTCTTGCATAGAGACTGTCCTGTCTGTCCAATGTAGAGTGCAGAGGAGCAATGCTGGCATAGGAAGACATATACCACTGTAATATTGCTTGCAGAATAGATATGGGGACAGAATTGGTGTCTGGGTTTTTGTGTGGTTTTATTTTGTTATGCATATTAATTTGGAAAGCATCTGCCACGGGGATGGAGAGGAAGGTGGGAGGGAAAACACTTGACAAAAGCCATGCTGGATCAGCTCAATGGCCTACCTGGTCAGGTATTCTCTTCACAGAGTGACCAAGGAGTTGCTTAAGGTAAGTCAAGATGCAGAATATGAGAATTATTATTATTATTATTATTATTATTATTATTACAGTTTATTCATATAGCGCTGTAGATTTACACAGCGCTGTACATATACTCAATAAAATAGATATAAATAAAAAGCCTGCTGATGGCAAACATTCTACAAAATAATAAAATACATATCAATACAAAGAAGGCAACAAATTAAAAGCATCAAATAATCATCATACAATGCCTGCGAACACTTTCCTGAACAGTTTTGAAAATGGTTAAAGAAGTGATGCCCCGTGCTTGTGAGGGAAGAAGGTTCCAGGAATGAGGGGCAGCAAGTGAAAAGGGACAGATCTGGGATGGAGCAGTAAAAATCCTAGGCTGGGAAAGCAGACCTTGACTACCAGAATGGAGGGCACGGGTAGGACGGTAAGGGGAAAGAATATCTGATAAATAAGGAGGGGCCAACCCATGCAGGGCTTTAAAAGTCAACAACAGAAGCTTATACTGAATATAGAAAGGGAGGGGGAGCCAGTGAAGGGATGACAATAAATGAGGAATATAGTTGAAATAGTGAGCAGATGTGATAATGCGTGCAGCAGAATGCCGGACCGAAATTAAAGGACAGAGGTGAGAAAGAGGGAGCCCTGCCAGGAGAGATTTACAATAATCTAGTCATGAGACCACTAGGGCATAGATCAAAATCTTGGCAGTAGAAGCCAAGAGAAATGGTGGGATTTTAGCAATATTATACAAAAAAATCTACAAGCCTTGGCTGTGGCCTGAATCTGGGGGATACATGACAGAGAGGAATCAAAAATAAAACCAAGACTGCGGGCTTCCTGGACAGGTCGAATAGAAATATCATCAACAGAAACAGAAAAAGAGTATTGAACAGGCTTTGGTGGAAAAACAAGAAGCTCCATTTTGGACATATTGAGCTTCAAGTGCCGATGGCGCATCCACTGAGAGTCAGATGTAAGACAAGATGAAACTTGCTGTTCAAAACCTGAAAAAAGGTCAGGGGTGGAGAGATATAGCTGAGTGTCATTGACGTACAGATGATAGGAGAAGCCAAAAGAACTGATGAGTTTTCCCAGAGACAATGTGTAAAGGGAAAACAGTAAGGGACCCAAAACAGAGCCCTGGGGAACAACAGAACAGAGGACGAAGCCTGACCACCCGTAACCACTGCAAAAGAACTGTCTGACAGATAAGATTTAAACCAATCAAGAACAGAATCTGAGAACTCAAGGTCAGAAAGTATATCAACTAAAAAACAGTGATCAGTGGTGTCAAAGGCCACAGACAAATCGACAAGAACAAGAACATAGAAAAAGCCATTAGCCATGGTCCACAAAAGATCATTTGAGATCTTTGTTAGAGCCATTTCTGTAGAATGCCATGGGTAGAAACCGGACTGAAAGGGATCAAGAATGGAGTTGGCTTCAAGAAACTCAAGACAGAGGGAATAAATGACCCATTCCAAACCTTGGAAAGAAAAGGAAGAAGAGAAATCAGATGATAGCTAGACAGAGAAGAGGGGTCAAGAGAAGTTTTTTTCAGAATTGGGTAAACTACAGCAGGTTTAAAGACCGAAGGGGAAGAACCAGGAGAGAGAGAGAGAGATTAAAGATATGGAGAAGTGAGGGCAGAAAAGAAGGAGCTATAGAGATTAGAAAACAAGAAGGGATTGGGTCAAGAGAACAAGATGCAGAAGAGAACAAGTTTGGAACAGTTCAGCAGTGTGGAGAGTTCATCCAGAGAAACAGGAGGAAACACAGAAAATTTTTAGCCGAGAGTGACAGAAAATCAGCAGTAGATGAATGATCGGGAAGAGCTATCTCAGAGCAAATGGTGGTAATCTTTGAGATAAAATAGTTAGTAAAATCATTAGGAGACAATAATGAAGAAGAAGGAGAAAGAGGTTTAGCAAAGTATTGAAGGTAGAGAACAAATGCTATGGGCGCCTCTCATTGGCACAAATCAAAGATTTATAACTCTGTTTTGCCATGGACAAGGCGCGTGAAAAGGAACAAAGTACAAATTTATAATGAATAAAATCAGCCCACTCCCTGGACTTTTTCTAAAGACATTCAGCTGCTCAAGAGCAGGACCAGATAAACCTAATTGTAGGAGTAAGCCAGGGCTAAGGCCTGGTTATAGAGGAAGATGCACGTACAGATATGGGATACCACAGCACCTTACTGCTGAGAATCCTGAAAAATGGAACCATACTGAACAAAGCCCCCTAAGCCATATCCAAGGCAGTTTCAGTTGGGCTTGTGATATCATGGTCTGCTTCTTCTTCTTTCTTTAAACAACCTGGGTACATACCAAATGCTGACCAGACCTGAAGTGGCTTTCTGTTTATAGTCGTATATATATGACACTGCTATATGAGGTCAGCAGTGCAGGATTCTTCCAACTGCAGTTAAAGTTTTATCTATTTGCTCATACTCTTCCTGTTCCCTACACTAGTAATTTACCTCTAGTTCAGTGATTTTAATATCTACATATTAATCTGTCATCACTGTATTACTGTCTTATTAGTTTTTTTGCTACTGTACTGAAAACTACTCTTGCATTTTCAAAAGTTGTATAGACATGTCTAAATATAGAAAAATGTGAGTCTGCTTTATTATGGTTATTATTAGCCAATTTACTTACAGCTACTGTAATTTACATTTTATATAGTCCTCATGCCAATACCCACTAAGCTGTAGTGTTATATTCTACAGATGAGGAACTAATAGCTAGGAGATAATGACAACCATGGCAGGGCTGGAAATCTGTGGCTAAACCGAGACTCTTAGCTTCATAATTTCCAGACATTCCATCTAAAAAAGCAGATTACTCAAGAAAGATTTACTTTTATCTGCACTGCTGGTTTGGCACAACTATCCTGTGGCTCTAGCTTGCATACACTTAATGGTTTTCTTTACATGTACAGATGGGTTCTACATTACTGAATTTTCAATAATCTTTGGCTACCAATGACAACATTGGCATGAAGGTGAACTTGATGGATGAATTAGGAGATATGTTTTGGTTCAACTCATCTCCTTGGTGCTTTCATCAGCTTACAGAAAGATTCTAATGAGTTCCATAGAGGCGTTGCTAGCACACACAGCATGCCTTTTCGTTTCTGTTGCTAGGTTTTTCATATCATAGCCAATTTTATCATTTATGTCATTACATGAGACAGCATAATCCAGTGATTGCAGCTATTTCTGGTAGTGTACTTTAATATGTCTTATAGAAACATTGTATAATACTCCAGTTAAGGAGTTTTTCTTAAGTAGCTCTTGTTTGTTAGTGTAAATGTGATGCATTACTAACTGAACACAAACCATGCCTTTACACTCATTCTGAGAAATAGCTGGAGTAAAAATTAAAGATCTTAACCCTACTGAAAATGGTTTGCAAAGCTGATCAGTGACTACTATGTTAACAAAGTTTGATGTTATTACTGGGAGATCTGATACAGAAATTTAACTTCTAGGTGTTTCCCCTCTAACAGTACAGTCCTGCTTGGGTAGCTTGCGGGCATATATATCTGTTACACTTTCCCTAAAAACTGACAACAGCGTGTTTAGTCACTCCATGAAACTGAGTGTGTTGCATTAGGTTTGAAAGAAGGGAATACTCAGTTTTGACAGGCAGTGCTGACCTTGCAAAATGGAGGGCAGTAAACCAAACAGAACAAAGAGAGGTCATGTGGAGGGTCTATGGATCAGAGACCAGATAGCTGAACAAAGAAAGATGCTCCATATTCATTACTGCACACTAGGAAAGCTGATGATAATACATTTAGCAAGGCAGCAGACAACAGTGCTCGCTCTTGTTGTAAGAAGTCAGGTTTAGTGTGGATCATTTTATTGCATTGTTCATGGCAAGTTGGCAAGTCAACTAATGACTTTATGCATAGTTTTTTCCCATTATTAAAACATTTAAAGGATGTTACCTTAAACACCCATTCATATGGCCATTCATAAAAAGGTCAGCAACTTATCACTGGCAGCCAAAGTATCATTCAATGCACCATTCAGTACTACAAATATTTACCAAAAAGGGCCACAATTGTGTTCAACTTGGAAAAAATGGGAAGTGGGAAAGTATTTGACTGTCCCCTTTCTCAGCTGCAAACCACTCTGCTTACTGCCTCATCATTTGTAGCCTCAGCCTTGTTGATCAATAACAAATGAGCTCCACATTCATAGCAAGGGTTTATACTGTTCAGAAGCCATAGCAGCTGAAATTACTGCTGTTCTGTAGCCATTTGCAATTTTATCTACATAGTATATGGAGCACATCAACAATCACAAAAATAATAATGTTTAGCATCTATATAGCTTTACCCACCCTCTGGGAATATACTAATAACTCCCTCAGTTCTGGCTTTTAAGAGAATCTTGAAGACACTTTATTATAACAATTTAGTCCACAATGGAGTTTATTTGTTGTTGCTTATTTACTTAGGATGGTTATTCAATAAGCTGTTTACCTTTTTTTTAAAAATGAAGCACTTGTATATTTTCCAAAAGATTTAATATTCATTAACTTGTACAACAGTCCATATATATATATATATATATATATATATATATATATATATGTAGTAAAGTTATATTGCAGATAGGAGTGGTCAGAGGAAGAGAAAGTTCAAAAAGGTGCTTGCAGAAATCTAGCTACCAATGGATTTATGGCAGATGTAATATTTGAACAAGGTATTTCTGGATTTGTCACACAAGCAATCAGCTATTCTACCACTACAGCTCTGATACTGAGTGGTATAAACATTTTTTGTGACAAAATATTACCGGTTTGTTACTTGTATCTTTTGATGGTCAAACTGAATGAAACATGAATTTATTTCAAATATATAAAAGATTTGTAGAAACATGGTTTTGTGAAAGGGGAAAACATTCTTGACAGACAAGCGGGACAAGGGACAGTTTGAAAAGATTGTGATCTTAATGTGAAGTCGAAGGCTTTCACGGTCAGCATCCATAGGTTTTTGTGGGTTTTTCAGGCTGTGACACCGAGTTCTTGAAGAATGTATTCCTGATGTTTCACCTACATCTGTGGCTGGCATCTTCAGAGAATGGTGGCATGGAGGTGTGTGGGGTATATGTACTGTGTGACCCTTGGTTGATAGGATTAGCATGTAAATCTTTATATTGTTCTGTTGAGGCAAGGCCTCAGGGTGGGAGGATATGCGAGGAGGATTAGTGTCTATTTAATTAATGGTCCATTGTCTGCTAGGAATTAGAATGCAAATCTGTGTATTGTTCTGTTGAGACAAGGACTCAGGGTGGGAGGATATGTGAAGAGGATTAATGTCTATTTAATTAATGGTTCATTATCTCCTGGGAAACCCCCTGACCCTGGGTGAAATTTGTTTGCATTTGCTGAGTCCTGACTTTGGTGTTTTTGAGAACTGGTAGCCAAACTTTGTTTACTTTCAAGGTTTCTTCTTTCCTATTGAAATTGTCCAGGTGACTGTAGATTTCAAGGGCTTCCCTGTGTATTCTGACCCGATAGTTGTTGGCATGGCCCAAATTTCAGTGTTTTCAAATAGCATTTTATGTCCAGGTTGGTTTATAATGTGTTCTGCTACTGCTGATTTTTCTGGATGGCCCAGTCTGCAGTGTCTCTTGTGTTCCTTGATTCTTGTTTGAACAATGAGTTTTTGTGTCCACAGCTGCACAGTATGTGGTAAACTCCTGCAGCTGTGAGAAATTATGATCTTATGTATACAGTGGGCACTTAGTATCCACTGGGGTTTGGTTCCAGGAACCCCATGATAGCAAAATTCATAGATGCTCAGCTCACATTATATACAATGCCGCAGTGAAATGGCATCACTTATATAACATAGTGAACAACTTAAGGGTTTGCTTTTTGTTTTGTTTTTAAAATATATTTTTGGGGCATAGTTGGAGGGACAACTGTACATCCGTCTCAGTAGTAGTAGCATGCATAGAATGTAATGCTAAAATTCTACATTTAATGCTAAATATTAGGCACTCAGTATGAGGGCTAAATGTATACTTGTGTATCAGACAGTAAATAGACCTACATGACAGAAAAACAAGTGGCTTCCAAGTAATCCCAGCTCATACTTCTTTCTTAAAAAAATATTAAATAGAAGTATTCTCAAGGATCTTTCACTGTTTGTATATCATTCTCCCTGTCCATTGGATAAAAGCCCACAGCTATCATTTGGCCATAGGATATATACAACAGAGAGAATATTTGTGGAATGAGTGGTTTAATTTTTATCCAAACCTTTAAAATAGTTCCCATGGTGGTTTTTTAATATTAGCATATTATTTGCAAAATTCTTTAGAGCCCTCCTTTAGATGCAATTGGCATGAAAACTGCATACTGAAAGGAAAGAGCTGATTTTGAAAGGGAGAAAAAGCCCACAAAATCACCGTATTTCTATGAAACCCACTATTTGTACCTGTTATCACATATATGTAAGCTAGATTTTAATTTAAAACAGTCGTGCTGTACAAAAGTATTGGGCATGCTATTAAATTATCTAAGATTAGATAGCACTGGCTAAGCCTTTTATGCTGCAGTTTTGAAGTGACTGGGGAGTTCATTATTGTGGGAAGTGAATATGCAGTAAACCATTTAGAACTTACTCCTAAGCAGCATATGGGAACTAGTCCTTCATATCAAAACGTAGAATTAGATTTTGTATATTTGTAAAATATGTTTTTGGACATCATTATATAATAGTTTCTGAAAACACTGAAGGAACATAGGAGGCTCTCTAAAGAGAGTCAGGGGGGTTGCAGACTGCCAGAAATAGTGCAAATTGAGTCCAATTTTAGGGTTAGGTTTAGGGTTAGGGAATCATGGGAACTGTATTTTATTGTGGCACCAGAGCTCTCTGACAGAGAAGGCTCAATGTCTCAGAAAAAAAACCAATTCCCATGATTCCCTAGCACTAACCCTAACCCTAAAAGTGGACTCAATTTGTACTATTTCTGGCAGTCTGCAACCCCCTCAGTTCATAGGATTGTTGCTCTAGACTGTATGTTGAAACACTTTAGAAGTGAATTTTCATCACCACCACTGAGTCTGGTGCTGCACTTTCCTCGTCCCTCATCTATACTGGTGTTTCTGAGGAATCAGACAGACTCCTTCCCATGTTTATCTGAAGATGCTAGGGAATGAACTAGAGAGGTACATCTAAAGCAGGGGTAGGCAACCTTTTAGAGCCGGGGGCCGATCCCCCGAAGTTGTCCCTTCCGGTGGGCCCGGGGAGGGGGGAATGGTGGCATGCGCAACCCTCACCACCGCTCGCAATCCCCCCGTGCTGCCACCACCGCTGCTGCGTGCGCTGCCACAAATGCCTCCACGCATATGGTGGCCGCCATTTTGGAAAACAAAATGGTGGCCGTGGCACGTGTGGCCGCGCGGTGACTAAAACGCGCAGTGACGGTGGCAGGCAGCGGCGGCAGCAGAGGTCTGCCTGGGCCGGTAAGCGTGGGGCCTGGAGCCGGAACCGGCCTGGGGGCCATAGGTTGCTGGCCCCTGATCTAAAGCATGTACTCTACCACTGACCTACAGCTCCTCCACTCACAGATAAATAAATGAAGTACAATTGGCCCTCGCTATCTACAGACTTTTTTTATCAACTGATTCAAGCATCCATGGCTTGAAAAGAACACACACACACACACTCCAAAAGCAAACCTTATTTTTGTCATTTTATGTAAGGGACACCATTTCACTATGCCACTGTATTTAATGAGACTTGAGCATCCATGGATTTTGGTATCCAGGGAAGTGTGTGTGTCCTAGAACCAAACTCCAGCAGATACCAACGGCCCACTGTAAAAAGGTATACATTTTCTTTACAATCCCAACATATCTTAAAAGGTGATAATGTATAATCTATACTGATCAGACTTTTTGTTACTATACATATACTCCAGCAAATTTTCCCCACAGTGCCTATATGGCAAATTGCCCACCGTATATACTTATACGTATATACAAAACTCCAATTTCCACCATCTCTCTCTCTCTGTCGCCCTTACCAGTGTTTGCAAGGACAAACAGAATGGAGAAACAAAACTCTAATTCCCCCCCTCTCCCCCCTCTCTCCCTTTGTGTCCCTTACTGGTGTTTGCAAGGATCACAGCCTGGGCAAGCAGAATGGGAAAACAAAACTCCAGTTCCCCCAACGTCTCTCTCTCTCTCTGTGTCCTTTAAGGAGTGAGGCTTTAAAAGGACAAAGAAAGTCCAGTGACATGGGGAGTGTGTCATAAACTGCCAGGAGTGCAGTTGGGAATAAGAGATTAGCCTTAATGGGATTCATACTCCCATTTGTACTCCTAATGAATGAGCTTTAGTAGAAGGCATGTGTGTACAGAAATAAAACACAGTTTTATTCAGTGTAACTGAAGTCATCGAGTGTACTGGAACAAAGTCAATTTGCAACAAGTGAAGTGGTGTACATGCTGTAACAGCCTCAGCAAGGAGGTTACTGTATTGACCTGAATATAAGTTGACCTAGGATGTTAAACTCTATTTTGGGGCACATTTTTTTTACTTATAGACAAGTATATGCAGTATATTTTGTCACAATGCCTTAATGACAAATCAAATGAATCCCCTTTGACATGTATTGCTATTAATTGGGTCCAGGGGTTTTCTGTAAAGTTTTTCTCAGCTTCGCTACATGAGATCCACTAATGCAGGGGTAGGCAACCTTTCCCTTTTAAGGGCCAAGGGACTTCAGCTCCCAGAATCCCAGGAGCTATTGGCCAACATGGGACTATTGGCCAACATGGCTGAGGCTTCTGAGAGCTGAAGTCCCTCAGCCCTTAAAGGGGAAAGGTTGCCTACCCCTGCTCTAATGCCTGGAATGGAAGCCCATATATGAAAACCATCAGGTTGTATAGTAATAGGTAAAGGTTTTCCCCATAGACAAGATTGTCAAGCTGTGTCTGACTGTAGAGGGCGGTGCTCATTTCTGTTACTAAGCTGAAGAACCTGCGTTGTCAGAGACTACTCTGTGATCATATGGCCAGAATGATTGCAAAGAATGCTGTTTACCTTCCCACCAAAGTGGTACCTATTTATCTACTTGCATTTGCATGTTTTCAAACTGCTAGGTTGGCAGAAGCTGGGACTAGTGACAGGAGCTCACTGCATCATGCAGTGCCCGGACCTTGAACTGCCAACCTGCTAATCTTGCAATCAACAGAGTCAGCATCTTAACCACTTGAGCCATGGCATCCCAAAGGGCTGTATACCAGCCAGAAATTCAGATCCTGATGTGGTAATTCAGAGCATAACTTGATTGATCTTGGACCAATGAGGTAATCCAATTCGGCTCAGGTTTTGATTTGGAAATCTTTGGGCCACCCATTATCCTCACCTCCATTCTTCAGAACTGGATAAAATATGCTGGCACAGATACACTTATGAAGGAGATTATGTATATAAAATTGCAGACCAATAGATGCCAGGAAATTTTGTAGCATATTATTTTTAAGTGTTGGGTTTTTTTAAAAGGAATAGATAATAACTTTTTAACATTATTGGTGTGTGTGAAGAGACACTGGCAGAAAGAAATATTCAGAGCAGTCAATTGGAGACAGGGTGGCAAAAGGGTGGGGACATGACTGATGAGTGGCTATAAAAAGGGGGAGTAGCCATTCAGAGAGGAGGAGTGCAGCTAGAGCTGCCAGAAGTGCAGCTAGGAGAGATGAGATGATCCTTCATGGGATTCAGATTCCAATTTAAGGAGTGAGAATTTAAAAGGACAAAGAAAGTCCAGTGACATGGGGAGTGTGTCATAAACTGCCAGGAGTGCAAATGGGGATTCATACTCCCATTTATAATCTTAATGAATGAGCTTTAGTAGAAGGCATGTGTGTACAGAAATAAAACACAGTTTTATTCAGTGTAACTGAAGTCATCGAGTGTACTGGAACAAAGTCAATTTGCAACAAGTGAAGTGGTGTACATGCTGTAACAATAATCTTTGAGAACCAACTACCAAAAATGATACTATCATAAGTTCTGTCTGTAAATAAAAGCTATTTTTCTTCTTGTTCACAAAGGAGTG
>CM034701.1:311444590-311458526 GCA_020142125.1 Phrynosoma platyrhinos | reverse complement strand
CATTGTCGGTGGGAGGGGCCGGTGGGGGCGTTTGGCGGGGGTCAGTGGGCCGGGTGCGGCCCGTAGGTTGCCAACCCCTGATCTAAGATATGCAGATGACACCATAATACTAGCAAAAAACCTCACAGACCTGGAACACCTACTAAGGAAGATCAAAGACGAAAGTGGAAAGGCAGGCTTAAAACAAAAATCATGACCACTGAGGACCTTCACAAGTTCAACCTAGACAATGAAGAATTAGAAATAGTAAAAGAATTCCTATGCCTGAGATCAAACATTGATAGAAATAGGGACTGCAATCAGGAAATCAGAAGAAGACTAAGAATGGGGAGGGTGGCTATGAAAGAACTAGTAAAGATTCTGAAATGCAAAGATATACAACTCAGCACATACAAACTATTGTAGGTCCTAGAGAAGATCAAGCCGGAAACCTGCCTGGAAGCAAAACTGAGGCTGTCATACTTCGGACATTTCATGAGAAGAGAGGATTCTTTGGAAAAAACAATAATGCTGGGGAAGGTGGAGGGAAGTAGGAAGAGAAGAAGGCCACATGCCAGATGGATGGACTCCATTAAGGAGGTAATGGGTATTAACGGGTTGCAGGATTTAAGCAGAGCAGTGGAGGACAGAAAGTCTTGGAGATGTCTCATCCATAGGCTCACCATGAGTCGAGATTGACTCAAGGGCAGTTAACAACAATAAAATCTAAAAAATTAAATGTACAATTGGACCATATACTAATCACAGATGAAAATGTTAACTTCTCCTGTTTTTTTAATTAATTGTAACAGAAATAAAACAATTGAAAAATGGCCATAATTATCTATTAAATTCTTAATTAGAAATGGATGACTTAATATGCAGGCTATTATTATCATAGATGTATTCTATATTCCTCTAAAATTAGTAGGATATGATGACATTATCATACTACAGTACTCTTTTGAGGATGTCATTGCCATATCATAAGCTGCTGTCAACAGAGAAACTGATACTAAAAATCTGGTAGCAAGGTCAAATGAACCACAAGAAGGCCATACTGATAAAATAGCTGTTGGGAAGGATGACACATAAGACCATTTTCCAGTATAATTATACAAAAATAATTAATTGAAATCATTACAACAACTGGATAAGGTGCATAGCCATGTACCTTATGATAGCTAGGATGGTATGCCTGCATCTGTAATTTTGCTGTGTCACAAGCAAATAGTATAACTTTTAAAATAATATTTTCTAAAAAATATTGTATATGTTTATTTAGTTAGTTAATTTATATCCCAGTATGAGACCTAAGGAAGATGACAATAAATTAAAACAATGTACAACTAAAAACCTAACTCATAAAAATTAAATATAATACAATAAATAATTATATTAAAAGCACCAAGTTAAAAACATTCATAACACATTAAAAACTTATTTTAAAAAAACACAACAAAGCACACTTCTGCAACATGAGGGCCACCTACATATAAAGGTCTCTGCCTACTGGTGGAAGGCCAGCAGAGAAAGGGGGTTTCATGGGCCAAAATCACATTTGCACAGGTTTGGCCTAAACCTGTTGGATACAATTGACTTCTCATACTGTTGTACTGATGTTGTAGAAAGTTAGTAACCTATTACTTTATCAAAAGTAAACAGTCCAAAAACTGTTTTGTTTTTTTAACCCTCTGTTGTTGTTTTTCTAATGAAAGGAACAAAATTTCCATTTCAGATTCTGAGTTAAGAATCTGTAGACGTGACAGAAACCTAATAGGTTAAACCAGCATTTGTTGAGATTGCTCTGACCCCTTATAACACATTGTGTATGTTGATGAAGATGGGGAAACTGACACATCTGATTAGAGGGAAATCTATAATTGGTTTCTTGAAAGAATGGATATTATTTATAGAATACATACAACAGAGAGACGGGGATACAATGGTAATAGGTTTTAGCAGCTGATATTAAAATAGACAAAGAATCTGTAGACGTGACAGAAACCTCATAGGTTAAAACAGCATTTGTTGAGATTGTAAGAATTATGTGTTAATTGTAAACTAAGATCACAGTTTAAGGATTAGATAAATTAAGGTAGATTTTATCTAATTGTTTAGCCTTATATGATAAGAGGAAGTGTGGAAGGTTCAGTTAACAACTGTGCCAGAAGAAAATTGGAAGTCTTTTGTGTTTACTATTAGTATGTTTATTGTGTGTATGTTAGTATGTATTTATTAATGTTTGTAGATATAAGTAGTAATTGAATATTTTTCCTTTTTGTCCTTTTTTGTTGGTGTATAACTATCTTTAACAATAAAGTTTCAATAAATAGAAAAATAAACATTGTGTATATTGTTTTCTAAATGTCCTACTCATCCCTGTGGTTGAATAGACCAATGACAGCTGTCAGACCCAATGGTAGTAGGGCAGTGAATCATTCTTCTATCTTTTAGTTTGAACTTTAAATGAGCCCTCCAATGAACTAAACTCTATTAAAATACATCCAGCATCTTGAGTTGACCCTAGTAGTAGTAGTAACAAAAATTACAATATTTCATTGATTAAGGAGTGACTATCCTGAAACCCCACATAGTTATTTACAACTTCTCACAGATTCTATGGTATAGAACATGGAACTGTTGAAAACTGACTAAAGATATTTTATTTCTTTCAGTGATTTTACACTGTGTCAGTGCAGTTATATTTCCATAGCAAGTGTGCTGTTCAATCCCAGTTCTAGGAGACCTGGGCAAGCAGCCCTTGATTTACTTAAATCAAAGTTTTCAAAATGAGACAGATGCAAATGGACTTCAGAAATTAGAAATGCATAACTATTTTTAAATCTCAACTAATTTTAAAAGCAATTTTAAATCTCAACTAATTTTAAAAGCAATTCCATAACTGAGCAGAATATAGAAGTATATTCTGAGTTCCAGATTAAATAACCCGGCCTTGAGACCTGGAATGTGTGACCGACTGTTCTCAAGGGAATTAGCAGGGCTATTGGTTGGTATAATTTTTAAAATCTATTAGCTGTATTCTATTTTAAATTGATTGATTTAATGCTTTTTTAAGGGGGGAGGGGGAATGGTGTGTTTTAGATTGTATTTACTGTATGTACTATTTTATTATGTCCACCGCCCGGATTGGTTCGCCAAAGGGCGGTATATAAATAAAAATTATTATTATTATTATTATTATTATTATTATTATTATTATTATTATTATTATTATTAAGTAATTTAAAAATCACAGGTGCTATGAAAGCATTTTTCCCTCCCTAGACTAAAATTAGAGTATAATACCATGTTCAAACATGTTTTCTGCTATCTCTTTGATTATGAAATAAGGCCTGTCATAAATGCAGTATACATTTAGTGCACATTTCAGAATGCTTCATTAGGCACATTTTTTTTGTTTTTGTTTTTCTATCTGACAGAAGTACTCCTGTCTATCAATCATCCCATTCTCAGCTGGTGAATGATCCATGGGAACGAACCTGAGGTCAGAAGACTGTTCAGTTATCTAATTACTTCTGAGAAGCTGTTACATGAAGAGAGAACTTTGACAAAAATTCTACTAAAAGGAAAACAAGAAGGGCAAAATATTTTGATGTCAGACATATTTAGCCCAAGAGACAACTAAAGCTATTTATAATTACACAGAGCATATATTTATAATTACAAAGGGGCGTAAATTCTATGGGTTTCAATAGGAAACTGTTAGTTACTGCAGCAGTATAGGGTACATATATTAAAATGTTTTCACTGCTACGCTACAATAAGAATATACTCCTTAGGACAACCATGAGTCAGAAACAACTTGAAGGCACACAACAACACTAACAAATGGCACTACAACAACTGCATCACACAGCCTATTTTAAAATCACACATTTTAAAATAGTGAACAATTATCTAAGCAAGCAGAATCTGGTTGCATCAAACTGACAATTGGATAAAAACTGATGGTTTATATAGATCACATAACAACTAGAAATCCCTTCCTAGTTAACTGAGGTCTAAAACACATGAGCTAAAAGGAGTAGCTTCTGGTCACTTCGGGGACATGGCATGCAGATGACATACACCCCTGGAGCAGCCAGAAGCTGTCTGAGGCTACTTAAGGCAGACTGAAGCTACTGGCAAAAGGTGAGGCATAAATCTGTCCCTTGCCAACAACTTGGGACTGCAGTGGTGGCCCACTTTCAGATCAGGGTGTGCAGTTGGCACCGTCCCCAGCCAATCTTGGCCCGATCACTGCCAGAGGCAACTCCTTCATGGCCCTTTGTTTCACCCCAGAATTACTCTTCCTAATTATTATCCTTGTGGGAGCTAAAAGAATTTTTATACAAGACTTAAGTAGCTGGGCATTAGTTCATTTTTGTTACTATATTTGTATATGTTACCCAGCAACATGTACATGTACATATAAAATTGTCCCTAGTATATAGGGTTCTCTAACGACTTTGTTGCTTGGTATTTTAAAATGACTCAAACCTCCCAGAAATTCTGCAGCTGGGAGGCAGGACAGAGGTGGGGATTATCACAAGCGAAATCGCCACTGAATCGCTGGCCACCATCAGACTAGGTCCCAGCCAGGCTCAGTCAGCACTTTTTAGAAACCGGAATGCGTCCCGGTTTCTAAAAAGTGCTGGTTGAGCCTGGCTTGGACTCAGGCTGATGGCAATTGGCAATTCAATGGCCATTTAGCTTGCGATAATCCCTGCCTCCATCCTGCCTCCTGGCTGTAGCCTGGGAGGATTGAGTCGTTTTAAAACACCAAGTGATAAAATTGTTAGGCAAGTAATACTCAGAGGTGGTTTTGCCAATTCCTTCTTTTGTTTCTATAGATCCATGAAATACTGCACCACCATAACAACCTAAACACATCAAATATTGTTTCAGATTTCAGAAGCTAAGTAGGGTCAGGAAAGGACATTACATTATGCAAGACCTCCATGGAATACCAGGGAGTTCCAGGTACTGCTAAATGTACCATATGATAATTGGCTGGTACATGTAGAAAACTAAAAATTATGCTGGATGGTGTTTTCTTAAAACTACATTCATGTCATGTTTCTGCAGCTGAAGTATTCTATGTGCCAGAACAAAAAGCTAAATATACGGTAATCTTTTAATGTACTTCTCTATCAGAATACCCAATTGTTGTGTTAAATCTTCAAATAATTATCCTAGAGATGTTGAGGTGCAGGAATTTAATGATATTTTAAAAGCTATTTCATTATATTTTTTATTATTTTAAAACCATTTTATGATGGTTTTAAGGACTAATTTGTGTGTGTGTGTGTGTTTTTTTTGGGGGGGGGGAAATTAGGCTCCTAATTGGATTCCTAGGGCAATCCTTGATTGCTCTTGCCATGGGAATTTAGAATTTGGGGTCCAGGCTCCATTCAAAAGCCTGTGGTATTCCTAGCCCACTCCCTATGCAGAAGAAAGTAAGAGTGAGAACAGGTCCAGACCAGCACTCCCAACAGAAATCAACTAAACAGCTTCATACTGATAATTTGTCATCAAATAAATACTTAGTGAGTTTTATTCTTTTGCCTCCTCAAAACAAATATAACGCTCTGGAAGCAGAAGCAGAAATCCAATTAACTCCTGACTGCAAGCCCCCAGTAATGGGCCAATTTTTTCAATATACATCAAGCTAAGTGAGAAACAGCGCAAATTCACCCAACACGAGATTATAAACAGCATGCTGGGGAAGCTGAATAACTTATTCAGATCTCTGGACACCAGAGGATGAGGAGGCTTCAACTCTAATAATAAAAAGTCAAGACTTCTTCTTCTCTGTTCTACCATAGTAATGTGCCAGAAGAGCAATCTGTTGGCCTATATGACATGTTAGTACCAAGCATACATTGCCAGAGGAGTCTATTTTAACTGCCATCATGGAACCAATATAATTCCACCACAGAACAAAAGTTCACAATGTACTACAGGAAGAAGCGATACACGAAGCTCCCCCAGGTAAAGTGTGCTATATGAGTTGATGTCTCTCTGCATGTCTGTGGGTCAGTGCCCATCTGTGCGCTCCCCTGCCAGGAAAATGTGGCACTTCGTGTCTGACTTCAGAGAGAGTGACTCACACCAATGATGGTGGCTCAAGGCAGCACAGCAGGACACATGTGTATAAAGCCACCCAGTGTTGCTGTAGGGTGCAGAGGTCATGGAGAGGGATCAGGGGCAGGTCCAGGTCCAGGTCGCTCCAGGAACAGTCAGGGGTATTGTGACTGATGTAGACCAGCCATAATTCAGAGAATAGCTACAAAGTGTAGACTATTACTAGAAAGAAGATCTATTGGATAATGCAGTAGAGGGAATCATGCAGTCTTCCAGATGACATTGGACTGCAACTCCCAGCAGCCTAGCCAGTATTAGTATTGGTGAGGAATACTGGGAGTGCAATTCCGTAACATCTGGAAGGCCACATAATGTGCATGACTAAGGCAATGCAGTAAGTGACTGGTAAAAAAAATAAAATACACAACTGTTCGTTGTATTAGTACATTTTGCTGTAATTTGCCATGTCAAATTCTGGCCTGGGGGGGAAAGCCAATTTTTTATAAAATGTTCAGTCACAAAAGCACATTGGCCACAGCATTCACTATTCTCATTTTCTTCTAGTTTCCATGCAAAGGATGAAAAGTTTAAACTTCCACTTTGGTTTGTTGATAAAATATAGTTTTTTGTTTCATTTGGATTTACAAAACTAAAGTATATTCTTTCCCCCATAAAATCAGGGATAGTAAGGGGTCATGGTAGTGAACCCAGAGATGGCAAATGGTAGTTAAACCCAGTAAAACTGTTCCTAAAGAAATCTACATTACTTTGTGTCCCTGCTGACCTTGCCACACTATAAATCCCTGCAGACTTGCAATAAAGGTATAGCCTTTGTCCATCTCAAATTGAGGTGCAGCGCTATTACTTTGCCCTTGACTCTTGATCAACTGGTTAATCTTGCCCTTACCAAAAACTTTTTGTTATAAGAAACTTTTGCCCTTAGGAATATCTTAGGATACTATGGGTCTTGTATAGTATCCTAGTCATATAGCTGCCAAATCTAGAGTTTAACAGAAGTAACATACTACTAGAATTATTTTTACTACCTTTTTTTTGCATAACAACTCTCAAAATCACACCTATAGCCCAAAAAGCTTTTCCAAGCCCTGCATATGACTGTATATGGAATCAAACTCTCCTCATTTCTGTTGCAGCAATAATATGTACTGTACACTATCACAAGCGTGATCAAAAGAGTTAAATGAGAGCTTAACATTTCCATGGTTCTACCCACTATGTCACCTATTCACATTTATATACTTAAAGATATTGAATAGCAGTAGTATGTTGCTGCAAGCCAAAACAAACATGTCAGCAATTTGATGTGTTCTTGTTGGGAAAGTATATCAAACTTCTACAAAGCTGGCAAAGTCTTAGAAAGACTGAATTCCATCTTTTATGGAAAAAAAAATTCTAACCACAGTAGACACTTGTCTATAAAGGGCCACAGACAAAACAAATCAATTGCTTTGAGAACAGCTAGTAGCAACTTATATTGCTTAGTAATCGTTTTTAATAGGTGGCTTTTGGAATCACACAAGGTCAGTTTTTTTCCAGCAATATAATATCTTATTTCACTTTAAATTTAAAGTCTGCCTTGTAATGTATACCTACATTTTATATGATCAGTGATTTGGAAAATAAGATAAAAGCAAAACCTTATTAAACTATGTTGGAATCTAGATATTGCCCCCAATTCAGTGACCACTGGAGAATAACAAAGATATATAACCAGAAAAACAGAGCAACATTTTGAAGACAGCTTCTAATTCATCATACTCAAAATAAAATAGGAGAACCATAAGTGTTTTGCCAATGGAAAGAATTATCCTGCAAAATGTCATTCACACAGGAGAGGTTAGTTAGTGGAATTATCATCAGGAGAGAAATTCAGCCTATTAAGAGTCATTCAACAGAGTTCAAGTCTATCACCTCAGACATTTTAGAGCTGACTTAGTACCAAAGATTTTCATGGCCTTAACTTTATATGCTATACAATAGTATTTCATTGTTACAATGAGCCATTTTAATATTTCTATTCTAGTTGGATTTTAAATGTTTTTTAAAATTCAGACTGCGTATTCAGCTGTCAAATCTCTTCCGGCAGGTCATTCCACAGTCCAGGGACAGCTGTAGAAAAAGTCCTCTGGCTCACAGTTGCCAACCTAGTCCTCGCTGACTGGAGTAAATGTCCTCCAGAGGACCTGAGCACACAGGGCGGATTACCGTATATGGCAAATGGAGAGGATTTGTAAGTGAGTTAATGTATGCTTGTATTATGGTCCTTGGCTGTTACTTTAAGCTTCACTCAGGGTGGGTGTACACTGGCCAGAATATTCTAATTTGCTTCAGGTGTATTCTGGCCTTTACCTGCCCCATATTCCCCATTACCTGGATATTCTGGAGCAATGCTAAGCAGTTGTCTACATGCACATCCTGCTGTGCCAGCTGGCACCACTGCTGCTAGCACAAGTCACTTCCTCTCAGGTTGAAAATGAGATGCCCCATGTTGATCACATGGTTCTCTTTTATCTCTGTACTCCCACCTCAATCTGCAGGGAGAGGCGGGATATATAAATAAATTATTATTATTGTTGTTGTTGTTGTTGTTGTTGTTGTTGGGTGCCTCATTGTGATCTCAAAGGGAGTGACTCTTGCCAGCAATGGAAGCACAGCAGGACATGCAGGTAAATGGCCACCTGTCGTTGGTCAGGAGTGGGTTTTTAAAATTCAGTTTAATCAAGAATGGCTCAGATTTGGTGAAGAACTGTCCTTCCCACATGAAGACAGTTTGCATTCAAATTGGGGCTTTGATTCTGTATCATTTGGACAAGTCATGATAAAGGTGGAAGGAAAACCGGTTTAAACGGCCTGTGCAGACATGCTCTAAATTTGCCTTTAGTACAACAGATGCTGTATATTTGCAACAACAAATATACTGGTAAAGAGGAAGGTCTGTTGTAGAGTTCAAACCTCCCCTTGTGCTTTCTTTGTGGCCACTGGGTGTGGGTATTGGTGACCTGTAGAACCATTTCACAAAATACAATTCTAGTTTGGCCACATCCACACTGCAGAAATAATCCAAGTTGACACCACCTTAACTGCCATGGCTCAATGTTATGGAATTTTGGGAATTGCAGTTTGTTGTGGCACAAGAGCTCTATGACAGAGAAAGCTAAATGCCTCACAAAACTACAATTCTCAGAATTCCACAGCATTGAGCCATGGCAGTCAAAGAGGTCTCAACTGAGATTATTTCTGCAGTGCAGATGCAGTCTTTGACTGGCATGCTTGCATCCTATGGAATCTTGCGGTTTGCAATTTGGTCAGAAGCACCAGAGCTCTCTGGCACAGAATTCTAAATACCTCTCCCTAAACTGAAAATCCTGGGATTCTGAAGCTGTTGCTATGGTAGTTAAAAGTGGAATCATCAATCTATAATTGTGTAGTGTGAAAAGAGCAGTAGTTCAAAACAAATATCCCCCCCCCCAGCACTGGCTATTTATTTCTCTTTAGTAATTTTCTCTGTTGGACACCACTATGACTTTTTAGGAAGAAATTGGACTGTTCAGCTAAATGCTTTGCAATGTAATACTGATAACACTTCCTAATGGCATATGATGTTCCTGGTGGCTCCTTTCTTGCTGATGTGCATTGTATTGGAAACACCTTTGACATTTGCCGAAGTACTTTTAAGTCATATTCCTGTGGTCTGGATTTTAATTGATAGCATGCATGGTTGAATCATTGTTGTGCACACAAAGACTTTTAATCCAAGTTTGGAAAGACATCATTCCTTATTCAATGGTCAGAGTATCTCAATACTTCATCTTTATATAAATATGTATCATACACATGCCAATTTCAATTAGATTCCCCCCCCACACACACACATATCAACTTATATAATTGTATACACCTTGTCCTATGTATCCATTCATTACTTTGTACTCCTTTTCTATATTTACAATCAGAAAATCAATTTTAAAACCCTTCTGGTTACAACAGTGACTAGCTAAATAGCTCTGGTTTTGGCATGTGGCTAAGCATCTTCTCACCCTATTGATCCTCTCTGTTTTCTCTACAGAAGCTAACTGCATGTGCAAGTTCCATTTAGCTATCATGGCTGCTCCAAGGGCCCACAACTGGAGGGTTGCATGTAGGAGCCACTTTAGATGTCAGAAGGCAGGGGAAGCTATAGTTGGAATGTAACAGCAACAGCAGAGAGGGACTGTAACTCAGCCTCTAAGAAATCACCAGTTGCCACAGCATATATTCATATAGCCTTTCATATTCTTGAATGGTTTGTTTATTCTTTCATTAGGATGGTGCTATTTCATAGTGATGAATTCATTTTGTTGGCTTTCATTGAACATTATTTTAGTTTAAACCCAATGTAAAATCCTAGCTAGATTGATCCATTGAAAACAATGGGGCATAGGTAAGTGTAATTCAAAAAGTGTGCTCTAATTGGGACTGGCATTGAATTTAGTCCCTGGAATTTATCACCATTGCTTTGTAACTACAATAATTGTGTTTACCCTTTAAGTCTGCCCTTTGCTTCCTCTCACGGCTTTGTTTTTCAGGACTCATTTATGCTCATCTTATTGACCTCATGGTTTCAAAAATACCAACCAATAATTTTCCTAATTGCATTAAAAAACCAGAGGCCTTTTTAACCCTCTGGTTTTTGCAACAGATGAGAGTAAAGCAACATACTGTATGTTATAAAAGCAGTACATGTTTTGCAAACCTCCTCACTCAGCAGAATACATTCTGTTCTTATAACTGCTTCTCTCGGTCTTGAGGGTCTATGCTCTATATTTAGCCATTCTGAATTTTCCAATCTAGTGCATTTGAAGAGTTCACAGCAGATGTCCAGAACCTTGAAGATAATTAATTAAGTCCCACTGTTTCCTTGCTACACAAAAAACAATTTGTCATTGCATGTAAAATTGTATAATTGAGTATTATAAATGTTTTCAGGCCAAGTCATGCTATGAATTATTTAGTTCATCTGTACTAATTAAAAACCTATTGGAGGATTAATGTCTCGTAACCTGACAAACTACTTTACTAAGTAACAAATTATCCTCTTAATGACCTCAGACAAAATTTACAGAAACCTAGAAGTAATTTCTATGAGCATACAAAACTAGTTTCAATTGTTCTAAATATTTATATTTGCATACAATTTAAGTCTTTGTTTCAAATATAAATAATCCAGGAACAGACATTTATCAGCACTTTGTATACAGGTTTGCACATTGATCTAGCTGCTTTTGTGTTTCAAGTTGTAAGCACTGGGTTGTAGGAAGGTTAGTTTTCTCAGTAGCTCTTAATGGTTCTTTCCACTCAAAGGATGCACTAAGGACTCATTTCCACTTGCATTTAAACTGGTTTGCAATTTGCACTGACACTAGGTCGTGGGTTCGATTCAGGCCAATGCGTACTTCCCACTATGGAAACAAATTATTTCCTTATTCCATGTCATTCCCACTAGTGGGAATGAGTCCTAAGTTGCCTTTGTACCCCAGTTTTATGCACAGGATACACAAAACCCAGCGTGCTTTCCTCAGTCTTGAGTGACATGTAGGACAAGGAAAGGGGTGCCTTCTGGTTCCTTTATTCAGACCTCCACCACTCCCACTGCCCTCCCGGGAGCAGAGAGACCCCCGAAGAGTGGGTGAGGATAAGTAGCTGAGTAGTCTCAAGGCAGCCGCTGGGCTTCAAAAGGTCCCACACCCGGCTCGCTCCCTCCAGGCCATCTATCTCAATGACCACAGCAGCCTCACAGCTGGGTCCAGAATCCCAAAAACCCCTGCTCTGCCTAGTGAGGGCTTGTGAAGCTGAGGAATCCCAGTTCACCAGCACCAACTTCAGGGAGCTGGACTTTGGTGACTGCCATCCTGGACACCTTCTATGAAACTGGTGAGATCAGAAAGCTTTGGGAAGGTAGTGTTTTTTGGTTTCTTGGCTTCAAGTGGGTATGGTTTTGAAGGGTTGGGCTCTGGAGACCAGGGTTTTTGAGTCCTCTCACTCTCTCAGCCCCAGCCTTCAGCCTTTAGTCCCTCCCCTCCAGTACAATGCGAATCAGATCCGTTGTTCACACTAGTTGAACATGCTTCCAAATCAATTCTTTTCAAAAGAACCACCAAAAGATCTGTCTTTGAAAAGAGCAATTTTTTTTTTAACATTTGCCTCACTTCAACATGACTCAGGCTGAATGCAGTTGGGTCTGAAATGGTTTCCAGTGTGAACAAGACACATATAAATTGATCAGCAAATCAGTTTATATCATAGTGGGAAAGAGCCTTAAGACACATGCTTCATACCTTCTAACACTTCCAAGATGAAAATGAAACACATGTGCCAAGCAACATCCAAGTGTGGTCAAGACAGCAAAACTTATTAATGAGGAAAAACAAGCTAGGACAGCTGCAGCAGTTTGCTTTTGATGATTATACTGAGGAAGTCAAGATTCTACCCCCTCCTCTTCTTTGTCCTTGCTGAGTTAGCTGAATGCAAACTACTTCTGCACTATTAAGTCTATTTGCAGCAACTGAAGTAAGCTGATGATGAAGGTGGAAAACAGGAGGTGGAAGAGAGAGAAACTGAGACAATTGAAATGCAGCTAAAAAAGTGAGACAAGAGAGGATTAATTGAAATCATCCCTGGCAAATCTGGACAACTGGATGATATGCATCTGACACTGCTATTCTCTTTAGTTCGTTCCAGTGATGGATAAAGGTTACCGTACTATTTGCCACTAGTTATATTTAAGAAAATTTTATGACTGCATCTATGCCAGTCTTGGGCTAAACACCAAGATAGATCCGTTGCTCTCCCTTATCATCTGCATCATCAAAACATCTGCTCAGAACAACATGAGAGGTGACATTGAAACATCCAGAGCACAGGGAGAAGGACTCTCCAAGTGTCTTCCCTTCCCTTTCTGTGAATGGTAACCAACTTTTGCTGGGTTCTTTCTCTGGAATTAGCTGGAATTAAAGCTTCAGAATTCATTATTATGTATTTTATATGACACATTTACAATTTTATAACATTTTATTTGTCTTGGGAAGTACTAACGTGCCTTTTACCAGTTACAAAGAAAGAATGAACAAATGAATGAATTAGACCATTAGTATCATGCACCGGTACATCAAGTAATAATTTTCACTGAATTCATCAAATAAAAGCAAATAATCTTTTACAGAAAGTATTTCCTTATACAGTTGTCCTCCCCATTCTCAGGGGATCCATTCCGGATCCCCCACCCACCCACACAAATAGGAAAAAACACAGATATTCAAGCCCCATTTATTTTAATGGTGGCATACTCCTTTGTGTGCCGCTGTGCGCACACCATTTTGTCTCTCCTGGCTTGCTGTCCACGAAGGATCAAAACGCAAATGGCAACTCCACGAACCAAGAGGGACAAGTGTATTTGACAAGTTTAATGTAGTTCTCTGACTCAACAAGCTGGTGCCAGTAATTCCCAGCATTCAGCATACATAGCTTTATTTCTCCTACCACTGGAAATCCCTCTTCTCTAAATCTAGTTGAGAAGAAAATCTGTTCTTTTTCAGACATGGCCTTCCCTACATTGGAAGGTGGTTTATGTATTTAAAGGGACAACTCCTTTCTACGAATATTTTTCCTCATTTGAAAATTGTAATGACACAAGTATCAATGGCACATTAAAATCTTTATATAAAGATTGAACCTGACTGAAATGTCAAACTCTTGACAATAATAAATGGCCCTAGAAACTCAATTACTGCACCCACATTAGCCTTAATAATAAGATAATTTATAATTACCGTATTTTTCGGCATATAAGACACATTTTTTCTTCCCCAAA
>CM034701.1:311418195-311433589 GCA_020142125.1 Phrynosoma platyrhinos | reverse complement strand
ACAGACCTGGAACACCTACTAAGGAAGATCAAAGAAGAAACTGCAAAGCCAGGCTTACTGTTGAATATAAAGAAAACAAAAATATGACTACAGAGAACTTACACATTCAAACTAGACAATGAGGAAATAGAAACAGTAACAGAGTTCTCATATTTGTGATCAAACATTGATCAGAATGGGGACTGCAGCCAGGAAATCAGAAGAAGATTAAGAATGGGGAAGGTGGCTATGAAAAAACTAGAAGAGATCCTAAAATGCAAAGACATACAACTCAGCACAAAAGTCAGAATCATACAAGCCCTTGTATTCCCTATTACCATATATGGATGTGAGAGCTGGACAGTTAAGAAAGAAGATAAGACGAAAATCAACGCATTTGAGTGCTGCAAACTCCATGGACAGCCAAAAAGACAAACAAATGGATCCTAGAACAGATCAAGCCGGAAATATCCCTGGAGGCCAAGATGACAAAACCTAGGGCCTTTGCAGACTGCCAGAAATAGTGCACATTAAATTGAGGCACTTCCCTGGCTCAGTGCTAGGGAATCATGGGAACTGTATTTTATTGTGGCACCAGAGCTCTCTGACAGAGAAGGCTCAATGTCTCAGAAAAAAATACAATTCCCATGACTCCCTAGCACTGAGCCAGGGCAGTGCCTCAATTTAATGTGCACTATTTCTGGCAGTCTGCAAAGGCCCCTAGACTGTCATAATTTGGGCACATCATGAGAAGATGTGAATCGTTGGAAAAAACAATGTTGGGAAAAGTAGAAGGAAGTAGAAAGAGAGGAAGGCCACATGCTACATGGATGGACTTTATTAAAGAGGGCACGAATATGAGTTTGCTGGAGCTGGGCACAGTAGTAGAGAACAGGGTGGCTTGGAGATGTCTCAGCAGCAGAGTCGCCATGGTTCGAGATCAACGCAAAGAAGGTTAACAACAACAACAATATTGGTTGATCTTCTTATTACCCCCATCGTATTCTATTCTGCTCCGATCAGACCTCACCTGAAATACTGTGTACAGTTCTGGACACCACAGTTTAAGAGGGTTATTGACAACATGGAGCATGTCCAGAGGAGAGCAACTAATATAGTAAAAGGTCTGGAAACCATGTCCTGTGAGCAGCTTGGGGGCAGGTTGGGGACCTTGGTATGTTCAGTCTGGGAATGTGAACGTTACGACGTGACATGATAGCCATATTTAAATATTTGAAAAGATGACTCATTGAAGATGTAGCAAGATTGCTTTCTGTTCCTCCAGAGACTAGGACAGGGAGCAGTGGATGCAAACTACAGGAAAAGAGATTCCATCTTAACATTTGAAAGAACTTCCTGGCAATAAAAGTTGTTTGACAGTGGAATATGCTGAGAAGTGGCGGAGTCTCCTTCTTTGAAGGTTTTTAAACAGAGGTTGGATGGCCATCTGTTGGGAATGCTTTGATTCTGTATCCCTGCATGGCACAGAGTTGGAATGGATGGTCATTGTGGTCTCTTCCAACTCTGTGATTCTATGATCCCCCCACCGCCAGAGTCTTCATCTGGAATGAGGACTCCACAACTATCTGTAAAAGAAAAATGCCACATTAAAGGGCCAATTGGCATGACTTGAAAACAAAAGAACTATGTATATAGACATGTTGTAGGAAAAATATTTTTTCCATCAATGCAGAAAATCATCTGGCCTTCTATTTAGAACTAGGAATTCAAAAGAATTTTGCATTAGGCAGATTTGTAAATGACCAATGACCAATTTTTGTAAATGACCGATGAGCAATTTTGAAACACTATTAACAAAAATGTGCACTTATATTTCAGTTTTCCATCACCAGGAAGAAACCATAAGCAGCAGATTCTTTTGTTTTATTTTATTTTGTTTTGTTTCTTTTTCCTTTTTGAATTATACACAGAGAAATGTGCACATGTGTCTCTTGGAAAAACAGGTAGTGCTCTCCTTCAAATTAAGTCCAGAAGGAGCTCATTATCATGGTGACTTATGTTTTGCAGATAACATTTCAACTCATATCAGCACTAATTCCACAGTACGTCAGATTCACTAAACACTTGTTATGGATACTCTTTGTTCAGCCAGTGAAGTCCAATGACCTTTGTGGAGGCTTGAGGCATACTTCCTGCCCTCTGGATCCTTGATTTTTGAGGTTAATAAGAGCAGCCAGATTTCAGTCATCAACCTGCCTCTTCAAAGGCTGGCCTTATCATTAGACATGCTGAAGTGGCCACCTCAGACAGTAGATTTTACATGTCATGAAAGAGCAGCAAATTTAGTAATCATAAATCCTGCTAGAGATGGAGAGAACTACTTGTGGGATTTTGGGTTTCAAGTGTCAAAACATTTATGTATGTGGACAGGACAGATTACTATTATTTGCTATTCTATATTCATCAAAATGTTTTGGGCTATTCATATTGAGAGCCAACATATTGGTTGAGAGCTGGAGTACAACTCTGGAGACTTGAAACCACACTCCCTCAGTCTTGTTGTATACCTTTAAGTCATTTCCAACTTATGGTGAACCTAATGTGAACCTAAAACAGGATTTTCTTAACAAGATTTGTTCAGGGGGGATTTGCCATTGCTTTCATCTTGCCCAAGGTCACTTTCTCAAGATCACCCAGTGGGTTTTTGTGGCTAAGGAAGGAATCAAACCCTGGTCTCCAGAGTCACAGCCCAGCACTCAAACCACTACACCATGCTGGCTCTCTAGCCTCAGAAGAAGTCAAAGCAAACCCCCTCTGAACAAATCTTGCCAAGAAAACTGCATGGTAAGTTCACCTTAGAGTCAGAAATGACTTGAAGGCACACAGCAACAACAATCCCCGCTAGTATCTTTTTGAAGGAAGGTAGACTTTCTGAGTATTCAAGTGGGCTCTCCAAAGTTCATCTAATTCAACATGCTGTCAATGAGAAAATCAACAGCTAAAGCATTCCTAACAGATAGCCATCCAAACTCTGTTTAAAATCCTCCAACAAAAGAAACTCCTCAATCTTCCATGGTCTTTGTAATGTGCTCTACCCACAAAATTATCTGATTATGAGGAGGTTTTTTTCCTGAGGATCTCTGTTCTTGCAATTTAAATACCTTGGTTTGGGTCATGCCTCCACCCCCCGAGCAGCACAAAGCTTGCTCCACTTTCTATGCAACAGCTCTTTATATATTTGAATTTGGCTACAAAATACAGCTTGGTATCTTCTCCAGGTCAAACATTCTAAGCTCTTTCAACAGTTCTTCACAGGGCTTTCTTGCCATACCTTTCTTCACTGAAAACCTCTGGGCACATTCAGTACAACATGATGGCCAAGATACAAAATGGCATTGTTGGTACTTCTGCTGATGCTACCTCCTCACTAAGAACATACCTCTTAAGCCAGGCAGCACTCTAACTGAAGGATTTCCAAAGTGCTGCAGATTGGGGCACTGGGGAATGATGATTGCAACACTTTCCTGATCTCAGGTATATTGAGACAGGCAGGTTGATAGACCCATCAGGTCTTGCCTCAACTGTTTCTCTCAACATGCTCTGTGACTAAAAGACTGAAGTCATTTTTTTCCCAATGCCCCGATCTGCAGTGACTAAAAAACCCTTTGGCTGGGGTGCCTATTTAATAGGTAATTTGGGGGGAAAGTCATGCTCATCTGTAACCAACTATATATGTTAACCCCCAAAAGTTATGAGATCATAACTCTGGCTCACACTTTCCTAAATATTGAATAGGTTAAAGATGTCAGTCTATACCTCTCAGAAGCTTGTGATACTTCAGATATGCTTGTGATAATCCAGATATGTGATCCTTCTGGATTAACTTCATCTTGTAAGAGTAGAGTATTTCAGCAAGCAGTACAGTGGCTCTAGTATTTTCTGAGAAATGGATCCAGAGGTGGTATTGAGGGCCTTCTCTTCTATACCATGGCTATTGGTCTTTGTGGTATCTAGGTTTCTGTGTCTCATGCATTTTAACTTCTATGTGAAACTCCTGGAAGAACACATTCAAGGTGAGGTGTTACCCACATGGAGTTGAGTGGTGACATCATTAATAGTTTTCAGTACTGACATAACATTGTTTTGGGGCAGAACATTCAAGCATTATTGGTCCATTTTATCTTTTAAGTGTTTTGTTTTTTAAAAAACCTAAAACACATGATACTAATGTTCTAGTAATGAGTAACATGCTGCTTTTCAAAACAACAACAATTTTTCAGAATAATATTTCAAGATCTGACCTATGTGCTATACCTTCCCTTCACATGTTCTTCCTTCAGATGCCCTAT
Organism: Phrynosoma platyrhinos; assembly: GCA_020142125.1. NCBI lineage: Eukaryota > Metazoa > Chordata > Lepidosauria > Squamata > Phrynosomatidae > Phrynosoma > Phrynosoma platyrhinos. The sequence continues at coordinate 311,429,300 of CM034701.1, read as the reverse complement.
ATCAGGGGTCGGCAACCTACAGTCCATGGGCCACATCCGGCCCACAGACCCCTGCTTACCGGCCCCACCACAGTCTGCCATTTTATTTGCCAAAATGGCAGCCGCGACATGTTTGTGCATGCACAGTACTCCTGCGCATGCGCAAACGAGTTGCGGCTGCCATTTTGGCAAACAAAATGGCGGCCGCGACATGCACGGAGGCGGCAGCAGTGGCAGCATGTGCTGCCATCCCCCCCCCCGGCCTGCCGGAAGGACCTGCTGGAAGGGCCCGGCCCCAGGTAAGGGAAGGTTGCCAGCCCCTGCCCTATATGCTTGCCCTAAGGAAGGCTGACAATCAATTTGACAACCTACTATACATGCACATCCTTCTAATGGTGTAGCTTCACATTTCTGAAAACATCCCCTGTGAAAAAGCTTGTTTTTGTTTGGGTTTTTTTAAAGAGCAAAACAAAAAGGAATGGGCTGCTGCTCTTGTGATTCTGCTCAGCCTTAGAATGTTTGGAACCCTCTTGCAGCATCATAAATAATGCTGAAAACTGTGAATTGAAAAAGCTGACATATAATTTGTCTCTGAGATGCACAGCGAACTGACTCAGCTGCTGCCACCATAAAATGATGAAATGTTTCTAAAGCGAATGACCCTGCTGTTGGTATCATGTTTCATACCATCTTCTAGAAAATCTCATTTAATATAAGTCCTTTGAGGGTGCTTTATTTTAAATCTCAAAAACTGCTGGTGCTGGGGAAGGCATACATCTTGGATCTGCTTCAGAATCTGTTATAGAAACCTAAGACCATCCTCTAATGAGGAAGTCAACTCCAATTTCTATTTAGACACTGTGTGTTGGCTAAATTCCCAGCTTGTTAACCACCCTATTCATTCAAATCCATCACTCTCAAAGGATGAAACCAGTACTGACACTAATCACTCTGAATCCAGAGTACTTTTAAAAAAAAGATGTTACTGTTGAATGAATCTATAATGAATGTATTCAATTTTATTTATTTAAGCTTTCCTAGCAAACAGCATTTTCAATGGGAATATTCTGATGACTGTGCAATGAAAATATTATCAAGTATGAAGAAAATGTCAATTCAGTGCTGGATAAAAACAACATTTTAACACAGACATAGAGCTTGTCCCTCAAAGTTTCTGTAAGTATACTGATATCTATTGGCAGACATATAGCTATGGGGCCAGAGAAATGATGGCATTGTCCCAAATGAGCATTTTCCACACACACACACACACACACACACACACACACACACACACCATGAAATTTTACTTCAGACCTCAAATTTCTAGTAACATAGAGAGTGGGACACTGGAAATTGTTCACACCTAGAACTCTTCTATTTGCTATGTTGGCTTAGTATCTTTGCCTGTCCCTTTTATTGGGATGCCTAAATTGCATTCCTAAATACTCAGCTGAAATTTTAAATTATTGTAATGCTAGAAATTTAAGGACTGAATAAAAGAGAGACAGAAATTTTGTTGCAGCAATGCCCTCATTTTATCCCCCATGATAGCTACAGCCTTGTTTATTGTGTTCACCTTTCATGACTGTTGAGATTTATTTTGTGTGTGTGTATGTGTGTATGTATGTGTGTTACTAAGTTGTTTGCTTTGCTCATAATTGATCTGCTTTCTCATGTTGAAATGTTTATCTCTGAAGAAGGATGTTTCACCCACAATGTGGGTTTAGTTACTGATAGTAGCAGAGAATGCCAGTCTGCCAAATGAACTCAAATCCAGGTTTCTAAATTAAATATTACCAGTACATTTGTCTGGATGGAAATTATGACAGCTGTAGATCTGTGCCCTCTTTAACTAGGAGAAATACTGATAAGAATAATGTTCATGCTGTTATAATTCAGGCATTTTCACTGTTTATTGAACACACAGAGGAAAAGTTCACCTTGTTGATCTTCATGTACGTTAACATGAATGTAAAGGGATACAGAAAAATCTGTAGATCTGTGCCCTATTTAACTAGGAGAAATACTGATAAGAATGATGCTCATGCTGTCATAATTCAGGTATTTCCACTGTTTACTGAACACACAGAGCAAAAGTTCACCTCGTTATTGATCTTCATGTACATGCTAACATGCATGTAGAGGCATACAGACAAAACTTTGACTATATCTTAGGAGAGAGCATGTTAAAGAAATGCCTGTTCAATAGTAATAGAATCAAAAGCATGAAGATAGAATATGTATGTAACCATATATGCTTTTTACAACTATAACTAAAGGGTATAGTCAAACTAAGGGCCTTTGCAGACGGCCAGAAATAGTGCAAATTGAGTCCACTTTAAGGGTTAGGGTTAGTGCTAGGGAATCATGGGAATTGTTTTTTTCCCCTGAGGCATCGAGCCTTCTCTGTCAGAGAGCTCTGGTGCCACAATAAAATACAGTTCCCATGATTCCCCAACCCTAACCCTTAAAGTGGACTCAATTTGCACTATTTCTGGCAGTCCCTAAGTCAGCCATGCTCTATCATTTCTGAAATCAACAGGACTTAAAATACAACAAAATCTGAAACCTACAAAATGGTGATACCATTATTTGACCAACTGAAAAGCACAAAATAAATTGTGCACATTTTTAAAGCTGGCATTTTCATCAGGCAAAGATGTTAATCCTACAGAAAAAGTGATGATGTCAGTCACAATAGGCATACATTTTGTCTCAAATATTGCTCCTGTTGTCAGTTGAGAGGTTCTAAGGAGACTACTTCTCTTCTTGCCCAGGTGGGAACCAGGAAGAATGGGCAGTAAAGGACAGGCAATAAAATTCCAAATACATTAGCAGCAGCAAAGCAATTTTGCTGACATCCAGGCTAGCTGTCCTGGCTGCCTTTTTCCTGTTATCCATGTCTAATCTGACCCATTGATTACACTGGTATTGAACTGTGATTAGTTTAGCCTGAATCCAACACCTAAACAGTTTACAGAAAAATCACAGGAATGTAAACAACAGCAACAGCAACAGCTTCCAACTTGTGCTGGTTGACAGGAGGCAAGATTTATTAGTGAAAAGTATTTAGTACTTCATCAGTTTCCTCCTGATGAAGAAGAAATCTGGATTTCAAGAAAGTGGACACTACAGGCAAATGAACAAAGACAAAATTGACAGAAAGCCTACAAAAGCTACCCAACTGCTAAACTGGCAATCCTTTTCCCTTATGCATGATTTAACGAAATAGGAATGGCAGAGGTCTTAAATCTGATAGTAGGAAGGACATGAACAGTATTGTAGTGTTATCTCAACAAACAAACAAACAATTAAAATTGCATGAGAAGCACTTGTACAACTGAAGTTAGGCAGTTAGGTCTTGGAAGGATCAGTTCATCAGTTGAGATGTGGTGCTGGAGAAGAGTGCTGAGGATTCCATGGACAACCAGAAAGACAAACAAATGGGTCCTAGAGCAGATCAAGCCTGAACTATATCCTTGGAAGCCCAGATGACAGAGCTTAGGCTAGCATACTTTGGCCAAATCATGAGAAGGCATGAAAAACAATAATGCTAGGAAAGGTAGAAGGAAGTCGAAAGAGAGGAAGGCAGCATGCTAGATGGATGGATGAGCTTGCAGGGCAGAGCAGTGGGGGACAGGGTGTCTTGGAGATGTCTCATCAGCAGGGTTGCCATGGGTCGAGATACATGCAAGGGCAGTTAACAGCAACAACAAAAGGATCAGTTCTAAGTTAAAAGCTGATCCAGGAAGAAGAGGAATTTGCCCAGGAACATTAGGGTACTCAAGCTATTACTGCAGGTAGCAATTAGTTATTTGTATTTTTTTAGGTCTATTATTTTTTTTCTTGTTACGGTTTGTTTGTGATTTTATGGAGGAACTTACCTCCTTTATAATTTAATTGTAATTAGTTTAATATCTTTTTAAGGGGGGGAGGGGGGAATTGTTCTTAAATTGTTATGTGATTATTTCTTTTTATGATGTAAGCCGCCCCGATTGCTCTCAGAGGGGCGGGGTATTAAATAAAAATTATTATTATTATTATTATTATTATTATTATTATTATTATTATTATTAAATTCTGGAACAAAGTCATATGTAAATTCAAACAACTGTACAGCAGGAAGGGACCCCATGTGGTCCAATCCCTAGGCCCTGAAAGAGTTTTTAACTAGTCTTCCTAACAGTTCAAATCTCTTTTTAAAAACTTCAAATGAAGGACACACCACCACCTTCCAAGTTAGTTTATGTGTGTGAAGATCTCCCCTTCCTGCTTCTATCTGAGTTGCCTGGGAGTCCATGTGAGACCACCTAAACAAATTAAGCTACCACCACCTACTGATTTGACCCTCCCTTTTTTTCCTCAGTAAGTCAGTAGGAAGTTACTTTTGAGGATTTTCCATCTCCAAAGCTACAGAGACTTTTCTCCCTATCCCACCCCAACCTACGTTTTCTCCATACTATGCAATTTTCCCTATAATTATTATCCTGTGTTCCCAATAGCCGTAAGAAAGAGGGGAGAGTATTGATCCCTTACATCAGGGGTAGGCAACCTTTCCCCTTTAAGGGCTGGGAGACTTCAGCTCCCAGAATCCCAGGAGCTATTGGCCAACATGGGACTATTGGCCAACGTGGCTGAGGCTTCTTTGCTCTTTGCCACAAGACCAGCATGGGTGAGCGACAGCTTGATCGTTGGTCAGCCAGTGTTCAGATGCTGCCATCACATCTTCCCTGAAGACCCCCATCATAGCCTGTGATGTCAGATGTGGTGCCTGGCCATGTGTGTGTGGCCAGATGTCCTGTTTCTGCTCTTATGGGCCACAGTGACGACCTTCAGGGAAGATGCAATGGCAGCAGCAGGTAAGGAGCATAGAGCAGAAGCAGCTCCATGGTAAACTGCACTAATTCTGCAGTGGAAAAGTGGCATTGAGAGAAACGGGGGCAGCAGGGGGAACTTCAGTCAAAATATTGGTAGGCAAGAAAGAAAAGGGGCCCAGTGACCTTTAGGACCACGGTGAGGATAAGGGTTGCATGAAACCTCTTTCATCATGGTTTCTTAAAACCACAACACAGCCTTGTTGATTACTTCGTGCGGTCTTCTCTCCCACTCTTCCTTGCCTGCACAAGTTCACTCCCATGGTGCCATTTTAGGTCAGATTAAGTGACTGCGGCAAGGAGTTAGTTCATGTGACATCAGGTGAGAAGCAGTGGCAAAAAGGAGCTTTCATATTTGGGACCCTGCTTATGTTTTCTGAGATTTGCTGGGACTTGACTGGCAGGTTGGAGGTGTGCTCCTGCTCCTGCTTTATTTCACTGACAGGCCAAGAGAAGAGGTAGCAGAAGAAATAATGTGGGGGCTGGGGGGCGAGGCACATCTCTGGGAAAGGAAGGGGAGGAGTATCTGGGATCGATTCTTTGCCTCTCTTGTATGAAAGTCCTTCTTCACCAGGGAGAAAAGTGGGGCTACACCCCTCCCTGGCTGGGCAGAGAAGGATTGAGAGTCCTTCCTTGCCAGGAGGAAACTTCTCCCTTTGCACATGGTCAATCTGGGAGCAGGAACCAAGCAGCCAGTCAAGTAGCAACTGAGACACCTTTCACCCACAATGCCCTTTGCTGCAAGACCAGTATGGATGAGAGACAGCTTGATCGTTGGTCAGCCAGTGCTCAGATGCTGCTCCCACAGTTTTCAGATGCAAAAGAAGCAGCTACTGAGATTGGTTGATTTGAATTTGCAGTGCAATAGTAGACCTAATATCAAGAAATAGGCACTGGGCCAAGAGGAAAGGGGTGGTAGCCTGAAAAAGTTAGTGACCACTAATGTAAAATATTGGTGAATATTTCCAAATGCCCACTTGCTTAAACAGACTGAACTGGGAAACATTAGGGGCTCTGACTTCCAGGTCTCCCCTGCAGCCGCACAGAGCTTCGCTGAGGAAAGATTTAAAATGTAAGTAAATTCTTTCAGCTACATTCATGAAGATTTAGGGCTCAGATGCCTTACTCTCTCAGAATATTAAGAAGACCTTACTAAGCATATTCTCTCACTGAAAAACTCTCTTAAAAGTAACAAGCTATTATGCAATCTTAGCCTTGTCAAAAATGTACATACTCATTTTACTATAATAACAGCCAGCAGAGAACATAACCAGTTTATAAAATGTTAAAGTGTACAAGCAAGAAAATGTCTATTATTTATCTTCCATACAGTATTCAGACATTCATGAAATTGAAAGTTAATGTACCAGAGACTTTCATTATCTGACCCGTTCCATTCTAACTATTAGAATCCCATAGTATTGGAGACAGAAGACCAATATGTCACCAACACAAGACATAAAGGTCACCAAAAGTAAGTGTCAATAAAGCATTACCGCTGTATTAAACTCTATAATGCTCAGCGTGCCGGGGGGGGGGGGAACACTTGCTGAAAACAGGAATATTTTATTAGGTAATGCTTATAACTTGAGAGTAATATACGTTTACCTATGAAATAGGATAATGATTGCTTGTCCATAAAAATAATGGATTCTTTCCCCCAGTTGCTTTATAAAGAAATTTTGTTTTTTGAAAGAAAATATATTTTCCTTTGCATTTTTATGGTTACTTCAGAAAATGCAAATGTACTGTATTCATTCAACTAAAAGAAGCATTTCCTCCAAGGCAATTGGAAGTTTGAAATATTTGATGTCATATTACAAAGGACAAAATTATGATCCCTTTTCACTGTGTCTAGTAGCACAGTCTTGTATACACACACCCATAAAGTAGTACATTATCATAAACATAAAACTGATGATTTTAAAATAATTACATACCATAACCATGGGGTTGAACGGCACCAGAAATAATGCTTTAGTTCTAGCCCTTGACCATGTTCCTTTCTATAGATTCATTAAAGAATAATTAAGAATAAGGTTCCTTACAGCTGTTTGGGAGAACAATTTGCATTATTTTACATAATGATGGTTGGACACCCCCCTCCTTTTTAATTTTTGTCTTAAAAGTAGAAATAGGTTTGATTTTGGGATAAAAGTAGGAGGGGCATGGGTATTGAACCACCTTTGTAGTACAAGAGTCACCTTTGGCAGTTGGTGGCTGACTAGAGGCTACAAGAACACACACACACACACACACACATGCATACTTATGGAGGCTTCAATCTTACCTGCATTTCAGTGGTTTTGGGTATGATGGCTGGGAGGCAGCCAAGTGAAAATATCCTCCTACCCCCAGTCTAAAAAGCACTGGGGGACAGATGTTTAACCTTGTCCTACTCATTCAATGAGTAAGCTGCAGGGAAATAGCAAGAAAACAATGCATGGAGATGTCTCTCTCCACTTGACTCAGTCTAGGAAAATCCCTAAAAACCAGACTGGAAAGGTACTCAACTGTTCTAGGAAATGTGGCATGTGAACAAGGCAAATGATGCAAGGGCACAACAGTGGAAGGAAAAAAAAAACCTCACACAGGCAGCAAGTGGGAAGGACAAATGCTCTTAGATGTCTCTACACTAATGTACAGAGCATTAGGAGGAACTTCCTGACAGTAAGAGCTGTTCGAAAGTGGAACACACTCCCTTGGAGTGTGGTGGAGTCTCCTTCCTTGGAGGTCTTTAAACAGAGTCTGGATAGCCATCTGTCAGGGGTGCTTTGATTTTGAGTTCCTGCATGGCAGGAGGTTGGACTGGATGGCCCTTGTGGTCTCTTCCAACTCTACGATTCTGATTCTATGACACCCCCTCTGAGCTGTCACCTGGTGCAGTCTCTTCCCCATGCACCCCTATTAACATCCCTGTTCCCATGGTCTGGAGAATGGGAATTGTAATCCAAGGACAGGATTCTGTTGGTGCATTATTCCAGTGTGAGAAGTGACGGCAGGATGAAAAAGGCCACAGATGCAGTGGTCATGAAGAAAATAAGGGATTGAAAAATACATTGTTCAGAGCCAGCAGATGTTGATTTATTATTATTATTATTATTATTATTATTATTATTATTATTATTATTTATTAATTTGGCCATCACTTCAAATTGCTGGAAAAAGTACAACCATTTGTACCAACAGGATTCCAGCCCCAAAGGTAACGTTTGAAGCTCTGTCATAGAAAGAGATTCTCCCTGGAAGCCAAGATGACTAAATTGAGGTTGTTGTACTTTGGGCATAACATGAGAAGGAAAAACTCTTTAAAAACGGCAATGATGCTAGGAAAAGTAGGAGAAAGAGAGGAAGAGCAGAAGCCAGATGGCTACATTCAACCAGGGAGTCCAAGGGCAGAGCAGAGAGGCCGAGGATAGGGAGAAATGGAGATATCTCATCCACAGGGTCGCCATGAGTCAAGGTCAATTGGAGGACAGCTACCAAGAACATCAACAGAAAGGAAAATTAATTGTTTTTATGTTAGTTAGCACTAGCTTCTAAATACAACCAAGGCATTTCATACACAGAGACAAACTGTAAATGTACTTTAAATTCAAATAAGTTAAATGAAAAAAGTATAGACACAATACTGTATATTGATAAATGGAAATTAAATTGCTAGAGGCTTTGGGACTTGGAAGGTTTTATAAACAAGATACAAATAGTTTTAATCATTCAAGGTAACGGATAATCCAGTTTGTTGGCACACAGCTCATGTTACTGTTGTGATTATTGACCATCAAGTCAGTTTTGTCTTGTGACTCTATGAATGAGACTTCCAAGGGCTGACATGTTGGCAAGTGAGTCATTAACTTCCTTGTTCAGGTCCTGCAAACTCAAGATTGTGGCTTCTTTTGTTGTATTAATCCAGCTATTTTCAATTTTACTGAGCATTATTGCCTTTTCCAGTGCATCATGTCATCTCATGATACATCCAAAGTATGATGGCTTCAGTTTAGTCATTTTGGCTTCTAGTGAGAGTTCAAGTTTGCTTTATTCTGTTTGCATGTGTTTGTGCCTTCAAAACACTTATTGACTTATGATAACCCCATAAGTTTCATAGGATTTTCTTAGGTAAGGAATACCTCAAACTGTTTTGTCAGTTCCTTCCTCTGAAATATAGGTTGCAGTAACTGGGACTCATTTATTTGTTGGTTTGTTTTTGGTAGTCCATACAATTAGCAGAACTCTCCTCCAGCACTACATTTCAAATAAGTTGATATTCTCCCTGTCAGCTTCCTTCTTCTTTACACTTGAGGATCTTACCTATTTCCCACCCCTGATCTTAGTCCTCTTCTTATTTCTTCACTACAATCTCCATTTTGATGGATGACTGAACCAGTGTACAGAAAATCTTTAACTATTTGGTATATTCAATACCCTTTAACACACTTTAAAGTTACATAAATATTTGCTAGTCATTATTTTTTTGTTTTCATCATAGTCATCTATCACCTTTATTGATCCATATTAATACTTTACCCCAGGGGTAGGCAACCTTTCTCCTTTAAGGGCCGAGGGACTTCAGCTCCCAGAAGCCTCAGCCATGCTGGCCAATAGTCCCATGTTGGCCAATAGCTCCTGGGATTCTGGGAGCTGAAGTCCCTCGGCCCTTAAAGGGGAAAGGTTGCCTACCCCTGCTTTACCCCTTGGACTCCCAAAGCCTTATTCTCCTCCTTTGTTAGAATGGCTATTATTACTTTTATTGCTGTTATTACTTTTAGAAAAATAAAATCCCTAAATTAGTTTTTAAGCACATTGTGGCTAAACAAGAGGAACAATCGGTAGATTGTTAAGATTTTAGTAACTCAATATTTTAACATCCTTCCATTGCAATCCAAATGAACAAAAGTTGCACCAAAAATCTCTGAAGGTCAAACTGGTAGGAAGGGAAGCAGACATAATGTAAAAGCCAGTAAAGAGTAATCTAATCCTGGCAGTATTTAAAGGTTTAGCATATCCCCAAAGAATAGGCTGCTTTACACAGAGGATATAAGTACACCAGCAAAGGGTTAACACCTTTTAAAAAATTCAATTAAAATTAAGAGCAATACAGTATTGCAATTTGGGCAAGAAAATGAAAAAATGCAACACTAACTCACTATTTATGTAACTTATTTCATTTTATTGCTGTTTCCACTGACTGCTGTTCCAGTGTTAAGTGGATCTTCCTGCCAGCTTTTATTTTAGTAAACCTGGCACAGCAAAAAGTAATAAACCTGGATCATTCATAAATTGTTTTAATTTACTTTACTCTTCAGATAAAAGGAATGATATTTCCTGCCTCTGGAACTTATTAAGAGGCTGTTAAAGTAGCCAGAATATTCATCTTATATTATACAAGCATTTGTAGTTAATTAATTTATTTAAAATACAAACAAACAAAGGATGAAAGAAGAAGATGTGCCTTGACTCCAGGCTTCTTGACACTAAACTACAACTACTGTGGAAGTAGTGCCTTTCATGCAGATTGGGCACGAGATGCAAGCCAGATTGTAGAAAAATATATTTGGTCTAATGTAAGAACCATTCCAACATCATGGCATAAACTGATGATTCTGACACTGATGATTCTGATGAAACTGATGATTCTGACACTGGAAAGGTATCTTCTATTCCTCTCGCAGAGAACAGGAAGATAAGGCTCAAGTGGTGAAGCTTTGGAATAGATACATAAAAGGTATGTCTGAGGTTAGCTAGGAGCTCAAACAAGAGAGCTTGTCCCAGATCTTGAGGGGATAGTCTACCAATTTTGGTGCACAGAACTAGTGAGCCCATGGTGCATATACATGTTATAAATCATATGAAGTATCTATGCCAGTTCCTTACAACCTGCATTAAAAAGGCAGGTAACCAGATAGGCATTTAAATCACAGGCCATAATTCACCAGGTACATGTCCAGCTTAAATGGCACTGAAATTAATAGTGTGAGTGTCAGAACATGCAGCTGCATTCACTAGAGTGGGTCACGTGTAAAAGATCACTTTTTCAATTGTGCCCACAGTGAGGGGAAAATAATTTAAAGAAGTATCTCTAGACTGGTAATGAAGTATGGATTTTTCCAGCTTCTAATACAATCTAGTTAGACATTGGCTAAAACACAATATTGTTTAGCGACCTTTGTAAAAGAGGGACCAAAGGATTCAGCCAGTTGCAAATGTGTATACCGTATTTTCCGGCGTATAAGACGACTGGGCGTATAAGAC
>CM034701.1:311396802-311408940 GCA_020142125.1 Phrynosoma platyrhinos | reverse complement strand
ATTATCCTCCGGACTTTCTTTTAATTTTTCCTCTTTCTTTTTTATTAACTCATTTAGCTTCTGCGTTTTCCTTTTTCTATTATTTTGTAATATTATATTTTGTTGGATAAAAAAATCCCCTAATGACTGTTTTAAAAGCATCCCAAACTACTATTTCCTTTGTTCCTTTATTCCTATTCTCTTCAAAAAAATATTTAATTAACTTCCTTACTCTCTCTACTACTACCGGATTTTTAAGTAAATCCTCATTTAACCTCCATTGCTTTAATTTCTTAGGTTCTTTGAATTCCAAAATTAGCGGATTGTGATCCGAGATTATTCTAGGCAATATTTCCATTCCTACAATTTCATCTGTCATCCCTTTGTTTATCAAAATTAAATCTATTCTTGCCAGGGATTTATGCCTATCTGAATAAAAAGTGTAACCTTCTTTTTGATCATATAAATGTCTCCATGAATCTACCAATATTAAATCTTTCATCATTTTAAATAGAGTCTTTGGCAATTTCCCTTGTGATTCTCCTATTCCTTTTCCAGATTTTCTATCCAATTTAGGTTCGATTACACCATTAAATTCTCCTAAAATTATAATACTTTCATAATCGTATTCACTTATTTTTTTGTTTAAATCCTCATAAAATTTTGCTTTGTTTTCTTGGGGGGCATACACTCCTACTATTAAAATTGTCTTCCCTTTCCATATAGTTTCTACTCCTATCCAATGACCCTTTTTATCATTAAATATTTCTTTTGAATCCCATTGGTTATTTATATACAAAATCACTCCTTTTTTCTTTTTGTCAGTTGTCGTAACATAATCTTTCCCTAATTTTTGTTTTTTATTAATCTAACATCCTTTGTTTTAATGTGTGATTCTTGAATACAGATTATATCACATTTTTGCTTTCCTAGAAATAAAAAGACTTATTTAATCTTGAAGCCCATGTTTCAAAATTTTCAATTCCATCAAAATATTTCCAAATAGCTGACCAACACTACAGTAAAGTACAAACACCCCTCCATTTTCACGGATTTCTAATCCATGTCCCACGCCTGGGCACACACCACCATTCAAGCCTATGGGGCTTGAATATCAGCGAGTTTCTGTTTTCACAGGGGGTCCAGAACAGATCCCCTATGAAAACGGAGAACTGACTGTACCTTCATTGCTACCTTGTTTGCCAAAAATTTTGATAGTTCCAGAGCGCATTACAGGCAATTTCCTTTTGATAATCATCAACAGATTCATGAACCTCTCTTCAGCATCTTAAAATCTCATTTGGACCTAAATGTGCTGATTTGATTTTATTTATTAACTTTTAACCTGAATTTTCCATTTTAAAAAAAACTACTCAAGAAAGCTAACAAACATTATTCAAAACAAAGCTACCAAAATTGTCACAATAATCAGTAAACTTCCAAACAGTTTAAAAGGCCAGTTTGAACCAATTGACATAATAGTCAAAGGCAGTGATTAAGCCCTCTCTGTGGGAAAGGGTCATTGCACGCAGAGGGATTGATTACCTCCCATACTACAGCTCCCATGGCATTACTGCACATTTTGTAGTACAAATAGGTGTAGTGGGATCACGTGCCTTCCACCATGAGATGACTGGCTCCCTCCATGTATGGATCTTTACTCGGAGGCTGTTAGCCACGTTTTTATGGATGCTGGAGGCATGTCTGCCAGTTTTGTGGTGTTGTAACTGTTTAAGTATTATACTTCCCACTCAGCTCCTAGACCAGGGGTAGACAACCTTTCCCCTTTAAGGGCCGAGGGACTTCAGCTCCCAGAAGCCTCAGCCATGTTGGCCAATAGTCCCATGTTGGCCAATAGCTCCTTGGATTCTATACCCCTGCGGTATGGAGATTATCGCACTACACTCTTAAAGAGTTGCTATTCCACTTTAACGGCTTTGGCTGCCTCCTGTTGCATTCTGGGATTTGCAGTTTAGGGAGGGGCATTTAGAATATTCAGCCAGAGAGCTGTTAGGTATCAATGAACTACAAACCCCAAAATGAAACAGGAGGAAGTCCAGGTAGTCAAAGTGGAATAGCAACATTTTAAGAGTGTAGTATGATAATTTCCACCCCATACTGTTAGACTTTTCCTGCAACCCTTTGGCTCTGTCTTACTGTGGCTGTTAGAAATTTATTCCCATACTGCTTCTGTGGTAATTGATCAGGCTGTCACAATGATTGCAGAACCAGAAATGAATTTTACATTTTACAGAAAGTAAATGTTTATGCATAACATATTAATGTACAATACAGTCTTCTTCTGCCTATATTATGCACAACAAGTTCACTCAAAGGACTATCTCAGAGTATGGTGGAATCTTCTTTACTGGAAAATACAGAAATTGGTTGACCACCTCTCAGAAATACAGTTACCCCTCATTTTTCATGGGGGATCCATTCTGGACCCCCTCCCCTAAAAAAAAGGGAAAATGCAAATATTCAAGCCCTATCAGCTTGAATGGAAGTGCATACCTATGGGGGTGAGCAGGCGTGTGCAGGGACTGCAGCAACCAGATGCCACAGTCCCAAAGCCAGCCGCTGCCATGGTTCTGAATGGGTCAGCTTTGGGACACATTAGCCAGTCCAGGAGCAGCTTCTGGTCACTTTGGGGGCGTGCATCATTTGACTGCCATGACCCCAAAGTGACCAGAAGGCACTTTATTTGGCCTGTCTACTTCACAAAGCCTTTGTGTATCAAGAGAAACTATCTCCTGGAAATATCAGAGAACAAAAATACAGGAAAAAATACTTTGAGAATGCTGTATACTCCAAGGTGACTCTGATTCATAATGTTGTGGCCATTTTGCCTTCAAATTTTTCTGTGTCACACTAAGTAAAAACAGCTACTGCAAGCTCCCCAGTTCTATTCACTCACTCTAGAATATAAACCTATAGCTCAGTGAAACAAAGAGTATGGGAAATTCAGGTGTTACTTAGATAAGCTGTTTTACTCAGCACTCACATGTGTGATCCAGATTTTAGGCTCCTTAAAACATCACCATCATCACCTAGGCAAGGGGTCGGCAAGGTTTTTTTACCTTCCACGGGTGGGGGGGATGGTGGTGCATGCGCAAACAAGTACTGGAGTAGTACTGTGCATGCACAAACGAGTCGCCACTGTCATTTTGACAAACAAAATGCCGGCCGTGACGTGCACGGCGGCGGGAGGCAGCGAGGGCCGGTCGGTGGGCTGGGTGCAGCCCCCAGGCCATAGGTTGCCGACCCCTGACCTAGGCTTTACAGATTGCAGTGCTGTAGCAGTGAGTACAGCTATCCAATTAAACAAAAAGAAAAAGATTCTTTTATTTTCTTTTACTCACTTTTGACGTCCACATGCTAATCATGCTCAGAATCAAGGCTATAGTAAGTCAGTATAGGTTTTAAAAAGAGAAGATCCAGGCTAATGGCACCATTATCACTTTGATTTTCTAATTGTGAAGTCTGTACACACCTTGGTTGAAACATGCAACACACTTCTTTAGTAGTTGCCTTCTCAGAGAGGGTCCATAAAGTACTGTCTGCGTTGAAAAAATATTACCACAGTAGTAATCTACATATATTATATTGCACCTGTCAACTATCTGCTTGAAAAAGTGAGTTCATTTTTCTCTACAAACCTCATGACTATCTTGTTATTCTCTTCTGCTTTTCCTTCCTTCTAGCCCTCTATAATGTTTTACGAATTATAATCACGTTTCACCTCACAATTTCTACAAGTTCATAAAGTCACCCCATTCAAAAACTGTATAAGTTTTCCCCCTCCACTGGTTAGCCAGGAACCTTATATATCATAATAGAGTGATGCATACTATATTACTGCTACTCTGACCATGATTTAACATTTATCGAATGCCAATGGTATATAATGCTCAGGGAAGGTACACATTAGAGAAGATATATATGACACACATATCCTAAGATGACAGGCAGATTAGTTAGTCATTGACAAGGATATCTTCTGAGAATATTTTTTATGTATTGACTGATGTAGATTTATAGACCTCTTTATTCATTTGGCTCAGGGCAAATGCCTGCAATTTTACCTTCAATGACAGACCTCAGTCTCTTAGGAGTTCACAATTTAAAGGCAAGAATGATCCCTGCATAAGAAATAAAATCATGGCTCACCTGTAGTTACTATCTTGTCATTCTGACCCAAGCATTTTTTTAAAAAAGAAAAACATATAGATATATTGGGTTTGACCTATCATAATGTGTATAGAGCTCTAAGGGGAGTCTGAGAAGTTCTCTTTTTTCAAATGCTCTTTGGTGAGAGAAAGGAGTATACAGAATGCTCCTCCTCCTAAAATTCAATTAAAAGTCTCATTTAGAGTAGACCTACTGAGTCAATGGGGTGTTGGTAAGTCAAACATTTATGTAAGTTCCAATGCTTAAATGCGTCTGTTCTAGTTAGAATTAACAAGTGGCTATAGAAAATTGTTTTTTTTTCTGAGTTAGACCATTGGTTCATCTACCCTAGTATGGTAAATTCTGAGTGGCCACAGCAATTAGCAAGGGTTTCAAATAGAAATTTTTGCAAGCCCTACCTGGTGATTCCTGGTGTTTCCTAGTTGTTTCCCATCTACGGTAAGTGCTAAACAAGCCTGTCTTCTTAGCTGCCAGAAGAGACTGGATGCTTTCAGGGTGCATTTTCATCTTGAGTGTACTTTGCATAACTAGGAAACACAAGGATTCTCCAGGTAGGGCCCTTGGTTTCCACCCTTAAGAATATTCTCCCAGTTGAATGCTTTTGGTGCATTTGGCTAATACAATTAAGATAGTGTAAGTAGTGGCATCAAAAGTGAAAAGACTGTGGGTACAGCAGCCATAACGAGGCACTAGGAAAATGGGCTTCTTGAATTTGGCAGATTTTTTTCACTCAACACCACCTGTAACCCTGGAAACGGCACAGATACTATCACAGTGCATACACAGGAGTTTGGCCAGTAGTTTCTGAGAGGATAAGGATGAAAATACTGCATCAGCTATGTAGAATGAACGTGCACAGGTGATTCGGGTTCTTTCCTTATTTGCACTAATATCTGCAGTATTATTTCATACAAAGCAATAACTTTTCTTTTTGCATGTTCATGGGCCAGTGTGCTCTGCATGGAATAACACACTAATATACACAAAGTGGAAGAGACAGGCCACCATCTTTATTGACAGCTGTAGATAGTGTTGGCATTTGCATGGGTCCAGATCCAGACATTGACTAACCCACCTGCTAAGCAATGAGCCCATCCCTAAGCAATGAACTAGAACCCTTCAGATGCCTGGAGATGATCCATATGGGCAGGTGCCCCAGCTCGGTTCTCCTGCCAGTAAGAGGTACATGAGAGGCATCTGCCCCTGGAAGTAACTGATAGACAGAAGAGGAAATGGTGGTGTGGACATTCCACATCTGAATTGTACTATCAAGCGAGTGTTCTCAGTTGGCTGATTGATTGGATAAAATTGGAGACTGAGAAAATGCTAAATCTAGAAGGTTTCAATCTTTGTTTTGGATGGCACGTGTATCTTTGGTAAGGAAAAGCCAAGGTTCATAAGGACTTCGAAAATCACCATATTAGGAAAGCTTTATATAGGAATTGGTTAATCCAGAAAAAGAAATTCTCCAGAAGAATTCCTAAATGTATTTCACCTCAAGAAGCTTTCTAAGGTAGATGGAGAGCATCTGATAATTGGTTAACCTATGAAAATATTTTGAGAACAGACTTAGAAGAAGGTTTTAAATGAAAATGACAGGAAAAACTGGAGCAAATTGATCCTAAAAATTCATTGACTTCCTTATTTGCAACTGAAAGAAAGGTATAAAATGTATCTACACACAGAAAGTTTTGAAAAAGAAAATAATGAATTAGACAAAGTTCTCTTGGGTAAAGAAGCTAAAAAAAACTGCAAAGATATATAAAATTCTTTTAAATAGAGAACTTGAACATGAACAGGTCCAAGACTCAATGATAAAATGGGCCAAAGATATGGGGGGGGAATGACTTAGGGCCTCTACAGGCGGGCCATTTGCGCTGTCCTGGAGGCAGGGATGGGGAGAGGCAGCTGCACACTGGCCACCTCAATCCCTCCCTGAAGACTTCCTGATGCTACATGCCATTACGCACGGCACACGGTGTCAGAACCTCCTTCCAGCACAGCCTTTTGATGCACCACACCAGCTCTTAGGGTGCCCTTTTTGCTAGTTCTGAAAGGAGCTGCATTTTGCTGCTCTTTTCCGAAGCAGCAAAAGGAAGGATCAGGGCCGTCAGGGCCGAGGCGTCTGGCAGCCTCCGACTTGATCCTCTGCTTCCCAGGAAGCCCAGGGCCACCCATCCGCATCCCCCCCTTAGATAATTGGTCTTATGCCAGGAATAAAACACAAAGGTTTACTTGCGCATGGAACTCAACAGAAAACTATTTAAAAATGGTACAGAGATGGCATATGACACCACAAAGCATTGCCACATTCAGTAAATCCAAACAGAACCACTGTTGGAAATGCAGAAAAACCAAAGGTACTTGGTTTCATGTGTGGTGGAACTGTCCCAAGGTTAAGAAATACTGGGGGGAAATCCCAAGGTTAAGAAATATTGGGGGCAAATCCACAATTATATATGTAAAATGTTAAATATTAATTATCAAATGAAGCCAGAGATCTGTTTATTAAATATGAGAAACAAAATCTCAAAAAATGATGAATGCAAATACTGGAAACTGCTTTTATACATGATCACAGCTGCTAGAATTTTGCTGGTCCAAAAATGGTAAATATCACCATTACCAACCATTGAAGGGTGGCTCAAGTGGTTATAATGCTGACTCTGTTGACTGCAATGTTGGCAAGTTGGCAGTTTGAAGCCCAGGTGCTGCGTGATATAGTGAGCTCCCATCACTAGTTCCAGCTTCTGCCAACTTCTTGCTTCTCCCCAGGGCTGTGCCAAGCATGCTGACTTCCTGGGGATAACTGCAAGGATTGCTGGAGCTCCACTCCACACGGTGAATCATGCAGCACACTTTTGGAGAGTATTTTATATATATATATATTTCCCTGTCTAGAAGAAATGCTATCTTTGCTCTAGCCATTTTCACTTGACCTGTTAACTGCCAAAAGCAATCTGTTTGGGGGTAAAACTGCCGAAATCAATCTGTTTGGTGTTGTTGTTTTTTAAGAAACTAAAAACAATGTGAATCTGCATATATCAGTTTTAATATGGAAATGGATTGTTTTAAGAAGAATAAAAGGCTGTAAATATTTTGAGAAGTAGGCCCCCTGTGCCTCTTAAGGATTCAAAACGGCTCCATGTGCTGGGTAATTATGTAATATATAGTAAACCAGCTGGTCTGAATTGTTCTCAGGGGATTTGGATGATATCAAAATGTTCTGTTCTCCCAGTGAGCACAAAAATCAAGCAGGCAATACCATAAAGTCAGACCAAAATGACACTGAGTGGCTGGCTTTTAATGCATGTTCAGGCAGATATTAAGTTATTCACTGCAATTCTGGAAAAGTATTTTTTAAAAAAGAAACAAATCATTATTCCTATGGCATATATGTATTCCTATGGCATATATGTAAATGTTTATTTTTATTTTTTTGCTAGTACAAAAAGAGACAAGGAGAGAAGCTGTATGTATGTGTGAATCTATCATCCTGACCAGCTGTTAGTTTTTATGGAGAGTCACAAGTAAGAAGGAGCTGGATAGTCGAGATCCCAGCCAGTGTGCTAACTAGTCTTATTTCTACAGATGCTGCTCATTCATATGGCTCTCTTGTCTCCAGAATTGAGACCAGTAAGAGAGAGTGTATGGCATTCCCAGGGGACCAGACTGTCTTGGCTCTGCCACAGATACTCATATAGGATTTGAATGCCTGTCAAGTTGTGTGCTGTGGACAGGGTGGGAAGGGAAAGTGGCTAGGGAAGAAGTCTCAGCCTGGTTCTTTTTCCAGGTGAGCATGACAGAGGCAACCTCCAGCATGAATGGGTGGAGGCTGGATATACTGTCACAGATGCTGTAGCTACCTGTGTTGTCCCATTCCATGTTTTCTACCATGTGGTCTTCATCTCCCTTTCCCTTCCATGCACCAGAGTGCATAGGATATTGCACATGTCATATTATCCTTGCTGTGACAGATGACTCTGTGTTGACATTTGTAACAGGGGATTATTTGGGGGGGGGGGGAGCATCAAAATCATCTTTGACTTTCAACATTTACAAAACACAGTTCAAACTATGGCACAGCAAGTAAGCAGCACAAAGCACAGCACCCGAATGGCTGGTAGAATAAACCAGTTTTTAAAAAATCCTGAAGCACTATAGTAGGTCAGCACAGAGAATCCATTTTAGAACCAGTTTATTAAATTGCAAATAGGCAATCGACAAAGATTCTCTGGGTAGCTGGCAGACTAGAGAAACAGAATGAAATATTAAAAATATACAAGATAGCAATTTTTTTAAAAAAATGAACATTAAAAATGCAGTATAGAACTTCCCTTCTAATAGTGATGGTGTAAAATGCTCAAAGAAGAAAGTGAAAAGCCAGGTTTGAATATTAAGAATATTAAGAAAACAAAAATAATGACCACAGAGGAGATATAGAAAAGGATATTGAAATAGTTAAAGACTTCCCATACCTTGGATCAATAACTGATCAAAATAGAGATTGCAGTCAAGAAATCAGAAGAAGGCTAAGTCCGGGAAGGGCATTGATGAAAGAACAAGACAAAATCCTAAAGTGCAAGGGTATAAAACTGAATTCTAAAGTTAAGATCATTTCAGCCATTGTATTTCCCATCACCATGTACAAATGTGAGAGCTGGATAGTGAAGAAAACTGACAGAAAGAAAATCAACTCATTTGAGATGTGGTGCTGGAAAGAGTGCTAAGGATTCTGTGGATGGCCAAAAGGACAAACAAATGGCTCCCAGAACAGATCAAACCTGAACTCTCCCCTGGAAGCCAAGATAACTAAATTGAGGCTGTATGTAGACAGATCTTGTAGTACTTTTGAGACTAACTGAAATAAAGAAGTTGGCAGCATGAGTTTTTGTAGACTCCAGTTTACTTCCTTTTGTAGCAAGTCTACAAAAGCTCATGCTGCCAACTTCTTTACTTCAGTAAAGAGAGAAACAGACTGCCCCAAAGGAGCAGTGTCACACCACCCCCTAGATCGCCAGGTTGGGGCTGCTGCAGCTGCATGCCACACCCCTAACCTGGCGTTTTGCTAGCTCAAAAAGAAGCGGTAGAAAATCACTCCTTTTTGAGCCCAGAAAACCCTGGTTTTTCCACTGCCATGGCAGCATTTTGGCACTCCTGCAGTGGGTGGTATCTAAACGCCATGCCACTGGAGCACCGAAAAGCTGCTGCTGTGTGGTTGGTCGGGCAGCTTCAAAGCAGCCTCACAACAGCCTCACAGCTGCTTGGAAACATGAATCATCTAAACAACATGTCCTCAAGCTGCTGGGAAGCCACCACAAAGGGGCCATCTGTTTCGCCCATTAGTCTCAAAAGTGGTACAAGATCTCTCTACATACTGATTCTACAGACTAACACAGCTATATCTTTTAATTGAGGGAGTTGTACCTTGGCCAAATCATGAAAAGGCAAAACTCATAGGAAATACAATAATGCTAGGAAAGGTGAGGGGCAACAGAAAGAGAAGAAGACAGATAGACTCAATTAAGGAGGCCACAGCCCTAAACCTCAATGTCAGGAGTTGTATGAATAACTTGCCTGCCATAAAATGTTGGGAATGAGGCGAAATGAATTGTACTGTAGAAATGGTATTACTGAGGTAGGATCTCAGGCACGGGTGCTAAGATAATGCTGGAAGGGAGGCAAACAAGCATTCCTGTGAAAGTATTGGGTTGTAACAACAAAGAAGGAGGCAATATGAAAAAGAGAAGATAAGTGTGTTTATTAAAATAATGATAGGCAGAGGTGTGTAGAACTGCAACCTCAAAAACCACAGTGGCTTGGTATAAGCTACCACAGAGCTAAATTCCTTAAATGAAGGAACCTGAAGCAAGAACCTTTCTCAATGCCTTAATATTAGTTTATGGATTAAAGAAAAGCAGAAGAGTGATTCCTGAATAACCCTGACAAATGGATATAATAGTTGTCAACCTGAACTTTTTAATTATAGCAATAATATAGATAAAAAACCAGATGCAATAATATAAGAAAAAGAATGTTCACTAATTTTAATAATAATAATAATAATAATAATAATAATAATAATAATAATAATAATAATAATAAATTTTATTTATATCCCGCCCCTCTGCTTGGCAATCGGGGCGGTGTACAACAGATTAAAAATACAACAGATAAAAACAATTCCTACCTCCCACCTCATTACCTACCCACCCCTTAAAACAGAATTAAACCATCATGAAGTTAAGTTTTTAATTGTTGGAACATCTGTCAATGAAATTATTAAAACCAACTCAGAAGAAATCTGAGGAATTTCAACTTAGCAGTAAGAAGCTTATCGCCCAAAATGTCCTTGAGCTATCTGTGCTTACAAATGGATCAATTCAACCAATGGCTATCACTGAAGATATAAGATTCATGCCAACATATTCTTAGCAGGGGCTGCCCTAGAGACCTAGAATTAAAATCCATCTGAAAAAAAGATTAAAACCAGTAAAATCTCAATGCAAAAAACACTTTCTGCAACCAGTAAAAGAAATAATTCCAGATACTCTCAACACTGATGGCACAAGAAACACAGAATACTTTTTAAATGACCATTATCATATGCACGTCATGACTACATTTGGAACCTGGCAGATTGTGAAAGTATATGGTCAAAAGACCACATCTCTCAGTGAGGGGCTGGTGGTGATGAGTTTTGTTTTGTTTTAAATGAACACTACATATACAGTTCTACAACATAGGGCAGGGGTAGGCAACCTTTCCCCTTTAAGGGTGGAGGGACTTCAGCTCCCAGAAGCCTCAGCCATGTTGGCCAATAGTCCCAAGTTGGCCAATAGCTCCTGGGATTCTGGGAGCTGAAGTCCCTCGGCCCTTAAAGGGGAAAGGTTGCCTATCCCTGACATAGGGATTTAAGAGTTGAACAAAAAGAAAATGGCACTGGTAACCTTATTAGACTAGAGAATCCTCATATTTTTGACTAGCAAAATAACTTAAAATAGCATAGGAGGAAGCAAGGATCACCCTATTTAGTAAATAAGTCCAGTGATTTATTTGCTTAGTAAATAAGTCCAGTGATTTATTTATTTAAATTCCTCTTTATCCTTGCTGCATTCATCACAGGATAAAACAACTGATATAATATTATCACTATGAGATACTCTTGTTTCCATGTTTTTGATAATCCTATAACGATCCAGAAAGGAGGTATAAGATAATACACAACCACATCAAATCCACAAAAGAAGAGAATATAATAGCTTTCTAAGAAATAAACACAGAACACCAGAAGATAAATATAAACTCTTCCACTGCAGGGACATAATCTAGGGTCAAATCACAAGCATAGAATAGCTGCAAAGATACCTTACTCTGAGGAACTGGGTGAATATCAATCCTCTTGTGGCATTAAAACATTAACAGCTAAAAAAATCACAGAAAGGAAATGGATCTGGTTTTGTGAACTTGCATCAGATGGTTGAGCTGAACTGACAGGTTTTCTGTCAAAGTGAACAACTCTTTGGAACATCTAATAATCACCCCAACATTAGGACTTTGAATAAAACGAAACACTTGGACATTAATGATTACCACCTAAAACTCCTTCCATGGAATAAAGCATGTTGGATCTCCAAGCAAAAAAACCCTGATGTTTTTATTTATTTCGTTTCATTTTATAAAATCTTGTACTGAGTGGATTTCTAGTGACAATTCTGCAGGGGATGGAAAAAGAAGTCTAGATCAAAGACAGGTCTATCTACTTCTTATCTACTTCTCTTCAGGCAAGAATTAAACTTCCCCCTAAAGGACAACTGGAACAGTAGAGTCTGATTTATTTGACTTTAGATACAAGCATTTCCTTTATATCTCTTATTTTCAGCTAGAAATTGAATAAAAAATATCTGGGAAGATATGGAGACATGTTGCAGACTGCCAGAAATAGTGCAAATTGAGTCCACTTTTAGG
>CM034701.1:311384628-311396139 GCA_020142125.1 Phrynosoma platyrhinos | reverse complement strand
ACTTCCTAGTCTGGTTAAGGACTATCAAGTAGGAAATATGAGCGTTTTCCTCTTAATTTCACCGAAGGATTGAATGTGATCACCTCCTTCTTAATTTCACCCAATCATTATTTTACACATAGTCTCTAAATAGCAGTATAGACTCCAAACTTTAATGTTCAAGTAAAATATATTATATTAGGCAGGAAGAACAAACACTGACCTTTTAAATTCTTTTATGAGGAGATGAACATTTCAGTCTTAAGAGGTGCTGAAAATGTACGTATTTCAAACAACTGTGCTCTGTTCTAATACCAGTCTTAAATCTAGATCATTTAGTATGGGCCTTTGCAGACTGCCAGAAATAGTGCAAATTGAGTCCACTTTAACTGCCCTGACTCAGTGCTAGGGAATCATGGGAACTATAGTTTATTGTGGCACCAGAGCTCTCTGACAGAGAAGGCTCAATGTCTCAGAGAAAAAAAATACAATTCCCATTATTCCCTAGCACTGACCCAGGATAGTTAAAGTAGACTCAATTTGCACTATTTCTAGCAGTCTGCAAAGGCCCTAAGTTGGCCATGTACCACTGGACTCACTCCAGCTTGTCACTGTCCTTCCTAAACTGTGATGCCTAGTCACACTAGCTAGAATCTGCTTAATGTTATGCATTAGTGTTAACCTCAATTTTTAAAAAATGACACTGGGGAAGAATGGACAGGAAGGAAAAAGCAGCTTACACTCCAGCACTCAGCTGATGGACCTCAGCATTACTCCATCTGACATCTGACAAGTGGAGAATAGAGAGAGTACACTCACCGCTCCATTTTCACGGACCTGAAGTTCATGGTCTTGATTATTCAGGGAGGGATGAGCTCTGTTAAATTAAATGGTGTGTGCACCTGTGGCACACCCACTGAGTGCATGACCATTCAATCCAATGAGGCTTTAGTGAGTTTCCGTTTTCGGGGGGGGGGGGTCTGGAACGGATCCCCCATGAAAATGGAGGGGCTACTGTATTTCCTTCAGGACCCTATATGTTTTGGTGCAGCCTAGAATGGCCCTGGCCTTTATTTGCTAGTGCTGACATGTTTACCTTCTGGTCTACTAAGACTACTAGATACTTTTTATTCATACTACTCTCAAGCTAGTGGTCAGCCATGCTATATTTGTGCATCTGATTTTTTGTATCTAAATATAGTGCTTTCACTGATCCATGTTGAAATTCATTTTGTTAGTTTTGGTCTAGTATTGATGATCAACCAGTTTGGCTGCAACTGAAAATTTGATGAGCATGCCCTTTATTCTTTCATCACAATCCAGAACAGCCCCTCACAGCCCCTCCTTTGTCATTTCTTTCCAGGATGATGAAAAACTGGAAAGCACTATCTGGGCTTGGTCCATCAAGAAGCTACTTTGGCTTGTATCAGGAAGAGGTCTGAGTAGATGTATGCTGGCTTCTGTAGTGGGGCTGTAGTCTCCAAAAAAAGCAGGCTAAGTTTAATGAGGACTTTTTAGAGAACTCTTTTAGATCTAGAAAACAACTGTAAATGTACCTGTTTTGACTGCAAATTAACAAATGGTTATGTGATTTTGCACTTTCTAATTAAAGTTTGATAATGCAATATGCCAACAAAAATAGTATAATGAAATGGATTATTATGGAATTTACAGCAAATGTTTCTAAATGGAATAAGAATTCCCTACATCATCTCCATACTTAATCAATTAATTTGCAAAGGAGAGTCTGTTAAATAATGCAATTCTGTGCAGTATTTATTGACCATATTTGTTGATTCTTTTATGTAAAATTCCTCTTCCATCCATCAACCAAAGCATTTAACAGATATGATTCTAAGAGATTATGGGCCTTTGCAGACTGCGAGAAATAGTGCAAATTGAGTCTACTTTAAGGGTTAGGGTTAGTGCTAGGGAATCATGGGAACTGTTTTTTTTTTCTGAGACATTGAGCCTTCTCTGTCAGAGAGCTCTGGTGCCACAATAAAATACAGTTCCCATGATTCCCTAACCCAAACCCTTAAAGTGGATTCAATTTGCACTATTTCTAGCAGTCTGCAAAGGCCCTATGACAGATGATATTTTAGAAGCTGGACAGATATTTTTAGAATGGCAAACAGACTTAATCTCTCCAGCAATCATTTTTACATCTCCTTGTCCTTCAGAGGCAACATTTTGGTTGTTCACTGAATGGGAAATTACACCTGAGCTTTCACCTTATTCTTCCATCAAGACTTTTGCATTGATTCAGATGGTAAGATTTTATCACTTGGAGTCTTTGGCATGATAGAATTTAAGTGATTAAAATAACCATTCCATAATAAGCACACATCAGTTCTTCTAAGAAGATCCTGTACTAATTTGAGCATTTTGCGAAATACTAATTTAATGAACTTTAATGCTTTTAAATTTACATTTTTAAAGTGTTAATTGTTTTAAATGCTGTTAAAACACTACTATAGAAGGTTTTATATAGTTTTGATCTGTATTGTTTTTAAATATGTTGCTAACTACATTGAGTCTCATTATTGAGAGAAAATCTGTACAATGAATGTCCCATGAGCCAGGCTACTCCATCCCCTTTGACACTGCTTCAAAACGTCTTAGCAGGGAGAAATCTCATTAAATTATTTTCTCTTTCTTTTGGGAATGAATGATTTAATATGACACATTACTAGCATTGATCAGTTTCATATCACTTATCAATGCACACCACCTAATCCTAATAGCAATTGCTGTTCAAGAAGAACTTGCACTGGCATATATGTTAGATGCCTTGAGATGGGATAAGAGTATTCATTGGGTCTGTTCAAGAACTGGGGGAAATGAGAAAGGATATTGAGAAGGACTCGAAAACCCATTTCGTCCCTGTTTTTCCTCTAACATTTGAATATTCTTTTCCTCTCCAATGAGTGCATGCATGGGTTGCTCCAAACTTTCAAATCCTATCAACAACTGAAAATTCAACAACAGGTAATGACAAATGCTGACACCATTGCTAGTTCCATCACCTGCACAATGGCTGTGAGGATTATGGGAGTTGTAGTCCAAATAAGTAAATTTACCAGGCTCTAATAAACATATTACATTATTTTCATAGATGACTGCCAACATATCATAAATTATTCATATACACATTGTCATTTAGTCACTTCTCTCATAATATTGTCTCAAATAATGACAGAGTAACAGTAGCCAAAAGAAAACACCAACACATCACTGCCTCCAGCTCTGTTTGAAGGAATTAAATCTCTGCTTCATTGGCTAGACAAATACTTTTTTTGAAAATACTGCTACACTTCACAATAGCAAGGAGTAGCTTTTGTATGTATCTGTCTCACAACAACAGTTCATCTTAATGCAATCTGGTTACAAAAGCAACTGCAGAAAATTGTTCACAGTTTGCTGGCACCATGGGAGACCATCATTACTGACAAGATTGAGGCCACCATCAGCAGCGATTCAGGACTGTGTCTAACTGTGAGATACAAGAACTGTGCTGCTTCTCATATATATATGAGTTGTGATTCCCCCCCCTTTTTTTTTTTAGTATTGCTTTATGTTTTTATTCATGACTATATTCTCATATGTCTTTAAATTCTTACACCTGCCCATCTGGGTGGGTTCAGGGATTCTTAGGTTTTATGTATGTTGTACTCTGTTGGATTTTAGTATTATAAGATGCCCCAATTGCTTGGCAGAGGGGCGGGGTATAAATAAATTTTATTGTATTATTATTATTATTATTATTATTATTATTATTATTATTATTATTATTATATCATCATTGTCATTGGCTATCACTGAAATAAAAGCTTAAGTAGTATTAAAATCAGTGTGTGTTAGTATGATATAAGATTTGCATTTTACTTCTTAGAAATCCTGTGTGTGTGTGTGTGTGTGTGTAGGGCCTAAGAATATTGTTTGGCTTGTCAGTAAGGAATATGGAGATCCATTTGTGTGCAGTGCACTTCCTCAGGGTAAGTTGTTCTGCATGATGTTGGTTCATTTTCTTTTTCAGTACAAGTGTTTTGCCAGACATAAATAAAGCAATCCCATCTACCTATACTATACTTTTGTTTTAAAAGGACTGTTTATAGCTGAAACTCAGATCTCAAACAGCAGTTATCTTTTATTTTACAGGAAAATAAATCTCCATGGTTACAATCACCTATTTTTCATTACTACACTATAAAACATCACTTGGGGGAAAAACACTTTAACTTAACAATGTCAGTCATTTTGACACAGAGGACAGACTTGTGTTTCACCTTGTCTCCAGTCCTTATGGCACCTGTGTTACTGAGGCAACATTTCTATGAGCCTAGTACAAATTTGTAAGATTGGCTTCCTCATGCACACATACCATGATCTCATTGCATGTATGCAATCCCATTGAACTTTGAAGTTACACCATGGCTTCTCTATCATGCCCTGATAACATACACACAATGATATACACACACATACACAGACCTATTCTCTTGTTTTGTTTACTACTACATCCACCCTGGAAGTATTCCTCTATAAACCTTAGTAGCTAGTGACTTCTGGGTTAGTCTTGATGTTTTGCCTTATTTTTAAAAAAATTCTCCTGTATCAACATGCTGTAGACAATTTATAAATGACCCATCTGCCCTTTAAAGCTTTATTTTTCATTGTAAAATCATTAATTGCCTCCCTAGTCAATTTCTCTTGCAATGTAACTCTCAACAGACAACATAGTTAAGCGGCCTGACCATTCCTGCGGCATAGCAGAGAGCCTGCTGTTTTGATAAGTGCCATCTTTCTCCTGCTACAATTATTGGAGGAGTACAAAATATCTATAGGGCTATGAACACATTTTTGAAAAGAAAAGAAAAGAAAAGAAAAGGCTGCAGGGTTTGCTTGTTTGGGCAAATCTCGATCAATTAAATAAGTGGGGAGTTCATATTCTCCTCCCCTCAAAAAAAAAAAAGAATCAAAGATTTGTAGGAGACTTGTAAACCAAGCCCCAGCTTCTGCAGAAGTCATGCAAGTCTACAGACTCAGTGAGTCAATTCCTTTGATTACTATGAAGCTTTCTCCCACAGTAGAAAGACTGCCCTGCATTACGCAGGGAGCATACCTCTCTCTAGCTCTCATATTGCAAGTACTAACTTAACAACACAAACAGTGCCCACACTCTGTTATAGAAAATGTTTTAGGTCTACAACATCCTGTTGCTTGTTCTGCTCCAACACCATTTCTGATTGGCTCCTGTGAATCTCACAAGATCTGAATGATAACAAATATAGGATTCTACAGATAGCCTCAACAATGAGCTACACTGTAGGTTAACACACTTCTCACAGAAATGGGGATAGCTCTCCTCCCCAACACTGAGGCCCTAATATTCCTGAATCCTAGCTGTTAAAAACCTTGAGTTTTACAGATAGTGAAAGAGGCAACAGGAGAGACATGCAACTCATGGTATGTATGTGTCATTCATACTCTCACACACAATGCATAACTATTTGTCTGAATACTTCAAGCCTAGAAAGTGACTTCCACATTTGTGTTGCTTTGGGCTTGAATTCTGGGGGAGATTGTTGTAAGCCACCCCAATTGTTTTTAACAGAGCGGTGAGGTATAAATATTATTATTATTATTATTATTATTATTATTAGATGGAAATGAATACTGTGTTGCTATTTCACACATGGCCACCTGCCTCTAGAAAATGGATGCTACATCTTCCTATGTGTGATGCAGAATTCACAGCAAGCTAACACATGTACAAAGGGTCTGCCTGACTGCTCCTTAGCCAAAGCCTCAGAATGAGCCACAGCTGCAGTAGTGAAGGAGGTGCAGCAGCCAGATTGCTAGCCAAGGAGCTCAAGCATATTAACATACACTACTGAAGAAAAGTTAGGTGGCAAGGAAGACAGAAGGAGATGAGGCTTTGAAAACCACAAGGAGTGGAAATGGTGGAAAAATAAGGAAAATGGCCTAGTTAAACAACCTGAAAGCAGATGTATTATGGCAAGGTGAGAAAATAGGATGAGAGGGTTTCTTCTCGATCATCAAGTAATAAGACTGGAAAGGGTCTGTGAGTAGTTTCTCACCATGGAAGTTTGTACAAGAGCCCAATATACTCCTAAACTGCAAAGGAAACCACAGTAACTCCTCACTACAGCATAAAGCTGATTCTTCCAATCTGGTTCCCGTTAAATCCTTGAGATTTAAAACTCCTCTCATCCCTCACAGTTGGCCATACTGACTGAATGATTAACTGTAAGGAGAATCATAGCCCAATTAAACTAGAGGGACACAGGTGGAGAAATCTTCTTTAAAGAACCACAGTTCATTTCCTTCCTGCAAAGGGAACAAATTTGTGAAATAAACTCAATGCAATCTGAAAATTAATAGAGTGCCAAACTGCATTTCAGTTGAATAACTAGCAGATAAATATTTCTCCTAAAGTAAAAATCTGTTTGGGAGTGGGATTATGATTGTGTTTCTGATCTAGATTATTACTAAAAAGGGATCTACTGAGGTGTTTTGGCCATGTACTTCATATATGAGGGGATCTATGTACATATACAGGCAGTTTTTTTTAAATAGTTATGTCTTTAAAGTAATATGTAGTTTGGCCTCATGCAACAGTATGTTCTTTATGTCTAGGCATGGACACAGATGAGTTCATGCCTGTATCAATGGAAGCCTCTTCCTCTCTCTTAGTGGAGGTCTTGTGTCTGAGTGAAGGTGCCATGTGATTCCTCAGATTTTTTCTCATGTGCCCTAGCAATTACATGATGCTGGGCACTTCAGTATTAGGAAGAACTTCCTGACAGTGAGAGCTGTTCGACAGTGGAATATACTCCCTTGGAGTGTGGTGGCATCTCCTTCTATGGAGGTTTTTAAACAGAGGCTGGATGGCCATCTGTCGGGGGTGCTTTGATTTTGTATTCTTGCACGGCAGGGGGTTGGACTGGGTTGCCCTTGGGGTATCTTCCAATTCTATGACTCTATGATAGGTTCTTGGTCATTGAGTGTGACACTAAGCATGAAATGCACACACCTGGAAAATGTAAGGGTGTGTTGTAGTACTGCACACTTTGTTGTGTGCCTTCAAGTTGTTTCCAACTTAGGACAACCCTAAGGGAAAGTTTTATTGGAAGATTAGTTCAGAGGCAGGGGCTGAGAGAGTGTGACTTCCCGAAGGTCATCCAGTGAGTTTCCAACTTCCAAGGGAATTGAGTTGGATCAGATATATGAAGGGACATCTGGCAAGGCTACCCAGCAGGTGTTATTACCCATGCCTGTATAGGTGATGCTGGTCATGTTGAGCTGATCTCCCTTTGTAATCTGGTTTCCCTTCTTTTCCCACTGGAACTCCAAAGGCTGGTGAGAAGCACACTGTTCCCTTACGACAGGTGTCTGAGCTTTGTGTGATATCCTTCCCACTGGTGTTTGTGCTGCTTTTGTTTGTTTATTTATTTATTTAATTTCTGTGCCATCTTTCTCCAGAAAGGCACCCAAGGCAGCTCACAGATAAACTCATTTTAAAACTTTATAGTAAAAATTGCTTTAAAATGGCAACCGCAATTGTGGCCACATCAAGGTAGTTCATGAACAGATTCACAGTAGCATTCTGTACTCTTGAAAGTTGAAGGCTTTGCACATGTTGATGATACTTTTATTCCTGCTGATGTCATGAAAGGAGAAAACTATCTGCATCAATTACTGTGTATCTATTCCACTGTGCAGCTTTGGTCCTCCTACATCTAGGAAATATTACTGGACATGGACATCTGTGATACTCAACCATCTGTGATGTCTGACTCTGTGCTGAGCACACCTGCTTTAGGATACTATTTATTAGCAGAGCTTTATGAGTGTTGGCTGCCGGTAGAGGCCCTCCAAAAGTTGTGGCTGATAATATCCAAGCTTCATACATCTATGCTGTCACATGTAAGATTTGGAAGTGCTGGGAGCCCCTCTGAAACAGAATACATGCTCAGGATGATTTGTCCTCCTCCATGCTTGGAGGCTAAAGGGAGGAACTTATCACAGAACAGAGGAATATCTGTCAGAATACATATGGCAAGGGAGTGCATGGAGCTCTATTTGCAAAATATAATCTCCTCTGATCTGTGTATAAAGTTTATTCAAGTAAAAATGGAATTTATGACAGCAGCTTGCTAAGCTGTCATGTCAGCTGTGTAATTAATGTGATTTCCACTGATGTTACAAAAAGTTAGGGCATTTACTACCACTTTCCATAAAGCATGTGAAAATATAGTATACATTTTAGTCTGAAGCCAATATTTCACAAAAGCAGGAAAATAAACTAAAGATGAGTCAAAAGAAGTAAACCCATTCTGAAACAGCAGCTGGAGAGGCAAAAATGAAAACATAAATTTATTTGTGAGCATTTGGAGAAGGAAAAGAGAAACAATGTTGCATGTGAGACTTCTATTTGCCACTGGCATAGCCAAACAATGCCATGAAGCAAATGCCACAAGCTCAGTCTATTGCTGCCACCCTATATTTTATGGGCAACAATGGCAATTTGGTGCAGAAGAACACTCTGACAGCTCAAGTGCTCTTCCTACTTGGTTTTCTCTTGGTAGTAGAACCAAAGGAGAGTGGTCTGGGACAGGGCTGGCTTTACCATTGCACAGAGTGAAGCAGCTACCATAGATGGGATTTTATGAAAGAGCAGCGTATTAGTGATCATTTAATGTATCATTCTTTTCCTGTGAAGGTTTTTTTGCTGTGTTTTATATTTTCCTTTAGGTACTAAAATAACATGACTGGCTGGGATGCAATGCATTATGATTTTGGGAGAGACATTTAATATTATTTATTTATTTATTTATTTATTGCCTGCCGAATCACAAAGAATCCGGGCAGGTTACAACAATAAAAATACATACAATACAATAGGATTAAAAAATTAATCCCTTCCCACCCCCCACCCCCAACCTAATGCTAAAATTACAATTAAACAAACATTATTTAAAAACAAGAATACGAAAGTTTTAAAAGGGAGATAATTGGTAGACAGAGCGACGTAGATCACCTTGTGCAGGGAGAGGAACTAAGCTGGGAAGGCCTGCCAGAAGAGATCCATCTTAAGAGCTTTTTTGAAGGCTGTTAGGAGTGGAGATATGACAGATCTCCGGCAGGTCATTTCACAGCTTTGGAGCAGCAGTGGAAAAGGCCCTCTGGGTGACCGATGTAAGCCTAGATTTTTTTTGGCTGTAGAAGATTCTTCCCTGAGGACCTTAGTGTGTGGGACGGACAATATGAAAGAAGGCGCTCCTTTAAGTATTCTGGTCCCAAGTCATGTAGGTCCCAAGTCATGTGGGACGGACAATATGGAAGAAGGTGCTCCTTTAAGTATTCTGGTCCCAAGTCATGTAGGGTTATTGTCATAAAGGCAATAACCAACACCTTGTACCTTGCCCAGAAACTAACTGGCAACCAGTGAAGAAACTTCAGGACCAGTGTTATATGGTCATTACGGGAAGTACCCGTAATCAATCTGGCTGCCATATTTTGTACAAGCTGAAGTTTCCGAATTTGGCCCAAGGGTAGCCCCATGTAGGGCGCATTGCAGAAGTCTAATCAAGAGGTTACAAGTGCATGTACTACTGTTTCAAGGTCTCCCTGCTCCAGGAAGGGGTGCAGCTGGCATATCAGCTGAAGCTGATAACAGGAGCTCCTGACTGTCGCATACACCTGAGCTGTCAAGTGGAGCGACGAGTCAAGGAGCACCCCCAAGCTGCGGACAGAGTCCTTCAGGGGAAGTGGGACCCCATCCAGAACTGGCTGACATAACTCCATTCCTGGATTCGGGTTTCCTATGACAAGCACCTCCTGGGTTTAGCTTGAGTCATTTTTCCCTCATCCAGTCCATTACCGCTCCAAGACAGGCATTCAGAGAAGAGATGCCATCCTTAGTCACTGCATCAGTCTGAGACATAGATAAATATATTTGGGTGTCATCAGAGTACTGATAACACCCTGCCCCATGCCTCCAGATGATCTTGCCCAGTGGCTTCATGTAAATGTTGAATAGCATTGGGGACAGAATCGCACCTTGAGGGACACCCAATTTGGGTGAACCACTGTCCCCAAGTGACACCATCTGGAACCTACCTGAGAGGTCGGACCAGAACCACTGCAAAGCAGTATCGCCAATGCCCAACTCTTTCAGGCAGACCAGAAGGATACCAAGAGCACCAACAGGGTCATACTTCTCCTGTCAATGCCCAGACGGAGATCATCAACTAAGGCGACCATGGCAGTCTCAACTCCGTATCCCGTCCTGAATCCGGTTTGAAATGGATCCAGAAAATCGGTTTCCTCCAAGACAACTTGTAGTTGGTTGGCAACCGCCCTTTCAATCACCTTGCTCAAAAATGGCAACAGCGAAACAGGACTATAGTTGTTTCTATCCAGGGGGTCCAGGGAGGGCTTTTTTAAGAGTGGTCTAACCACTGCCTCCTTAAGACAAGAGGGCAGTCCAGTCTAAAGCCATAACTAGATTTAGGGGCTATGCAGACTGGCCTAAAAGGTAGACCTGGGAGTGAATTTGGGACAGGACAGATGCACGCTTACCACTCCAACTCCACCCAGATGCTGTCCTGATGCCGCATGCTTGTCCGCATGGCGCACAGCGTCAGGATGCCCTCCTGGTGCAGTATGCACATACGCTGTGCCAAAAGGGTGTGGAAGAGCTGCAGCGCTGACTTTTAGGGTGGCATTTTGCCACCCCTAAAAGGACCAGAATTTTGCCGCTCTTTTGGGGATGACAAAAGGGAGGATTGGGGCCGTGGTGTGTGGTTGCCACAGCCCCGATCAGACGCTCCCAGGGGCAGCTCTGTGCCGCCCCTTTAGGTGGGCTGTTCAGGCCCTTAGATAACACTTAACCTTTAAACTTTTTGAATAAGGAGAAAAGGTTTTTGGACTTTGTAAATTTGAGTAGAAGACTGGTAAAGAAAGAAAAGTTTAACTCTTCTCATCCAAATCACACTTTCCAAGCTGCTTTTCTTCTTCTGCAGGTTCACTTGTATACTTTCCTCACAAAGATTTGCCTTCAACCCCAGCTGCTTGGGAGGGGGCTTATTTCAGGTCAGAGGAATATTCTGTGGGGAAATAGCTGAATACTCCTTTACACATAGCATTGTTGTTGTTAACTGACATCAAGATAATGTATGACAACTCTATCAATGAGAGAAAAGAGGGAATGAAGAAATGTGAAAGCCTAACAGTGAAGAAAGCTGATGGAGAGAATCAACACATTTGAAATGTGGTTCTACAGGTATCTACAGATATCATGGACTGTGAAAATGAATAAATGGATCCTAGAGCAAATTAAGCCTGAACGCTCCCTGGGAGCCAAGGTGATCAAATGGAGGCAATAATACTTTGGCCATATCACATTAGAATATATGATAATGCTTGGTAAAGTGTGAGGCAGTAGGAAAAGAGAAAGACTGCATTACATGTGGATAGACTCAAAGGCTGTACAGACAGGAA
>CM034701.1:311374285-311384528 GCA_020142125.1 Phrynosoma platyrhinos | reverse complement strand
CAACTGCACTGGGGGGCAGTCAGTGCAGCTTTTCCAAGGCCATACTGAAGCCCTGCCAACTGCACCGCTGGCCCCAAGGACACCACGAAGGGAAAAGAAGCAATCACATAGGCCAGCAGCGGCTGCTTTAATTTTTTTTTCTTCATTCTGTCAGACACATGTGCACACGCACAGGGACACAGCCCAGCAAACCTGCACATCTGCGCAGAACATGTCATAGGCTGGTATAAAATCTGTCACTCTCTGTGTACAAAGGTGACTGGAGTTCAGCATCCCTGCACACCTGCGCAGAATATGTAATAGGGTGGCACACAGTCTGTCATTTTGTCTGTACAAAGGTGACTGATGTTCAGCATTGCTACACACCTGAGAGGACCTATCATATACCCACATATCATGCAAGGATTTGCTGACCTCAGCTTCCCCAAATTAGTTGGTGACGTAGATAGGTGCCACTGTTTGATTGTGCCACCCTTTAGGCAAACGAATGAGTTTGTCAACTGAAAAGATACCTATTCTGTTGTCCTCCACAAAGCATGTCCTGCACAGATCGGGGGGAGGGGAGAGGTACATGCAAGAGAGATATGTGTGGACAAAATGGATACATGTAGCAAGGGACATGGTCAACAGGACACCCAGACAAACTTTAATCCAGGAGCCCTCCCTCAAACATGCCAGGAAGTGGTGTGCAGATCTTATGTACATCTGCACACCTCTGCAGAAGAGGTCACAAAAGCCTCTTTCATGCAAACTACTATGCATTCTGACAGTAAGTGTACAAGTGATGGAATGCATAAATGCAATAAATGCATTTATTGTCATAATAGAGAACAGTTGCTAGGGCACATGCATAAGGTTACAATTAGGGTTAGGGTTAGAATTAGGGTTAGGGTTCTAACATTAAAGTGCACCTGCAGCAGTGCATCCACACCTGGAAGCATAGAGCACTTTAAAGCCTGCATCATAGGGCGCATGCCCTGGATCACGGTGCATTTATATGGCCGTTTTAAATCTCCGGCACCCTTTTTCTGATGCACCGGTGTCATCGCATACATACGCACATGCAAAGGTGTGCATCTTTCCGGAAGAAGCAGGAAAAAACTATTCCTTTTTGGAGTAGCTTTTCTCAGCATAGGGTGCCTAGAGGGTGCTTTCCTGCTGGCTTTTAGGAGTGCATCATCTAAACACCACAACTCCAAGTCAGCCTGAAAGTATCTCTTTTTGCCCATCTGTACAGCTCCTCAGTCAAGGAAGCCACAGCCCTAAGTCTGCAGGACATGACAATGTGTCTTAGTCTCTCATCAATAGGGTTGTCATAACTTGAAGCTGACTTGTCAGCAATTAACAATGAATGGATGAGTGACCTCCAAAATGTCCTGTAATTAACAGTCCTGCTATGCTCTTGCAAATTCAGGTCCATGGATTTATTGATTGAGCCTGTCTATCTGTACAAAACTACAACCTAAGAAATTAATTATATATATTCTTGCATGTCTCTTCTTTCTTTGTGACTTTGTAGCAAAGGTGGTGGTAGACAAATAAACAGAGCACATATAGTTATATTAAATAACTTCATCAGTTTTCAAATATTATCTTACGGGAAAAGAAAAATTATTACAAAACAAGTCTACATGGGCTAATGTATAGTTTTACAATAAAACTATTGATAATTTTAGCCATCTCTTGGTCAGTTTTTACCATCAGATAACATAGCGACTGCTTGACCTATTTCTGTACCACTTTCAACAAGATAAAAATGACACAGTTACTACAATTTTTCAAATACATGACACCAATCTTCAAAACCCCATCTTTCCAAATCCTCTCTTTGTCCAAAGAGGCATGGACAGACAGGAGGCTACAAAGCACCTGTCTTTGGTGAATTGCATGTGCTGTCTATAAATCCAGGCAGAAAATGCATTTGTTTTAGCTAGATAGTAAAGAAAGAAACATTGCCCTTTGAGTTCAGTTCAATTCACTGCAAAACTGTCATATTTACAAACTAATCTGGCAGCTTGTAACAAAACTGCAGAAAAGTTGTGATTGCTTTTTTGATATTACACAGACATTTAACATGCAGATTTCTTTTCTTTGGAAACACATTATGTTCTTTCTTACTCACAAACCAAGTTATAACTATGCAGTTATATATCTTGGCATTGGGAACTAAATATACAACACACACTGTGTGTTAGATGAATGCCTTCCAGAGACGATTAATGAAATATTGCACAACAACAAGCCTTTGTGATGAAAATCCCAACACTGTGCGGATACAACATCTCTGATCAAGAAAACAGAAAAAATAGTTTCCCTAGGGTTCTCATTCAGGTATATTCCCTTCCATATAATGTTTTCTTCAATGAAAGTACTTGTTCCTAAGTAGGATGAACCCACTCATTTTGTGTCAAGAGTAAAATTCCTGGGGCAACAAATGAATGACTAGTGGAAAGCTACTTCTGCTACTAAGGGGAAGTATTAACTAAAGGAAAAGATATTGCTTTCATGGTGCAATAAATTCCTACCAATATATACACCAGGGCGACAAGCAAGTTCATTCATTGCTGAGGTGTTCCATAGGTCACTAGTTTGTTCTTGTCAACTGCCTGTAGGAATCTGAGTCTTATCTTTTCTGTCAGAAAATGGAGTTTGTGTGCTTAGTAAGCTGAGTAAATATGACTAGCCACCACTGTTTTTAGCACATACCTGAGGGGCTTGGTCAGAAGCCATTCCATTCTCTATAGCTGCTCATTAGCTGGAGATGTATAAGCACATATCCAGTGCAATGAAAACATTTTATAACAGGGTTACGCAATTATAATTATGCTACTTTAGCTATTACTTATTTGTTTCACCACTCTGAAGGCAAAAAGGTTTCCAGAGTAGCTTACAATAAATAATTTTTCTTAAAAATTGTAATTTGTAATGATGTTTATATATTTTGTTTATTTAATTGCATTTTAAGGGGGTGGGCTATTGGGGGAAGGGATTGTTTGTTTTATCTTGTAAGCTGCCTCGGTTGTTCTTACAGAGAGGTGGGATATAAATAAATTTTATTTAATTATTATTATTATTATTATTATTATTATTATTATTATTATTATTAAATACATATATGAAAAATGAGACAATGTACATAGGAGGAGAACTAATTGATAGGTAATATGTTCCATCACAGACTTGGATTGTGTATGAGAAGTTCTCTATATGATTGTGTCAGCAATAGATGGATAGGTTTTTCCCCCATCAGGCATATGATAGAAATTTGGAAAAAATTATATACATATTGCTCAGAAGGAGCTGACACTTCAGACAACATAACACCCACCTTGTATATTGTTCACGTGTGAATCAGTAATCAGAGTTCAAACTACCTAAGGAAAGCAAAGGTTTTTACTATTTCTTGCCCTCAAAGAAATATTCACAATTCATACAGTCAGAAGCAGTGGTCTGTAAGTAATGAATTTTTGCCTTATTATTTCTTTCCTTCCTTCTTTCTTTCTTAATTTATTTGAAGGTGTAGATACACAACCATGATTGCACATCTAATGCTTTAATCTATTACAGCCATAACACATGAATATATAAAGATCAGGATATTTCATAAGGCCAGGACATATGTTAACTTTCAAACAACCACGTCAATTATTTATCCTCTGACACAATATATATATGTTGAGTGAGAGATGAGAAGTCTCCGCTATATAGTTTGCCCTCCAAATCCAAAATTCCTGCATCCATGGTTTCCGCCATCCATGGCTTAAAAATATATATTTTTAAAAATCCCAAAAGCAAACCTTGATTTTGCCATTTTATATGAGGAACATTTTACTACACCATTGTATATAATGGCTCTTGAACATCCACATGTTTTGGTATTCAAAGGGTGGTGGTGGTCCTGGAACTAAACCCCAGCAGATACTAAGGGCACACAGTACATATAGACTCTTGTTCTTAACATGCTTATATGTTTTAAAATATACTTAATTTCAAATACAAATGTACTCTGTAAAAGTAAAATGTCCTAAATCATTTAGCTTCATATACGATCTAGGGAGCTTATCACACACTTAAATAAACTGGTTTACCTGATCCGGCTTAAAAATAAATGCGGGTGGTATCCAGACCCTATCACAAGGGTTTTGGCACAGAAATCACCGCCCAGGACCACCCCAGGGCCATCCCCACTCCTAGAGCCACTCAGCACGGCCTTTTTCAAAGCCAGGAGTTTTCCAGCTTGAGAAAATGGCTGCCAGAGCAGCTCCAGTAGCAGGGATGGCCCTGAGATGGTCTCAGGAGGTGATTTCGGCAGCAAAACCCTTGTGATAGGGTCTGGATGCTGCCTGCATTTATACGATCTAGGTAAACCAGTTTATTTAAGTATGCGATAATCTTCTAGGGCAGCCTTTTAAAAAGGGTAGAGACATACAGTAATGAACATTTTTTATACATTCAGAGTTTTACATATAATTCTATATGTGTCTGCTCAGAAGATACATTTCCTCTGGAGTTCAATGGGAATTGCTTAGAGGTATATGCATAGATATCCGCAGGCAGATCTCTGGGCTGGTTCACACATGGCAGCTCTTATATTCTTGGGGATCTTGGCTCAGATTGTAGATAAGTCATACTTGCATGGATGTTTGTGCGAACACATGCCTTCACCCACAGTGATGAATTCTACATGACCACTGAGACTGATGACCCAAAATGATGTTCAAAATGATGATGGCTCAAAACCATGCTGATGCTATTTATTTGTCACACACTAAGACCCAGAGATTGAATGAATGAACAGTACCAACCCACAAACACATCCTTAATGTGAGTCAGGGACTAATGTCATTCACTCATCATATGGGACACACATTCGTGTATTAAGAAGCCACAGTAAGCCCTCAGTATCTGCTGCCATTTGGTTCCAGGACCCCCTATGGATACCAAATACCAAATGGATGCTCAATAGTGTAGTAAAATGGCACCTCTTATATAAAACAGCAAAATCAAAGTTTTCTTTCCTGGAATTTTTTAATGTTAATATTTTTAACCGTAGTTGGTTGAATCTGTGGGTGCAGAATCTACTGATATGGAGGGCCAACTGTATATGAGCTTTCAAGCTTTCCAAAATTCTGTATGATCTTCAGAATGCTAGATTATTCTAAATGTCTTGGTGTAGGAAAAACACACATTTTTAAAAGTTGAGATCGCTGAAACATGATTTAAATATATTGATTCCTAATGACTTCTGTAGGATTACTATGATACAGCACTTTTGCGGGTTCAGACTTTCATCAGGAAATGAGCAATTGCTGAATCAGGAACACATGGTAAAAAGTTTCCTGCTACATCAGGCCTGATACTGGATTAGCTTCAGTCCAACTTTGCATCTCCTTAGTGAATTATGTGATACTGGATTAGCTCCAGCCCAACTTTGCATCTCCTTAGTGAATTATTTTATTCTTAAAATAAACAATAAACAAAGCCTTTGCTGCCTGCCATTAATCTTTTAACAAAAGCAAATCAGCAGTCTCTTTAATCACTAGGATTGATACTACGATTACTAGTAAAGCATCAGATGCCATCTGCCAATTTCACAACTATCAGATCCATGACAACATGAAAACGCAAGATAAATGGCATCATAAAGCATGCCATGGTTGGAATTAAAAATTAGAGCCATCAGAGAGCAGAGATGGATTACTGTTTTATTGTACTATAATCCATACTGTATTCAAATCTGGACATGCCATTCCTACTACAGCATCTTTCATTTCAAACTGCACTTTTAAGCAGACACACAGGAACACATTTCTGCTTGCTGGATGAATATGACATAGGAATGCAGCTACATAGACAATTAAAAGATTACAAACTGTATTATTTCCTCTTCTTTTTTCTCCTCTATCTTATTTGCAGCCATAGTGTAAAATATAATTAGTAAACCAAGGAAAGGTATTTGTTGTAAAAACTGGGTGGGAATAATACAGTCCTGTAGACATTGTTGGACCGCAGTTCCCAGCACTTAGCCTGGGGAGCCAATGGTGTAAAAGGTTAGCATTGCCATTTTACAACAGGGATGAGGAAAATGTGGCCCTCTAGATGTTGCTGCACTGTAATTCTCAGCATTCTTCATCATTGACTATGAGAAGTCAGAATTGCACAGCATGTTTTATAACACTAATGCATTTCAGAAAATAATCAATTGAATTATTTAAAATAAACCTGAAGAAAATCCTGTCTCATTAGTCCACTTAAAGTAAAAAGTCTTAATTAAAGCCTTAGGAAGCTTTACCTTAGGAAGCTTTTTTACTTACATAGACAGACAGATAAATTGATAGATAGATAGACAGACAGACATATGTTGTTGTGTGCCATCAAGTTGTTTCTGACTTATGGTGACCCTAAGGAGGACCTAGCATGTGGTTTCCTTGGTCTTCGCAAAGTGAAGAATCTAACCCTGGTCTTCAGAGTTGTAGTCCAACACTCAAACCACTACACCACACTGGTTCTCTAGATGGATGGATGGATAGATGGATAGATGGATAGATAGATAGATAGATAGATAGATAGATAGATAGATAGATAGATATCATAATGGCATTCATCATATATCGCCTTCCTTTGAAATCTGTCTTGCAGCTCCAACAAGGTCTGGCACACATTTTAGGGTGGGGAAGCAGAACTAAGTCGATCTAGTGACTATAGTTGTAGAGCAAGGTTTTATAGTGTATAGTGGGATTTATAATGTACGATGCAACTTGAATGATGGACTAGAAGGTGTGTTCATCCAATTTGCAGATTGCAGATGACATCAAATGGAGAGAGGGAGCTAATACACAAGACGACAAAACCAGGATTCAATATGACCATAAGGAAGTGAACAACTGGACCAAAACTAACAACATGTAATTGAATAAGGATAAATATAAGGTATTACTTTTGGAAAGAAAAAAGATCAGATGCACAAATATGAGACAGGCAACACCCGTCTCAACAGCAGTGCAAGTAAAAAGGATTTAGAGGAAAATAATACACTGGCAAACAACAGCAAATCAATTCTAAGCTGAATAAACAGGCCTATTGTGTCCAGATAAATGAAATTAATAGTGTCTGTGTATTGTGCTTTGGTCAGTCACTTGAAGTAATGTGTCAGTTTCTGGACACTACAGATTAAGAAGGATATTGATATGCAAAGGGTGATCAAAATGATAGAAGATCTGGAAACCAAGCACTATGAGTTGGGAAAGTTGGGTATGTTTAGCCTGGACAAGACATTATTGAGAGATGATATGAAGTTGCTGTTATTGTGTCTTCAAGTCATTTCTGAGTTATGGCAATCCTAAGGCGTGGGTTTTTCTTGGTAAGCAGAGAGGGTTTGCCTTTGCCTTTGCCTTTGCCTTTGCCTTCTTCTAAGGTTGACAGAGTGTGACTTGTCCAAGGTCATTGAGTGGATTTGCATGGCTGGAGCAGAGATTCAAACTCGAGTCTCCAAAGTCATAGTCCAACATTCAAACCAGTACACCATGATGGCTTTCGGTGATATGATAGCCACCCTTAAATAGCTGAAGCACTGCCACATAGAAGAGGAAAAGAAGCAAAAACTGGGGAGCATCCAATGGAATCCACATGTCTCAAGATGCTCAAAATCTGGTCTATATATTATCATAAAAGCCTATGGGTACTCTTTTAATCAGTAAGTTTCTGGCTGAGGAATTTCTGAAGTTTAATTGTAAACAGCTCCCTGAAGAAGAGCACCCATAGGCTGAAGCACACTGGGCTTTTCTACTAATGTTTTGAGCATCTTAAGACATGCCTCTTGTTTCCCTAATGGACAAAGCTTGTTTACTACTTTTACATTGTTATAGTTAGTAGTAGTATATTTATTTATACCTCTGGGTTTTTTAAAAGTTAAAAGCGCAATTTTAAAAAATAGCATCACTCAAAAGCAAATTTAATCTTTTGAATTGATTTTACGGACACAGAAATACATCCTACTGAATCCAATCATACAGGGCTTACTTGCAGGTAAGACTGCACAGGATGCCAATGTGTGATTTTTATTATTCCTTATATACAGTAGTCAGTCTTAAAATTAATGAAGAGCACTCTTCTACAGTAAGAAGGATAGCTATGGAAGCGCTTACTACTGGAAATGAGTTTTTATGGAGTTTATCATACAGGAAGAAGAGTTTAAACAGTTATTAACCTGTGAAAATCACACAACTGACATTAAAACGTGATTAAAATGAGATTAACACAAGAGCCATTATCCTGTGAATAACCAGGGAATAACCAGGCAATAAACAGCAAAAAGTAATTCATGGAAAAATCCCATGAATGATTTGCTGCTATTTCTTGCCTGGTTATTCATGGGATAATGGCACTTTAATCACATTTCATCTTGATGTTGTATGAAAGCCATTAGCACAATTGTGGAATTATCATGAGTTATTCATGGGATAATAGCACTTTGAACACGATGTCATGTGAAAACTATTAGTGCAATTGTGTGATTATCATGGGTTAAACACCGTTTATACTTCCAATTGTCCCCCATGTGATAAACTCTTATGTTTTATCTCCAGCTAATTTTAGAACAGCGCT
Source organism: Phrynosoma platyrhinos (assembly GCA_020142125.1). NCBI lineage: Eukaryota > Metazoa > Chordata > Lepidosauria > Squamata > Phrynosomatidae > Phrynosoma > Phrynosoma platyrhinos. The sequence goes on along the minus strand of CM034701.1, from coordinate 311,375,924 downwards.
CTTGCACGATACCCATGAGAAACATTTTTTCCATTACACATGCACATGCACTTTTGTATAAGGCAACCGGTTAGGAAAAAAAACCCTATGGATTTTGTATAAAACTCTATAAACACATACAGACACTGTACACATGCTGACACAGACTGAACAAGTCAATTTCTACAGGAAAATGTGACAGTTATGATTTTCCCTCAGGCAAGTACCCCAAAGGAGACATGGTTCTGAAGCTGTTTCAATCTGCAAAGAGTACACAACTGTAAAATGAATGCTCAAGCCGTACCACCAAGCATCTCAAAAGTGGAAGATAACAGTCCATTCTCCACATCACAAGCAATCAGTAAAATAATTGGAAGACAGACCTTACGTGATTGAATTGCTTTCTGCACAGCATACTGAAGCAGAAAAAACGTAAAGATGTCTGTGGCCTTAATATAACACAATTCTGCACTCTCTGAAGGGCAAAAATGGAACGTATTGCCTAGTAGTTGGAATACAGTTAAAAATGACCCATTAGCCAAGGAGCAAGCATGAAATGTGCCATTTCAATCATTTACTTGGTCTGCTTTCAACTCACAATGTTACAGAATTCTTAGAATTCTCTATAAATTATTGATGATTTATCTATGTAATAATTCAGAGTTATGTTCAAATACATTTATCAAAACAAATATTAACATCTGGTCCAGATATTGTAAAAGCACAATTTCAAAACTCCCATGCTTGTATTTCATGCACAAGTCAAGGGACATTATCTAGCAATTTTGATATACATCATACTAAACAAACCAGAATGTTGTGTCAAACCAAAGTCTTTAAAAATGGTTGAACTTTGACCAGAGCCCGGAAAGTTAGTTCTTGAATTATCACTGCCAGACTACCCCAGTCAGCAGAGCCCATGCTGGTTGGGAAACCCTGTGAGTTGTAATCCAAAAAAGTAGCTCTTATAGTCTCTAGAACCTCAATGTCAACAAGCCCAGGGCTATGATTTTTTGTGGGTTTTTTGGGCTGTGTGGCCATGTTCTAGAAGAGTTTCTTTCTGACATTTTGCCAGCATCTGTGGCTAGCATCTTCAGCTGGCATCTTCAGAGAAAGCCCAGGGCTTTTGGATATGAATGGCATTTATATCTTGAATTAGATCTGCTCTTTATTGGTGGAAGGACTCTGCTAGTAGAAGATGCTTTGACCCAGTTTTCAACTATTCATCTCTCCTCTTCTAGATGATAGCTTGCCCCTTACAGCAGGACACTTGTTGGCAGAGGACTAGGAGGTTGCTGTGTGGAAGATGAGGCACAGGAGCTTTGTTGTTGTTGTTAACTGCCTTCGTGTCGATCTAGACCAGGGGTAGGCAACCTTTCTCCTTTAAGGGACGAGGGACTTCAGCTCCCAGAAGCCTCAGCCATGTTAGCCAATAGTCCCATGTTAGCCAATAGCTCCTGGGATTCTGGGAGCTGAAGTCCCTCGGCCCTTAAAGGGGAAAGGTTGCCTACCTCTGATCTAGACCCTTGGCAACCCTATGGATAAGGCATCTCCAGCCCGCCCCCCTTCTCTATTGTTCTACCCAGCTCCTGCAAAGTCCTATTCATGGTCTCTTTATAGAATCATAGAATCACAGAGTTGGAAGAGACCACAAGGGCCA
>CM034701.1:311355576-311374185 GCA_020142125.1 Phrynosoma platyrhinos | reverse complement strand
TAAGTTGAATAGGTAGGGTGATAGGATGCAGCCTTGTCTGTCTCCTTTCCCAATGGGAACCATTTTGTTTTTCCATGTTCTGTTCTGACAGTAGCCTCTTGTCCTGAGTATACATTCCTCTTTAGGACTATCAGATGTGTTCACAGTCCCATGTCTTTAAGGACGTTCCATACCCTTTCATGATCTATGCCAGGGGTAGGCAACCTTTTAGAGCTGGGGGCCGGGTTGCTGTCCCTCAGACAATTGGGGGGGCCGAAGCACCATAAATAAATAAATAAATATAAAAATTAAAAATTAAAAAAAAATTAAAAATATGCATGCACACTGTCTCAGACCCAGAAAAGCCATGGCAAAACCCCTGTGGAGATTTTGCCAAGAAAACCCCAAGAACAAGTAACAACAACAATAATCAATATGATCATGGTGGGCAGCAGCGGCGGCCGGACCGGCCTGGGGCCGGTCCAAAGGCCTCGGGGGGCCGCATCCGCTGATCTATGCAGTCAAAGCCTACCCCTGATCTATGCAGTCAAAGCTTTGCTGTAGTCTATAAAGCACATACTGATTTTCTTTTGGAATTCCTTGCTACACTACACTATCCATTGTATATTAGCAATGTGATGCCTCTTCTTTCCTGAATTCTGCTTGGACCTCTGGCATTTCTCTCTCCATGCATGTTTTGGAGCCTATGTTGCAGAATTTTGAGCATGATTTTGCGTGCATGGGAGATTCGTGCTATGTTCCTATAGTTGCAGTCTTGTTTCTCCTTTTTTGTGTATAAGGACCTACATCTAAATCTGTCTCTGGTCCCTTTAATATGTTATTGTCCAGCTAAGCTGATGATGTCCAGCTAAAAACTGCTTAATGGAAATATTGTTTTGTTTTTAAGTGAAGGTGATGCAGCAATAAGGGAAAACAGAACTTTAAAGTCAGTGGAACTTTTAATTAGACAAAAGCCTTCAATGGAAACAGATGCAACACTTTTTTTCTTCTCTTATTATATTCTGCAATACTGGATATTTATTCCTGAGTATTCCTACATGCAAAACTATTTTGTGAGAACAAATGTCACATGCCTTCTTCCGAACCTACCTGTAGACTCAGAACTGTGGAAATTGCTTGATGTTGGCTAAAGTTTCTGACAGAGCCAGACATTAATAATTTTAATCTTCTGAAGGCTTTGTATCCAGAAAAACAAGAATAAAATCTGGCTCCAAAATTTGTACAAAACATAAATAACTCAACATGAAAACAGGGCAGCTACCTATTGCTGTGCTGGACATTTCATAAGGGGAGAATAACGACCCAAGTAAAAAATGTAGCCAGCTGTGTTTTACTAAGCACTGTTGTAAATAAAAATGATAATGGCAGTAAAGAGAGAAAATCTATAGTAAACTCCCCTGCCTGTCTTAACTCTAAGAAAGTAGTGTCCAGGGGGCCGCTGTTTAGAGGGCCATTAAGCTGCTATTGTGTTTCAGTGAGCCTCAGTATAATCTAAGGCTTTGCTTTTTCCCCCTCTCCCTAGTTCTTTTCCTCTGGCCTCTTCCACCCAGCAATAGAAACAATATTTTAGATATATTTTTCTACACATCACTCATAAACTCTGGAAGCCTATATGACTAGCACCTTGCCCTCAACTCAATGATTAGGGCATATTATTGTTTCAGAAAAAGGCCCTATTGTGCTTCAATCTGTGGCAACTCTAAATCATAAAAACTAGTCTCTCTCTCTCTCTTTCCTTCAAATACCTCATGCACTCTGCCACACTGTCATCTTTTATAATTCAAAGTACAGCATCCAGAATTTCATTCCAATAACAAATAAGTTCTACTGCTCCCCCCACTGTAAGTGCAATTCCTACTTGGGGAAAGTGCAGTCTCTAGAAGTTGTTGGACTGCAACTCCCAACAACCCCAGCCAGTAATGGGAATAGGAATGGATGCTGGTATCTGCAGTCCATCAACATCTGGAGAACCACACATTGCCCACCTACTTTATAATATGTTCAATGTAAAATTCCTGTACATTGCAAACATGGGTGTTCATACTATTTATTTAAAGTACTTCAATGCAGCCTTATCCTATACTATACTGAGTTTACAACTCAGAATTTAAAATAACAGTATTCATTGTACACTGGGCCCTCTACGTTCACTGGGGTTAGGAGCTCCATCAAAGTGGAAAAAACAAAAAAATAAAAAACCCACACTTTTTTTTAACCTGAAAGAACACCTGTCTGGGAATCTCTAGGTCCTCCAGCACAATTCCATGATGAACATCCACAGGAAGCTAACTACAGAATTGTGTTGGAGGACCTAAAAATGCCTAGAGAAATGTTCTCTCTGGGTATCTCTAAGTCCTCCACTGCAACCTCTGGTGAAAGTTGGTCATAAAGTCTTGCTGGAGGACCTAGAGGTTCCTAAAGAGAATATATTTACCAAATCTGCTAATAATCAAATCCAGAAAAATCAAACTCCAAACTAGAGGGCCATCTGGATATTATATTTTTTATTCTTTTAAATTTGTAATGGATAAAATGTGCAAAATGGCAGCAACTGACCAGAACTCCTAGACAAATAAAAATGGCCTGCATTTGCTTCTGAAAGTCACCAAAGATTTTCATAAGTCATCTTTCCCCAGGGGCCCTGAGTAAGCCATAGTTGTTGCTGAGATCAGTAGAGTGAGAGATATGGAACAGGACACCAAGGCTGTAATCTTCACAGTTGCCAGCATGAACAAATTGCTCACACAATCTTTCTGCTGAGAGATACTCTTCAAAACACTTAGTCACTTAGCAAGGAGTATGGTAAAATGCTAACAGATCACAGCGAATTTTTGTTTCAGATTTTCCCCCAAAAGGGAATTATATTCCATGCATCAGCAGATATCCTGGCAAAGGATATGAATTACAAATAAAGAATGATAAGGAGTTAGTTAGGAATCACTTGGGTCCAAAACACACTGCAGAAATAATCCAGGGACTTTAGTTAACTTTAACTTTAGTTTTGTGAGACATTTAGCCTTCTCTGTCAGCCAGCTCTGGTGCCACAACAATTCCCAGGATCCCCGAGCACTGAGCCAGGGCAGTTAAAGTGGTCTCAAATTGGGTTATTTCTGCGGTGTGTTTTGGAACATAGTTAACCTATATAAAGTCAGATCTGCAGTGCCAGATTAACTGCCAGACTACCACAGAAAACTGAAGAAACTTGCTTATACATTCTCTGAATCATGTGCCATCATTTTTTTTAGAACTCTTGGAGAATGAGTATGAGCAAACACTGTCCCGCTCTTAAAATCAGAACAAAAAGAAAAATCCAAGGAACTACAGGCCAGTTAGCCTGACCTCAATACAAGAGGAAATATTAGAGTCTGTTCAGGTATTTGTTTGCAAGAATCTTCATGACAATGCAGGGAGATAGGGGTCAGCATATACTTGTTAAGAACAAATCCTATGCCCTTTATCCCCACTTTTGTTTATTGCAGTAATGGAAGTGTTGAACACGAAAATAAGGAACGATGATAAAATTAAGTCACCAGAAATCAAAAAATATAAATACAAACTTAAAACATTTGCAGACGATACTGTGATATATTTAGATGACCCATTGAAAAGTGTAAACCACTTAGAAGAAATCTTGCAAGAATTTAGCTTAATGACAGGACTCAAGGAATAGATAATATTGACTATGTAAAATAAGGTCACTGATATTCTTATAAAAATGTAAGTTGTATAAAATTTTCAAAAACAAATATAAAAAAAAGAACTAATCCTGTCAAACTAATCTTATTTAAAAAAAATTGGATCGCTAGTTAAGTAGATGGTAGGAATACTGTGGTGGCTATTTATCTGGATTTTAGGAAAGCATTTGATAAGGTCCGCCATGATATTTTGATTAGCAAACCGACTAAATATGGAATACATGGAAACACCATCAGATGAATCCATAATTTGTTGGAAAAGAGCTGTCATCAATGGCTGTGCTTTAATAATAATAATAATAATAATAATAATAATAATAATAATAATAATAATAATAATAAAGTTGCAACCCAATTCTTGGTTTCAGGGCCGCTACCGTGAGCACCTCCATCTTGTCCGGATTCAGTTTCAATCTGTTTTCCCTCATCCAGCCCATTACTGCCCAAAGACATTCATTGAGAGAGGAGATTCCATTAGAATTCGAGGCCAACGAACAAGACATGGAGAAATAGATTTGGGTGTCATCAGCACCATAACTCCGTATAACACCCAGCACCATAACTCCGTATAATCTCACCCAGCGGCTTCATATAGATGTTAAACAACATCAGGGACAAGATAGCCTCCTGAGGGACCCCACAAGTGAGCTCCCTCTTGCCAGAGCTACTGTCCCTGGGCAGCACCCTCTGGGACCTACCCGAGAGGAAGGACCGGAAATACCCTCAGGCGGTCCAAGAGGATGCCGTGGTCTATCGTGTCGAAAACTGCTGAGAGGTCTAGGAGCACCAACAGGGTCACACTACCCCTGTCGATGCTCAGACGCAGATCGTCGGTCAATGCAACCATGGCAGTCTCAACCCCAAAGCCTGTCCTGAAGCCGGTTTGAAATGGATCTAGATAATCAGTTTCATCCAAGACAGTTTGGAGCTGAAGAGCAACTGCCCTCTCGATTACCCTGAAATGGCAAGAGGCAACAAAGAAAAAAATGGCAACAAAGAAACAGGCCTGTAGTTACTCATATCCAGGGGGTCCAGGGAATCAGAAGCGGCCTAACAGCCACTTCCTTTAAACAAGATGGAACATGTCCTTCCCTGAAGGATGCATTGATGATATCCGTGAGGAATCTCCTCAATCTCCTTTAAACTGGAAGGAGGTCTCAACTGAAGTGCAACAAAATTCTATCCTTTGATCATTACTCTTCAACATTTTATCAGTGACTTACATTAAAAAGTTTGTGGACGATAACAAAACCAGGAAGAGTTGGTAACACTGGAAAATGGAACATAATTCAAAAGGACCATGATTAACTAGAAAATTGGGCAGAAATTAATCAAAATTAATAAAATGAAATTCAATAGAGACAAATGCAAAATTGTATATTTAGGGCACAAAACCCAAATGCACAGGGGAATGTGGATAGGAACACCTGGCTCAGCAGTACTACATTTGTTTGCTTGTCTGTTTATAGTTTTTCTGTACCACCTCCCAGCCCACAAGGATTCCTGAGAGGATGAACAAATAAAAACCAATTAAAATAATACAAAGATAATAACATTTTTAAAACACACTAAAATACTTTTTTAAAACTCTTAAAAGCAGTCTAAAAACAATCCTAGACTCCAGTTTTGAATCAGTTAAAATTGCAGTTTCAAACATTGAATGCCATGTGAAATAGCACTGCTTTGGCTGCCCGCCACATGATACATGTGAAAAGGACCTTGTCATTATTGTTGATAATAAATTGGATATGACATAATGTACTGATCCAGAAAAGAAGGCAAATGCTATTTGAGTCTACACTAATACTCTATTACTCCTATTCTAAGGTCCCTCCACTGGCTGCCTATCAGCTTCCGGGCTCGGTACAAGGTGTTGGTTATCACCTTTAAAGCCCTAAATGGCTTGGGTCCAAGCTATCTCAGGGACCGCCTTCTCCCATACAATCCTCCCCGCGCTCTCTGGTCCTCTGGGAGGAATTTACTGCAGCCTCAAAAATCTAGGCTTGCGGCTACCTCCCAGAGGGCTTTCTCAGTTGCCGCCCCTAGACTCTGGAATGACCTGCCGGACGAGATCCATCTGTTGACATCGTTAGACAGCTTCAAGAGGGCTGTCAAGATGGATCTCTACCGGCAGGCCTTTCCAGATTAAATCATCCCGGTCTCGGGTACTCCCACCCCAGTGATCCTTACGTGGCCCCATCTAAGGATGGCAAGGATTACTGCCATGGGTTTTATTATTGGGTTTTAATTGTTTTGTTGATTGTGGATTTTAAATTCTGCAGATTTAATACTGTTTTAAGGGGGGGAGGGTTGGATTGAGTTATTGTATTGTTTTTATTGTTGTAAGCTGCCCTGATTGGGCCTCCAAAGGGCGGGATATAAATAAATTTATTATTATTATTATTATTATTATTATTATTATTATTATTATTATTATTAATAGAACCATAGTTCCAACCCAGCATTTGAGCATTGGACTATGATTCTGGAGACCAGGGTTTAAATCCCTGCTCAGCCTTGGAAACCCACTGGGTCAATTTAGGTAAGTCTCAGTCTCTCTCAGGTCCAAAATACACTGCAGAAATAATTCAGTTTGAGACTGCTTTAACTGCCCTGGCTTAGTGCTAGGGAATCTTGGGAATTGTAGTTTATTGTAGCACCAGTTTTGGACCTCAGTCTCTTTCAGTCTCAAAGGAAAGCAAAGGCAAGCATTCTCTGAACAAATCTTGCCAAGAAAATCCCCTGATAGGTTCATCTTAGGATCAAGTCAGAAATGACTTGAAGGCAAACAAGTCAAACAATTCCAAGTAAAGGGAAGTACAGTAATAAGTCCCACTATATTCTGTTCTGGTCATCATCTGGAGTACTGTGTTCAGTTCTGTGTGCCTCGTATTATAAACTGAATACCCATAACACCTTTTTCTACCCCAATCTGTTAAATGTTGAAGGCCTATTTAAATATAAAGATCTTTGCCTGCCCATGAAAAGAAAACAAATAGTGGGATCAATTGAGCCTCTTTTTGGAGAGAGTTCCATAACATAGGAGGAGCTACAAAGAAAAATGAAGGTATTGTGGTGAAGCTCTCCAGGGAAGAACTTGAGACATGGGCATACAGAATCTTAGCTGTAACTGATGAAAAAAGTGCTGATATTGACAACAAACGTTATAACAGTATCATGGTCTTCTGTCTATAAGACTGAATTGTAGCTCCCTATGGTTGGGTGCACAATATTTATATGGTCACAGAACACACATGTGCACCACATCTGTAGCAGAGAATTATTACTTAAATATTGTAATTAGTCCCAAATGAAGAATACTCACCATGGTGACATATTAAGTCTATATTTATATAAGTTCCATTGATTCAATATTTCTACTCTAGCTATCAGTGGAAATATACTTTAGACTTGTGTGTTAACTGCTGGTCCTATCCCTCCCTCCCAAACCCAAGAAATCTGCTCTAAACTGAGAAAGATCCTCCCAGAATTAAGGCATTATTGTGGGATAAAATAATCAAACAGTACCACAACGAATGAATGCATTACAAAACCTAGTAGACACTTAAATGAAAAAGAATTATATTTACAAATAGGGAGATGAGTGGCAGTAAAAAACAGAAATATAGTTGAAGCAAATTGCCATTTTATGATGAAGAATTCTGTAAATCTTCTATTTCCTTTTTTCTTTCTTTATGAAAATCCATTTCACTATCATGGATATCAATAAATAAAACTAGATGGCACTTTCATACTTTACCATAATATGGTGCATCCTGCCTCTGCTATATAGTTATGAAGAATCTCAACTTGCTTTACAGCCGAGTGCCAATGTGATTTATAACTGCTAGATAGCTTTTAAATTAAGATTTCTATTATTTTCCTTCTTTTCTATTAAAGCAACCACAACAATACTTTCTATTTTCAAAACAAATACATTCCATCCTAGAGCATCCTTCAGCCACTCAACTGGGACGTGACAGTGATTAATTTCTGTTGATGAATTCCTTATTTCCAATAACTCATTTAAGATAGTCATTGCTTTTTTAATAACGAAAGGATATAAATTCTGCATGGTGTTCCTCCTTAGGTAATTGATATAACATCTTCATGTTAATGACTATAAATTATGACTCTTATATAAACCTGTAACATATCAAGGCTCCTGCAGAACACAGTATCATAGCGAAGTGATATAACATTTATTTTATCAAGAAAATGCAAGAAAATGAAATCTTACAAAAAAAAATTGAGGATCATGGTCCAGACATGGTCTGCAATGTTTAATTTTTGTTATGCTTAACTGCTGAATTTGGCATATGTGTCTTAATACAGGATGATGGGTTATGTTATTACATGATGACGCTAGAAAAAGAAAAGATTGTCTATCAATAGTGGCCTGGGATAATGAGCAGATGTGTGGGGAGGATGTATGAGCTGTAAATCACCAAAGTCATTCTTGGTAGAGTTTGGTAGGGGATAAAAAGACCTGAAAAGTCCGTATGCTTTGATTTGTTGACAAATGGAATGAAGCCTTTTGTAAAGGGTGAATTTGAACTTTAAGTGTACTGTGTAACTGGGGAAAAAACTTCAGTCCTGACATCAACTGTGTACTGTGATCTACTCTGCTTATCGAATAAAGCTTTTCTGAATCTACTGAAGTCTTGTGTTCCTGGAGTGGAGTTAGCCTGTACATTATAGAAATACAGGTACAAAACAACTGGTTTCATTTTATTTAGGTAATTACTTCTCACACAACCCTTTACATATGTCTAAGGAGCAGTATAAGAGCATTTTCACTGTAAATTACACCTGATTTAAGACATCTTGAAATAGTTCTAAGGGGAGGGAAGGCACACTTTGTTTTTTTTTATGTTGCTCCTTAAAAGAAGCATTCTCTCTTTTTTTTTCACCCATAGAATAAAAGACTACTTTTAAAACAATGCTTATGAAAAATAAAAAACTTATTGCATCATTAAACAGGAGTGTTTTAAACCAATTCATCTAAATAACTGGTTTAACACTGCTACTCTTGGTAGTTTTATACATGAAGTTTAAATAGCTTTGCTTTCACAGAGTGTTTGCAATGTGAATGTAAAACCAACATTAGTTTTCTTCAGCCCAAAACAGACAGGCAAAAAGTGATGCCTTTGGGCCGAACCAGGTCTGTGGTGTGCAGATAACACATGCCCCAGATCGGCCAAAAGCCTTGCTGAGGCTGACTAATGCAGCCCAAAGCCAGCTGCAAAAAGAGCAGGAAAAACTGCTTCTTGCCGGAGGTCTGTTCTAGACCACAGCAGCGGCCAGACTCAGGACCACAGGAGCCAGTCACCATGGTCCTGCACTGATTGGGGGTTGATCAGGGTGGAGTAACCTCCAAGCTGCCAGTCTATTTGACCCCTTCATTCACTTTACAATTGCTCCGTTGTTTCTGCCACATTAACCATGTTCAGACATGTTCAAAAGAGCTTCCATATGTGATTTCAAATTTACCTCTACTGAGTGTTAATTGTTCATAATTGTCACAGCCAAAGGCGTCATTAGAAACTGTGGGGGGGGATTGCACCAGATGACACATCAGAAGGGGAGTGCAATGGTGAGAAGGGATGCTGACATTCCAGTTTGATGGCTTTGCTGGTGAGGTGGGAAAGGGAGCCTCCTTCATCTCCCACCCAGCCAGTGGTTTCACCAGACCAGGGCAGCAGAAGTGGGTGCCAAATTTCCATGTCTGTTGGCTTTGCTTGCTGGGCAGGAGAGGAAGCCTCTTCCCTCTCTTGTCCAGCCAGCAGCTCCACATCTTCCAGCTATTCTGTGGTAGTGACAGCATGGAAGTTCAGCTAGGTTGAGGTGGGTGGCAAGAGAAGTCTGCACATTACCTAGTTGAGCCATCAGGCTGCTATATGGAAGCAGCAGCAGCATGGTGGCAGCCAGGCAGTGTGGAGTCTGGCAGGCAAGTGATGCCTGCCAGACTCCACACTGCCCAGTCAAGCCACCATACTACTCTTCTCTGGTGACAGCAAAATGGTGGCTTGGTCAGGCAGTGCAGAGACAGGTGAGTGGTAAGAAAAGTCTGCCCACCTGCCTGGATGCACACTGCCTGATCAAACCACCAGGTTACTGCCACTACTGAAGACTTGGAGGAGGAGGAGGAGGAGGAGGAGGAGGAGGAGGAGGAGGAGGAGGAGGTCTCCTTCAAAGGATCTTCTCTTTCACAGGGGGGCTGTCACCTCGCCCTTCCTTCCCAACTGCCTCCTCCCGCAGCTGGGCCATGCTTGGCCTGCCCGCTATTGGAAAGCAGTGCCCAAGCTTCAGTAGGTGTTTGGGGAAAAGATTGTTGCTGTTGCCCCTTAAAGTTACTACACTGGGTGACACCAACCCTAGTGATGCCACTAGTCACAGGAATTATGCAGTGAGAACAGGAGTGAACAAAACATGGCTGAAGATGAGCTTGCAACTCCCACCCACTGTTCTAGTCCCTAAAGCCCACTCACTCCAATGGGGCAATTAAAACATGAATAAGAGTTTGAGGAAGTGTGAATCTCTCCCCACCAAATTGCAAGATTAATGTGTTGCCTTGTTTGGATAAAATAACATCAGTGGAGTGAGTGGTATAGTTCACAGTGGTTCCAGGAGTATAATGGGAAACCAGGCCTGATATCCCTTTGGTGTTTCCAACTCAGAAACAGCCTATGAACTTGACCAGCCAGTGATAGTGTACATGGATAAAATCCTGTTGGTGCCCCATGTTAGTGTAACAGATTGTGGGTTTTCTTTCTCTTTCTTTTATTCCTGTCTCCTATGCCCACAGGCAATTTCTTCTAAGGACGTTATCACACGTGGCCCAGAAACTGAAAGTAAAGTGGAAATGAGGCATCCCGAAAATAAACGAGAAATAAACCTTGTTTCCGCAAATGTCATTGCCTTCATTGCGAAATAACAGTAAGTGTATCGAACGTCCACACACAAGAGAAAAAAAAAAACGTAAATGTAGTAGAAATGAGCCTCTTGCACATGCACAGATAGAAGAATGCTTGTGGGAACCATGGGTAATGACGGGGAAATGCTCCCCAATACGTATTTGGTTATCATACTTACGGTAAATGCGAAATGATCCTCATCGCGCAATTGCAATTCCTCAAGAAACTGAATTTCAAAAGATCTCGGTTCTTTCCACTTTCTGTCCACTTCCTGTCGGGGTTCTGTGCGACGTCGTGTGAAAACACGGCAAATAATCCAGTTTCAGTCGGGATTTCGTTTGGATTTCGTTTGGCTTGGGCCCCGTGTGATAACGTCCAATGTGCTGGTACCACCACTGAAGTAATTGTGCCAGGCATAGGTTAATCATGTTGCTGGCAACAAATGGACAATTTTCAAGTCTCCTTATTTTAGCAACATGAAATTATATTTCAGAATGTTGGTCCTCTTTAGATTTAAACTGATTCTAATTGTTCTCCTACTCAGCAAACTTTGCCAAACACCATCTGTAACTGCTTGTAGGGAAATAGTTTGAACACATTTTTTTTATTATTATAAGAAGAAATAGTGTCTCGCATTTGCCACCCAGTTAAGATCTTTTTCCAGACTTGACTACTTCCATGGTGAGGTTTACTACAGGAGCACTGTTTCCCAGAGTCAGTTTTGCCTCATCTCAAAATGGATGTTTAGTGGTTAAACTGTATCTCTGAGTTTTCTGTAATCCTAAATAATATCAAATATTTGTGAATTATAATATGTGCTACGATGCAACCATTTCAGGACAATTATTTGAATATTATTTCCCCTCATAAGAGACCATCTCAGGCTATCATTGATCTCACATTATAAGTAACACTTTTCCTGTTTAAGCACAGTTTTGCCAGAGTTCCCTGGGAAACAGGTTTAGAGGAATATAGGTTAATAAAGTGAGAGAGAAAATAGAAGCACACAGACGAGGTTCATACATTAAACTAAATTCTGGCTTATTTTGTGCATTCTTTTCTCCTCCTCCTCTCTTCTCTATGTGGCAGATATGGTGAATTTTTAAGCATCTTGTTAATCCTATAAACTAAATAGGGTCTATTATCACATCTGAACTAGATGTGATAACTCCTGACACTGTTGATTGCAAGATCAGCAGCTTGGCAGTTCGAGGGCTGGGTGCTGCATGATGGGGTGAGCTCCCATCACTACTCCTAGCTTCTGCCAAACTAGCAGTTTGAAAGCATACAAATGCAAGTAGATAAATAGGTACCACTTCTCAGTGGGAAGGTAAACAGCATTCTGTGCAATCATGCTGGCCAAATGATCACAGAGTAGTCTTTGACAACGTTGGCTCTTTGGCTTAGTAACGGAGCTGAGCACTGCCCCCTACAGTTGGACACGACTTGACAACCCTTGTCAATGGGGAATGCCTTTACCTTTAAAGTGAGAGAGAAAATAGAAGTACACAGACCAGGTTCAGACATTAAACTAAATTCTGGCTTACTTTTGGCATTCTTTTCTCCTCCTCTATGTGACAGATATCTTAATCTTATAAACTAAATAGGGTCTGTTATCTCATCTGAACCAGTGGAAGTCTTATTAGTTTAAATTGCGATTTGTTAACAAGCCAGGTTCATAAACCACCTTTTGATTCTTTCTTCTTTGAATGAACGTTAGTTTAAAAAACAGTTCTCAAACTTTTAAGTTTTACAGACTACTTGAAAAACTTAACAAACTTTTATTCTTATTCTGCAACTGAAAGCATATATAGTACCAATTTTTAAAATCAATGTCAACATTGCCAGAATTTTAAAAAACCCCTATTTATTGTATCAATATATTATATTAATAAAGTTTCAGATTATAGCCTAGACATCTCTCCATCCACAGTTTGGGCTTCATATCTGGAAGATCAATTTATTTTTACTTGTATAATCTATATTGCTTACTGTGGTGTGATAAAACTAACCAGAAGCCTATCACGTGCAGAAATAACAAGCAATTCTGATTAGATGAAAAGCAGAAGCTTGTAATCTCTACACAGATACATGGAGCATGACAGAGGAACAAGACGCGAGTGAAGCCAGAGCTTGTTGATGGTGGCACACTTATATTTCTTGCAAATTCTGAATTAATGAACACTTCTCCAATAATTGTAAACAGACTGATAGCAATATGAAGTTGAAAGCTTTCATGGCTGGCATCCATCTTTTTTGTGGGGATTTTTGGGCTATGTGGCCATGTTCTGGAAGAATTTATTCCTGACATTTCACCAGCACTGGCTTTTCAGGTGGACCCATTACTGTATGATGCATATTGTTACTTTTGCAGCTCTGAAAATGCCATCTTCTCTGAAGATGCCAGCCACAGCTGCTGGTGAAACGTCAGGAATAAACTCTTCTAGAACATGGCCACATAGCCCAAAAGCCCCATAAAAGACTGATAGCAATTCCCCTAATATTTAGATTGGAGTTAATTTCTTAATTCTGAAAAGAATGTACAGACAAGATGATTTTTTAAAAAAAATGAAAGAAAAATCAGCCAATGATTGATTGATAATAGATAATAAGTACATATGGAAGATTTTTTTAAAAAACAACAACATTTAAATATTATAAAGAGTAATAATGGATATTTGTAATGTGGATGGTAACCTTACATTATTTTGTGTAGTTTGTTTCCAAACCATTAATGTTCAAATCAGAATCACAGAAATAATGGTTATTTCATCACACTCTGCTTCAAAATATAGTTTATACAAATGAAAAATAAAATAAAATCCTTGGTTTTCCTTATAGCAAGGCGAAAACAGGGATGCAGATAAGTCTAGGAGGCTTAACAGAAGCTACTGGTATAGTCTATCAGGCTGAAAAAAATATTTTTTTACAATTAAATTATATTAATTCACAATGGGCACAACTTCTCAAGGGAAGCCCTTCAATTTAAAGTGACACAGAAAAATTATTTCTACCACTTAATGATATAACCAAAAACAGCTTTTCCTCTATGTTAATATTATACTTTCTGTATGTTTCATCACACTTAAACAAGTGAATATTTGCAGAACTGGATAATTAATTTTAGAGCATTTTAATATGCACTGAATATAAAAAGCTGTCTGGTATAGATAGCGTAGTAGGCAATTAGAGAGGCAAAAACCAAGCAGATGGCCACCACCCCCACTCCCCCAAAAAACCCCAATTTGCTTCCTTTCTTGCATTTTATTTCCTCTACTAATATTACTCATGCATTAGATCTGGTTCTGCCTACCTCACATAAACACTGAACAGGCTAGCCAAGATGTTATTTATTTCACAGCTAAAAATAATATTACTTACTACTCTGTTCAAAATCTTCTTACAATGTAAACCAAACGATTGTCTATTGCATTTCACATGTGATGCTTACAGGAAAAGAAAGATATCTTAATGAGATAGTGTGATAAATGGGAGTGCCTCCAGAGCCTTCTTCCAAGATAACAAAAGGTTAAAATGTGTGAAGAGCTATTGCTACAGTTAAATGAGGTAGCATCACAGAGGGATGAGATAGCATCTGTCCAATGAGATGAACAGTTGGGGAGAAGCACGAACCTTTGAGATGGTTTTGAGGAGATGGTTTTAAAAGTCTGAACCACCATAAGATTCCTTGTCTCTGGCTGTCCCTAACCAGACTATGAGGGGCTTCTGGTCGAAGCTGGACAATGAAGTCCTGGCTCTCACCAGCATCAAGGACTACAAACTCCACCTGATCTGTAAAATTAGGAAAGTGTACCAGCAAGTTGTGATATTTTTATTATTTTCTTCATTTGGCTGAAATGGTTTTACTTTGTAACTTGTTCTTTCTCTCTATGCCTGGAGCACAAGGTGGTTCTTCATATAGCACATATCCTTTTACTATAGAATTTCCTTACTTAGAAGAAAGCATTTTTCTTTAAAAGTATTCTACCTCTTTTGCACTCCTTTTTTCACATCTTAGCTTGGTCCACTTTTTCCCTTCAGTCAGCAAGGGAAGTGCAAGTGGGATTCTCAGCAATGTCCCAGTGAGTTGCTAAAGTGGGAAGAGTCAATCATTGGGTGGCCGCAGTGAGTTCTATAGATAAAAAGTGGTCTCAAGGGGTCCCATACAGCTCAGGCAGAAGGGATGGGGACCCAGAGAACCCTCACAGATGGTCCTGGTAGCAAGTGAATTTGCAGTGTCTCATCCTTCACTCTTTTCTGAATATTGCCAATATTGAACGTCTGTCCAACATAAAATGCTGAAGGGTATTTATGCAAGTGGCGGCATATGTACTTTAGAAGCTAAGCAGATGAATTCCTGTGCCTTCTAATACTGTAGCTTGCCTTAAAAAGGGGGAGTGAAGCTGACATCTGAGTCTGGTGCTCCAAGTGTTTGTGTCTCTATTATGTTTGTTGCTGGTGAACAGCTGTTTTAGGTTTGTAAACATTTAGAACATAATTATAAATGCGACATTGAAACAAAATTACCTTCATTTTAGGGCAAGGCCACAGAAAGCCCTCTGGATCAAGCTAGAAATTCATTCTGAAGAAAAATCAAGATCAGGGGAAGCCAGGAAGCAGGGCCAAAGATGAAGATCAGAAACCTGTCAGAGATCAGTTAGACCTTGCTGTTCAAACAATGTGACAGGAAGTCTTTTCTATCCTAGAGGTGTCAGTAGCCATAAAGTCCATAAAATTGTTTAGAAAACAGTAACAAAATTCTCACATGATGAAGTAGTCAGCAGTTCCTGACAAATGGTTCTCATGGATTTTTGTCGACACATCCATTAAGTGGTGCTTTTCAAAATCCATAAAGTGATTCTTGAATTCAAGTTATAATAACACCCAAAATTCCCAAAACAGTGATACCTTTATTGGGCCAACCAAAATGCACAAAATATATGTTGCAAACTTACAAAGCTGCTGAATTCTGAATTCAAAGAGCACTCTGTTACAAATAATCTCATATATCCCTGTTATATGTGCTGTTATAAATGGCTTAGTGCCTGCCATTTCAATTGTAGTATTGAGAGGGCAATCTCTTGTGTAATATAATGAGCAGCTCTTTTCCCCATTACAAATTTCCCACACTGTTCCAAATGTGTACACACTGAGCATAAAGAAATTATGATAAAACAAAAATAACCATTGTGGGTGATTTGGGAATTAATTCAAAAAATGATGTGTTATTCCCAATATGTTTGTATTTGATCATGTGTATTTGTACACACATGTTTATATTTATGGATTGGAGCATACAAACATTGTGTATTGTGTTATCATATGCATCTATGTTTGGGCAAAATATTATTCAACAACTTCCTTTCCCAGGGATCTTTTCTTGGAGGTATTTGTATCTCATTTCTGTGCTTCCTAATGTCAATTTCCAACTTTGAAAGTGAAGATAAGAGAGCAATCTGATAATGCAAATATTAATATAAAAAATATAGACATATCCTTTCTTTCCAATTAAAAATTATAGTCAATAGCTTGGTATCATGTCTATAAAAAGCAGCATGACATATATTTCTCTTTTCCATACCTAGAGGCAATAGGTCTGACACAGTTCTACACTTGTTTCATCACTAGTTCTATCCCCAAACATCTGTTAAACATTGCATCCTACAGCTTGCTTTGTCTCATCTAGTTAGTTTAGAAGTATTGAGATTCTCCTATTTTTACCTTCATTGAGCAGCTTCTTCTGTATTAATTTAGAGGCCTGTCCCACAAACAGCAAAATCAAGCTATTAAACAATATTAAGTAGTATGACACAAGTGCAGATGGGGGGGGGGGGAGAATGCAGAAATAACTGATTTTGCTCTGGAGGAATGCCTTATTCATGACAGGTGATTAAAATAGAAGACCGTAGCAACATAACAGCTGGATTATACTACTAAAACAAACAATGTACTTTCCCTCTGGCTAATGATTTGCTGTTTGGAATGTAATATCCAAATATTCATATGAAGTACTTAGTATTTTTTCATACAGTTTTCTAGCTAACCTACAATCAAAAGAGAAAATGTCATAACTTTAAAAAAAGTGATGGCACAGTACCCTCTTACAGATTTTGTATATATCTGTATGAAATAAAACAAAACAAAATGTATCATACAGGTATACATAGAATCAGATATAGAACATACACACACACTACTGGAAGAACTATTCTGTTTCTATTTTCATTCTTTTTTTATGATGTAAAAAATAATGGTGGCAAATCATGTCCTGCAAGGATCAAGTTATAAACCAACAACCCAATCCCTGAAACTGTGTATTGCATGAATCTCATTTTCATAGAGCTCTGACAACCTTAGGGGCTCTGCAGATGGCGCAAAGTGCCACCTTGGAGCCAGGGAAGGGGAGGGACAGCCAGACACCAGATGCTCCAACCCCTTCCTGAGGACATCATCGGAGCACCTGCCATAGCACATGGCGGGTGCTCCGATGACATCTTTCCGGTGCAGCATTTTTACACACTGCCCAGAAGAGGCGCAAAAGAACCGCATGGCTCTTTCCGCAGCTTGGGAAAGGAGTACTATTTTGGTGCTACTTTCCCTGTCTCCGAAAGGGTGGATTGGGGCCGAGGCGTGGGACAGCCTCAGTCCCAATCCTCGGCTTCTCAGGGCAGCCCATGGCCGCCTGTCTGTAGAGGCCCTGAGCCAGTAAGCAAAACATGACAAGCTCAACTTGACAGTTCAAGTTTTCTCAGCTGCATGAAAAGCAACATACAAACACATAGGTTATACTACTACTCAGTATAGCAGCCTCAATGCAGTTTCTCAAGCCCTTGATAATCTGGTATGTGAATGACCACTGGCTTCAGGCATTCACATCACCACTTTTGAGAATTATTACAACTTTAGGTGTAAATGTCAGCAATGACTCAAGGCTGCTCACTCTTAAATTTGATGGAGTGCAGAGGTGGGGTATAGGTGCCTATTGCATTATGGTAGTTGGTCTTAATCCTTGCCTTGAAGCTAAGCTGTTTTATTCTGTGCCTTCTTGAAAGATTTAAGCCTAAAACAAGAAATCCACATGATACAGAACACACAGATTATTGTATATCTACGGTTGTGCAATATTTAACGTAAAAACATTTGGTATATGAAGGCAAGGCATGGGGCAAAAAATATGAAAGAGCCATGGTGGTACAGTAATGAAATGCCTATACTGCAGCCACTCACTCGCAAATCATAAGGTTGCAAGTTCAATCCCAGCTCAGGCTCGACTCAGGCTTACATCCTTCTGAGGTTGCTGAAATGAGTACTCAGTTTGTTTGGGGCAATTAGCTTACACGTTGTAAACCACTTAGAGAATGCTTAAGTGCACTGATAAGTGGTATAAAAATGTATTTGCTATTGCTATATGTTGGCGATTGCTGGACCATAAGCCCTCCTTATCCCACACCAGACTGTATACCTTATTCAATAATTTTGTCTGTGGAAAGCTGTTTGGTCCAAGCAGGATGGGGCAAGTGAAAAGAACTAAATTGTTTCACAATACTGTGGACTCTTCATATTGGTGGGCTGGTGATCTGCAGACATGACCAGCCATGGATTGGAAGTCCCATATTATTCAATGGTGGTACATGTGGACACGCTGACACATCTGTGAATGCAATAATGTATCTGAATAATATGCAGCACAATTTACCACTTTTTTGCCATCTGCTGAGGGGGCCTCAGAAACAAACCCCCATGGATGGGAAGGGTCCATTACAATATAAGGAAGACTGGATTACTTTAAACTAATGGGGAGAGGGACTCATTTGTGTGCTGTTTGTGAAAGCTGTGACAATCCAGAATTCAGTTTCAAAAGTAGCAACATTCATGTATTTGTAGGCTGACTACTGCTCACACAATAGATCTTTCCATCTTTCCATGAAATGCATAGATATAAGATGAGGGACACCTGGCTCAACGAGACTACATGTGAAAGGGATCTAGGAGTCCTA
>CM034701.1:311342190-311355476 GCA_020142125.1 Phrynosoma platyrhinos | reverse complement strand
CCCCCCCCCCCAGCCTGGCAGAAGACGTGGGCACCAGCAACCGTCCCCAGGTACGTAAACCTTACCAACCCCTGCTTTGGGGTTATCACAAGACTAAGGAAGAGAACAGTGAAATGAATGAGGAGGAAGAAAAGGAGATATTGGAAAGAGAGTGGAAGAGAGGGAGCAAGTAAGCAAACAAGGGAGAAAAGAATGAAGACAAGCATTATATTAGCTTATAAATTTTAAGCTGTGGCTAAAGGAGAGTCCCATGTCAAAAAGGTTGAACTCTACCTCCCTACGTGGTCCTGACAGCAAGTACCTCTTCCCTTTAGAAGACAGAGAATAGTGGCTGTGGTGCTCTCCAGATATAAAAAGAATTGAAAAACAAATAAAAAAAAGGAAAAAGAACAGTGTTCACACTTCCTTGGCAATTTATCAATTCAATGTTGTTTAGTAAAAGAAAATACCTTAACCTGGACCTACCTATCATTAACATTCTTGGAGGCACCTTCTAAGCAACATTCCCCAACCTTGAATCAAGCTGGCTGTAGGGTGATGAGAGTTTTAATCCAATAAATTTGGAGGGCATTTGGTTCAGGAGGGCTATGCAAGGCAATGTATATACATTCTGACTTCTCATTTATGTGGCCAGTGCTTTTCTTTCATCCTTGAATATTTGGGTATGGATCAAAACATAAAATGGATGGCTACATGTAATTACTTTCCCTTGGCTACTGTAAAGCTGTTTTTAATCCAGTATCTTTATTTTCTGTGTAATTATTGTATCTGGCAGTGAAAGGAGCAGAATATCTGGAATAGTCTTACTGTGGGAAATAATGTATTTTATTAGTAAATCTAGCCATACTGTTGCCTCTGCCCATTCACTACCTAAATAAGATATGCACATGTTGGGTAGGAATGGAGAATCTGTTCACAGGACATGTCAATGCAGTTCCTTACACAAAGAATCCAATAGCATGGGGATTGAAATTATTAAATTCACAGCTTCAATAAACAGCACACAAATTACCTCTTTTGAAGAGAGCTGCATAATAATACTTGAAGCGTAAAGAGGGGAAATGGAGTTTAATTAAGTGTTGCCCAGCTAAATCACACTGGGGAAAAATTACACACTGAGTGGGGAGAATATAGCTTAGTTCTGTATAAGATGGGGACATCCATGTAGAAAAGCCACCTGAAAATGCTGAAATGTGTCTTCAGTGGCTTTCTGATGAGTAAAAGTGATCCTTTTATCTCCCAGTTTACCTTCTTTTAACAGATCTTTCTTTTTTTCTCATCAGGCAGCCTCTAACAGAAAAGGAATGTGTGCATGTAGGCAGTTTCAAAAAGAAAAAAGGGACAAAACCTATAATGGCAAAGAAGTACAACGAGCAGGACTGAGCCTAATTTATACTCAGTATGTGAAACCTACAAAGCAGTGACAAAAGTTTTTATTAAGATAAGAACAAAGGCCAGAGAACAAAGATGACAAGAAAACTAGATGGATCAATAGGGAGGGGTCAGATCGAGAGCAAGGATGGGCGAAAGGAAATGGCATTACTGAAACTCTGCTACAGAGATGTGTTTTATTAATGTGAGTAGCTATGGTATTAATACTGGAAGAATGATTTTTCAACCTTACTATTTCAGGCAGCTTGGCAGCAGAAGTGACCATTGATTTACCTACAACATTTCATCTAGGGCTGGTTATGAAAACATTTGTAATGATACTTATCACAAACATATGAGGAGTATTCTGATACAGTATTTTCTCATGTACTATATTATCTGGGGGACTTAAAATGAGATTTTAATGGGTTAAGCACTACATCTATCAATAATCTTTGACTCGAGCCATTAAACTTTTCATTAATGTTTCTTTGCCCTACATAATTAAGTTTTCAAGAATAGACAATGGATTAACACCGTGTACTAATTTTTTTAGCACTTTTGTTTTATTAATGTTACTCATCTTGGAAACACCTTGGACAATAAGGGAGCATGTAATTCTCTAGGGCTTTCATTAACATTAGATTCTAATGTTAATGAATGCCTAGAGCAGAACAGCCTCTTCAGAAAGCAAATTGTGTGTTAAGTGTGGACTTCGATGGAAACAGGATCAATCACTAAGAAGCAAGGACATTCAACTAAGGCATATCTGAAACAGAAGAATATTTCTTCCTTGTGCTCATATAGTCACACCAAGCAAATTCACAACCTGCAGGTGCCAAGGCACTGTGAGAGACTTGCCCACAAGAAGATATCTCCTTGCATTGCATATTTGCCACTCTGCTTTTCTGGGAGTGTGGAGGAAGCTGTGCCATGGGGATCAGGAGATGAAAGAAAAGCAAGAGCACAAGATCTGATGGAATCCTTTAGTTTTGCTACCTGTAGTGGTGCTAAGAAGATGGGGGAGTCAACATCTTTTTTAGGCTGACCAGAAAGGCACCAAAAAGTGTGTAAGCTTTCTAAATTTTGAGATATCATCATTACGAAAGATGCAGGGAAAGAAAAGGGTGGGTGGGACTTCATCTTAAAACCATGTAGTCTGAATGTTCTTTGGCAATGTAATGAAGAAGCAACAAGGAGATTTCATGAAGATGGATCCTGGAAACTGGCTGGCAAGCAAGCTTAGAGTGTGGGGAAAATTACACTAAAGAAATCATGTATTTATTCTTTTATTCTCAAAAGTTCAGCATTCCATCTCAGTTTTGCATAAGGTTAAGTGGATTTTCTTCCCTTCCTATGAGGAATTTTTTATGTAGTTTCCCTAAAATGTACAGTTTTGTGTTGAGTTTTCCTAATATATGACTATTTTTAGCATTTTCTCAATTTCTAAAGCATGTCTGTGTGCTGTCTATGTGCTGTACTTTTCAGACATACACTGTTAGCTTGCATATTAATCAAATATATGCATGGGTTTGTGTGCATCTTACTTCAATAAAATGCACTGCAAGCCTTGCAAATGTCTGGATTTAGAAGATGAGACGTTTTTCATCCCATTGGTAATCAGGAGAGGTGGGAAACAGAAATCAGGAGAGGTGTGAACCCATTTTTTCTATCCATACTGTAGTGTGGTTTTGCTATGAGTCCCCAAGGCTGGGTTACCTACAAACAGCAGGAATTGCGACAGAGTCTGTACAGCTTCCATACTGGCAAAAGTGGTTTGGATTTTCCCTTTTATGGTCATAGCACTGGACTTTGAAACACAGGGCATGGAAGATGCATAAAGACAGGCTGCTTGGCAACAAGGTCTTCTGGAAGCACCAGAAACTTCTAACAGCACAGGGAACAGGCTTGTGTTTGTGCAGTTTCCTGGGTGAGGAGAGGTTCAAGTTTGTTGGGGTTTGGGAAGGCCCTTTCTTGCTGAAAGAGAACAGCAGTGGCAAAGTATAGGACTGCCCCAGTGGAAGACTGGCTGAAAGGAGAAGTGGGTCTCTGTAATTAGATTTTTTTATGGCTTTAGGGAGCATGTTCTAAAGTAGTAGCAGTATAGAGTTTTGTGTGTATTGCCTTCTTTTTCTGATGTCTGCTTTCCCCTCAGAAAGGTCATTACTTCCTTTTGCCTCTATTTTTCTTCATTCCTTTTCTTTACTTCCCTTTTACTCCTCCCATTTTTTACCTTTCTGATGCCATTTTCTCCTTCTGCTCCATCCTCTTAACTTCTCCCTCAGGTTTTTGCCCTTCTCCTGTTTTTTTCCCCTTTCCCAATTTTCTCTATCCATCCCTCCCATTTGTGTTTTTCTCATCCCACAGTGTTCTTGTCCTCAGCAATTATAAAGAAATTTTGGAAATGAGGAGATATGTGTACATGTGCCTATGTGATGGCAATTGATATGGGATATGTAGAATTAGGTCCCACTAACTTCAATTAGGGATGCAATGGCTCAAGTGGTTAAGATGCTGACTCTATTGACTGCAAGATCAGCAGACTGACAATTCGAGGCCTGGGTGCTGCACAATGGGGTGAGCTCCTGTCACTAGTCCCAGCTTCTGCCAACCTAGCAGTTTGAAAGCATGCAAATGCAAGTAGATAAATAGGTACCACTTCAATGGGAAGGTAAACAGTGTTCTGTGCAGTCATGCTGGACACATGATCACAGAGTAGTCTCTGACAACGCTGGCTCTTTGGCTTAGTAACGGAGATGAGCACCGTCCCCTACGGTTGGACACGACTTGGCAACCTTGTCAATGAGGAATATCTTTACCTTTTTAACTTCAATTAAATCCCCTATAGAGGTTTCATCATTGTACTCAGCTTCTTTTGGAAGTTGCTTCTCCCTTGGGGAGGGTCACATTCCCTACTCAGTCATTTTGTTGTCAGCCCTATCACACATGCAGCTCTTTGCAGTGGTGTCTCAAATTTCTTAGTTCCCACGTGCCTCAAAAGTAATACAGTAATGCAGTAGTAACATTTTGTCCTGGGCCCTATCTTATATTATTCCTATTGATAGTCCCAACTACAGTATACCCATTCAATAAAATACCAGTCAACACATGCACAAATCCCACTGAGTTAATCATTTTACCCTAATTGGAGATTAAAGGTACCGTTCAGGCCATAGTAGTAAACATACAGATATGCAACTGCAATAACATCAAAAATCCACAAAGCAGTGGTATTTTGGCCAACCAAAATGCACAATATACATGTTGTAAGCTTTCAAAGCTTCACTGGCTTCTTTATCAGGCAAGGTGTTAAAAAATATTCTCAAGAGGCTTTTGGAGTTGCACGCCCCAATGCTGATGCCACTTGGCACCAAAACTTCAAACCAGTCCATAGGCCTTTTCCTAATTGGGGGAGGGAATGGAAACAATCCAACAGAGAGTATCTAAGGCTGCATCCACACTGCAGAAATAATCTGTCTTGACACCATGTTAACTGCCATGGATCAACGCTATGAATGGCAGATGAAAGGCCCTCCCTCCATCTTATGTGCTATCATCCTGGCCTTGGGGGGAATGAAGGAGAGGCAGACACAGCTCTAGTATGCTTGGGCTCAGAGAGAAATTAAAGGGTCTCCTTTCATCTTAACTGCTACAACACAGAGCTTGGAGGAAGAGAAGGAAAGGCAAGCACAGTTCCACCATGCCTAGGCCCAGAGGAAGATTAAAAGACCTCCCTCCATTCCAACTGGCACTGCCTCAGAGGACTTGATCCCCTTCCCCACTGCCATTCCCTTCTCCTTTTGTGCCATGTCTTTAGAGATTGTAAACTTGAGGGCAGGCAACTGTCAAATTAACAATCTGTAAACCGCTCTGAGAGCCTTTGTGACTGAAGAGCAGGGTATAAATACTCTAAATCAATAAATAAATCTGGGGTTTGTAGTTTTGTGAGACCTTTAGCCTTCTCTGGTGCCACAGCAAACTACAATTTTCAGAATTCAATAGCACTGAGCTATGACAGTTACAGTGGTGTTAAACTGGATTATTTCTGCACTGTGGATGGAGCCTAGTCATTGATAATTCCTCTAGTAGCCTTGAATTCCTGAATTATCCCTCTTTTTGTCTTGATTATTCATATAAATAAAGGGATTACACAATTACCTCATGTTATAATGGCAGTCTCTACAGACCAAGTAAAACAAAGCAGAAAGTGCTGCAGTGTACAGTCTATGCTAATTATACAGATAAACAATCATCTGTTAATTAACAAAGCAATAATTGAATATTGATCACAGTTTGTCAACTTAAAAATAATTGAATTTCTTTCTTTAAAAAAAAAGCCTCACCTAGAAACTATTAATGAGTTTAAGGTAAATGATGGGCTTCCCTTCATGAATGTTTATCCACTTCTTAAAAGGTATGAGTACTATTTTTCATATAAATAGGACATTTTGGACAATATTCAGTTCTTGTGAGATACCTGAGATTATTTTGGGCATAAAACCATATCAGTATGTTTGCATAAATTTTACAAAATCATCATCATCCTTTAAATAAAATGAGAGAAGAAGAATTGTCATGTAAACTCAAAAATAATGGAAATTGTCTAGCTAGATCACTTTTTGTTTTTCCAACAATAGCCAGCTATGTGGGAAATCTGGAACTAATACAGTGGGCTTTTGCTATCCGCAGGGGATCCGTTCCTGACTCCACACCCCAGTGGATAGGAAAAAACATGGGACCTCAAGTCCTGTTGTTTCCAATGGCCGCGTGTGTGCTCCCTCATGCACCAGCACGTACATGCTCTGCCATTTTAAGAGCCCGGGCTTGCTGTCGGTGGAGGCTCAAATCTGCAGATGGCAAGCTTGCAGATGGAGTGGGTGCACTGTATATCACAGTGCTGTCCATCCTCTATCACTAGCATCTGGCAGTGAGCAGTACCATGAAAGTTGCCTTTTAGATCCCATTTTCCAATAAACCCATATTCTATTGTAATTATCCAATTATTTTTCAAAGCTGTAGTAGCAATCACAACACTTGGCTGCAGTGAATTCCAAAGGCTAATTATATGTCAAGTGGGCCAGTATTTCATTTTGCCTGTCTTAAACCTGATGGATTGTAGTTTCAGTGCAAGTTTTCTAAATCTGGTCATTCCATGAATAATTTTTCATTGACATTTTAATATTCCATATAAAGGTTTTCTACTTTTCTATTTTTCTTGCCACTTTCAAATGTTTAAATATTATTTTTTTAAAAAGTAAAGGTGGTTCCAGAGGAGACTTATAATTTCCCTAACTCACTTGCTGAATGTTTTGGGGCTCCAGATATAATCTTTCTCCATTCATAGCCTGTTTTCCTAGTTGTTTTTCTACATCTATCTACTTTCTTACCATAGAAAACTTCTGTAGAGTAAAAGATGAAACAGCTGCACAGTGCCTTCTAAGTGATAGTTTTAGGGGACCTTTGCCTGGGAACATCTAAATCTCCACTGAGTTCAGCTGGAATTATTTCAAATTCAATATGTTCAACTGGAGCCTTAGGCTACTATTTTGTTGATGTTTCCAACAGTTTTCCTCAGTCTCTTCTTCTTATCTACATGAAAACTCCTTTAAAAATAGGATAGCCAAAGGCTTCTGATACCCTTTCTTCTAATCTAGGAGGAAGTATAGGTGATCATTTGCTGAAAATTTCTTCTTGTCAGCATCTTGCTGGACAGAGGCAATGTTTTGGTCTAGAAAAGATATTGCCAGTTAAAGATTTGTTCTATAGCAAATGATAGAAGTTAAGCAGCTCTCAGAATAAAATGTATCATTTCACACAATGTTAGTTTATTCATATTATGATAAGGGAATCAAAAATACAGTAATTATTCACAGCTCTCAAAATTCCACCAGGAGAATCTTGTGGCTAAATGGATTATTCACTGATATTTCACTACTGGGATTCAAGCTCTTCTTGAAATATCTGTAAATCATTCTGATCACTCAAGAGGAAACGTGGAATTAGGCTGATGATTTCACTTATTTAGTGTTCTACTTTTAAATAATAAGTATCCTAAACTCTCACTTTGACAAAAGTGTGAACAGAAAAGTCAGATTTGGTGGCAGAGTATAACTGCATTCACTGGCCTATATGCATACCTCCTACTCTTCAAGGACAACCTAAAATTCAACACTGATGGTTTTGTCAGAACTGTGTTTATAACACCAAACACAATTATAACACATTTCACACATTAACTAGTAGCAAATTTGATTTGCTACAAACAGTACATTCAACTAGAAGCTTCAACTGATCACCACTCAGTGACTATAGATATTTGACATAAATGCTAGAAACTTTAGAAGCTTAGTTTAGGATGCTCTTTCCTCTGTTCGGTTTAGAAAATGCTGGATTAAAAAGAGTAATATCCCCTCCTTTTAGACTTATTTTAAAAGACAGAAGGCCTAAGCAGACTGCCAGAAACAGTGCACATTAAATTGAGGCACTGCCCTGGCTCAGTGCTAGGGAATCATGGGAATTGTATTTTTTTTCTGAGACATTGAGCCTTCTCTGTCAGAGAGCTCAGGTGCCACAATAAATTACAGTTCCCATGATTCCCTAGCACTGAGCCAGGGCAGTGCCTCAATTTAATGTGCACTATTTCTGGCAGTCTGCTTAGGCCCTAATTTTTCTAAGTCAAATTCTGAAACTTCTTTCACAAAATAGTTTCCCACCAGCTCCTGGTGATCTGCCCCAAGTTCAAAGAGCACCCTTACCTTCTTTTCATGAGTACTGCAGCCCTACCTCATTGCCCTCATTTTTTTCACTCAGTACTTTTTAAATTGAATACTTAATTGACAGTGCCAGTGCACAAAAGTTTTCCCCATTAAGGGGTGTCCACATTGGCAAAATAAATTACCTTCAAACTGACTTGAAGCCTACCTGTTCAAATGATATATAATGCAAAGTTGGGTGAAAACTGACACAATACCACACTCCAGGGCTAAACTCCAGAGCAAAAGGAAGCTCTGATACTCTGCTTTAATGCAAAAATGTGCATCATTGCATTGCCATATAATCAGCACAACACAAGTGTGGGAAAGTGGGAAAGCCCAGGTGGCATATGGAAGCAGTCTGGATTATGCACCCTGGGACCAGTGAGACACAGCCACCAGTGCGAGGTTTTTTTTTTTTCATTTGAGCATACAGGCATAAAGTGACCAGCTGCACCATCAACCCATTGCACCATCAAGCTGTTACACACCTCATGATGCAAAAGTACAAGTTGCCAATAATGCAATAGATGTCATTAAAACATACACACACCAAACAGTCCAATGGGGGACACGGAGTGAAGGGGGAAAGCGGGCATGTATGGGGTGACTCCATCATTGTGTGTTGCTAATACGTTACTGAGCATGCTGATGCACTGGCATGGGTGGTGTACCAAACACTTTCTTGTGATGAGTTTTCTCCCATCCCATCCTCACAAAGTGTAGTGTGCAAACTACACTACTCAGTGATATAGTATTATTACATTTTTTCTTCTCTGATCATTGTGGGGATAATGATGCTGAATCATATATTCTATGTTCATATATGTATTAATACAAGGGAAACCCACCAGAAGGAATCAGCTAGTAATGGACAATACGTACATCAGCTCTGTGGAATGACTGAACTAAAAATGGCCATGCATCTTCAAATGAGTGTCTATTCATTATATATGAAAAGGAAACACATACCCTTAATTTGGAACTTCAAATATGTTATACAGTGGACCCTTGTCATCTGCTATGGGGTTCAAGGATCCCCCATGGATACCAAACTCCATGGATGCTCAAGTCCCATTAAATACAGTGGCATAGTAAAATAGTGTCCCATATGTAAAAAGACAAAATCAAGGTTTGCTTTTAAAATTCATATATTTGTTTGAATATATGTAGCTGCTTGAACCTATTGATAAAGAATTTGTGGACATGGAGGGCCAACTGTATTTTCCTTTACTCTCTTTTTCTCTTTTTAAATCTGAAAATATAACAAAGCATTTGTTATATTTCTGAAGATTGCAGATTTGTGTTACATGGCTCCAGATCATGTAGATGCCTATTCATTCAACTGGGAAAATCAAACATCCCTTGACTATAAAGCATTGCCCTTCTGAAATATTATCATTGTACCCAATACAGATGAACTGAAACAATTTGCCCATTCAAGACCAATATGTGCTTTGTGACACAGAGAAGAGTTCAAGCTCCCCTTAGCAACTGCTTCCACAGCTCTAAAATCCCTAAGTTCTGCCACCAAAATTTAGCATAATATAGTCAAGCTAATTAACTCACTCAGTGTGGAGTTTCAGTTACTCCAGAAATTATTCAGTTTTGTTGTCCTATACATTTCTTTGTGAGTTTGCTCATTCTTTGCAGACTAATGCATTTTCTTCCTAGAGTTTCTATGGCTTGAGGTTGCTTCAAAGGAAAGGTACCAATTAAAACCTGCACTCTCTCCAATACAGCTTTAAAGTGCACTTCAATCAAAATAACTGATGTTCAAGATGCAGGGAAAGGGAAGAAATTATTTCTTGGGGATGGGGTAATTTGAGTAATGTTACTACTTATTTTTAAAGTTATCTTTAAGGACATTTTAGGTGTATTGGAAATGTTTTTTAAAAGCTATATGTCATTCTGTTACTAGTTCTAAGGATTTATTCTAGAAAAAAATGAGTGACATAATGAATTACTCATTATTGTTTGCGTAATCAATATCAATGAATTACTTGGTGGGGGGGCTTGGCAACAAATTAGGCAACAAATTACTTTCTAAAGTCTAATTTATTCTTGGCATTGAGCAGTGTTTTGTTACTAGGAAAACACTGGGAAGAACAGCATGCTATACTTTTTTTTTAAATGAATACTGATGACTGGCATGTGTTGGGATTGGGCCAAACTGGCCAAAATCTTGAGATCTGCAAGGATTTACTGCTGTAATTATCAAGGGTGTAGGGGGTACATCCATAGGCATTCTTCCTGTCCCAGTAGCTTAATTGTGAATTTCTGGTGTTGGCAGCAACTCTTAAGACCCACTACAGTGTGTGTGTGTGTGTGTGTTTAGTCTCTGCAGATGAAGGCCAGGGTAAATTTACACATCTGTATCCACTGTTCCTCCTATTTGGGTAGCCCCACTGATTATATCTGGCATGACCTTTCCCATAGAGGTTTTTCACCTACCTTTGTGCCTTTATTACTCTTCTGATTATCAGGCTGAACATTTTTCTTCTTTCTTTTTTTATTTCTTTTACAGTTATAGTGCTAAAGTGGTGTCGCATATTAGCTCTATGACCTTAACCATCACAACTCATCCCCTAGAATCTGAGAAATCTAATGCAGTTGGAGTGCAAGGAATGTCTGGCTACTTCACCTAATCTGAGCAGCTGATGAAGCAGCTGAGCTAGAGAGGAGGAGAAACTTCATAGGAATCAATGTCTCTTAACTGAAAACAATGACTCATCAAGCACCTGGTATCAAGAGTCAGCAACCTATAAATCTCCCAGCAGCTGCTGGGAGTCCTTATTAATTACAACTCTTCAGTCTCTTTAACTGGCAGTGTTCTTCCTGAGCTCTAGACTGGCTACAATTAACAACTTTTTCTTTTACCTATTTTTAGTTTTGGCTATCTGGAGTACTGACATTTTGTAATGAGTTCTGAACTACCTGAAATCTTGCTACCTGCATCTCCCTTCATCTTTCTGGATTACCTGTGAATAATCTAAACTTCACTGACTAACCTGTAACTGTTTCCCTTGCAGTAATCTGTCTCTGGACACTTGCTACCCATAGGCATAAGCCAATAACAAAAAATAATAATAAATTAGATGTATAAGACAAAGATCATGGATACTGGGAGATGGACAGGAATTCATTTATTAATCATTTTATTTCCTGCCTTTCTCCCAAAACACAGTGTAAGGACACTGCAAGTGTTATGGAGGTTTTCTGGTGACCTTGGTTTCCTCATTACATTCTCAATTTAATTTTTTTTCATTTTTTACAGTTCTAATGTTAAAGTGGTATCACCCTTTGGCAATATGACCATTACATTTTTTTTAACATGCATATTAGGGGAAGAAGCTAGAATTCATGGAGGGGATGGTGAGGGGTGGATAGAAACCATACCCACACCACACTATAACCTCACCTCATATTGGAGAAAAAAGTGGTTGAAAAAGATGAACATCAGGGATTGTAGTACAGTGGATGTTGTTATTACATTGAATGCTGTTATTAACTGCTGTAATTGTCTTTGTTTTTACTTTTATTTTGTTTATTGTTTTACTTAGATTGTATGCCTTTGGCAGGTTTTATTTTCTGTTTTATCCTTGATTGTCTTTTGTACAGTGCTGTGTACACTGACAGCGCTCTAGAAATAAACTTTAATAATAATAATAATAATAATAAGCTCCACTGCAACTATGGAAGCCCTGCAAAGTCTGTGCACTACTAGCAACCATCTCCTTTTCCTTATATCTCATTTACAACTGGCTTGAAAGACAAGAACGCTGTTTACTTTCCCACTGAGAAGTGATACCTATTTATCTACTTGCATTTGTATGCTTTTGAGCTACAGAAGCTGGGACTAGTGATGGGAGCTCAACCCCTCATGCAGCACCCAGCCCTCTGTCAATCTGCTGATCTTGCAATCAACAGAGTCAGCGTCTTAACCACTTGAGTCACTGTGTCCCTCCATATGATTTAATGAATGCAATTTAAAAATAAATGTCTTCCTTTTCCTAAATAGTTTTTATTCAAAGAGAAACTCTCTGGTATCTGAACCTCCCATGAATATGGAAATTAATTAATTTATAGTATAAAACTAGATGCACTCTATTTCTATTGGAGTCCTTTAAGAGGAACATTACCATATTTTCCTATATTGTAGATGTAGTTGTATCTGTAAGCGTCTACTGAAAAGTTGCATCAGTTTAGACTCTGAAAGCATTTTTTTTTTCATTTCTTACAGCAACATACAGAAATGCCATTCACCCAGGCAGCCTTGCTGTTCAGAACTCTTCATAGTTATTCCATTCCTAGCAACCTCCCTCCTACAAATTGCTATGCTCCATTTAATGAGATTAGAGAATATTAGCAAACCTGTTCTGCTAAACCATTGTGTGGGAATCTGTGGGGAAAAACTGAAGCCAACTGAAACATCCTGAATATATAGAAGATTTTCAAATATGGTTCACTGCAAAAGGCTTGATTAGGTGGATATGATTGCAATCACTAATTCTTTTCAAAAGGGTCATAGAATTGGTTCAGATGCTCAGGAAATTTCAATTACAAAGCAAAACAGGCTACATCTGCTACCAGCTTTTCCCCACCCACCCCCTTAAAACCTAATATTGCTTTCAGCAATATTACATTCCACAAGAGTTCAAATAATTGCTTTCTATCTTACTGCCATAATTTTACATTCATCTCTCTTCAGGATTTAACAGCATTTTTTTCATTATGTTTTTAACATAACATGCTCTCAAAATGTACCTGTAACTAGAAAATTCAAATTAGCTTGTATAGATTTTTTAACCCACTATCATTACAACAGATCTAATATTTATAACATGGCTGCCTCAGTCCTTCTTATTGCTCAAAGAAGCAATAGGTATATTGCAAATATTTTGGACAAGTGCTCTTCTACTGTTATAGCACTGTACCATATCAAGGAAATTGTCTCAACATATTGAAGAAAACTGGAATTAACATCCTCATTATAATACTTATATGATTTACCCTGACCTCAGTAGAAACAAAATTAAAATAAACCTTTTAAAAAACTTTTGTAATCAATGTGCATATCCAAGCATTTAATCATAAGCAGAAAAATGTTATTTTAGGAAATACCGTATTTTCCGGCGTATAAGACGACTGGGCGTATAAGAC
>CM034701.1:311280890-311342090 GCA_020142125.1 Phrynosoma platyrhinos | reverse complement strand
CTTTTCCTGCTTAGAAAGTCGTCTTATACGAAGGAAAATACGGTAACTGTTTTTAATGAAAAACAAAATAAAATCAATGATTATGTAAACGTTCTTTCTTTCTTTCAATTAGTTTCAAAGGTTTGTTTTAGTCTCAAAGGTGCTACAAGATCTCGCTATGTACTGATTACTGTAGTTTATTGTGGCACTACAGCTCTCTGACAGAGAAGGCTCAATGTCCCAGAAAAAAAATGCAGTTCCCATGATTCCCTAGCACTGAGCCAGGGCAGTTAAAGTGGACTCAATTTGCACTATTTCTGGCAATCTGTAAGGGCCCTAGGTTTGGCTACGTCAGATGGCATGTCATTATGTGCTAAAATGATGTATAACAAATGTCCAAGAGAGGGTGTGGGCTATTCTATTTATTAATTAAATGTACATACATATATTTTGTGATTGTAGTTACTGAATATTGCAGTAGTTTGCAGGAAACTATGCAAGGACGTTATCACACGTGGGCCAGAAAGTGATAATAAAGTGGAAATTAGGCATTCCGAAAATAAACCGAAAATAAACCTTGATTCCGCAAATGGCTTTCACACGTAATTACCTTAATTGCGAAATTACAGTAAGTGCATTTAACGTTCACACACAAGTGAGAAAAGCCCGTAAATGTACTAGAAATGAGCTTCTTGCACATGCGCAGATAGAGGAATGCTCGCTGGAACCATGGGAACAGCAGGGAAATGCTCCCCAATGCGCATTTGCTTTTCACATTACGGTAAATGCGAAATTACTGTAATTTTGCAAATGCATTTCCTCAAAACAACCGAATTTCAAAAGATCTTGGATAACATCAGTTTCTGTCCACTTTCTGTCCAGTTTCTGTGTGACGTTGTGTGAAAACGTGAGGCACAAATCCAGTTTTTGTTTGGGATTTGTGTGGATTAACCAGCAGATTTGCCCCGAGTGATAACGTCCTAAGACTGAAAGAAGCATTTTTCTAATTAACTCTGGGCCTTTACAGACTGCCAAAATAATCCAGCTTGAGACCACTTTAACTGCCCTGGCTCAGTGCTAAGGAATCATGGGAACTGTAGTTTATTCTGGCACCAGAGCTCTCTAACAGAGAAGGCTCAATGTCTCAGAAAAGCTGCAATTCCCATGATTCCCTAGCATTGAGCCAGGACAGTTAATGTGGCTTCAAGCTGGATTATTTCTGGCAGTCTGTAAAGGTCTTCTGTGTAGTAAAAAATGTCATGTGTTAGTAAAAAGCTAATGACTAGATCAGGGGTAGGCAACCTTTCCCCTTTAAGGGCCGAGGGACTTCAGCTCCCAGAATCCCAGGAGCTATTGGCCAACCTGGGACTATTGGCCAACATGGCTGAGGCTTCTGGGAGCTGAAGTCCCTTGGCCCTTAAAGGGGAAAGGTTGCCTACCCCTGGACTAGATACTAAAACAAGGTGTAAATGTTTGTAATGCAGCTTATGCTCTCTATAATGTAAATAATAATGGTGTCCATGTAAAGGTTACATTACTTAGAGACTAGCTCTTTCTCTGTCCTAAATAAATTTGTCCTTTATTTGATATGACTATAATATTCCAAAGCCCCTTTAGGGTCTCCATTCCCTTTTTTACACTTAACTCTGTATTGTCACTAATTTTTCTTACCCTGACCTTAGGTTGAATCCAGAGAAGATTGAGGGCCTGAGCAGATGGGCCAGGAAAGCATAGGACCAGCCCATGCTTTTCTGGCTCCAGCGTGCACCTGGGACTGGCACACACTTCTTATCTTCCTGGTCATTGCCCTGACTGAAGATATGCCTCCCACTGCTGTGTCTGACATGGGAATGGGGTACTGGCTGTGCCTATGGACCAGATGCCCTGTTTCCACATCAGATCCAGTGATCAGGGACTCCTTCAGTTGGGGTGATGGCTGGCAAAGTATGGAGCACAGGGTGTGTGTGTGTGTACAGCCCAGTTTTGCTAGGGAGTTTCTGAAAAACTCTATGGAAAACTAGGGATAAATTACCCCAGGGTAAAGACTATTTGTCCTGGGGTCAGGTTGTATTGTGCTTGATCCTGCCCTGTGAGTTTTTGCCTGTATCATCTGATCTAGATGAGAGGAGAGCCTGGACATTTTGGCCCGCATGGACAATCCCTGCTTCTGAAATGGGTTTTCCCACATTTTCTCCTCACTATACCTTTCTATGTCCTCCTAATCTGTGAAGGAGGTGGTCAGTGGACTCTCTCAAAGAGCATAATATGGGACATGAGGGGGCTGCAGCTGGAATTTGGCAGGGCTGCCTTGAAAAAACACAGGTATTTTCTGTCCATGAAAGACAGATCATTTTGTCCAGTAATTCTGTGGCCACCCTTGGTTAATTAGTCTTTTTAATTACCCTTGTGGCCCAGTGAGATAGCACCTGCAGTAAAATTGCAAGCGGGAAGTTTCATGAAGAATGTTGAAACTTTGAAGGCTTAAAAAATGAAGTAGGAAACTGAAAATAAGCCGATAAAATGGTATATTTTGAAAGAACATGCTGTATTTGGTCTAGAAAAAAAAAATGGTGTCGAGAATAAGGTCATGCTAACAACATAGGGTGTTAGAAAGTATTGCAGAGAATCTGTCTACTCATTCACAAAACAGGAATGGAAGTGAGAAATCTAAATGACATAAAGTTAGGTCTAAGATAAACAAAAATAGAAATCTCTTAACTGTGAAAGCTGTTCCCAGCTGGTCTGATTGTGCCTAAGGAGAATATGAAATTGTATGATTTGAAGGCTTGAAACACAGCTTTTATGGATTCTTCATCTATAACTTTTTCTCACTCAGTTTGACTTGAAGGCAAACACCACTACCACTATTATCTTGCTAGAAAACCCTATGACCAGCCTTTAGATTGTACTCTAAAATGGCAGCACATAAAGGAGTAATAAGGCTGATCCACCATGAATTTCTCTTGTCCAGCCCTATTAAAATAAATGGAAACTATGAAGAGTCAGATTAATTGCATAAAATTTGTAAGCCTTGGTGTTTTGAACATCAAGCTTACTTTTTGCATGATAGCAGAACACCCAGCATATATCCAAAATATGACATTGTACCAAACTGGGGTTAGAAAAAGATGCACATTATCCTTGAACCAAGTCCAATTAGCACCTATATTTTGTAGGTGTCCAATGCTTGTCCACAGCATAGCCTAGGTAAAAAGTATATTATCACACACACACACAAACACATATCTTATCACTAAACACTAATTAGGAGCTATTACTAGTTTTGCTTGTTTTGCTTTAATATTAACAGTACTCTCCGCCTAATCATATGGATGTGTAGAGATGACTATTGTCACACTGCAACTTATACCTGTGGAAGCAGAATGTTCTCTGGCATTTATATATTTTAATCATTTGTTATTGTTAGTAGCTGCCCTCAAATTGATCCTGACTCATGGTGACTGTGTAAATGAGACATCTCCAAGAAACCATATCTCTCACTGCTCTGCTCAGCTCCTGCAAATTCAAGCCTGTGACCTCCCTAGTTGAGTCCATCGATCTGGCATGCAGTTTTCCTCTCTTTCTGCTTCCCTCTATCTTTCCTAGCATTATTGGCTTTTTTTGGTGATCTGTCCCATCACAATATGTGGCCAAAGTACAACAGCCTCAATTATGATGTTGTTTTGGAATTAAATTCCTTTGAAAGCTTAACACCATTCAGCCTTACTTGCCTATAAAACAGGTAGGAATTATTTGGCCCTTTGAGATGCTGTTGTGCATCAATTCCCATCAAGCTTAGATCATCATATACAGATGAAGACACCTGATAGTTTCAGTTCTGCAATAACTAGTGGACCACACATTTCCACCCCTGCTTTAAAAGGTAAAGAATGGCATTTTAAAAGGAAGTTTTAAGAAAGATAGAAAGTGACTTGATCTTCCAGTTTCCATTATGTTATATATCTATTGCTCCCCCCCCCCCCACTATTGCAACTGACCTTGCTTTCAGAGGGCAATAGTAAAGGCTATAATTATTTTAAATAAGCAATCAAATTAATGTCATATGCTTTCACAGGATGGGAATATACATTCTAAAAGAAAAATATAACTCTCACAACATGAAACTGAAATTTAAAATGTGCAGATTTTGTTCATAATATTTTAGAACAGGGGAATGATTGTATTGCAAAATTACCTACAGCATATTAAAGTACATGCTACTTCAGTTTTTCACCCCCCAGTTTACTGATAATTTCATTAAGTTTGAAAATAATATTTATACCGATGCACATTAAAACAACTGGCAGCATATAATTAAACTGCAGTCAATACTGGAACAGATCCATTGTGCAGCATCACACCCAGGCAATTTCACAAGATCACCCACAGGAATATATTTTTCTGTTGTGCAGGATTTCAGTTTCTCTCTCTCTTACTTGCTCACTCTGGCATTTTGACTGATTAATATGAAATTAATCTTGGCATCTTTGGTACTTGTAATGCAAAGGGTATAAAACAATTACTTGAATTCAGTCAATATTGTAGAGATATAAATACTGATTTGATTACCTCCTGCCCTTTTAAATAAAGCATTTTTTTAAAAAAAAAGTTTGAAAGACTGATGATAATTGGAAGGAAATCAGATATCCGGTGCATAAGGCCAAAGATTCCATGTCCATTATAGACCTGTCAGCGCCAAAAGCTAAACACACTTGGTGGGGATCCCAGAAGTGCTGAGCAGAATCTGCTTAACTGATGTGCCAAGTTCAACAAGGCAAGTGAAGCAATTCAATAAGGTTATCTTGATACTTCAGGCAGTAGGCCCCAAGGGAAGGAGCACAGCAGCCCCAGCAAAACTCAAGCATCTTTTAAAACTCAAGCATCTCTGAAAGAGACAGAAGGAAGCTCCTTAGCTAGATTTTCTTTCTTTCTTGGCCAGTCTTCGCCACTTCAGCCTCACAAGACTAGGATTAGGGTCCCCAGGTGTCAGGTCTTGGGTCCTCTTTGCTGATCCTCAGGGTGAGGGTGAAGAGTCTCAGGGGAGAGCAATACCTTAAAAGTGTATTTGTGTCACCCACATTGCTTATACTATTTTTTTTAAAAAAAAATGAATGCCATACTCTGTGCAACCATGCTATCATGGTTCATGACATCACACCACTCTTGGAAGTTCACTTGGGCCTGCCTCCATGACACTGTCCCTAGGTCTCAAGATTTTTGTCCAGAAATCTCAGTGCCTCAGATAGTCCTGATCTGGCACTCCTTATTAAGATAACTTCATAACATCAAAGATTTTATAGATGCAAACTGGGACACATCTGTGGCCAAATAACATCATGGAGTGGACAAGATCACAAAATGAGGAAGAACACACAAGCTAGAAAATGCTACAGCAGTTAGCTTTTGCTTGAGTCTCCTGAGAAGGGCATATTCTGTCTTCTTCTCTCCCTTCCATGAGTCAATTGACTGAAAACAACTTTTGCACATTGAACTCGTTTTGTAAGAAATTAAGTAAGCTGAGCACAAAGGGGGGAAATGGGAGGAGAAGAGAGAAACTGGGAAAACTGATAAACAGTTGAAAAGATAGAGTATTAATTAGGATTGTATTGGCTAAATTGGGACTTAGAGTATATACAGGTTGAGTATCCCTTATACAGAGTTCTAAAATCTCAAAATATTCCAAAATCCAAAATCACCCACATTGGTAGCTAAGATAGTGACACCTTTGCTTTCTGATGGTTCAGTGTTAACCACCTTTCACACACAAAATGACTGAAAATATTGTATATAAAATTACTTTCAGGCTATATGTGTAAGGTATATATGAAGCATAAATGATTTTTCATGTTTGGACTTGAGTCCCATCTCCAATATATCTCATGTGTATGCAAATATTCCAAAATCAGGAAAAAATGTGAAATCAAAACACTTCTGGCCCCAAGCATTTTGGATAAGGGAGACTCAACCTGCATGCCTCCCCCAATCTGATTTGCCCAATTTTCTTGGTCTGTGAAAAAAACACAAAGCATTCAGTCTGAATAGCACTTTTCAGCATCTGTTATTCTTATCGGCTGTACTATTTTTTCCCCCAAATACAAGTATTACTATAATAACAGGTTGTTTCTCCTCCCCCCCCCTTTGATTTACATGAGGCATGTGGTTGTCTATGTTTGGATTTAAATGCAATAAACATACAAGCTCTTCAGGGATTACTACTGAACCTGAACTAAGCTTGAAACACCCTTTCCAAACATTAATATTTATATGCAAAGTTTAATCTACTGAAGGAACATGAATAAAAAATGGCAAAGCACCAAGTGTCACTTGGAATATGCACCTGAATCCAAAATAATAGCACTATAAAATCTGTTTCAAATGATCATGTAAGAGATTTATGAGGACTATAATGAAAACAAATGTTGGGTTTAGATACTAAACTTCCCATTTAAGACATCTAAAACAAAAACAGGGTCTTCATCTTTATCTGGTTCTTCGAGTGCAGCCTCCTTTGTAGCCATGTAGGTAGTTCTGCATCTCCACAAAGCCTCATTTTAGAACACTCTATTTTGGATGCCCCATCCTCATTGAACCCACTGAAAGTGGTGTACCTCCTGCCTTCTTGTCCAGTTGCTAGTGATCCACACACACACACACACCTTATATAAGAGACCATCAAAGGAGACAGCCCAAGGATATGCCGCCAAGCAAGAGTGTGTTACATGCAGGGTGCCGCATGATGGGGAGAGCTCCTGTCACCTGTCCCATCTTCTGCCAACCTAGCAGTTTGAAAGCATTCAAATGCAAGTAGATAAATAGGTACCACTTCAATGGGAAGGTAAACAATGTTCTATGCAATCATGCTAGCCACATGATCCCAGAACAGTCTCTGACAACGCTGGCTCTTTGGCATAGTAATGGAGATGAGCATATCCTCTATGGTCGGACATGACTTGACAACCTTGTCAATGGGGAATACCTTTACCTTTAGGAATGTGTTACATGTTATGTGTACACTTAAGTGTGTATGTGTGTTTGTACAGTTATGTATGTATGACTGCACAGATGGCCAAACAAAGATCACGGTTTTAGGTAAGCTTTCCATCCCCTTCATTGTGTTCCCTGTGTCCAACACAAGAGTGAGTTGCAAGGCTGTGGAAAAGGCAACAGCTTCAGTAAACTGTTTATGAACCATTTGCCCTCCCACCACAAATGAAGGCAAGTAAAAAAGAAATGGTTTTCTAAATGGGCTTAACTTTATTGAATACAGAAAACCTATAGCAAGGTTAGAAAGATGGACCACAAAACACAAGTAATCTGAAATTTAGGTAAATTGGGAAATATTCCCAATGTATCAAAAATGAATATGAGAGCCATCATGGCATAGTTTGAGTGTTGGCTATGATTCTGGAGACCAGGGTTCAAATCCACGCTGAGCCATGAAACCCACTGGGTGACCTTGGGCAAGTCACACTCTACCCAAAAAATAAACCATGATAGGTTCATCTTTGGATTGCCATAAGTCAGAAACTTATGAAGGCACATAACAACAACAATAACAATAAGAAAGAACCCCTTACATATTTTGATGCAGCCAGTCCCCCAAAAGGGCACCGTATTTTCCGGTGTATAAGACGACTCCCAACCTTTCCAGTTAAAATATACAGTTTGGGATATACTCGCCATATAAGACGACCCCTCTTCCAACGCACACCAAATAAAAATTAAAAAAAACACATCAGATTTGATTTCAATATGGTAATTTTAATTCAAATGCTTATGACATGCAGGTACTTAGCAGGAAAACTGTCACTAATAAACACAACAAACTACATCTCCGATGTTCCCTAGCATTTATTTCTGCAGTGTGCTTTGGACCTTACTTTTTAAAAAATGGTCCAGATTTAAATGCTGCTTTAAAAATTACTTCTATCTTTCAGCTATGAGATGGTTGGGGTGAAATGAGAAAGTATTGGGGGGGGAGGACTGCTAATATACTAGGTGATGCATTCTGGGGTATGTACAATTTGTGGCCAAGTAAGTGATCCTGAGCATGTCACAAACTCTCAGCCTCAGAGGATGATAATGGCAACCCCCATTTGAAGAAACATGCCAAGAAAACCCCATGATAAGGTTGCCTTGGGGTCACCATAAGTCGGAAAGAACTTGAAGACACACAAGAACAACAAAAAAGTCTGCAATTGTTTCATAGGTAGTACATGGGAATAGGAGCCATCATGCTGCAGTAGCTTGAGTGTTGGACTACCACTCTGGGAGACCTGGGTTTGATTCTCTACTCTGCTATGAAACCCACTGGGTGAACATGGACAAGTCACACACTCTCAGCCTCAGAGGAAGGCAATGGCAAACCTTCTCTGAACCAGTCTTGCCAAGAAAACCCCAAGAGAGGATCACCTTAGGGTTCCTCTCGTATTCCTCTTTCGCACCCCTGTCCTCGTCCTCCTCATTGTCCTCTCTCCTGGTTTCTTCCTGCCTTGCTACCCCATCCTCCTTGTCCTCCACGTCCTCTTGCCTGGCCTCTTCCCTCCTTTCTCCTGGCTTCTTCCTGCCTCGCCACCCCTGTCCTCCTTGTCCTCCATGTGCTCTTGCCTGGCTTCTCCCTCCTTTCTCCTGGCTTCTTCCCTCTTGTCTCCTGGCTTCTTCCTGCCTCACCACCCGCATCCTCCTTGTCCTCCATGTGCTCTTGCCAAACTTCTTCCCTCCTTTCTCCTGGCTTCTTCCTGCCTCGCCACCCCATCCTCCTTCTTCTCCATATGTTCTTGCCTGGCTTCTTCCCTTCTTTTTCCTGGCTTCTTCCCTCTTCTCTCCTGGCTTCTTCCTGCCTCGCCACCCCTGTCCTCCTTGTCCTTCACATGCTCTTGTCTGGCTTCTCCCTCCTTTCTCCTGGCTTCTTTCCTCCTCTCGCCTTTGTCCTCCTTGTCTTTATACCTGGCGTGTAAGATGACCCCCGACTTTAACCCAGATTTTCTTGGGTTTAAAAGTCATTTTATACTCCGGAAAATGGTATGTCGATTAGCTGACTTGGTAGTCAGCTGCCAAGACCAAGGAGAGATGCTCCAGACAAGCATACATTTGTATCACAGATGCCTCGAAATATTTACTAAAGTCCCAAGTCATAACATTCCCATAGTGTCCCACACTGTGCTCCCAATTATCACCACATCTGGGTAAATTCCATGTCAGAAAAGCCATTGCTCAAAAAATGCCAGCTAGCTAAATCAGGATAAATTAAAAGCCAAACTATCCAATGACCATTAATTAAATAGCCAATCAGTCAAAGCAGGAAGACTAAACCATGTGCAGCATGAAGAAGAAGAAAAAAGAAACACAGAAGGAAGGAAAGAAAAGGAAAAAGAGAAGAAATACAGAAAATAAGCAAGCAAAAATAATATACTCAAAAACACAGAATCAGCCCCCACTTAATCCTACTTAATCCACAATCCTAGTCATTGAACCAGACTGATACTGACACATGAAGAGAGGGCAGGAAAGTGCTTTGTTACGAAGAAGCACTCTTGCTCTAGAAGGAAATCCAAATAAGAGATTGTATCCCCAAGGCAACTTCTTGTTGTCTAATTTTTGCACATGCAGGAAACCAGCTGTCTTCATCCCTCCCACAGGATAGGGAAATGCAGAAGGAGGAGAAAAGCAGCATTCACTTCCCAACAAGAATGAAAGTAAGGTAGGACTTGTAGCAAGAATCTTAGTAAGACTAATCACAAACAGTGTGGGAAAGTTTCAAATATCAGTATCTCCTTTTTTAGCGGGGGTGAGAGGATGTGGTTTAGTCAAAGACCCCATTTGGTAGAAAAGAGATGAAGCCTATTGAACACTCTGAGGGTAGGACAGAAAGTATCCAGTAGTTGGTGGTGACTGCTGGCTGCAAGGCAGGAGCCCTGGTGGCGCAGTGGTTAAATGCCTGAACTGCAGCCACTCACTCACAAACCACAAGGGTGTGAGTTCAGCACCAACCAGGGGCTCAAGGTTGACTCAGCCTTGCATCCTTCCAAGGTTGCTAAAATGAGTACTCAGATTGTTGGAGGCAATTAGCTTACACATTGTAAACTGCTTAGAGAGTGCTTAAGTGCACTAATAAGTGGTATAGAAATGTACTTGCTATTGCTATAAGTCTTGCAGACATATAACGCATGACAACAATGATAATGTTCCAAGTGATAACAAGATGGGAATCAGGGACAGGTTTTTGGAATGTTTTTCTGTCTTAACTTGGTTGGATAATCAAAACTTCACACTGAAATGCTTTTATTAGCACAATGCAAAGGTGTCTGATGGTGTGATTTTGCTGCTGGCAAGCATCATGCAGTGTGCCTTAACAATGACTTCTTCTATAGCTATGACCAATAAAATGTAAATTATTAGTCCCCAAGATCCAGTTTGCAAGCTGTATGCAGACTGTCCTCTTTTGCTGACTTGAGCTTCAGACTAACAAAGGAAAGGTCCCTCACTGTACATTGATCAGGTTATAGCTACCAAATCATACACTGCTAGCATATTTTATATCAATGTCACCATTTCCCAAGTGAAACCACCTTGTTTTGCAAACAAGGTGCCCTGTTTATTTTTTAAAAAATGGGAAAAAGTGAGAGAGATATTTACTCTCACATTTGGGATAGCTGAACAAAACTTAAAACTACACCAGATTTGCTATATCTGTACAGTCTTGTTCCATACCTTGAGCACAGAGAAAATGAGATGGTAAATGATATAACATACTATGGAATCTGGACCATGTTCTTCTATATATTGTTCTTATTTGAACAAATAAGCTCTCTTCAGTTCTCATCTCTGCCCCTACTACTGTGGTGGAACTCAGGAGAGATGCAGACCAGCACAAAGGGCTGGTCTGGGGGTGGAGTCAGGCGGGACAACTTCATCCTGACGCCGTCCTGATGCCGCGCACCCGTCCACATGGCACATGGCATCAGGATGTTCTCTTGGCATGGTGTGCATATACACTGAGCCAAAAGGGCACAAAAAAGCCACAGTGGTGGCTGAAAGGCAGCAAAAAAGAGGATAGAAGCTGAGGCGTGTGGTTGTTGTGGTCCCAATCTGCCACTCCCAAC
Organism: Phrynosoma platyrhinos; assembly: GCA_020142125.1. Lineage (NCBI taxonomy): Eukaryota > Metazoa > Chordata > Lepidosauria > Squamata > Phrynosomatidae > Phrynosoma > Phrynosoma platyrhinos. Next base: position 311,331,009 of record CM034701.1, on the reverse strand, counting down.
TGTGTTTGTGATGATGGTGAGACTGAGAGAAAGGTCTCTCACAATGATCTCAAAGCTCAGACTGGCTCACACAGGGAGACACAGCCTGCCAAACAGCCTAAATCTGAGCCACATAGGACTTTATGGGCCATAACCCGCACTTTGAATTGTGTCTGGAAACAAACTGGCAGCCAGTGGAGCTGTTTCAACAGGGGCATTGTGTGCTCTCCGTAATATGCCCAGTTAACAGTCTGGCTGCAATTCTTTGGAGCAGATGCAGTTTCTGAACACACTTCAAAGGCAACCCCAAGTAGAGTGCACTACAGAGGTCCAAAGGGGATGTAACAAAGGCATATAACACTGTGGCCATATCCAACATCTCCAGGAATGGGTGCAATTGGCTCACAAGCTTTAGATGTGCAAAATCACTCCTGGTCACTGCAGAAATCTGGGGCCCCAGGATCAAAGCTGAGTCCAGGAGCACCCCCAAACTATGATCCTGCATCTTCAAGGGGAGTGTAACCCCTCTAACACAGGCTGATTCTCTATTCCCTAATTTGCCTTCCAAATGAGCAGGAGCACCTCTGTCTTGTCTGCATTAAGTTTCAATTTGCTTGCCCTCATCCAGTCCATTACTGATGACAGACAAAGATTTAGGACCAGGACAGCTGCCTTAGATTGGGGCAGGAAGGAGTAATAGAGTTGGATGTCATCCACATATTGATGACATGCACCCCAAAAACTCTGGATGACCTCTCCCAGCAGTTTAATGTATATGTTAAATAGCATAGGGGACAGCTGAGGGACCCCACAGGCCACTGGTCAGGGGGTCGAGCAGGAGTCTCCCAGCCGAATTTCCTGGGTTTGCCCCTCCAGGAAGGAATGAAGCCATTGTAAAACAATACCTCCAAGTCACCTCCCAGAGAGGCGGCCCAGAAGTTTACCATGGTTGATGGTATCAAAAGCCACTGAGAGGTCCATCAGAACTATCAGGGACATATTCCTGTCCAGTTCCCTGCAAAGGTCATCCACCAAGGCAACTAAGTCTGTCTCTGTTCCATAGCCAGGCCTGAAATCAGATTGAAATGGATCTCTAGATAATCCATTTCATCAAGAAACCCCTGGAGTTGGTACGCCACCACGCATTCCAAGACCTTGCCCCAAAATGGTAGGTTGGACAGTGGCTGATTATTATTCATTATAGTGGGATTTAGAGATGGCTTTTCAACAAAGCCCTCTGAACTGCCTCCTTTAGAGAAGTTGGAACTCTGCCTTGTTGTAGTACAGCATTGATTACCCCCTTCACTCATTCAGCAAGTTTCCCTCTGACCTGTTATTAAGCCAAGGAGGAGAAGGGTCTAAGACACATGTGGCTTTCACCTCTCTAAGCATCCTGCCCACATCATCAGGCTGTACAAATGGAAAAACATCCATTAACACAGGACAGACAGGCACCAAGGTTAGAGCCACTGGTACTGTAGCATCCAAATCGGAGTGGATCTGAGTGACTTTATCTGCAAAGTGTGTAGAAATTCTTTGCAGCAGGCTGCCAAGTATTCTGCATTTTTTACTTGAAGGTGAGTGTGTAAGAGATCCCAGCCACTCAGAACAGCACTGCTGGACAGATGCATCTGTGCACAGCTGCAATGTTGACAGCAAAAAATAATTTCTTTGCTGCCTGCACCACCATGTCTGGCCAGGTTTGCTTCAAGTCTTCTGCCAATGTTGTTCTAGCCTCTATCTCACTCGCTTCTTCACCCCCAACTTCCTGTAGAAACAGGGGGCTATTTTGGTACCACTCCATAAGAAGGGATGCTTGGAAGCTATTGTGTCCACCAACCTGGCCATTTCCTCATTCCAAAGCTTCAACCAGAGCTTCAACAGAATCAACTGCTGAGGTGACAGGAAACTCCTCAAGAGTCATTGGAAATCCATCAGCCTCCTGGGGAAGACCATTGTAATCAGTCCCCTACCCTGTAGAAATTCTGAGTCCCAGTCTAAACCTGACCAGAAAATGATCTGTTCATGATAACGGAACTGTGGAAAGTTCCTCCACACCAAGAATATTATCACCCTACCCAACCCAGAAAACAAGGTCCAGAGTGTGCCCAGCAGCATGAGTAGAGTCAGATACCACTTGGGACAGACCCATGTTTATCATGGAGGCCATGAAGTCCGGAGCCACTCCTGAAAGAGTAGTCTCAACATAGATGTTATGAAGTCCCCTGGCACTACTAGAAGAGAAGACTCCAACACCAACCCTGAGACAGCCCCAGCCAGCTCAGGAAGGGAAACTGTTGAGCAGCAGGATGGACAATACACGAACAGAATCCTTTATTCTATCCCACTACCCATCTTTAAATAAATACACTCAAAACCAATAAACTGTGTGAGGGCGCATCTGGTCAAGTATAACTTAGTCCACATTTTGGTTTGAGTTTACTAAAAATATTTTATAGTTTTTCATATATTTCTACAGAACTGTATTTAAACTTAACTTGAGCAAAGACTCTTTAAAAAAAGAGAAAGCAAGATGAGCATCTGCTTTTGTATACAAGTATCCCATTTCTTAACTCCATCCTTTGAGTACTGAGAAAGATCAATACTTTAGTGGGTAAAGTAGCCATAGTCAAGGTAATTTCTTGCAGCAAAGCAAAGAGCAAGAAAAGTGTTTTTCCCCAACAAACTGGAAATAATCCCACACAAACAAATTAAAAAAAACTGCTTGCTTCTCTCCTGATTTATCACACTCATCAATTACATAACTTTTATTCATGTCTTAGGGCTGTTCTGTACTTATAATTTCTTGGATCATTCTTCCAGTAACTCTACCTATTAGCTAGAGCTTTAGCATAATTTAATCACTTATTCCAATTTAGTACCAGGAAGCCACATCTATCACAATCATATTCAATAGTATGAAGCATGTCATTTTATCTCATTTTTAAATACTCTTTTTTACCTAATGCCAACATGATATGGCAATGGGCTATCTTTTTCTCTTTTTTTCAGAACTGTACTCTATTACTTTAATCCAGTGGTGCTCCATTTTTTATCTTCATGGATAAAAAGATAAAAATTGTGAAGACGAATAGTTCACTTTGTCCCAAGAATAAATAGAGGCCTTATGCATAAGATCATTTCAGAGCAGATATTTATGGTGCTTTGTCTCTTGCAGCACTGAACCACAAGGCCTGCACTGAAAAGAAATTTCACAAGCATCTAGCACTGCTGGGGTGAGAAACTTGACACCATTATGGTGTTACCATAGGTGCATTTTTCTGAATTTTGGTGTATGTATGAATTCCACATGGCCCCAGATGCACTCTGCAGTGAAATCCAGATGCCTCAATGGCATGGTAAAGAGGTGATGCCCAGGTCACCTGGAAGACTGGAAAATCCCCAACCCCTGAGTCAGACAGATAGTATGGGAGTTGCAAATGGACCATCACCACTTCCATAAGCAGAAGGATGGGCGATAATGGCCTAGCTGTCTCCCATTTCCCCTTGAATATTGACAGACCTGATTAGTCTCACACCTTTGCCCTGCGGCAAGTTTTTAGCCCTTAAAACCCCTAGATTTCTCTCCTCGGTCTAGTTCTAGTCTGAGTTCAGTGGGATCCTGCATCACTTTTTCTCTGATCTAGTTATTGGCACCTCCATTCATCCTGCACTCATGTGTCTCATGCCACTTCACCCAACTGGACCCCGGAGAAGGCTACATCTATAGTGTGTATCACCCGTAGTTTTGCCTCAAAACCTCTCCCAAGCAAACCCCTAATCTTCTTGAGCCTTGTATGAGTGTGTGTATGTTTTTGCATTGTGCATGTTGTCATTGTTATTAATAAATTAGGATTCTAATTGGAGAAGTCTGTCTCTGCTCCATTTCTTGAACTCCCTGGTCTACTTGGTATACATAGCGGGAGGCGATATCCACATTTGTGCTGATTATAAATTCCCCTAATAACACTCTTGGCTACAATGGTTTACCCTCATCCCAGGTTTTTACAGAAAGGCTAGATGATGATGATGATGATGATGATGGTGATGATGATGATTGTTATTATTTATTTATTTATACCCCACCTTTAGCCGAAGCTATCCAGGTGGCATACATTAAAAATACACACCCACCGTATATAACAATCATATAACCCCCCTTAAAATTACAATTAAATCAAGCAGTTTAAAATCTAATATTTTAAACAATAATCAACAATAATAAAAAAGGAGATGCTTAGCATGTAAAAAAACAAACTTGAAGAAGACTTACAGATTTGGCAAAGTCTATACAAATGTTTTAAGAAAGATGTTGTAGATAATGTTGTTGAAACATGGAAATTGTCCTAAAGCACATAACTCTGGGGTTGTCTGTACAGGCTAAAAGAAACTGTCCACTCCCCTTTTGAAACCTACCTGTTCAGGCAACACATGTGGCCAAAACAGGAGGAAAACGGATACAAGCTACACTCTAGGGATAAACACCAGAGCAAAAAACATTTTGCTTTGCTCTGCTCCAAGCTAGAAAGTGCGAACTATTGCACCAGTGTGCGGACTGCCTGTTATTGTGGAAGCAGTCAGGAGCAGGTGCCATTAGTGAGCCACCAGTGCCATTATTGACCGTTGTTTTGGGTTTGGGGTTGTTGTTGTTGCTCATGAATCAATCGCACAAGATTATGAATGGGCAGCTGTACCATCGACCCATTGCATGCCAGTTTACCAAAATTACAATGAATACAATAACATTAACTGGGTGCATGGCGTATTGTAGAGGAAGTCAATCGATCATGCAATTGAGTGACCAGTTGCACAGTGTCCAATGGGTGGGCTAGGGCTGGGTGGGAGGAGGATGACTGGCAGTTGCTGTTGGAGCATCTGTGCACATGTGTTTGTGATGGAACAAAAAAAATGGCATAGTTTGTAGTCACAAAATGCTCCATTTTGGCCAGTCCTTCCTTATAATGTGAGAATTTGACTAACCCAAGGTTACTCAGTAGGTTTCCATGTCTGAGCATGGATCCCAGTCACCTGAAATCCTAGTCCAGTACTCATATCACTGCATCATGATGGCTCTCTAAAAAGGTAGATGCTTATTGGAAAGTGTGAGTGCCAGGGATTTTGCAACAGTATCTGTAGTTCTCACTATTGACAATTCACAATGGCATGTTTGGATAGACAACTTGATATCTTTCAGGACTAAAGTTCCTATGAGCCTCAGCAAGCATGGCCAATAGTCAGGAACTGTGGGTGCTGACATCTCAAACATTGGCAGGGCAACAATTTCCCTTCTTCTAATGCCAGGATGTCATCTTGACTGAATAAGAATGCAGGAGAGATCAACATAATATTCTAGTTATTCTAGCTGCTCTACTCCTTTATTTATAGATCAAGGATTGAAAAATATAAAAGGTTACAATATGTCTGATAAACTGGTCAACTCATCTGTGTCTTAAGTATTCGTACAGTACACTATACATGTTAGTTACTTTGTGAAAGATAAAGGAAGCACAGCACACTCCATCAATTTGGTATTTAAGAAGGTATTCCTAGCATTCTACAGAGCACACCAACTTCATCAATCCCAAGAGGATCAGGAGGCCTTGAAACAAGTTTCATTTTCTGTAATAATGCTTAATGGTAATGTTAAAATAGCTACTCAAGCATGCAGCCTTTTCCTAGGTAACAGTTAATGGTCTATTACTCTCAAGTACTATCACTGACTACTACATGTCTTTCAACAACCTGGAACCCTCCAGATGTGTTGGACTCTTATTACCCACAGATAACATTCAGCATGACTGGGGATACTGAGAGTTGTCATTATTTATTTATTTAGGCCTTTTAAAACCTGCTTTAAATTAATGTTATTATTAAATTGCTATACACCTTTGTATTCTCCATTGCTTTAACTATATTTTGCTTTAACTCAAATTGTAAGCCACCTTGGGTCACATATTGGCATAAAGATGGGATATAAATGAATTAAATAGAAATAAATAGTTTTGTGGAGGTTTTTGCTATGCAAAAATCTGTCACTGGGCACTTCACAGGTTTTCATACAGTTCATAACACTTTATGAAAATAAAACAATGTCTAGAAATGAGTGAGGTGGTAAATTCCATTTCATTAAGTAAATATATAAAAATTAGTTAGTACATCTAGTATGAAACTTAATGTATTTTTACAGTGTGCCATTGATCTCATTGTGCCTAACATCAAGGTGTTCTGTCTAAAAGACTAAATAATTTCCAGATGTTATGAAAGTTGTAGTCTTGATGGGGAGCTGCACATTAAAGCCCCCACATGCCTTTTCAGCAAAGCTCAGTGACACATCAGTTGGGAGAATAGTTTTTAAAGTTTTTAATTTTAGAGACATGAGATAGGCAGCTTAAGGAGTAACTTTGGGTGGAACACGTAAGTGGCTCTGGGATGAGCATGTAAGTGTGGAGAATGTAGGGGGGTTCCAGGATGTTTCCCTGGGTGGGGAGAGCAGTTATGTGGTTGCAGAATACATACCTGCTGTGAGATATCAAGTGCTTAGTAGGCAATAAGTAAGTGGGAGCAGGGTGAGATACTGAAGAGAAGAGAAGAGAAATAGAGTGCAAGAATTAGAGTCTCAGGAAGCAGGAGAAAGCACAGATAGACCAACAAACAGAATGATTGAGAAGATGCAAAGGGATGTTTAGCATTCGCCACAACTACTTGTCTTTTAGTAGAGGGGTCCCTCTAAATCTCTCTGATTAGCACATTCCAATTTTTGCAGTTAAGTAAGGCTTCCAATGAGCTGCTAGGCATGTTTAGGATACCAGTCCTCCACTTCTTTCTAACTCAGCTCAACAGGAGACATCTGTATTTCAATTCCTGGGTCTTTATTGGCCTTCTTGCTCCTTCACAACATAATTCTCCATAGTCTTCCAAAGGACAAGTGGATTCATCCACTAATGAGGCCAGGGAGCATTAAGCAGAGAATGTGACACCTTGAGTAAGTCCCACCCCTCTCATTTTTCCTATAAAATGGGTTGCATATACTGCAAGTGACTGGTAGCCATCAATAAACAAACTGCATGGTTCTGAAGTATTTCCCTGTTTGTGACAAATATATTCAATAAAAATGGATACTACCCTTAACATGAAATGGAATAATGTTCTGATATAGTTTACCTGACACTCAAAAGGGTTAAGAGCCCCTTTAGCATCTAGTGACAGCTGATTCCTCAAAAAGTAGGCAGAACTTGTCACAAGCGAGCAAAGGATACTGATGTGCAGATGAGACACCAATGTGCTAGTCAGTCCTTGCTGCTTCTTAATAATAAGCTGTCAAGAAGAGACTTACAGAATTTGCTTAGATGTCAAACTTCCTCATCTCTGAAGGCATCTAATAGAAATGAGCATCATTCCACTGAGATATTTTGATTCTATTCCTTGTATATGGAATTTGATATTATATGTAATACAAGAAAGTTCTGGAACCCTTAAAAATAAGAAAAGAATCTGAGTGAAGCTACTTTGCAGACAAACAAAATCACATCACTGCATCATGTAACTAGATTATTATTTATCAAGAACAAATTTCCAACCTATCTGATACCCTTTCTCTTCTTCTCCTTGCCCCAGGGCATAGCACATTGCTGTGCAGCATATTGCCTTATGAATCTTCTTCAAGTACCCAATTATCCTGGTGCATCAGACTTGTCATTATCATGACAGCTGTGTGCAGCTTACAGTACATGTTGTCAGAGGTGAAAGATTGTTCACCAGCATCCTTATATCTCTCCCTGAATTTCCATTACAATGTGAAGAACTGAAGGAAAGACAGGGAATGGAAGCATAAGCTAAGAGAAACGGACACACAGATACACACCCAGGAGATTGTTTGAAAAGTCAATTAAGGTAAATTCCACTTAGGAGAAGTGACTATGGAGATTTTATTTTATATGCAAGAATTTCTGAGTAAATCTATTCTTATCAAACTGATAGGAATTGCAATTGCATTCCAAAGTACTCTTACTTGGGAGTAAGCTCCTTGTATTGGAATCTTTTCCAAATCTGCAACAGATTCAGCCACTTTAAATTAACAGTTTTGGAAGAAAGGAAAGAGAACAAGATGGATGGATGAATGGATAAATCTAAACAGAGCAGATTAATGAATGCAATCCTAAAAAAAATCTTGCAATGGGAAAAGTAAATCCCAAAGAATCAAAGAAATTAGAAACATTCTGTATCAATTACAAGATATCATTTGAGAACAATAATAGCAAAATCCAGCTGTGTCCATCTACTGATGGAACAATATCCACCTGCACAGCAGATTCTGTTACCCTCTCACCCCTTTCTGCTCTTGGAACACATGCTGAGGCACATAGAAACTGAGGTGAGTAATGAAAGGACAGGAAGGAACCATTTTGTGGATGAGTGTCTGCTTATGTAACATTAGATGGCGCTTAATAGTGATGATGATGATGATGATGATGATGATGATGATGATGATGATGATGACAGCAACCCAAATAATGATTAGTTCTTTGGTGAGGATGGTGGAGATGATGATGATGGGTGATGATAGTGATGACAGCAACCCAGAAGATGATGAGTTGTTGTTGAGGATTTGCCCCTCTATCCTATTTATGATTACATGAAACACAGAAAGAAGAAAAGAAGGTCAAGAGAATGTGAAGTTGTAGACATTAAAATGAAGAAGTGACATGACATATTTTACTTTCTTTTATGTGTTTCACTTGCTCCGAAGTTAACAACCAGGGTTCCAATTCAGTTGGAACACCTCCTATTAAAGCTGCATTAAAATTAATGGAGCTTGTATATGTTCTTCCTAATATTTAAATGTAATCATGACAGCAGATGGTTTGAGTGCCACTAGATTGCATGCACCCTCAAGATGCATCCACCCTAGTCCTTTCATTGTGGAACAGTGAACTCCATATCACATACTTCAGTTTGATTACTGAAAATCGCTTTGCTGACTAGGAGAAAAAGAGGAATGGATACCAAAATTTTATTAACCCATTTTCAAATAAGCTTCTTGGTATACAAAGACCCTCAGAAAGCTAAAACAGTAAGGACTATGACTAGAGCAGAGATGGCAGAAAACCTGACTTCTATGTGACAAGACACGATATAGAGAACATATTTATTCTTACAATATGTCAATATGTGCAGCAAAGAAAGCTCCTCAAAAAAAGAACTATTACATGGCACACCATTTTATCCCAAACATGAAACTATTGGGAGAGATGATCCAGAGGCATGAGGTGGGATGCTGATGATGTCCAAATATACTTCTCCATGCCTTCAAAAATAGTTTTAGCTAAGGATAGTGTGTCTTCTCTGGATGAATGCTTAGAAGAGGTAATGGGTTGAATAAAGAAAAAGAAATTGAAAATGAATCCAGACAAGACAAAGGGATATACTATCAAGGGTTCAATTCTGGAGTAGGAAGTGTGTCCAGTTCTTGATGGGGTCACACTCTCCCTGAAAGACGGTATTCGCAGTTTGGTAGTGCTCCTGGATTCATCTCAGATCCAACAGTCAGGACAGGAGTGCCTGTTAGCTTCAGCTGATATGGCAACTGCACCCCTTCCTAGAACTGAAGGACCTGAAAAGGATGGTAGCACATGCTGATAACCCCAAGGCTGAACTTCTGTAATGTGCTACACATTGGGCTACCTTTGAACCAAGTCCAGAAATTCAAACTGGTTCAGAATATGGCAGCCAGACTGATTACGAGTGCATCCAGGAGGGATCAAATTACACTGATCTTAAAATCATTCCACTGGTTACCAATTAGTCTCTGGGCAAAGTACAAAGTGTTGGTTACTAACTTTAAAGCCTTATATGGTTTGGGACCAGGTTACCTACAGAACTGTTTTTGCTCATACAGTGCACCCTGTAGGTTCTCTGGGAAACAATAAAAATAGACAGTTCCAGCATACCTATCAACAGGAAAACTCTAAAAGGAACAAATATTAATCCAAAAAATAGGGGAAAAGATTTGTGTATGATATTGCAGCAAACAATTCAGCAAGCTAATAAAACAATTAATCTGCTAAACAAAAGAAACGTATCTCTTTTATCACTTATCAAGAATTTTTGGTCTTTATAGCAAGAGGTTATGGATTTCTATCCATTTTATACAACTGTAACAATGTTTATGATAACAAGTAAAAATGATGCTGTAACAGTAGCTTGCTTTGTTCTTTTACTGATATTAATAGTGCTCTTTCTTTTAATGTTTCTAGAAAAGAAAAGAAAAATACAAAATTTTTATTTTAAAATGAAGATGAAAGGTATATTCAGTTTTAGTGCATATTTGGCTATCTATTCTTGAGATTAAACATAAAATGCAAACTAGATCATCTTGTGCAGTAAAAAGCAGTCGTAAATTTCTACAATAATTTAAACTGCTCTTTTAGCGATTTCCCCCATATTTACATAGTTCACATGTAGCACTTCCAGGATGGACATGCCATTGTTTTCAGAAATTGTCTTTTCCATCCTGACACTGTGTTCTTGGGTGCAGCTCATAATTCAATTCCCTACATTGGGGATTTGCAACCTGGGGTGCGAGATGAAATTTCAGGGAGTGCAACAAAGAGTGGTTTATGTCCTTGAGTGGCAAGCAATCACTCAGCCAGCTCTGAGTGTGTCTTGAGAAATGGAAGTAGGTGGTTGTGTTGCATAGATAGTAGCCTCATTGTTTATTTAATCAAAAGGAGGTAATTTTACAATTTTTACAAGAGAGTCTAATTTAGATTGGCATTTTATGCACTGAGTTAACAGCCTTTTTTTAAAAAAAAGTTCTATTTGTTCACCCACAGAATTGTATGTGGTTCAATCTGAGGTTTAAAAATTAGAAATTAGATTTTTAAATCTTCAACTGTGGTATTAGTTTTGTAGGGGGTATGAACATTAATCAAAATTTTCTTAGGGGTGTGGGGCATAGAAAAGATTGGGAACCACTGTCCTACATCATGAGATGTCAGAGCCTTTGTACCAGGCAGGGGCAGGAATCATGCAACCCTCTAGATGTTGCTGAACTGCAGCCCTCAGCATGTCTTACCATTGGCTACACTGCTAGGGCTTCTGGGAGCTTCATGCTAGCAACTCTTATGGGCTGCATGATTCCTGCACAAGCTGTACACTATATCTGATGGCCTTCACTAACTACATGGTGAACTTCCTATAATGCTCTTCTCACCAACAGGGTGCAGACCCCAGGTCCCTGGTATCTCTACAGGAAAAAAAGATACTGATTAGAATGGCCCACCCCAATTTATTTTGGATTCCAGAGCAGTCTGAATTTTTAATGTATTCTATTTTGCAGGGTTTTTTTAATCTATAGGGTATGGAGCCAGTGTGGTGTAGTGGTTTGAGTGCTGGACTATGAGTCTGGTGACGGTTGGATTCTCAGCTCAGCAGTGAAATCCATTAGGTGACCCTGACCAAATCACATGCTTTCAACCTCAGAGGAATGCAATGGCAAACTTCTTCTGAACAAATCCTGCCAAGAAAACTATATAATAGTTCACCTCAGGGTCACCCATAAGTCAGAAGTGATTTGAAGGCACCCAACAGCAGTAATACTGTATCTTCTGCTACTTGCTTTTACATTCTGCTACTTTTTTTACATTCTATATTCTGCTACATGCAGATTTAATGTGCAAGATTCTATTTTTACTAAATGTTGTTTGATGTGACTGAGAAAATTGTATAGAAAAGCAAGGCACTATCTAGTGAAACAACTCTGTCCAGTGGAAGAAAATGCAAAAACAACAAGAACAAAAACAAGCCCCAAACCAAAACAAACATTCAGAAAGAAAGAATTAAAATAGAATGAAACTAAAATTATAGTGGGCCCTCGGTATCCACTGGAGTTTGGTTCCAGGACACACACACAGCCATCTCCAGGAATGGGCACAGCTGGTGCATTTACTATAAATGTGCAAATGTACTCTTAGTCACTAATGAAACCTGGGCATCTAGGCTCAGGCTTCAGGACAGGAAAACAACCAAACTGCAAACCTGCACCTTCTGGAGGAGTGTGGCCCCATTCAGGACAGGCTGAATCTCTATACCCAGATCTGCCTTTAGACTGACTAGGAGCATCTCACCTTTGTCAGAATTATGTTTCATTTTGTCTGCTTTCAGTCCAGATGCCAGAAACCATCTTATCATGACAGGTATCTTTGCTAGAGTTGGGTGGAAAGGAGTAATAGAGCTGGGTGTCATCAGCATAGTGGTGACACCTGATCCTAAAACATTAGGCAGCATCTCCCAGTGGTTTCATGTGCATGCTAAATAACAGGGAGCAAACCCTCATGGGCCAAGGAACTGAATAGGAGTCACCTAGCACTCTCCAGTAAGGACAGAGGCACTGTAAAACAGTGCCTCAAAGACACATCTCAGCAATGAAGCCCAGAAGGATATGATGGTCAATAGTACTGAAAGCTGTCATAGGTTCAGCAGAACCAACAGGGAAACATTCCTCATATCCAGTTCTCAACACAGGTCATCTACGAAGATGACCAAATCAATCTCTGTTCCATAACTGGGCATAAAGCCAGATGGAAATGGATAAGATAATTTGTCTCATCTAGGAACCTCTGGAGTTGAGAGGACACCATACATTCCAGCACCTTGCCCAAAATTAGAATAGGAAATTCTTATAGTAGGAACAAAGGAAGATTTATTTATTTTTTACTAGAGGTCCTACAACAGTTTTCTTGATGCCTTTTGGGATCTTGCCTTGCTGTAAAGAGGTAGTAGCCAGTCCCATACCAGTCCATCTTTGGCCTATTTAATGATCCAGTAAAGGTAGGGATCTAGTACCATGTGGTGACTCTCACCTCTCCAAGGATCCTGTCCATGTTCTAGTACCATGCAAAATTGAAAAGTATCTACAGTCTGCCCTCCGTATCCACAGTTCTGCATCCATGGATTCAACCATCCATAGCTTGAAAACATTCATTCACACACAACAAATTCTAAGAAGGAAACCTTGATTTTTGCCATTTTATACAAGGAGCACTATTTTTCTATGCCATTGGAACTTGAGCGTCCATAGATTCTGGTATCCACAGAAGGTCCTGGAACTAGACCCCAGCAGATACCAAGGGCTCACTGTATTATCACTGGAAAAGCAGGGGCAAGATTTACATGCACTGGACCTGTATCAACTTCATTCCTAATTGGAATAAATCTGAGTGAATTTTTCAGGCAAATCTTCACAGAGGGCTGTTGGGCTCTACGGTCTCCTGTGAAACAGGCTGTTAACAGATCTCTGACTGCCCAAAACAGCTCTGCTGGATGGTTCTTTGAAGATGTAGTGGTGGCAGTAAAAAAAAAAAGTTTTTTTTCCTTCCAGCATTCTCATATCCCATATCATACAGAATTTAGCCAGTGTTCAGTTGGACTCAGTTTTCTGCTAATGCCACTTAGGTCACTGTCTTATTTGTTTCATTGCCAACAGTTCCCTAGAGAACTAGGGAGCAGGTTTAATGCCAATGAATGAGAGGGTACACTCAGGAGTGATTGCATCCATCACCCTTGTCATTTCCCCTTTCCAGAGATCAACTAGGGTTTTGACATATTCACCTACAACAAAACAGGGAAATCCCCAAGAGCCTCCAGGAAGCCATCTCTTCTTATTCAGTCCCCAACCCTGCGGAGTTTCAGAAAGTCTAAACATGGCCAGATAATGGACTGGTATGGGAGTGGCTACTACCTCTTTACAGCAAGGCAAGATCCCAAAAGGCCTCAAGAAAACTGTTGTAGGACCTCTAGTAAAAAATAATGGTCCATGGTAACAACAGTGAGCCAGCATGGTGTAATGGGTTGAGAATAGGACTAAGACTTTGGAGATCAGCATTCAATCCCCTGCTTGGCCATGGAAACCCACTGAGTGACCTTGGGCAAGTCACACACTCTCAACCCCAGAAAATCCTATTAGAGCTTACCCTTAGTGTTGCCATAAGTCAGAAACAACTTGAAGGGACACAAGAGTTTCTCCATGTCCAGATCACCATCCAGTACAGAAAGCAAGGTCCAGAGGTATCCATCAGCATGGGTGGGAGCAGCTACCATGAGGCAGACTCATGATTGTCAGGGCAGACACCAGGTCTTGAGACACAGCATGGATGTTGAAGTCCCCAACACCTTAAGTTGAGGCAACTCTACTATGACCCCTGAGAGCATACTAGCTAGCTTAAGAAAAGAGACTGTTGAGCTCAGGAAGAAAGATTGTTGAGCAGAAGGGTGGGAAACATACCAACAGAATTCCTAAATCTGTCCCAAACTTCACATATACAGGTGTCAACCACCCACCTTCAAATGTACAGGGAGAAGGTATCTGGAAAGGGGTAGGGAAAGTGATAGACCATTGCTACTATTCCTCTCCACCCCTGGTCTCCTGCTGCTGCACAAAGAACCCCAGTGGGCAAGTCGTTAACTTCCTCAGTCTCATCCAATCAGCTCTCTGAGAGATGGATCCGGTTGGCATGCTCATCTAGGATTAAATCCTGAATGCCAGCTCTTTTTCCATTTGCTGACATGGCAACAGCATTTTCAACCAGAAGGACTGTTGCCTTAAGATATCCAGAATAATTGGATTGGCAGACTGCTTGGGGGCAATCAACACCTGTTATGGACTGTACCCCCAATGCTGTGCAATTATGTATCTCCTTGTACACTGTATAACTTTCATAGGTATTTCCTGAGCAACATTATCTCCCTCCACCCATTGACAACATATCTCTTTCAGCACCAAAGGTCAGCAGCTTATTCCAACATGGCAATGTCATTATGCAGGCAATCTCCTCTTCTCTCCAGAGTAGCAACAGATCAGGCCCTTACCTTAGTGTCACCCCCTTCATAGATGACACCAACCAACTCTGGAAACCTGTGAAGAGGCACTCACATTAGTTGAAGGAGTCCCAAAGTGAAGGGAAGGTAGCAAACTGGAAATCTCTCTTTTTCACTCTTGGCTCTTCCTTTCTCTGCAGGGGTATAATGTCATGTAAGTTCTAAATATCCATTCTGCCCTTCTCCCAATGGTTCTGACTTTCTGTAGTATATCACCCATTTTATCTCTCTCATAAATCACTGTGATAGAATAACAATTAAACACACTCCAGATTTCCCTTCTGGCACTCACTAAACATATGCTAATCATAGTCTTCTGAACTAGAAGATCTTTTATAAGTTGACTGAGACAGAGGATCAAAGACAAAAATGTTAAGTGATAACTGGAAGAGTCCGTAGGACTTGAACCTGTGAGGACCTCCACTTAATACCAGAGATTCCTGCCTCTGACTTATTCATTCTTTCATTCAGAGCAAGAGTGGACACTCTCTACTCCTTCTGTCCTGTAAAACCAGCACGTACAACAGACTGATCCTTTTAAATTACAGGGGGAGAATGCAAAACACAAAAGTCCATTGGAGGACTGGTGACTCTGGAAACATTTTTTTTTTCATACTGAAAACCAGCAAGATAGCTGGCAATATTCTATAGGAAAATGTATTACAGTAAAGGGGAGAATGTTTTTCCTCAACATGGGTGGAACGTTTTGTAACACCAGCTATGGTGGGTTATGATTTGGGCTATTTTGCTCAAATCTCGTTATTTAGGAAGTCTTTTAGTTGAAAAAAAATTATGATTAAAATATATCCTTATTATGAAAACATTATGATTGTTCTATTCTGCATTTTTCTTTTAAAACTTTTAATAAGCAATTGTGACTTGACATTTTAGAGCAGGGACTGGCAACCTACGGTCCGGGGGCCGGTTAAGGCCCCAGTCCCCAGACTTACCGGCCCAGGCCGAAGGTTGCCACCGCCACCGCGCACCGCCATTGTGGTGCGTTTTGGCCGCTCTGCGGCTGCAATCGCCGCAATCGCCATTTTGGAAATCAAAATGGCGTTCGCAACATGTTTGCGCATACGCAGTAGTCTTACGCATGTGCAAATGCATCACGGCCGCGATTTGCACTTCCAAAATGGTGGCCGCGACATGCGACATGCGCCATGGTGGCTGCGGCCGTGCGCGCTACGGCGGAGGTTGCGGCAGTGGTCACGGCGGCAGCGTATGCAGGGGGGTCGCGTGCATGAGCACGCGTGCTGCCATTCCCCCTCCCCCTTGGCCCAGCCGAGACCTGGGCTATGGGAGACCAGCCCAGGTCTCAGAAAGGTTGCCTGCCCCTGTTTTAGAGTTTGGGAATGTTTATAATTTATGATAGGTGCTTCTTGTACTTTGTGAATTTGATTTTATTGTAAGTAGACTTTATTGAAAACTCATCTATCAGAGAAAAAGGACAAAATGTTTACATAAACTTATTCTTTATCTCAACTAGAAAAAAATTGTACAAAAGAATGCCTGCAGATGGAACTGTATGCACTATACAATAAGATGAACTGTATAATGGCATGGAATCTTTGAGAAGAGTCAGACCCCTAGAATGAGCAGGACATGTGAAGTATACAATCTATGGAAAATACAGTGCCTCATAATTTCCCACAAGGAAGCCCAAGTGAACTTTGCTGGAGTACTGTCCCAAAGCCACTGACAAACTGTGGTGAACTCCCACTATAAAAATATTATGCCCACTATATGAGCAGAGTCGAAAGCCAACATGATATAGTAGTTTGATTGTTGGATTAAGACCTTAGAAGACCAGGGTTTGAATACTTGCTCAGTCCTGGAAATACATTGAACAACTTTGGGCAAGTCATACACTCTCTGTCATAACTCACCCTCTGGAGTCAGAAGATTCAGACACAGAAGGGTCATATTTCCAGGAATTAACAGCTCCTGATGATGTTGGCCTCTCTTAGGTTGAGGCTAGTGGCTAAAGAAGTTGGGGGGGGGGCTAATCAGCAGCAGAAGGTGGCAGATTCTAAGGACACACTGACAATCATCAAAGAGATAAGTAGGGACTATGTTGACCCCAGTGGCTGTTAAACAGAAGATGCTGACTCATTAAGCACCTGGTGTCTTGAGACAGCTACCTATAAAACTCCCTGGCATTTTTGTTACTTGCAACCATTCTCTCTTGATGACCAGCATTACTCTTCAGCATTAGTATTTTCTTGACCTTGGACTGGCTACAGTTGATTACTCTTTTACTCCTTGCTGGCTTTGCTTATCTGCACTACTGACTATTGGCCCAGCTGACAATCACTCTCTTGTTTCTTCCTTAATCTTGCTGAATGATCTATAACTGACTTGGACTGGGTTAATTACCCAACAGTTCCTGCACTCCAACCATTTGATTCCTGGGTCACTGGAGCATAGGACATTCTCATCCTTAGAAGTAGGCAATGGCAAACCACATCTGAATAAATCTTGCAAAGAAAACCTCATAAGAGGATAGCCATGAGTCTGAGTCACCTTCACAGTACATAACAACATGAGCAGAGTTAAACTTTGTATGTGTTTGTGTTTAGAAAAATCAGACTGCATTACATATTTTTCAGTTCTGTCTTAAAATATATGAAAGATTGGATTTATGTGCTGTATTTACGATTGAGTTCTTTTTAATATACTTGGAGAAAATCTCTCTAATGTGCTTAAAGGCCAACAACAGATGAGGAAAATTGATAGGCACTATTTTCTAAGTTATCTCAGGTGGCAGAAAATACACAGCTTGTATAAAGAGGCTGTTAGAGGCTTTCCAAATCATTTATTAGACGGCACAGTGCTAGAACACTATAAATTATGGTTCTACTGGGAATGTCAAATGTTCAGATTGATTATATATTCTACCAGCTCAGCTCTACACTTCTTGCAGACTTTCTTTTCCATTTCTTGTGATGTATAGTGTAGTAATATATACTGTAGTGTAGTATGAAGTGTAGTAATATACAGTGATTTTTATCTTTGTTTTTATCTTTATAACTAAGTGTTAAATTCAAGGTCTCTCTTGCTTGCTTGCTTGCTCACTCTCTAATTATTTATATTTAATACTCAGGACAAAAATAATTATAAAAACCACTATTTGAGGAATATTCAATGCATTCAGGTTACTATGCCTAACTCATCAAATGTATCCCAACCATGCCACAAAATCCACAGGGCTATTCATCAGAAGTACTGAGCTGTAAAACCCAACAACATATGCACAGCAAACAGGTTCATCTGGATTTTCTTCCTTTGATCTGCTTCCTAAAGTCCTGATTGCATGGTCAAAGCAAGAGGAAGCTATGCTTGCTTACTTGCTTTTAGTTGTTTCTTTTTCTTTCTTTCTTTCTTTCTTTCTTTTTTTTTTCTTGGCTTGCTTTCAAATCTTTTTTTGCTGCAGGACAGTGTGTCATGTAAACATGCTGTTCCAAAACAATTAAGGACTCATTTCTTTGACTCTTCCAGAAAACTTTGCTATGTATAGAAAGCATCCAATTATTCCAGACAGTTCATATCTTAAAAACTAGCATTCAAAGGAAGCGGTATAAAAATATTTATAAATCAGCACAGTGGTAACAACATAAAATAAAAGCAAAAGCCATGACAATTTCAACCAGATTATTCATAATCCTTTCCCCCCTGAATGAAGTCTCACTCTGTTGCATGCAAACCTCTTGCAAGTGTATATACTTAGGACTGCCCACCTGGAAGAAATTACGATTAATAGTAAAAATGTCCATACAACAGTAGGAGTAAGTTGTGAGAAACATTTGTTTTATTTTAATTTTACCAAATTTAGAACTGACATTTCAAAATAATTTCAATGTGAAAACATTATTAGGACCATGTGAAGTCGAAGGCTTTCATGGCCAGCATCCATAGGTTTATGTGGACTGCATTAGGACTGCATTTCTAGGCTTGGAAGAGAAGAAGGAGGGGAAAAACACAATTTCTCTCTATTAGATTAATTATACCCAACAAATGGCAAAACAAATTGTGACATGAACTTTATATAGCCCAATTGCTTTTCAGTCACGGGCTGGGGCAAAGTGTCATTTGCTTATTTGTTTCACACTAACAGTTGGACACACTTTTCCATGGTAAGCTGCCTTCCTAATAAATGATGTTTGACAGCATAATTTACAAACCTTCCCTGGAAACAAAACTGAGGCAATATAGAAATAAAATTTATCTTACTCTTAGCAAGGTGGAAATAATAATGCCTTGCATACCAAAGCTTTATATATTCATCCATTGTGCTCATCCAACAGTAAGTAAGCACTTCATATATATTTTTCTATACCATTTCAAAAGCTGACAAAATATTGCTCTTGAATGGGTAGATCATTAGGTTTAGATTTTTTTTATAGTTCTACATTAAATTGTATATTATAAAGAGGCGGCAAACAGGAGACTCGGGGCCGCTGTGTGTGGTAGCAGTGGCCCCGATCCTCTGCTTCCCGGGGCGGCCCAGGGCCACCCGTCAACATCCCCCCCCTTAGTCTACTTACATTATTCCTTGTTGTTTTAAATTTTAAATTATTTAAATTGTTTTTAAATATATGTAGTCCTGAGATCCTATGATATAGAATGGGGTGTAAATATTTAAATAAATAAATATCCACTGATCTCCTACATTGTTTACTTAGTTATGAATGCATAACTAAGTAATGGCTCCTGGCCTGACCCCCAAACCTAGCTTAACAGTCAGCAAATGCACCAAGCTGGCTGTTAAGATAGGTTTGGTGGAGGCATTTATGATTGTGGCAATAGTGCCATCATGCTGAATAGCTAGTATTAGTAAATACAGAGCAGTTACAGATCTGTAACTCTAAGTGTGTATCTACTTACAGAAATATAAAGGTAGAGAAGGCAGGCCATCTCCATCGGGCCTATCCTGAACATGAAGAAGGGCCCTCTCTCCAGTCCATCTGCATTGGTCCAGGCTTTAGAGGGAGAGAAGATCTGCTGGATTTATTCCCCTTCCCCACCACCATTTCCTTCTCCTTTTGTGTCTTATCTTTTTAGATTGTAAGCCTGAGGACAGGGAACTGTCTAATTAATCCATTTGTAAACCGCTCTGATAGCCTTTTGGCTGAAGAGCAGGGTATAAATACATCATCATCATCACCACCACCACCACCACCACTACCACCACCACCACCACAACAACAACAAAAATAAATGATGTTGCTTGACACCACAATAGTGGCAGAGAAGTATAATTTCTTCGCTGCCTCCATTGCCTTGGCATAGGCCTTCCAATGGGCCCTAGCTCATTTTCAGTCAGACTTACTCCAAATCTTCTGCCATTGTCGCTCTAGTCTCCATCCCACTCATTTTGTCACTTCCAGCTTCCTAGTGAACCAGGGGGCATGTTTGGCTACACTTTGTGGGAGGGGATGCTTAGGAGCAATCATGTCCACTGCCCTGGCTATTTCCCTATTCCAGAGATCTGCCAGGGCTTTGGCAGGATCATCTGCCAAGGCAACAGGAAACTCCCCAAGAGCCATCAGGAATCCATCTGGATCCATAAGCCTCCTGGGGCAGAACATCTTAATTGTGCCCCCTCCCATCTCTGTAGAGGCTCTGAGTCTCAATGAGTCTAAACCCTACCAGGTAGTGATCAATGCAACTACAGAGAGTTCCTCCACTCCCAGATCACTGCCATCCTGCCCAGAACAGAAAACCAGGTTCAGAGTGTGCCCTGCAGCATGAGTGGCTCCTGATATTACTTGGGAGAGTCCTATGGTTGTCATGGCAGACATGAAGTCCTGATCTGCTCCTGATAGAGCAGTCTCTACATGGATGCTGAAGTCCCCCAAGACAACAAGCTGAGGGGACTCCAACACCACTGCAGAAACTAACTCAACCAGTTCAGGCAGGGAGACTGTTGAGCAGTGGGGTGGGTGGCACACCAGAAGAATCCCTATTCTGTCCCAGCCACCCACCTTCAAGTAGACACATTCATATCCAGTAGACTGTGGGACAGGGCAAGTGGTAAGGGAGATGGAATCCCGATAGACCACTGCAACTCAGCCTCCCTTCCCCCCAGGCTTCGCCTTCTGCTGCATGGAGAACCCTGGTGGACAAAGCTGGGAGAGATTAGCCCTCCAGCTTCATCCAGCCAGGTCTCCAGCCAGATTTGTAAGCAGGGAAGTTATATTTAAAAAGTTAAGTAAACCTACTTTAGACAAATAAAAAGGCAAATATATGAAAAAGCAGTGTACCAGAGTAAACGCCTTTGCTTTCCTCCTTGTTTTTCCACTTGCATTTGAAGTTTATTCAGCTCAGTGGCAACACTCCTATCAACCCTTTTGCATATGCTACACCTCAGGGGTCTAACCATAAATTAATATAATTTCTTTACATATGGATGGCCATATGCTTTATCAACATATTCATATGCTTCTCCTTTGGCTGTGCCTCAGCATATTTTGTAGTTTTTCTTTTTAATGACAAGAGCATATTATTATTCATCCCATACAAAACATTACAAAGAAAATCCACCACAAACTGACATTTAAAAAAAATGCTTGCATAGTTTTACAATTGGTCTTTTGAATATTTACAAAGCATAGCATTTGGAGCATTAAACATAATAAATAGGAGTGAATGGAGCCTCTAAAATTTGCTTCAGAAATAATCCTGAACAGGGTAATCAAGAAATTCTGCTGCATGGGACCAAGAACAAGATGTTGCATCTTCTCTGTTGTCCAATTCCATATACAAAAGCTAACTAGACTGATAGTTACTCCTACCTCAGCACAGACAACAGGATAATGTGCTCTACAGCACTTAAGTGCAGCAGGGATGCTTAGGAAGTGCAAAGCAGTTCACATGACATGTACAAGACTATGCATTACATTTGCTGCTAGAGATGGCTGCTTCATTGGGCCTCAATATAGGCCAGTCCTAAATCTGAGTAAGGGGCGGAACAGACCATTCCAAAGGAGTGGCCCCTGAGTGAGCTGGGTTGGGGCCACAGCAACTACACGCTATGGCCCCAATCGGCTTTTTGCCAGCACAAAAAGAAGTGGCAAATTGCTTCTTTTCTGTGGCTGTGGCTTTGCTGCATGCAGCGTCTAAATGCCATGCCACTGGAGTGCTGCAAAGGAGCCCCCATGTGGGCAGCAGGGCACTGTGATGCTGGCTTTGGGATGGCATTGTGGAATGCATTGTGCATACTCTACATCCCCAAGCTGCCAGGAGGCTGGTGCTTCAAGGCAGTCTATTTCAGCTCTAAATTAAATTTCTTAATGTTCACAGAGTGTCCAAACATTTATCTGAATTCTAGATGAGCTCTAAATGAATTTCATAGGCAGCCCATTTGTACTAAAGGGTCCACCTTTCTAAGCATGCATAGACCTTCTTCTTCTTCCTGGATAGCATCATTTTGGCTACAAACTATGTGTAAACTTTATTACGAATAATAATTTGATAATAAAATCATAGAGTTGGAAGAGGCCCCAAGGGCCATCCAGTCCAATCCACTATCCTGATACAAAAGGCTGTAGTATGTCAACTCCTGCCAACAATACATCTTTTTCAGGTTCCAACCAGCTAACCGTGCCTTCTTCCATATTATGCATTCCATCCCTACATCCAAATTTTTCCACTGTTGTTCCCCAAATGGCATTCAATAGTTGGTGAACATGCAAAACAACACTTGTCTCCACTGACATTTTGTGTTGTTGTTTTTTTAAAAAAAAAAAATCTGCCGTAACTAGGTTTTGGGACTTCAGAAAGATTTTTTTGCAGATCATAAAACTGCTTAATTTGGTGTTATCACTGTGGCAAAGTGTGGTACAGTAGTTTAGGAACATGTGACCTATAAGGAAAGTACAATTTTCCAACCATAATAATATTTATGGAGCATGCTCACTTGCTGGTTGCTCTACAAAATGCCACATATATAAATTACACTAGAAAAATTATTCATACATTCACTTACAATGTTGCAGTAAAGGCAGCAGTAGTTATTTGCCATCAAGTCAGCTTTGACTTAAGACGACCCTATGAATGAGAGACCTCCATGAACCCTGCTCAAGTTTTACAAATACAGTGTCATAGCTTCTCTCATTAATCTGCCAGTAATGTGATCTTCCTTTTCAACTGCGTCTTTCCACTTTATTAACTATTAGCATCTTTTCTAATGAGTCACATCATCTCATAATATGTTCAAAGCACAACAGCTTCATTTTAGTCATCTTGGCTTCTAGTGAGAGTTCAGGCCTAATTTGCTATAGGACCCATTCATTTATCTTTTGGGCAGTCTGTGGTATCCACAGAAATCTCCTTCAGTATCACACTCCAGATGAGTTTATTTTCTTTCTGTCAGCTTTCTTCACTGTCCAGCTTTCACAAATGCTCAGACAAATCAGAAATACCATGGCATATGATTCTGACTTTGGTATTTAATGATATAACTTTACACTTGAAGTGTTATATGTATTACAATATACAATAAAATAACATTTTGAAGTACTCTCAAACTATATATAATATATACTAATAATATTATTTTCCATAGTACTTAATACGATACATGCAATAAATGCATTCATCCATCAGATGCTTTTAGAAGAAAGGAT
Organism: Phrynosoma platyrhinos; assembly: GCA_020142125.1. Classification (NCBI taxonomy): domain Eukaryota; kingdom Metazoa; phylum Chordata; class Lepidosauria; order Squamata; family Phrynosomatidae; genus Phrynosoma; species Phrynosoma platyrhinos. Next base: position 311,307,526 of record CM034701.1, on the reverse strand, counting down.
ATCAACTGTCCTAGACATGATATTTCTTACTTGTCTTCAACAGCCATGTGTAGCAAGTCATGTGTACCAAGCCTACCTTAGTCACAGATTTTTCATGACTTACATTCCCTCTCTCTGCATCTCCATTGGCCACAATAACCTATTAAGCTTAAAGCCTTCTGGTTACAATGAGCAGGTGTTACATGAAATGCAAAGCCACATGTCAGTTCCTGACAACCTTGAAATAAAGTGTCATTATTGTAATGAAAAGGACCAACCCTGTCTTTTCTTTTACCCTTGCTTAAGGTTATTTCTAGAAAGTGACATGGCCTTTTCTAACTCTTAAAATAACAACCCATGAATACCCACAGGTTACTGAAGAGGATTAAAACTGAGTGGAGAGTGCTAAGGGAAATAAATGGTTGAAAGGGAAAACACAACAAAGTACAAAGGCTACAATACCATAGTTTGCATTTTACTTTCCTCTGATATTCACCACACTTAGTTTAAACCTTTTAACATGAAAAGGGGAAAATGATGCTGTTAACAAACTCCATGTTTTCCACTTTAAAACCAGGGCATAATACTCTGTGGTTTCCTTCTTTGAAGTGCCATTTGCAAGATGTAATGAAATTGAGGGTAGAAGTCCAAGTAAACAGTTATTACTTCTCACTTCCCCTTCAGAAAAGGAAAGCTGTTGACTTCCAGCCTTTTTTCCTACTTTTTTTCAAGACAAGTGGCCAAATGTAGCATATGTAGGGATATTCAGGAGCAACAGAGCCAGCCCTAAGAATTAGGCTAAATTTGGTAGCTGTCTCAAGCTGAAAATGTTAAAGAAGGGATGAAAGTTCATATTTATCTGTTTATGATTTATTCAACATTATGGTATTCTGTTTTAATTATGAACATTTTTTGAATTTTCTATTTCAAATTATCTTTGAGAGAAGGAGGCAGGGAGGGATGGAAGAGAAGGGATTAGTGTGGGCTCTAAATTTGGTGGGCTAAACCACCAAATTTAGCCTAATATTTAGGGATGGCTCTATTGCTCCTGGATATCCCTTGCCCCTTTACCTAAGAATCCTCCCTGGATCTGGCATTTGACCCTCAAAGCGACCTCTATACTGTGCTAGTCAATTGGTTCAGCAAAGTGTGACCAGTCTTCCTTGTATATTATCAAATTGAAATATCCCAACAGAGATGTAGAAAATAAAGCAGTAAAGGTTTGCTATATAACAAATAAAATAAATATCTAGCCTGAAGCTGGTTTCATACACAGTATACAGTCACACATTAGTTTCAAATAAAATAACACTTTCCCCTGTACTCCTTTGACAATCTCAATTCACAAAACCTTATTCACATTTTACCAATTTCTCTGTTATAAACACCCTTTGCTTATTTTTGACTGCCCATACTAACTCTTTTACAGACAAGTATCTAGGTATATCTTTTCCTGCATCCAGACATCATTCTATGAGCTGTGATGACTTGGTTGTTCTCAGACATGCCCACAGCTTTTGAAGGCAGAACAGGGAGAACAATGCAACACTCATCAAGGGCAGGACTGAGTCCATAAATTATCCACTAGCCACTAGTGCAAGCAGGAGTGGGACTTACAAGTTCTTAGAGCAGAGGTCACTGGAGCCCACATATGACAACCCTAAGAACAAAATAGAGTTCATTCTGTGGGCTTGTCTTTCTCAATCTCAATCATATAGGACCAACATGGTTTAGTGGTCTGAACGTTGGACTATGACTCTGGAGACATTGGCTCAAATTCCTGCTCGGCCACGGGATCTTGGGTAAGTCAGATACACTCAGTCTCAGAGGAAGGCAAAGGCAAACCCCAATGAACAAATCTTGCCAAGAAAACCCTGTGATAGGTTGCCTTAAGACTGCCATAAATCAGAAATGACTTAAAGGTACAAAACGGCAACATATAAGGCAGGTTGAGATACCAAATTTGTTCAGATTGCTTGTTAAAAGTGGAAGCATGTTTCAAATTATTAAACAGGGTGCTATAGGTCTTAAAAATGCACAGTGTTAAAATGTTAAACAGTGACAAGTCATTCATAGTTTGCTAAACTGTTTTCAGTCATGGTAAGGGAACAACTTGCTTTTAATAAGCATATGACTGAAATGTATTAACGTTGGCTTACAGAAGTACCAAACAGAATCTGGATCTGATGGCAAATATTTTACTGCACTAAACGTGATGAATGTGTCTAGCAATCTATAGGTATTTACTTATAAACAAGCCCTTCATAAATCTTTCTAGCAAGAACAACAAAGAGTCTTGTGACACCATAGAGGCTAACAAATTCAAAGTGCTTTTCATAGACTCAGATGCATAAAGACTTCAGCATACAGTTAATGAAGTTGACTGTAGTGCATAAAAGCTTATGCCATAATAGCTTTGTTAGTCTTTAAATTGTGACAGGATCACTTGTTGTTTTTCCTTCAAAAAAAAAGTAAGATTTCATCCAACTGGATAAACATCCATCTTTATCAAATTGTCTCACAGGTAACCATAATGTCACACATCTTTCATGACAGAGCCTTATTATTTCCTGTAAACATGTCATTTGGTAACCGTACTAATATAACCATCTAGAGCAGAAATAAAAAAAAAGCCATTTGATTCATACACCTACTCATTTCTTCAGAGAGTAGTTGCTAACATTTATTTTGATAACCTTGTGTAGATTCCTGCTGCTACAATGCAATGCAAATTAATTAATTTGATACAAAGTACGTAGGTGTTTGCAAACCTTGTTTATTTGACATGGCAACTGTAGAGAAAAGGAGCACCAGCACTGCAATTAACAAATTATATAAATGTTTTGATGGCGATAATTAGGTACTATGAATGCTGATTTAGTATGACAAAAAAGAAAACCCCTACTTCATGAATCTCTTTCCTACCTAGCTGAAAAAATGAATGTGTGTGCCGCTTAATTTCAGTTGCATTATTTCACTCAGAATGCAGATCATAAAATCATAGAATCATAGAATTATAGAGTTGGAAGACACCACAAGGGCCGTCCAGTCCAACCCCCTGCCATGCATGATCCAATGCCTAAACTGTATTCTGCAACTATACTTTGCATTCAGTTATGAGTGGGAAAGATTTACATGTACCTCCTGAGGAATTTCCTTCCCACTTCAATTCAACGCCCATCTATAGAGCCCAAGAAAAGGAAAACCCTTCATTTTGAATTGGGAGCAGGGTGGCATTTAAACCTCCCCCACTTGGTTAGGGTGGTTTCAGTTTGAGCTGGTGTACAGCACACCAACATGAGAGTAAAAACATAAGTGATTCTAAACTATCCCTGCTACATATTTACTGTAATATATATATTAGCCCCAAATTGATACTACAAGATCAGCTATTCTAGATTTCAGTGAAATATGGGAAATTGAACTGTTTGGGGTTTACTTTGCTTCTTTGAAATGTGTTGCATTTCAGTATTGCTGACTGTAGGGTTATATAAACAAATATATAATCAAATATATTTGATGAAAAAGTAGAAATAAATGTAGACATTGCCCTTTCCCATGAATTTCTCAAGTATTTTATATAAAGCACAGTATTACAAAAAGCCAGGAAACAAAGAAATCCACAAACCAAACCAAACCAAACCAGCAAATATGAATGCAGGAGGTATTTACCTTGTTGGCTGGAATAGAAAATATGTTGTGTACCCTAAACTCTGCTCTTCTAATTGACAATGAATTGAGCAGAAAGGTTAGTTGCCTGACAGTGATTGCTAGAACCTTAAATCCCTGAAGGAAAGAGACTATTTCAGACTACATTCCTTTCCTTTTTAGGTAATATTTTTCCAAGAAAAGGTCAAGGCACTATGACATAAAATCGTTTGGAGTTGAAAACCGTTAGGGTTGGTCTTTGTGTCAAGAATGCTAGCCTTTAAAACAGACAGACAAAAGAAGGGCAAGAAAAATTGCTGTAAAGTATAATTTTTCCCCTCTATCTGAAGGACACTGGTACCTATTAGCTAAATGCATTCTAGAAATGCATGGGATATCAGTTAAAGCAAATCCATCAGAAGAACTCATCACTGCTGTTCAGTGTGCTGCAGAAAATGTGAATGTGACTTAGACCCTTTTACAGAGTGAGAGATGTGGATTTTTTTTTTACCTGTTCAGGATCTTTCCACACTCCAAGTGCAGTGGTAATATATGACAAGAAAAACAGATAAAAATGCTAGACACCTATCATAGCTGAGCATGCACCATAATAATTCCTCACATTTGCTATTGCAGCCAGGTAGGCAGTCTGTGTAGATCAGGCAAGAGTGCTCTAGACTTGAAGGGATCCCACAGAGAGTATCCAAATTCAGATATGCCTTTATTGTCACCTGCTCTGTATTAATTCTTGACTTAGCCCACAGACAAATAAATTTAATCAAGATTCTTAAATACTGAATCCCTTCATGAAGAAGAAATGTACTTTGATTTGCAAGTCAATGGAAATGATGAATGCTAGAAAAAATAGGGTGGGCTGCAACCTATGTTACTTTGAACTGTTAATGAGACTCTTTTGATAGCTCTCCTACATCAGCCTGAAGCCATGTCTTTAAATTGCCATTTAATGGGAAATTGAAGTGAACAGCATGGAGTCATGAAGTCAGGCAAATTCATCCTCCTTCTAAGTCTGCATGATGTATATCAATGGGCATGGGAGACTTGACAGTCAATGGTTATCTCTAATCCTGGGTGCAAGAACAAAGAGCTAACCAATTAAATGGCTGAGAAAGAAAGTTCTCAGTCCTTCAGTGTTACAACAGAAAATTAGCCTATATGGAAATAAAATATGGGTAAAATGGAAAATGTTTGAAAAGGGTTGATATTTCCATATCAGCGTTTGGCACAGAGGGAGAAGTAAGGTTCTAAAATTTAATCTGTAGCAAATTATATCTGAATCTTCTTAGAATCAATGACTATTTTTGGACAATCAAATCTCACCATTTCTTTACTAATCACAGGATAATAATAATGAGAATTATTTTTATTGGGGCTTATTATGCATAAGCAAAAACATTTCTTGATTTGAACATCAACGCAAGAGAAAGTAGGGGTGATACTTTTTAAAAATGAATGAATCATATGTTTTGCTTTATTAATTTTAGGCTTATTCATTGTATTAATTTTAGGGCGGTCCCACATTTCATGTAAATGGTATGCAAGTTTTAAAGTTTTCCAGAGCTCTTCAGAAGGCTACATGGTACAAGACAGCAGGGGATGAGGAAGAGCAAAAAGAATAAAAAGTTAGGCCAGAGTTTGTGGCAATATGGTCTGGATTTTGAACTCATCCTCAAAATAGTCTCAGGCCTTAATTCAACTTTAGTCCCAGCTAGAATAGAATCGTTGAATCAATGGAACTTACATAAGTTCCAATTGATTCATTGTCTCTGATCTAGTTGGGACTATTCCTTTTATGTGAGATAAAAAGGAGAATGTTTGTCCAATGCTTGCACTATAAAAGTACATGTACTAAACCAAGTCACTGTTTGCCTATATGCAAGTCATTATCTGACAACATTCAGAAATATATTTGTCAGATGCTACTAATGATAGTGAGACAGGTCCTTTAGTGTTCAATGAAATAAGGGTTATAAACAGCATCTGAATTACAGCAGCCATAGGTTATTGACATCAATCATTGCTGCTCTGTTAGAGTGCTCTTTTGCATAAATCACCTGCCTCCTTGACCACTATTTGGTTGTGGTAAAAGGCCACATGAGGGGTTTCTCTGGGGTCCCCCTCCCTTCTTTTGCCTGAGCAGGATGGGACCCTTTGAGACCAGCTTTTATGTAAAGAACTTGCTGTCATCATCCAATGATTAACTCCTGCCACCTTAGCAATGCATCAGGACCTTCCTGGCGAATTTCACTGGCTTTTCCCTTGCTAATCTTAGGAAAGATGGCCAAGTTAAGGCAGGTGAAAAAGGAGTGCAAGAGAGCAGAATACCTTAAAGAAAAGTTTTATTCTAAGTAAAAGAATTCTATAGCAAAGGATACCACTACATGCAGCTTGTTTTGGAAAATGGTATGTCTTTGGTCAGAGCTTAGAAGGTTGATTTTTAGAAGTATTTTATTGTGCAACTCATTGCTAAACTAGAGAGAAACAACTCACTATTATTTCTAGATAGTTTTAATTGAAACACTCCCCAAAAATAATTACAAAGAAAAGTAATGAATAAATATTTTATTATGGCACACAGCCAGTCCAAAAAGATAAGTAGTAATTATGCATTACTCATTGGATTACAGAACAAAGCAATGATGATACCAATCATAATTAGCAATACCAGTTTATGTTGCTGATACTGTCCAATGTAATGTGTTTCAGATAATGTCATTACTTGTAATGAGTTATTTGCTTCTCCTGATTCTACTGACCAATAACAGAATTCAGAAACAGAATGTGTAAAGTTCTTGTAGTATAGCATTATAAACAATAATTTGCAATCTATCACATTATTTAGTAGTTTAGAATCAGATTATAAATATTTCCAATTTATTTTCAATGTATACAAGTATGCAAAAAACTTTCACTGAAAGTGAAATGCCTTGCTCTAAATTTATATTTATTTGGTCACTGTCATTTATTTGCTATTTCTGTTCAATCTTAAAGAATAAACTAAACCACCCACCTAGATGAGAACTTTCTCCACTTCTAGACCTTTGTGCATCCTTTCAAAAGCTACATTTAGGAAGGACACTTTCTAGGACTTAACACTTGCCTGATATTCTCATTTCTCCTTTCCCCAGCACATACATTGTAACCAATTAAATGTATGGTGGAATGTAATTTTGCATTTATCATCTGTGATGATATGGTAAAGGATTTATTTTTACCTTACCACAGAACCAGTAAATATAATTTACCGTGCCATAATTAAATAATGAATAATGAGGAAGAGAAGAGCAGCCAGCCACAGCTGCATGGAGCCTTGGCCCAATGGTTGGTGAGAGCCCCCCCTTCCTTCATGTTACAAATGTCACTGATGTGTCCTCTGAGGAAAAAGAGCAACTAGAATATTCTGGTTTTAATCTCCTCCTTCAGGGCTATTTCCTTTTCTTTTATAAGATTGTAGGCCTAAGGGCAAGGGACTGTTAAATTAATTATTTATAAACTGCTCTGGGATTCTTTTTGGCTGTAGGGTGAAGTATAAATACTGTAAATTAATAAATAATTACATATTTTTGTGTTAATTTCCTCAGATAAAATTATATGAAAAACAGTAAAGAAACCGTCAGCAATGTTAGACATCCTCCATAACTATAATCATAATGGGAATTTAAAAATGCTATAAATGGTTCACAGAGAAAAAGCAACACTGGCAAAGCCCTGAAACCTAGAGCAACAGCCATTTTCAATTCACCTGTACATTTTACCTGTACAAGTGTGGATAAAGTTATTTGTTCCACACTTAAATGCCATCATTTTATCACTATTGCATGTTGTCAGAAGAGAAAGTAAAGCATTTATTTCAGTAGGGCTTTTGACACGTCCCCAGTGATATTCTTGCAGACAAGCTGGGAAAATGTGGTCTAGAAGACACTACTGTTAAGTAGATTTGTAGCTGTCTTGGGCTGAATTCAAAGCATGTTCATCAATAGTTTCTCATCGTCCTGCAAATGACAAGTGGGGTGTCCCAGTGTTGTGTTCTGGGTCTAAATGTGTACAATATATCTACAAATGACTTGGGTGATGGTACAGAGAGCATGCTCATAAATTTTTCAGATGACACCAAACCGGAGGATTGCCTAATATCTCAAAAGATAAGAACATAATTCAGGAGACTGGACCCAAAATAACAAAATGAATTTCAATGAGATAGATTTAGAGCCATGGTGGTGTACCTATGGCACGTGTGCCCTCTCTGGCATGTGAAGCCATTTCTGAGGGCACATGGAGAGTCGTGAGAGCAGGGGAAGAGAAGGAACTGGGCCTTCTGCTGTTCTCCAGAGACAGCAGAAGGCCCAGGAGGGTGGGAGGAAGGAGGAAAAACAGGCACATACCTGCTCCCCCTCTCCCAGGCCTTCAGCTGTCTCTGCAGAGATCCCGCCCCCCTAAGGTGGAAGTCCTGTCTCTGGAAGGCAGAAGTTCAGTCCCCCCAGAAGTCCCACCCCCCTGGCACTGAGTAACACCCAGTACGGGAATGCCTTTGAGTTTGGGCACTCAGGCTCTAAAAGGTTTACTATTACTGATTTAGCCTATATACTTGGTCAGGGAAAAAACACAAGCACAAATATAAGATAAGTGACACCTGACTAGACAACAGTGCATGTGAATATGAACTAGGGGGCTTTGTAGACCATAACGTTAACATGAGTCAACAATGTGATACGGTGGCAAAAAGGCCAAGGAATTTTAGCCTGAATCAACAGAACTATAGTGTCCATATTAAGTAGTGCAATAATACCACAGTGTCCTGGATACTATATTTCAAGAGGGCTATCAACATGCTGGAACATGTCAAAAGAAGGGCTATCAAAATGGATTAATGTTCTGGAAGCCAGATGCAATGACTGAGGGAATTGGGTATGTTTAGCCTGGGGAAGAAAGAAATGAGAGGTCACATGATATCCATTTTCAAATAGCTGAAGGGCTGTCACACAGAACATGAAATGAGCTTGCTTTCCACTGCTTCAGAGAGTAGGACTTGAGCCAATGAATTCAAAAGAAGACTAAATATATTTTTTAAAAAAATCTCAGGTGGTAAGAGCTGTTTCACAGCAGATAGGCTTCCTTTGAGGGTAATGGAACTCTTTCATTGGAGGTTTTTAAAAAACAAGGTTGACTGCCCATTCTCAGGGATATTTTTAAATTAATTTTAGCTCTGTCATAGAGTTGGATTATATGGCCCTTGGGGTTCCGCCCAGGTGTATTATTCTGTGACACTGCACATAAAGATATGACCTTAAGACAAATATGCATTTGAAAGAAATGCTACAAAGAACAGTTGAAAACATATAAAAAAGGATGCTTTTTTATATGGGGGAATGGGGGCTGTGGCTTAGAGTTGACTCCAACTCTTTTTAAAGGGTGTGAAGAGTGAAATGATTTATTATTTGAGCCAAAATCACTTTGAATTTTGTCTAGGTATACAAATAAGTTTGTGTCATTCCAAACTGTCCTTGTCCTTTTTATCTGTTCCATAACTGTACTTTTCTAACAATAGGAAAGGACTGTTTCTAAGATCCTCAATAAGACTGAAATTTTTATCAACGGGTATAGAGTCTAGTTATGCATCTCCAGTAAGAGGAAATGCACCATCAAAAAAGAGAACAAAGAGGAAATAGAATTCACTGAATTTACACACTCTAATTTAGAAACAATGGCCAGAGTCTTGTGGAGGACTTGCATTTTTGTAAGTGGACATAGGTTTGCAGGGATAAGAAATGTGCAGTTGTATAATGTCCATATCCAGTAGAGGGCTGGTATTACACAGCAGAGCCAGCAAAGTGCCTAACGCAATTGGTGCCTATGCACAATGGTGCTGATGCACAATGGACACCAATGTACAACAAGCAGTCTTGTTGGTGTCCCACTACACAGTTCAGTAAATGGGTCCTCAGCACCTCTGCTACTTAGCTAGATATATATAAAATTACACCATGTATCAGGTAATTCCAGTGAATTATTGTAACTTAAATAGAAATGCAAGATATCACACTGTACTGGGGAATGTAGTGATCAGATGAGCAGTATGGTGCTTGTCATCTTGTCCTAGTGCTAGCTATAGACCCTTGCTCTTATTTTTTCCCCTCCATCTGTAAACCTGTATAGACCAGACAGCCTTTCAAATGAAAGGATGCAATCATCCTTTTATTTGAATGTTTTCTGGCTGCTCTTCAGATAGAGGACTCTCCTCTGTAAGGTAAGGCACATGAGCACAATGTAAGGTGCTCATGTACATTACCTTACAGTAAAGAGTCTTCTACCTGAAGAGCCTGTCATAAAAAAAATGCATGGCCACCCAACCAATATGTAGGTTCTTACATCAAGACCCTTGAGAATAATAATTTGCCATGGCTTCTAAGTCTTTAGGCATATGGGCCTGAGTTTTTTCAAAAAAAAATCTAGAAAGACAGAAAAGGAACAAAAAAACTCCAAACTGAGTTTACTCATCTCTGATTTTAGTTGTCCTGCATTAGATATCAGACAAATATGAATGACAATATTTCATCACACATCACTTTCTGAATGTAATGCCTAGTAATCATTGGCAGGCTAGGTTCCTTCAGGAGCAATTCTGAATCATGAATAGAATTAAAATGAACAATGATTATTAAGATTCAGCAAACAGAAAAATAATAATTCAATTCAATGCTAAATGCTTATTAATTAAGATGCTATTATGAAGAACATATTTATCATGACTGCATATACACAGACAATCTAAAACAAAAAGGAAATCTAAATCCTTGCAATTTCATGCTGACTGAATACTAGTTGCTAAATAAGTAATATGTCAATTAAATCTAAATAATATCTAGGAAGAATCTAAAGTAAGCTGTATACTTTAAATTAAATGTATTTGAACTTCAAAGAATGAGAATCCTACCACTTTCAAAAATGCATAGGAAGGAGCCAAGTGAACTTTAAATATAAAATAATGGTGAGATGGCAAAATGTTTTTCATTTAAATTATTTTTACTATTTTTTTTTTTGTTTCTCTCTTCTCATACCACCTATGTGAGTTTGTGACTGAAAAAGTGACTGACAAAAGACAGGAAACTGGATTCCTAAGGTTTAACCTTAAGGAAGCTATGGAAAGTGGCTTCCTGTTCCCAGTGCTGGCTGACAGCTTCCATGGCAGTTTAATTTGAACTTTGATGAGGGTATCCAAGGTATTGCACTTACTTTGGTTGCATTATTCAGAACCTTGGATAGCTTTACTGAAGTTCAGATTAAACCAAGAGCATTGACACCACCCTACCACCCTAATGACATGGAAGTGATGAGGCATCAGGTCCAGTTCTGTTGCTTGCAAGCAAACATTCACTTGACTATGCAATCCTTGTAATAGCCAGAAGGGCAATCTCTTCTTGTAAATTCAGACTGGTAGTGTGTCTACCTTGGCCACTTAACCTAGGACCAGTCCAGAGCATTATGCCCTGGACTGGCCTCTGATTGACCACAATGGTGAGCACATGCACTAGGCTAAATCCAGTATGACAGCGCATCTTTGTGCACATAGACCAAGTGGGCCACAACTTCAACATCCCCACTGGTCTGTTTTTCTCAATGCTGCAGCCACTATTTCCTGGCAAGCAGGAGCTCCCTGTGAGAGCCTGGATAGCATGCCATCAGTTCTACTGAAGTCTGAGTGGGGTCCCCAGACATGTGATCAACAAGGAGAGGGTCATCCTATCCTCTCCTTGTTGACTGCACAGGCAGAACCCTCAACAGAAGCAATGGTGTACCAGGCAGGCTCTTTCAGGGAGTTCGTGCTTTTGAGGAAGCAGGGCCAGTGGCCTATTTTTGGAGTCACTACTGCTTCCTTGTGGGCAGGAGCTCTGTGTAAAGCCTGCCCAGTTCACCACCACTCCTGCTGAGGACAGAATAGGATTCTCATGAGTTCAATGAGGAGGGGGTAGAGTAACACCCTCCTTGTTGATCACATGTCCAGACACTATTTGTGTCCTATGTAAGTTGAGCTTAACTACAATATCACACAAAGAATGAATGATGGAGAAGTATTTCAGAAGAATTGAGCACATTCTTAATGATGTCACTATTAACTGTATAAATTGTATAAGGCTTGTGGTCGTGAATTCTGTAAATATGCATAAATAATGATAAATGGCAAAGTTACTTGAGTCACTCATATAGGCATGAGTATATACATAGTAGCATGCTGATATGGTTGACAAAGGAAAGGAAAGGAAAGGAAAGGAAAGGAAAGGAAAGGAAAGGAAAGGAAAGGAAAGGAAAGAAGTCACAGACTGATCCAATTCAATACTGCTTAATCAATGACAGAATGTTATGCCATTCTGAACTTCTAAAGGTTACTTTTCTGTAGTCATATGGGTTGAGGATTCATGGAGTTATCCATGAATCCTCAATATATAAGTGATGCTTATATATTCTGAAAGCAGATGTGTGGTTATTGTGGCCACCACTAAAATGCTTTCTCTTATTTAGCTTTCCCCAGCCTGGTACCCTACAGCTGTGTTACAGTACAACTCCCATTATCTTTAGTCAGATGGGAGGTGCAATTCCACACATTTAAAGGCATTAGATGGCCTAAATGCAGTAGATTCTGTTTGAACTTGGAAGCTAAGCAGGGTCAGCCCAGATTAGTACTTAAATAGGAGACCACCAAGGAATACCTTTGGGCTGTATTTCATAGGAAGGAATTGGCAAAACCACCTGAGTATTCTTTGCCTAAGAAACCCTTATGGAATTCATGGGGTTGCCATAGTTCAACAGGTAACTTGAAGGCATGCAAGCACACACAGAGAGAGAGGCACTAGAGGGGAAGGCTGCTGTTGAATGCTATGATTCTGTTTGTTGCCCTGGCAGCTTGATTTGCTGGCTGATGAAGACCATATAAAGGGCTTCATGATATATGTAGAAATATGCAGTTTTCAAACTTTTCTGTTCATCATCTTGTCTTCAGTTATGTAGGCATTACATTTTGACTGTTTTTAAAATATCTTGACTATGTTGACATAATCACCATTTCCTAAATGATTGAGACTTCAGCATCTTTTTAAATACAAAATTCTTTACTATGAAAGCATGAGATATTCTGAAGAAAAAACAAGAGCCAGCAAATGGGAACAATGCAGCACACTCCACATAATTTACTGTGAAAACCATTTCCGTGATCCTATCATTAAGATGTAACTAGAGATCCCTAAAGTAAATGCGTTAAATAACATAGCCAACTAGTGTAATAAGCAGATGGGGGAATGTTAGTCTGCTAATTGATTTGTGTATGGCACACAGGGGGTGGGGGGTGGCTTCATTAGCCAAGATATTCCATCAGTGCCAGTCCCAAATGCACATTCATCATGAAATTCAGTGCCCTTGTCATTCATCAGCCCACCTGTTGGGCTAAAAACCTGGCTGAGGCAGATGCCAAATTAAAATGAAACTACTACAATAACATCTTTATTCAGAAGCCATAAATAAATAATCACTAGTTGTCATATTTTGGTCATTTTTCAGCATAAGTAGTAAGCACTACATTTCAGACACATTGCAGTTTGGATTTACTGTGATAATAGGGGACACCTGTAGAAATGTTTGCCCTACCCAGTTGTCATTCTGCCTAGTCTATGAGTGTGTCTTGTTTCTTTTCTTATTGACTGCTCAGTTACCTCTTTTTGTAAGCCCTACATATATAGAGGGGAGTACTTTTAAAAAATAATAATAAAAATTAAAACAGATGAGGTCTGATTAATCCATACCAACCCATGTCCCTCAGGCCCAATCCAAATGAAATGCCTTTTTCAAATAGACTCCTCCATGGTTTTAAAAACAATCTATACACCTTTGCTGCTGCTCTTACTTCCAGTTCTTTGTCATGCTTTATACAAGCCTATCTCCTTTCACCTCCTTTAGTCATACACCAACTCACCACATTTTCAACCAAGGCTGCACCATAATTCTATTTATATCACTGCAGCTGCAAGACAGATTTCAAGCATCCTTCGATAAAATGTCACATGCCTCTTAAGTACATGGCCCTTGACTACTTGCCCAACTTGAAAAGCAGACCTCAGCCCAGGGTAGAAATGTCATATTTTTGGAAATGTAGAAGCTATGAGAGAAGGAACACCAATTTTGGTCTATCTGTTTGGAAGGAACTATAGCTGGATAATCCCTTCCTCACAAATGCCCAGAATTCAGGCATAAATATTCAAATGGTTATTATGGGAAATAGTTCATCTCTTGGTTGGTTGTTTTTGAAGACAGTTATGTGGACTCTCCCAGTAGCAAACAAATAAGAGGCTATGAGGTGGTATTAGTAATTTGGTCAATGCTGCCCTTTCTCAAAGCAATCTCCATCACCCTCCACTCTGTTCTTTTCAATAATAGCATCTTCTTTATGTCTTCAGCTATCAGACATGGTTAATGAACACAATGTTGTCAGGAATATAATGGGCAAAACTTTTTTGTTGCTTCTACAGTGGGTTTTGTTTGTCAAGGCATGGTGCCAGAGATCTGCTAAATTATATTACTTTGCTCAATGAAAGTAGTCTAACAGGAACATGAATCATGGGAACAGCACACATATACAGAGAATAACAATGAGAATAAAAGACAAATTATTTCATATCCTTTATTCTTCCTGTATCTATGACTGAGAAAATGTAGCAACTAAAGTATGATTTGCTGCTTCACATAAAAATAATAAGAAAGTATTGACCTGGTTCTGTATCAGCACAACATTTTGGCATTCTCCAATACTACATATTCTTGCACGAGTACGTTAATTACTTAGATTTTTCATTGACATCAAAGCACTCTTCACAAAGAATTCACTCTAGTCCATGTTCAGTTGAATTTGCTCCAAGTTCAGCTCAAGTTCCTGTTCAGTTGGATTTGCTCCACATTTTTGGCCAATATCACTCTTGTTACTATCTCAGTTGTTTCATTGCTGGCAGCTCCCTAGAGAACCAAGGAGTTTGTTTAGCTCCACTCCATGAAAGGGGATGCTCAGGAACTATCATGTCCACCATCCTTCCCATTTCCCCATTCCACACTTCAACTAGGGCTTCTACAGAATCATCTGCTGAGGCAACAAGAGATTTAAGGAATGCATCCAGATCCATAAATCTTTTCAGGAAGATCGCCTTAATCAGTCATTTGCCACTGCATAAGCCCATGAGTCCAAGCCTGGGCAGGTAGTAAGCTGTCTACAACAGAACTAAAAAACTTCTCCACAGCAATATTACCATCAGCTCACACAATAAAGAAAGGAAAGGTCTACAGTGTGCCTAACAATATGAGTGGGGGCAGATACCACTTGGGATAGACCCGTGGTTGTTATGGTAGATAGGATATCCTGAGTTGCTCCTGACAGAGCAGTGATAATGTGTCCAGCAAAACAAGCTGGGGGGGGGGGTCCAACCCTGAGACCATGGTTAGTTCAGGATGGGAGATTATTGAGCAATAGGGTGGGTGGTGCATCAGCAGAAGGCCTATTATCTTCCAGCCACCCATCTTGAGATATAAACACTCAAACCTGGCAGGCTGTGGGACAGGGCACCAGGTCAGGGAGTTGAATCACAAAAGAATCTTTTTTTTTTAAGTCTTTCTAAAACTTTAAATGTGAGTTTGGGGATGGGTGGGAGAAATGAACCACCACATTTGCAGCCAGTATAAGCTTTTTTTTTTTTTTTTTGAGATATGCTGGGATTTTAAAAAAGAAAATAGTATTGAAAATAGAATGTTAATAACTAGTTACTTGTTGCTCATGCTACAATAATCATGTACATTCATGTCAAATAAGTATCATTTTAGTAATCATCATTTTAGTAATTAAATAACAGAAATCATTAAGCTTGCATATTTCACTCCCATCTCCCAAGAAGATTTTCGGTTAGACTTTATACTTGTAAATGAAACCCAATATGCTGTAATAGTTTGTGTATTAGACTAGGATACCAAATTTTTAATCTCTGCTCAGCCTTAAAGGAAGGCAGCTATAAACCTTTGAATAAATCTTGAGAAGAAAACCCCGTGATAGGGACACTGTAAGCAGGAGTCAGTTTGTAGGTATATAAAATACCTTTAGACATCTTTTACTGATGTCTAAAGACCAATCCTAGGCATTAAAACTAAACTAAATGGTCTGAAATTATTACTTTCATTTCAAAATGAAAGGAGTTGTGCAGACTGAATTAGCTAGAATAATTGCATCTCCAGAATATTCTGGGGAGAAAATGTCAACCATCAGCTACAGAACAGAGTTCTGTCACCAATAACAGCAATGCTATAATCAAGGCTGCCATGCTGCTCCTGAGAATTGCAGACCACTCTGTACTTTTTTTTAAAAAAAAATGTAATCCTCCACAAAGAAATAAAACCTCACTACAAATTTAACACAGGACAGCAAGTGTCTGTGTATGTGTGTGCACGTGCGCGCACATGCACACACATATGTGCTTGGAAGACGGAGAGAGAAGCTGCTCAGCTCTACAGTACTTTCCAGACTAACTGCAAACCTTTCTTCATTGGAGTGTGCAACAGCCAGAATGTTACACTCTGTTGAGTATCTTTAATTTAATAATAATAATAATAATAATAATAAATTTTATTTTTACCCCGCCCTGTGGCGAACCAATCTGGGCGGCTTACAGCTAAAAAAGACATGTGTTATACATAATATACAGAAAACCCCCCCTCCCCCCCTTAAAATAGTATTAAATAAAGACAGTTTAAAACAATAAATCAATAAACATTAAAATCAAACTAAAATTACAAAATTATAAAAATCAGCCTTCCTTGCCCAAAATTTAATTTAATTGGATGCTTTGATTTTTACTATAAGTGCTCAATATTTAAACTATCACTAGGGACAGAACAGAAACTAAAGGGGACAAGACAGAAATTGGGGCAAAGCAATCCAAAAGAAAAGTGACGAAACCATGGATAACAGATAAAACACTACAAGCAATAAAGGAAAGTAGAGAAACAAAACAAAAAGGAGATGGAACTATGAATGCAACAGTAAGTGTGCAAAGATAAGGAAAATTATTGCAATGACAAATGTAGAGATTACAAAAACAAAAAGGGAAGAACAAGAGACCTATTTCACAAGATTCAAGAAATCAAGGGAAAGTTCAAACCAAGGATCAGGACACTCTTCGACAACAAAAATAACATAATTCTAGACCAGGAAGGAATATAAAGAAGTTGGATGCAATACACAGCAGAACTATACAAAAGTCAGAATCATACAAGCCATCATATTCTCTATTATCATGTATGGATGTGAGAGCTGGACAGTCAAGAAAGAAGATAGGAGGAAAATCAACTCATCTGAGATGGGGTTCTGAAGAAAAGAACTATACAAAAGAGCCAAAAAGGACAACCAAATGTGTCCTAGAACAGATCAAGCAGAGCTATCTCTAGAAGCCAAGATGACAAGACTTAAGACTGTCCTACTTTAGACACATCCGGAGAAGGCACGAATCATTGGAAAAGACAATAATGTTAGGAAAGGTGGAGGGAGGTAGAAAGAGAGGAGGCCACATGGTAGATGGATATACTTTATTAAAGAGAACACGAATATGAGTTTGCAGGAGCTGGGCAGAGCAGTTGACAACAAGGAGGCCTGGAGATGTCTCATCCATAGGGTCACTATGGGTCGAGATTGATGCAAAGGCAGTTAACAACAAATCTATCTTATTTTGTTTAAACTAGCATGCAAAGATAATTGTTTCTTTCACTAGCTCACCCACTTTTCCAAGAAAACATAGGTTTACCTTTATAGCACTGAGTTTCCCTTGTTAATCAAAAGAGGGTTATATATTGTACTACCATAGTACACACATAATGAAATAGTACTACACTGTGCCCACATTGAAGGGACTTTTATTTTCTTTATCTTTGACTACATTTTAAAGACATTCTCAGTATTTGTTCCTGGATTCTATTATTTCATTTTCTTCTTTCTCTAGGCATCAGGAGAAGATTGCTCTGCTTCAAAAACAGCTGTTTATGACACTCTATATTTTCCTTCCTTTTTTAAGGACCACCCAGATTTATACACTGAAATGCAACCTACTGCAAACACATTAGACAACTTCCTAGCATAATTCATATTAGACTGAAACTAAATGTATCATTACCAACATCAAGTGATGTATACACCAAACAAACTGAATGATAGCTTAGATTTATAGAAGCATAAAAGGCAAAATGACAAGAAAAAGTACCCCCTGCCAAATTCAAACATCTAAACATTATTTTCTTACTTTCTTTCTCATTAATTTTCTCCCTGGTTTATTTCTACAGGGAGTTTAATTTTGAGCTGATGCTTATTGCAGCTAATGTCTTACAGAAATAATGGGTGACAGGGGTGGGTGGGACTTTTTCCTACTCACTGTTCACATATCTGACCCAATATTATGTGCCCCAGGAGATGGCATCAGTTCTGCACATATGCAATCTGATTTCATTTGTATTGGGACCTATCAGGTCAGAAACTAACAAGTCAAATGCATAATGCAGTTGTGAAGAACAGTAGCAATTGAATTTATGCCAATGAATCACAACATTCCCTTTTGACATGGATTTTATTGTTACCTTGCCAAGAACTTTCATGCCTCAGGGTTCCAAAAAGATCAAGGATTTTCCTAGCTCCCTTGTCCTTCAAGAAATTTCCTCATGCTTCCCACCCACCGACCCACCCACCCCAAAACACCATTAAACTGCTGCAAATCCCCAGGATTAGGATTAAAGGAAAGAAAGAGCTTGATTTTCATGTAGTTTGCTTAACTGCTCAGGCAAAGTTTTTCTCTCAACAAGCAGGAGTGTTTTCCCCACATGAAAAATAAATTCATGTGAAAATTCAGTAGCTAGTAAAAAATAAGAGTAATTCATAGTAGGACAAAGGCTTCATGGATGTGCAGTTCTTAGGTCTAGGAGGCTGATCAATAACCTGTCCTCACAGAAACCTTGATGTAATATGATTTTGGCACCAATATTCAGCTATGTTACCTGAAGCCCAGGTGACAGCTAGGAATCCCTTCTACCAGTTTTGGCTTTTCAGGGATAGTGATAACCTTGTCAAATTGATCCATGGGCTGTTAACAAAAAGACTGGATTACTGTAATGTATTATATGTGGGGCAGTCCATAAAATCCAAGCTGTTCAAAGCTTTAAATGTCATCACCAGCCTCTTTAACTCAATGGATGTAGAAGTAATCCCAGACTATGCACCTGCTCTTTCAAGAGGAGTGGAACCCAGTCCAGGGCAGGCAATCTACCCAAATCCTGAATGTAAGAGCTTCTATTTTATCAGGATACTGTTTCAGTTTATTGGTCCCCATAAATCCCAAATTACAGCATCCAGGCATTACTCCAACACCTTCACAACTTAGGCAACTCAGATGACAAGGAGAATCAACCTGAGTGTCATCACCATACTGATAGCACTCTACCCCAAAACTCCTAATGAGCTCCCCAAGAGGCTTCATATAAATATTGAACAGCATGGGTGACAGGATGTAACCCTATGGTACTCCAGAGCACAATGGTCATGGGGCTCAACAGGAGTCCCTCATGAAACCACTAAAGCATGGGGGGGGGAACCACCTGGAAAAAAAGAACAAAAATTCTACTCCCTAATCCCATTTGCCAGAACCAGTCTGGTACGATGCCATGATCAATGGTATCAAAATCTGCTGAAGAAGATCAACAGGATAGTATTCCTCCTATCATTCCCCCAAAGTAGATCATCACTCAGAGAAACCAGAGCTGTCTCAGTACCATACTCTGACCTGAAGCCAGACTGCAATGGGTTGAGATAATCTGTTTCCTCCAAGAACATCTTGGTTCTTGGCCATCTTGGTCATTACATGTCCAGGCACCTTGCTCAAATATAGGATATTAGTGATAGGGCAGTAGTTCTCACATACCTCTGGGTCCACGGAGACCCTTTTCAGGAGAGGACACACTACAGCCTCCTTCAAGGTAGTAGGCACACACACACACCACCATAATGAGGTATTTATTCTCCTTCAGACACACCCCAAAATCCATGTCTGCTAGATCTTAAGGGCCAGACTGGGCAAGCGTAAGAGTACAGATGATGGGACACACAAATTAAAACATCTTGTCCACATCATCAGGCTACAGCAATTGAAACTGATCTGAATAAAATTGACCAGATGGTGCACTGGACCTCTTCCTAGACTCTGCAAAAACTGTGGCATGACAATCAACATTGTCCTCAAAGTGCCTGGCAAAATTTATCACAGCAGGCAACTGAGAGCACTAATCCTTGTATCTTTGAGCCTGGCCCCCATAGGTTCTTCACCAGTTGGAAAAGCTGTGCTGGATGTTGTGCTGAAGACAGAATAATGATTTCTTTTTGCCAATTTTATTACCACATAGTAGGCACAACAGCAGGTTGCCACCAATTTTTGGGCACAGGCTGCACTGTAGCCTTTATCCAGCCTATTCCATTGCCCAGAGATCTTCTGCAAACCAAGGTGAACTACCATATATACTCGACTATAAGTTGACCTCATGTATATGTCAAAGGCAAATTTTGGGGGGGAAATTGTGGCTTTTGATATGACCCATGGATAAGTTTAGGGTACTATCTGTTCCTGCCTCAGCAGTTGTTTCAAAGGTCACTGGCTACTAAGGAGTGAACCTAACTGGTTTGCAGGGAAGATCACTGTCTGGTACAGGAATGCAGATATGTGTGCGGTGTGGTTGCCCACAGAAGAAGAGATGTAGAGGGGGGGGGGACTGAAGATCTTTAAGGGGGACTGAGTGATTATAGCATGAAGGATAGCATATGGACTGATTTTGATTTATGAGAGAATCATAGACAAATCCACAAAAAGTTTTAGGGCAGGGAAAGGTGAATATGGGATTGCTGTTTGGAGATGATAGCAGTTCTGTCTATGAATGTCTTCCTGCTAACACCTACAGCTACTAGAATAAAATTCTTGCTGTTTGAATTACAGAAGGCTGGTTCACTGAACTGTGGGGGAAAAGTGCAGTTCTTGACAGTCCTTACACTGCTGATGAATAACAATTCAGCTGAGATCTATTTAAAATTACTGCTTTGAACTTTTGACCAGATAAAGAGATTCTAAGCATGAAACTTAGACCATTCTCTGAAAATGCCAGCCACAGATGCAGGTGAAACGTCAGGAAGAAATTCTTCTAGAACACAGCCTCACAACCCAAAAAGCCCACAAAAACCCAAACTGCATGTCCTTTGTATGGTTTGCCTCTTAGTTCAGTTTCACAAATAGAATATTAGAGAACCATTCAAGACTGGGACCCTGGCTGGGGAAGAAGAGAAAAGCTTTATTCCAAGCTGTGGGCCTGACCCAGAAAAGGCACCATGCACCAGCTGTTTTTTTAAAAAGGAAATATCTGACATTCATGGTCAAACCATATGCTTGCTATCATATGAAATGTGGCCTTAATTTGTAGCTAAATTAGCTGCAGTCAAATGCACGTCAACAAACTGAAACACAATATGTGGAAGAATTTTTTTAAAAACACACACACACAATAACTTTTCCATTTATTGTTCTTCATATACCCCTTTGGTGTTTGCCATATGCTGTTGGTTGTCATTAATAAAATTAGTGCTGGCATTGTTTACATGTATAACCTCAACAATCCAGCATAATACAGTGAGAACTTATGTAAAACAGGAAAAATCTATGAAGCACAGAGGAGAAATGCAGTTCATTTTTTCCTTGCAAAACAGGAATGAATATCCATCTTCACAAAAATATGGAGGTGTCAGAAACTATCCCAACTGTGAAAGGTCAAATGTGATTAGCTTTTCCCCTCACAAATATTAGAAAGAACTTACAAGATGACCTGTCAATACTGATTCTGCTGATTCTCATTTTACTCTTAATTTGGCAGAGGGGAAAACTACCATCATGTAATTGCTTTTGATGAATGATTTTATACAGTAGTGTGATAGCTTCTCTATACTATTCATATAGATTACTGTTACAAAAGTGTGTGCGTCTATATATATTCATTAGTTACTCAGCAAGAGATTTGTTCAGTTTAGTGCAGCCAGAAATATTAGAATTCGTGAGGCAATACTTTTCATTTTAAGACACAAAAGCAACTGTGGTTTAATTTAAGACACAAAAGAAACCCTAGGCTTAATTTTAAAATTCCAAGGAAGAGTTGGGCAATACATCCAACAAATCTAACTTACTGAGCAGTTATGTGAACTGCAGGGACTTGTTGAGAAATACTGTAACAAGCCTACCATTTCTCCAACGGAACACACTAAATTGTATGCAAATATTCATTAAAATGTTGTGCAAATTTGATAAGAGACCCAGAAATCTGCCAAAGAACTATCAGTCTTAGGAGGTGGAGGTGGAAGGAATGAGGAGTGCACTTGATGACACCTACTTGGGCCCTTCTCCAGCTGCTCACACATTCTCCAGTGCCTTTCCCTCTTGGATGAGAAAGCCAAGGTGCCAAAGAAGGAGTAGTGAACTTATTTATTTCATTTTTATGCCACTTTTCTCCCAGAAGGGACCCAAGGTGGCTCAGTTATGCTTAGTTTCAGGTTGGTAATAAAAGCATTATTGCCCTCAAAAAATATCCATGGTTTTCAATTTGAGTCTGAAGTTTCTTTCTATTCTTTTTGCTCTTCTAGGTTTTGGTCTGTTTCATTCTTTAATTTATTTGCAGTATTTGTTTTCCTAAGCTTCCTTGGAATCCTTGTTTAGGCTAAACATGGTTAATAAATAGTTTTATAAATATACACAATATTGGTCAATCAAAAAAATAAGAGAAAGCTGTTGTTTATTTTTGAGGCATAAATCAGAGATTACACTCTCAAATTATTTTCCTTTCCTATATTCTCCTTTTATGCTCCTTATATAAACAAAATGGAACCTGAAAAGTGAGAAAATAAAAATATAATGTTAATAGAGCATTTATTTCACAGTATGTGTCTGGAGTTGCTAATCATACTGCCTTTAAGTGGTGGTGATAAATACCTGAGTTTATGAGAGGGAATTAGGTCTTCTCCTTGAATCCCACATTTCCAGTGTATTATCATCTATGTCAGTATTTATTGTTAAGATTTAGAGGATTTTTAATACTGATCACTATAATTCAGAGCAAATTATTTGACAGTTTAAAAAAAACACACCAAACTCTCAATTGTCTCTGAGCAGCATAGAGTCCATGATATCTGCATTCTAATATGATACCAATTTACATATTAACACTCATTTGAAATTACATCACAGTTTCCAGTATGTTCAAGTTACTGCCATGCTTGTGGACAATATTGTACTTGTGTGTTTCTTAATAGGACAAGCACCGTATCTCACTCATTTCCATTACATAATTTATGAGTTTGAGCTAAGCTTTAGGTTTAGAATGTCTTGGTAGAATAGCACAAAATACTTCAGACTAGAATCTCATACATACATATTTTATAGCAAGCTACATTGAACTCAGTGGGATTAGCTTCTAATGCAAACATATGCAAGACAGGTAACATCATAAAAACTTTGCTGATATTTCTCTATTCTTCTCTAAAAATAATCACTTCCAAGCGGATGGCTGATGGCAATTGGTAGGGATAATTTAGGGGCAAGCTAAGGCCCTCAATGGTAGGACAGTGAAGACTGTAGGACAAAAAGGTAAAATTTGATGAAAAGAAGAAACTCCTTAATCTGAAAGATGCATAGGGTACTATTCTTCCTGGCCGTCTCCATGAACATCATGATTCTTGAGATGCTCTTCTCATTTTTTTTCTTCTTCTTATATTTTTTCTTCAGAACACATTTTACTGATGTGGGGACTGGTAAAGACATGGAAGAGCTATGGAACTCCCTCTCAAGAGAAACTTGGTTACAGACCTTACTGATATTACAGCCATTGATACTTCTCCTCCTTTGATATTAGACCTTGCAGTAAAGATATAGGTTGGGTGGCTGTTCCATGACTCCAAATGCAGATGCCATTAACAGAAAATAATTTCATCACATAGGCTAGCAGGATAGGAGTCGTTTGCGCCCCGCTTTTCTGGGCATGCTAGAGGAGACAAGAAAAGCCAGTCATAAGACAAGGAGTAAACAGCACCAGCACTCCTGTATGCTAATTCGTCTTGCCTCAGAAATGTGAGCCTGATAGTCCCATTCACACTTCAGTATCTACCTCGAAAATACCTACTTTAAAGTGATCCAAACCCATTTCAAAGAAGGTTCAGCCATTTGGTCTTTTCAATACCTTGGCTTCTGCCCCAAGGTATAATTTTAATATAAATATGGGTGCCTTTCCTTGGTGTCTTTGGCTTAGTCCAGCAAATAGGCAGAAATGCTGTCAGTTTGCTGACGGGCACCTCAATCCTTCGCCATCCCAACTGCCACAAGAGCGACTGAGTCCATACCCTTCCCAACCTTCCCTTGGATTGGAGCCAAGATATGTGCAGGTGCAGTGTTTCCATTAGTGATGCCTTGATTTTTCTAGTCCTTGTGTGTGTGCATGGTTGTTTATTTAATGTGCATGTCAATTTTCCCTTTTAAATAAAACTCATTCACATTTAGAAAGTTGCCTCTGGAATTCTGTACACTTTGGGACCTAGTAAAAGCTAGGATTGATCTCCCAAGACCATGCTGCCCCCAGTCAAGTCATATCTCTCTGTTTGAGCTAAATCAAAACTGCCCTAAACACAGATTGGTCTTGGGACTGTCATTTCCAGACACATCCACATTGGGTAACACTGAAACACCTTCCATGAGTGAAAACAGGATAGGCACAATTCTTCCTTCCTCCTGCAGACATTCACAAGTTATAAAAGCATTTCAAGCCTTTTTCAGAGGGGTGGGAAACTTTTTTGAATAGTTTTTTCAATGTTAGAAAAGGCTAAAAGAAGAGAGGATATTGTATACTACATAAAAAGGTTTACCTTTAGCTAATTTAATTTGATGTCCCCATTTTTCCCCTTGCCAGGACTAGTGACATAGCTCCTTATACTATGAATTGCACATTAGAAGCCATGCAGTTTCCCCCCATTTAGCATTTCCTCCGCCAACACCATAGAAGCTGTTAATTCTGTGCTGTAGTTATTACATTTTCCCCCTCTCCATGTTGATATGACATATATGGTATGACATGAAATAGTTGCCATTTCTACAAATTCCATATTCGAAAATAGTAACAACCGTATGTCATCGCTTCTTTTTTATGGTTTTCTTCATTCAATTGTTCTGCTGATGAATGACTGAAATCTGGAGGAGAGACTTTAAAGCCAACTGAACTCTTAACAGTTTAGCAGAGAAAAGAGATGATTAAAAAGACTGCTGTTGCTAGAAAGAGAAAACAACTAAGTAAATAATGCTTATGTTGATGGCATGATCTTTCTGGAAGCAAGTTTCATGGTGTACGGGGAAAGGACTGTGTTGCAGGGCTGAGCTGCAAGACATACATGCCCATGCACCTAAATATATGCTATGGCAATCAATGAAGAAACATAGAATGTTCCTATATCAACTGCTGAATCATTAATAACTGCTCCCAATTGATGGTGATTGCTTGTTGACTCAGGGCAAGCAAACACTGCAATTACACACACACACACAACACACATACACAAATACAAATTACAAATCAGTTCTGGAAAAGCACCAAATATTGGAATAAAATGATTTATTTAATACATTCTTATCCCACTCCTCACTCCAAAAGATTCTCAAGAGTAGCTTACAATATAGAAATGAGATAACTCCTGCCCTCACGGGCTTACAGTCTATAAGACACAAAAGAAAAGAAAAAAAGATCAGAAGAAAGGGATGGGGGGGGGAAATACATCTGACTGGGCAACATCATTGGGAGGTTCCATAACAAAGTGAATAGAGGACAGAACTGCCAGAAAACACTGCTAGTGTGGAAATATAAAATGTTAGTTATTTACTACTTTTAGTGGCCTTTCCACACATATATCTTCCTCCATGGCCTTTCTTCTAGGTTAGGTGGTGGGAAAGGATGACAGGGCACTCCAGAAAGCTCAGCTGGTACCTACTCAAATATATTCTTTGTATTTACCCAGCCTTTATAACTACTGACCAAATTGTTTTTAAACTACTTTGGCTAGTGGTGCTATCTTTATTTCTATTTCTATTTCCTTTACTTTTTTTGTTGTTGTAGTATTTGACAAGAACAGGCTCACATTTTAATTTAGATGACAGGCAGATAAGAAAGTAGGGTAAAGGAAGAAAAGGAGGCAACATGCAAAATCAAAAAATGTTAAAAAAACCTTTTTTTCAAAGCTTCTCATATAAGGTTGCTGAGGTTAGGCTACAATCTTATAAACTCTTATGCAGGAATAAGCCTAAATGAAACCAGTGGGACTTACTTCTGAGTTGGCACATGTAGGACTGTGCTGTTAAAAGTGGAAGAAACACTTTCTGCTCAAGACACAGAGTAATTCTCTAGATCTTTAATGGAACAATGACATCATGAGCTTAGGCAGGACCTCAGTGCCTTAAAATATAATTAAGATCATGACAGTTAGATTACATGGTACTATGTAATGCACTTATTTTATAAAATATGCTGTGAAATTCTGTTGGGACATAATGTTGCATTAAGCAGTTTTATACTTAGCAATTTCCTTGTCAGAATCTAAATATTAAATATGTGATAATATATTACAATAGTACTTGAGGCCCAGTTCAGCCCTGTTGCTATGGAATTAGTTTCACTAGTACTGCACTGCATTTTTTTAATCCTTGATTTTTCCTTTGTTGTTCCAGGTTCTGTTCAGTGTTTATTTTTTATGATTTTGTGTTGATATCTTACTATTTTTAAAAAATCTGCCATTCTGTTTGTTTTACTACAGTGTGGCCTAAAATCTTTTATAATTTTTTTTTAAATACAAATGCTGCAATCTTAAAAATGTTTGGCTGGGAGTC
>CM034701.1:311254055-311280880 GCA_020142125.1 Phrynosoma platyrhinos | reverse complement strand
CGGCGTTCCAAGAGCCGCCAACTGGATAAGGCATGCATATGATTTTACTGTCTGATAATGTGGTTGTAAACTGCCAGAAGAAAAAAAAAACACATTATCTACCATTTAGAACTCTCTATAAAGTTAGAAAGAGTTCTTTACCTTCAGAACATCACACTGTATGGATGTGATTTCAGCAGTTGATAGATCAGAACTGGAGGTCTTCCAGAGCCCTGCATTGATAAAGCTGAAAACAGCCCAGACCTCAAAGTTCCCTATTGCTAAGGAGCACTTATCTCACAAGAAGCCCTTAACTTCTGATCACCCCTCTTACTCTTAAGGAGCCTATTTCTTTGGGGCCCTAATGCATGTGATTCATCTTGCATCCACATCCCTACAACGTTATTGTCTAGACCTTAGCCTCTTCCTCTGATCCCACAGGTAAGGCAGCTGTAGAAGGTACAGCAATATTCTTCAAGGCCTGTTCCCAAAGGCCTTGCTATAGGTCTCTGAAGAGAACTGGAGTCAAGTAAGTAATGAAGCAAGCATGCAATATGAAGCACTGGTAAAATGGTAAAAAAAGATCAGTGTATGCCTCTCAGCTCTCTACGTCATCAAATGTGCAATGGACAACATTCTCCTGTTATCAGTATTCTGGTAAGATTTAATAGTTAGTCCATTCAACCTCTTCATGAAGAAATGTGGCCTTTCCAGATAGGTGAAATCTCATCTTTTACTTCAAGCAGTGGAATAACTTGGATCAGTCCTGCTTTCCAGACTTTTGCTGTCTGGTTTCTTGGCTAAGTATATATATTATCAGCAAGATGCTCGTTGCTGTCATTCTGCTGTCAGAATGTCAAGATGTAAGTACAGATTGACTGTACTGTTCTTCAAGTCTTTTTTTATTTCACAACTGAGTGCAGATTCAACTGAAATAGGCAACTGGCCAGTCTCCTCTTGGTTTGTTTGGTTTTTTTAAATTACACAATATGTATATCTTTTGCTTCCTGCCAGCTGTGTTCTCTTGAAAAATCTGCTTTCAGAGCCAAGATGAATACACAGCCACAACATGAAGGAGATAATTCTCATGAATGCAAATTATTGTTTTTGATGAAGGAGGAGGATGGTGAAGGACAAGATGGTGATCACAAATACAGCACACAATTGTGACACTTACCAAAAGTGTATTTAATATCTTTTAGATTTGTAACATTTGTTTACACAACACACCTGGGAAATATTTTTTACTGGTTAAAGTTTGCTTATAAACTGTTTGAGCAAGTACATTCTCACATAAAAGCATTTACGTATATTTTTTTGGCTAGGGTATTCTCACATAAAAGTATTTATACCCATGCTTAAATTTCTCTTGCTAGTGCTGGACAGAAAGTAAACATTCATGGAAACCAGAATGTGCAAAAACAAAACTATAACTGTCAGCATAGCTCAAGTTCGCTAGCCATGTAAGAACTATTCCATTGGGAAAACATCTGTATATACTACCAAAAATACTA
This sequence comes from Phrynosoma platyrhinos, assembly GCA_020142125.1. Taxonomy (NCBI): domain Eukaryota; kingdom Metazoa; phylum Chordata; class Lepidosauria; order Squamata; family Phrynosomatidae; genus Phrynosoma; species Phrynosoma platyrhinos. The sequence continues at coordinate 311,279,387 of CM034701.1, read as the reverse complement.
GATAAAAAGAATAAATGTTCTTATAACTCATTTTATCTTATGAAAAAAATTGCAACTTCCCCCCATCATTCTGAAAATGCTTAAAATGGCTAACAAAGTAACTTTTGTTGTGTAATCACTATTTAAGAAAATATATATAACAAACTATTAGTTGTTTAAATACTTAAATTTATCCAGAGTTTGCGCTATTAGTGAATTTTATGCATTGAAACTTGAAAGATGGGTGGGTGGATGGGTGGGTGATAATTCCCTGAGTACAAACTGCAGTTAATATAATAATAACAATAAAATTTTATTTATATCCTGCCCCTCTGAGCACAATCGGGGCAGCTAACAACAGTAAAAATACATAGTATAGAATCCTAAAACCAATACCCACCCACCTCCTTTAAAAAAGTATTAAACTAAGCAGTAACTAAAACATATTGAATAAAAACATAGAATTAAATAAAACCAAATTATCCAAACAAAGAATGGCAACAACTGAAATGACAAAACAAAAACAAAAACAGCAGAATAGCGAAGATAGCAGTGGGCAGAAAAGGGCAGAATAAAACAGAATAAGGGGGTTACCACAGTGGATATGGAATAAGGTTCCTGTAACCTTAATCTTGAAGAGATTGTGGTGCTGTAAAATTCTGACAGGAAGTACAAAGGTACACATCCTCTCATACATTCCAAATTCCAACTTTCAGCTATAGCTATCCCCTACTCACTGGTGGAGGGTGGGGAAGGAGGCATGTACATGCCTGAGACAAGAAAAGAGCTGGATGCTCCTCCATGCCCACTCCGTTCCCCTCACTCCACCAAGGAGACAATGACATGGTATAGTGGGAGAAAATGGTAATCCAGTATGAGAAACCAGTAAGAGGAAATAATCTGGAAAAGTCATGTCAATAGAATAGAACGTATATGCTTGCTTCTGCCTGCCCTTTACTATATAGTTCTTCAAGATATAACTAGCAACCTTGTTATTGTCAGTATGACAAGAGAAGCAGAGAAAGGAATGCAGAGAGTAGGTGAGAGGGGCAAAACTACAAGACTTAACTGGAAAACAAAATAGATAACAGACACCAGAGTTTAGCTGACACATGGCAAAGCTTGGATGCTTTCCAAGGTTGTAGAGTTCCTGAAACCTGGATGTCTTATTGACACCATCAGCACTAAAACACACCTCTCTGACAAAAGATACCAGTTTCTGAATTGCTAGGGAAGTGCCAATTTAACTTTTTTTTTACTTTATTTTTATAGCAACAAATAATTATAATAAGTATTGTTAAAGTTGTCATACAGCAATTTGTAAGCTACTCTGAGAACCTTCATGGCTAAAGTATATGGCGTAAATTAAATAAATAAAAGCACATCATTTTGGATGATTAATACAAACCTCAGTTTTGTGCTAAAAAGCTTAACAATATATGCCGTATTTTCCAGCGTATAAGACAACCCCCCCCCCACTTTTCCAGTTAAAATATAGAGTTTGGGAAGAGTATGACTTCCAAAACTGTTGTTGTTGTTACTGTGCACCTTCAAGTCATTTCCAACTGATGATGACACTAAGTCAAACCTCTCATGAACCTCCTTATACGTATAAGATGACCCTGCCCACTTTAACCCCAGATTTTGCAGGTTAAAAAGTAGTCTTATACGCCAGAAAATAAGGGTAATGTTTGAATCCAAGGAGCATATTTTAGCCACTAATTTGTACAATCGGTGTCTGCTCAAAGGTGATATCACTGTACAATTTTGCAGTCACTCACACATGGGTTGTTGGAGAAAAAACAAACATCTAGACTTCACAAACAAGTCCTCTTTGTGTCTTTCTACCCTCACATGTTGCTTAGGTGCTAAGAATGATGTTGCAATTAATGAAACTGGCACATAAAAAGCAAACAGTCTTTTCAATTAGCTTTGGACGTTTTCACACGGGGCTTTAAACGGAGTCATTCCTACCTCCGTCCGGCCCCACTCTGGCTCTGTGCAGGATAAGTTCACACGACGTCGCAGCAAGCCCCGCCCCATCCAGCGCCATCCCTGCGCCATCCCTGCCTCACTCCGGGGTCTTGCTGCGCGTGTTCACACGACGTCGCAGCAAGCCCTGCCCCATCTTGCGCAATCCCTGCGCCATCCCTGCCGCTAGCCGGCTTTAGCCCCGTTTTTGTAATTCCTTTTTTAAAAAGGAATTACAGGGGCTGCTGCCGGAGGCAATCAGGAGTCATTCCGGCGGCTGCTGTTTTCGCCGCCGGAATGGCTCTTGATTGCTTCCAGGGGGCTTCCAGGCGGCTTTAGAGCCGCCTGTGTGAAAACGTCCTTTGACTTGTTTGTCAAGCAGGGCCTTTTGAACCTGTCCCTTAAACATTCATCTCTTCCCATCACCAAATATGTTCCCAGTTTACCAATGGCTCCTCTGTGGTGTAATCTTTTCCACTGAAAGGTGCTGAAATTACAAATCCCAGTATCACAAACAAAAACATATTATTATTCTTTAACTTCCACTGGAGTACCTCAGTTGGTGGAAACTGGAACAAACTGCATCACATTTTGTACTTAAACTCACAAAGAGGAACTTAGTACAATGTACTTTTTGGTAGGAATGGAGCTGGGGTCACTATCTCTCCTTACTCCAGTCCAACATAAATTGTTTTGACTTTTTGTGTAAAGAAAGCGTTATGTGTGCCTGTGACTATATAATATATGTTTGCTTGCTGTGTGTGAAAGACAGAGATTATTTGTATGTGTGCAGTGATAGTTTGCCTTTGAGGTGATTTTTTTGGTGGTGGTATTTAGCCTCTGACGTCTTGCTGTAACAAGCTGTTTCTACTGGTCTAATATTAATAGATTTCTCATTTGTGCTTTATTTCCATCTCTATATATTTGATTCTCTTAAACAAACCAGATGCTATGTCCAATAATCTCTTCCCAGGAGGGCAGTAATTCTCAAATGACATTGGATTTGAAATGCTAAGATGAGTCAGGCATAATTTGATTTTTTCATCCTAAAAAGGAAACTGTCTCATTCGCTGAGCTGAGCATTTGACAAAGTTCATCTGTGAGCCAATGGTCAAAGGTAGTTTCCGTACATTGACTTTCTCTTGCAGTGAAGATAATATTCAACTTGCTAAAGAAAATATAAACACAGAATAACACAGAATATATTAGCATACATGTGGGAAGTGTGCACTATGGAGTTTATCACATGGAGGAAATTAGGACTTTAAACAGTGATTAAGCCAAGAAAATTGGGCAATTGACATTAAAATGCAATTAAAATGAGATTAACACAAGAGCTATTATCCTGTGAATAACCAGGGAATAAACAGGCAATAAACAGCAAAAAGTCATTCACAGGAAAATCCTGTTGATGATTTGCTGCTGTTTCTTGCCTGGTTATTCACAGTTTAATGGCACTTTAATCATGTTTCACCTTGACATTTTGTGAAAACCAATGGTGCAACTGCGTGATAAAAAGTTATTCACGGGATAGTATCACTTTGAACACGTCATAAAAACCATTAGCACAATGGCAGGATTATCACGGGTTAATCACTGTCTATACTTCCAATTGCCTCACATATGATGAAGATAAACTCGTATGTGGAAGGAAAGAACACAGACTTAATTTTAAGGTCTTCTACTTTCTAGCTTTCCAAGCTTGCAGAGCTATACAGTTTTGTGCAGAGCCTGGAAATAGTACTTTTGTGAATTACAGCTCCAGAATTACACCATCAAATGGCCACATGGCTATACTGGTGGGGAACTGGGGTAGACAAATTGAGGACATTGCTCCATCCAAATAAGAATTCTGCCCTCTAAATGAAATTCTCCTTCAGTTCCAAATTTGTAGCATCTCAGTAAATGAAAACTTCAGTTGAGCATTGAGAAATACAGTTTATGTATCCTTCAAAAAGAGACAAACACAATTACCAAGGGAATGTGAACACAGTGAGGGTAAGAGTTCTAGGTGACTCATCTGTATACAAACATTTGGAATAACTCTAGAAATTCTGGATTAGCTCGTTCTAACTTTAAGAAATATACAGTTTATGATTGCTTTACAGTCCATAGGGACTTTCTCCTTCTGTTAATTTGACCAACCATTAACAAGACTGTATTTAAATAAGAACATTTGTGTTCCACCCTTCACTCTTTTTCTTTGTCTTGTTGTGATTTTATGTATGTTGTGACAACTTCATAGTTTTCTGCATTTGGATTTACATGTTTCTGTATTCATTTTGACAGTTTATAAAAGTCAATACACATACACATATATATGGGGTGTGTGAGGGTGTGTGAAGAGTTCTAAGTGTGGCTGATGCTAAGAATTAATTTTTTGCTAGCCATTTTGGTTGCCCCCAAGAAAATGATGACAACACTCACAACTTGTGTAATCTACAACTACAAACTGTAGTAGATTCAAAGCAGATATAAAAATTAATGCCTTTAGTCCATATATAATCTACTCATGGGATTCAATACTACAACATGTATTTGAAAAGCTTGGATCATCTATCCTTCATAGAAAAGAGGTACATCAATGACTATTAGCTATCATTAAACCATGGCTGAACATATCATGGCAATTTTGCTCAGTGATGATGACTAATCATCACTTGGCAGTGTATTTAAACAGTATATATCTGATTTCCATCTGCTGGAACTGGACAACAGAGAATGTTCAATTAGACCATATTCATGACGTTCTTAGGAACATCTGGCTGGACATGGCTAAAACAATGTTAGATTACATGAGCCTTTAATCACATACATCTCAGGGTGGCTAAGACAAATGAGGTTAGGTACTGGCCCCAGCAGCTGGTTCTCACATATGATGAAGTAAATCAAGATGGAACAGCAGCATAGTTTGGAGCATAGTTTTCCATTAACAAGTGCTGAGTCAAATGTCATAACTATGGTGTGGTTGCCATCAAAACTGACTTTTCATATGCATGAGAATCAGAAGGTATAACTCAAGCCCACAACAGAACTACCAGTTTCTAGGAATGGGGAGAAATTTGTTTGGCTTACATTTTAATACGAACCAATGTAATTTGTATTTCTGAAAGCAATGCACAAAGAAGAATGCAATTGTTCTTCAGTTTCCACACTTCTTTGAGGTTTTTGATGTAGTTCTCTGATCAAAAATTGCATGTGTTAGGGGGAACTGTATATAACAATGGGTGTGATTAGATGAAATAGGATACAGTAAAACCTCTGTATGGATTAATTGCTTGCAAAAATGCATGTGGAATTTTGCATGCTCAAAAATATATACAATTTGATGCAAAGTCAAGAGTAGAACTCCAGTGAGTGATGCAGAAAAGGGGATGAGACAAACTTCCACTTGAAAGCTATGACTATTATAGAAAATAAAACAGATGAATTTGTCTGACTCTAAGAACCCATTTCTAGGTAAATGTGGAGCACACATTAGAAGCTAGCTAGTCTACATGTAAGCCAATCCAGATGTTAGCACAACCACATAGAGCCCCAATGTAGTGGAAGTATCACAGTAATGTGATTGTTAATAATTTCTAAATGAATTCTATATTGATAATATTACTCTGTAACAGTGAAAGAATAAGGACAGAGGTGAGCAAATTGATGCCTTCCAAATGTTTTTGACTACAGCTTCCACAATCTCTTACCATTGGCCATGACATCACAAACTTTTAAGAGATCTGTATCCCATGCATGTAGAAGGCACTAACTTTTTGCAACAGGAGATACAAAGCACTATTCCTTTTTCAGGTGGAAGTCATCTTTTCATTGTCTGTGTACCTCTGGGATATGCCTTTTGATGACTCCTTCCTTACTTGTGACCTTTACAGGTATGAGATAAAAATCTTTTTGTTTACCTAAAACAAACTTTTCCCACTAAGATAAAATGTCTGGTATGATCTCTCATAAAGGAAAAAAAACCACAAACAATTAAAACTGTCAAAACATGTTAGTACTAGGAGAGACTGCACTTTATCTTTTAGCAAACAGTTCTTTTTTTGGGGGGGGGGATATGAAGGAAAAATATCAATGCAAGTTAACTGCATATGTGAAGACAGACGAATATAGGCTTAAAAGGCTTGAGGGAAATATATTCAGCATAATTCATGTTAATCTGTTTGTAACATTTCTCAAGGAGTTCTCAAGGATAGGTTCTCAAGAATCTGTTTCACCCCATAGTCTCTGGAAGCTCAAAAAAAAGGCATGTACGTTATGTTACTGCCACTTAGCACATCAGATTATGGAAGCTCTGTCATAACAAAATATTCACTGACTGGCTGATCCTCAATTTCTTGTCTGGATGTCCATTTCGTAGCACTACACTTCTGTAACACTAAATGAACATGGAAAATAAATAAGCATTCTTTTGCAGGGACAAATGCTTTTTTATTTAATGTAGAACTACTGACAAACAACAGATACCATGAGATTACTAGCTTCAAAATCTCAAACACTATTGAAACAGCATGTTTAATACCATCAAAATCGTAAGTGTTGTTAGAAACTGTGTTTGCATCCGATAATGAGATTATTAGGCAGGTCCCAGAGGAAAAACCAAAATAAATTGCTAATACTGTTATGTTTCCATTGACCAATGCTATTTTTTCATTAAGTAAGGGGGATATCTATCACTAGAATGTTTTGTTATACAACCTTCCACTAATTTGAATGGGTGGTGGCCCTACAGTGCAGCAGCTGAGTTAACTAAGTAGAGAGAATCCACACTTCCCATTATTGCCAATTTAACAATTTGAATCTACTACTTAAAGAAGCAAAATCATGGCTTGGTACAAGTAAACACAGTTAAAACAATCCACAGTTTGTTCAGTTTAGACAATCACAGGGAAAGGGGGAGTAGATAAGTGTGAGGCTTTCCATAGTTCATTCTCACAGCATAAAACCATGCTGAGTGGCAATTTGTGCTCCAGGCTCTTTCACTATATTATGAGGCAATGCTCCCCATACCTTTTCATGACCCACTCTGGTTTCTGAACTGAATCACAAAGAATTAAGTTTACCGTCTGCAGATTACAAACATAATGCTTTGGGCCATAATTTCATGCAGGGCAAATAACAGAATGGAAATTACCATTACTCAAGCAGATGTCTGTTTCCATATTATTGGATGTTATTCTATAGGAAAAGCTAAGATATTAATAGAAAATATAATACTAGCATCACAGTTCATCCAAACTTTTGCAAGTTATTTATTACAGTGATGAAAGGGGGCATTTCTAAAAGACAGCTTAGACACGTCACAGCGATATCAATTTTCAAGTCTGTCATCTTGAATGGGAAGAGAAGTCCATAAAAATTAAAATAGAGCTTGCTTACAGAAAATGCTATAACTATTTCCTAAATTAAAGCTTACCTCAGATTTACTGTTCAGATCAAAAGAGCAACTTACTCACACATTAAAAAAAAGGAGGAGAAAAGACTAACTACTATCTGTTGTTCATCGGGAGACCTAATCTCACTAGACATCTGGAAAACTCACTGATTAATTAATAGACTCATTAATTAGACAGCTGTAGTATTAGAAGATAATTTAATTGTTTGAATTAATAACCCTTTTAATTAATCCTAAAGAAAATGATCAACCTTGGAATTGAGAAAATGCTGACTTCCTGAATGCCCATCTGTATAATTAACATCACTATTTGATAGCATGGTAGGTAATGACAGACTGACTTACAGCACTGTATGCAGAATGGGAACACTGTTGCAGAAACACTTTGCTGTTATGTTGCTATGACCTTCATCACTTGAATGTGCAAAAACAGGTTCACTACACCTGTACAAAACTCTACTCTTGCTTAACGATTTTACAGAATTACAGCAATATGGAGATGATGTGTATCTGTATCAGGATAATTAACAATCTCTTGTCTTCCACGTGAATTTGAATCTGTGCAATGGAACACAGTTGGGTGAGATCCCTTCTCCCAACCATTCTTTAAAGCAATTATTTTTAACCAAAAGTTTGTCTCATGCAATTGATCTTTTTTAGCTCATTGTCCATTATTGTTATGTTGTGATACATCCTTTAGTTCTCCCTCTTGCCACACCACAACAGGCCAGCGATGGAAGAAGCAACAATTTAGAACGTTAAGTAAGAATCTCCTTAGTTTGAAAGAGAAACAGCTAATGTTGTATCGCTAAAGCCAAGTGATAAATCTGTGTCTAAAATGGAGCCGTTACATACTGCAAGGTACAACCTGCCTAACATGACTGACATCTCCTCCATACTCAAAGAAGGCTGCTGGGGGAGGGGGAACAATCCTATGTTCAGAAAAAGAAATAACAGGACCAAAGGTTCTAGCCTAGGCTTTCTCACAGGGATGGGGAAAGTGTGATACAAAGGCTTCATGTTGCTTCTGAGGCCATTTTAGGGGGTACCATCCACAATTTGGAGAATTTTGTTTGAAAAATATTTTTGTTCAAAATCCCCTTCCCCCAGGTCCTCTAAGGAACAGAGAAAACTGTCATGCTTTTGTTTCACCTGTGATGCTTTTTGTCTATGAGAAGCCTTGATATAACTGGGAAGTAAATTGGAAAAGGTTATGGTTTAGTTCCTGGTTCAGAAAAACATTTTCAAATGTGAAACAGCCATGGGGGCCTCTCAAAAAAGCAAAATTATAACTGTATGGGGAATTTAAAGTAATTTTGTTTCAATTCTTTTAAAAAATCAAAGACACAGGACATGGACTGCTTCTGAGGTCCAGTGAGTGATTATGTGTCCCACCAGAGCCCAGGTAGTTGCCTTTCATAACATAGATGACACTCAGTATGTCTATAGAGAAGCACTAACAAACACAGATAAAGGATTACCACTTCAGTGACAACTAGGTCCAAGTACTATGCTGCAAAACAGTGCTACATAAATTAGTGTTTGCTGATCCCTGAGTCATTGTCTGCTGGTGAGTGGTAAGTCTCCAAGAAAGAATAAAAAACAATTGCAGCCAAGGGACACAAATACGGTTCCATACTCTAGAACAGTGAAGAAAATACCTGTGGTTCAACCCCACATTAGATAGCTTGAGAGGCGTTGCTGTATAAATTCCCAGGGTTACAGTAAAAGCACTAACAGTGTCTATCCAGTGTGATAGTATGTCTGTTCAGAAGTAAGTCCCACCTGTGGTGACCCTATGTAGTTACAGGCAGGTAAGTGGAGCTGAGATAGTGAAAGTGTGATCTGCTTACATATATTTATCCAACCCCATGCCCTTTAGGACACCTTTGGGATTTAATAATTTCTTCTGTTTTTAAATTGTAATCGAAAAATTAAAGATAAGAATAAATGATGGTTGAGATGTCCTGCTGATAGGTCTGAATGCACAAGCAACCACAGAAGAAAGATGTAAACAGAATGGGAAATTTCAAAAGAAACTACATTACTCATGCTGCAGCAGATTATAATGCTGATGATTTTTATGTTCATGACTGATTTTTAACACTTGAGAAGATAGTTGAAGAAGAGAAGCAGGAAGTGATGTTATGAATGACAGCTGAAGAAGAAAAGCAAATAGTGATGTTATGAATGATAGGTGAAGAAGAGAAGCAGGAAGAGGAGAAACCATGACCTGCACCAAAAAAACAATCAATTTGTTTATTCTATATTTATTTGAAAAGAACAAATGAAAAAGATTACCTAGATGAGGAATGTTATGAAGACGCTATGATTTTCTGTTGAAAGAGGGTGGAGTATGAAGCTCCTGGTCTGAACTTTAAAGGAGCTATTGAATGTGAACCAAAGTAGGTTCAATACCTTGGATAACTTCTTTAAAGTTTAGATCAGTAGTTCCCAAACTTTGGTTCTCCAGATGTTGGAGTTCAGCTCCTAGAATTCCTGACAGTTGGCTAAGCTGGCTAGAGCTTCTGGGAGTTCTTCCGAATCACCTGGAGGATGAAAGTTTGGAAGCCACTAGTGTAGACTATAACCCGTAGAACAGGGGTAAGCAACCTTTCCCCTTTAAGGGCCGAGGGACTTCAGCTCCCAGAAGCCTCAGCCATGTTGGCCAATAGTCCCATGTTGGCCAATAGCTCCTGGGATTCTGGGAGCTGAAGTCCCATGGCCCTTAAAGGGGAAAGGTTGCCTACCCCTGCTGTAGAATATCTACCATCCTAGTGATATCAGAGCCATGATTCACCATTCTTTGTTAACAGCTACTGTTAATATGTCTTCTGCTCTATACTTTTCTGCTGTTTTGATCCTGTATAGGTTCAACACCTTTGATAACTTCTTAAAAATTCAAAAAAATTCAAAACTAAATCCCCAGGCATATTCACCATCCCACTGACAGGAAGCCACTAGCTTCCACTGTCAACAAGGGGAGAGAGAATCTCAAAGACCACAATGAAGAATGTGTATTCCTTTCTAGAAACTGCAGAAAGATGTTTTTCACACACCCTCACCACCAAAATACATGAAATGCAAAACATAAACTGTCATCTTATGACAAATGATCTTTGCTGACTTTGCCAATATTGTGAAATTGAACATTTCAGATTTGGTTTAGGGAAATTGATGTAAGGTTTATTCCCAGGATACTTCCACCTATGTCTCATTATTGTGCTGTTAGGCAAAGGCAGACATCTACTTAGAGTCTTGTGAGTGCAGTCAATAAATGCATTTCATCACTACTCTTGCAATAACAAATATCCCTGCAGAAACATGTTTGACAAGCACAAAAAGAATTAAGAGAAAATAGAATGATTTATTGCTTGCATCAGATTGACCACTGAATGAAATTCAGAAAGATAGGCCAGCTGGGTAAACTGGTGAAGAATAAATCAATGATATTGCTATTTTAAAAATAGATTCCCTTAACTCCTAACTTCAGATGCTTGACTCTTTGTTATACTCACACTATTGTATAAATCATTTTTATTACAATTGAGCTGGAGGCTCAAACTGGGTGCTTATTGTGCAAGGTCCTGTATAGAAACAAAACAATAAAATTTCCTTCTGCAAATAACTTATTTACAATATAATATGTGAGCATATGACATATACCAAAGAGAACGTCTAGAAAGCAAAGGTCACATGAACAGAGTAATGGTTCACCTAGAAAGTCTCTCTTGGGCACAGGATCCCTACTTTTAAGTTGAATGTGGCAGCTATGTGGTACATATTATATTTTCTATAGAAGTTTGAGATAGAACAATCATGTGTGAAAACTTTCAAATGATTTCTTTAGTTGTTCTGCTAAACTTGATAAAGACCCATACAAAAGAAGAAGGATTCAGAGACATAGCTGTGTTAGTCTGGATATATCAGTATGCAAAAGGATCTAGTAGCATCTTTGAGAGTAACTGTGTGAAAGAAGTTATAGCATAAACTTTTGTAGACTTAGGGCCTTTACAGACTGCCAGAAATAATGCAGCTTGAGACCACTTTAACTGTCCAGGCTCAGTGCTAGGGAATCATGGGAATTGTATTTTTTTATGGGACATTGAGTCTTCTCTGTCAGAGAGCTCTGGTGCCACAATAAACTACAGTTTCCATGATTCCTTAGCACTCACCTAGGACAGTTAAAGTGGCCTTAAGCTGCATTATTTCTGGCAGTCTGTAGAGATTCTTAGGCCTACTTCCTCAGATATGAGAGAAAGACAAAAGAGAACAGGGAAAGAGAATTATTCCTGATAAGTTTAAAGTAGATACTTTCAATCTGACTGTATACATGGTCAGATTCAGGTTTCTGTTTAAATCTTAAAGTGCAAGTTTGATATATTTTAAATTATATTCTGAGAAACTGAGTATCAAGAGGCACTTTAAATTGCACAGGAAAGCTAAATTGTTCATTGTTAATTAAGACTGTACCCAAAATACCAATAAAAGCATTTCAGGTCTCTCCTATTCAAATGTCATTCAGTGTGCAAAGTTTTAATTTAAGTGAGCAAGCAGTGGCATTCCCATGCCTGGTGACAACCGGTGTGGGGGGCAGGGCTTCTGGTGTCAAGGACTTCCAGTCCCAGACTTCCGGTGGAGTTCCCAGGGCAGGGAGGTGTCAAGGAGCCCCGCACAAGGCCAAGGCCACCCCAAAAGCCCCCCTGTTGTGCACAAAGGCCCCAAAAGTTCCCACGCTGAAACAGCACCCATGGGGGGCAGGGATCCAACTTGGTGTCACCCCACTTCTTGAGTGTAACCCCCCCCTTCTGGGGTTTCACCCGGTGCAGCCAGCACCCCCCCCCACACACACACACACTCCAGTGACACTGCTGTGAGCAAGCACATGTAAATAAGTCTTGAGTTCCTTCTTCCATCTGTCTACAACCCTACTCAAAATTATGTATCTTAGTATCTATTTTCTTTTTTGCAACCATCAATGGCAGTAAGTTTCATTGTGATTAATTACGTTTATCACGTGTTTAATACCAATGATAATTCAATAGATGCAGCAGCCATTTACAGTTCAAATGAGAGATGTGCCTGCCCTCTGCCATCTGAGACTCTCTTTTCCCTCTCCCTTGGAAAAGGAAATGTAGAAGCAGTGGATTGTTGCAGACAGCTGGGTGCTGGAAACCATCTTTCCTCCAACTGGTAAAGATCCACAGAGCATCTTTTTCCTGTCAGGGACTCTCAAATTGGATCCCAGCATGGAAAGGTTCATTGTGCTGATGAAACACTCTGTAGCCTGCCACTGCATTCTTTTCTTAATAGCATGGTTTATTTACACAGCCCCATCCGTGTACAAGCAAATACATAGTGTGAAGGAACATACGATCTAAAATTTAGCACAGTAGAGAGGGAAGGAAGCAAGGGCAAAACTACACACTACATGGAATATGTAGTTAGCAGTTCGTATGTCCAGTGTACATTGGAAGCTCCATCACACATGTGATGACAAGATTCATTCTAACATCCCTAGCCATAACTTTACTGGTAACATGGACTTACGAAAAATTTCAATTGGCATCAGTAGTTCCATAGCTGCAAGTGCTGCTCACGGGTGGACAAAATTACCAGTAAAAATAATGGTTGAGGGGGAATAGGAATACAGTCAGCCCTTGGTATCCACAGCTGATACCAAAATCTGTGGATGTTCAAATTCTGTTGCCCCCAATGGCAGTGCATGCACATGGCTGTGCCACCATTAGAGATAATGGAAATTCAATGGTGGCACATGCACGTTGTCATGTCATCAGAAACTGTACCTGTTGTCCCTAATGGCAGTGCAGCCACATGCACGTTTTGCTAGTGGGGACAAAAGGGGCTGTACCTAATGGGGGCACAGCCATGTGCACACACACAATTGGGAACAAGAGGGGCTGCAGACTCACCTGTAGCTTCCACTGCATCCCCAGGGTGGGAGAGACATGCAGTGAGTGTCCACCAGTCCTGCTGTCTTCTTCTCAGGATCCTCCTCGGCTCCTGGTGGGCAGGGCTGATCAGAGCAGGAGCTAATATGGGTGCGGGCTGCTGCTCAACCCAGTTGGCTGCCTGGGCTCTGACCAGAGAGGATACTTCAGCTAGGCAATCTTCCTCCAGTTCAGGCTGTGCGGCATAAATTGCCACACCGCAATGGGCTTTGAAGCAGTTCCTCCCAGGCAGCTACCCACCCACCCACCTACCCCCTGAAGGTTAGGCTTCTTGCCTTTCTGTGCTTTTTGTCACAACTTTGGGGGTGGAGCATGGAATCTTCGAAGATTATCAGTACCCTGGAAAGGATATGGATGGGGGAGTCCCCTTATGGGACTTGGAGTGGGATGTGTGGCAAAAAGTAGACAGCCCAGCCGGGGGCCTGATGCATTTCTGACAACCCAAGTCAAGGGGTTCTCATCTGGAAGGACTCCCCTATGGCAAGTCCCTACTGCTCCACGTCCATCCTCTGGAGTCCCATTCTTGTGCCATCTAACTGCAACTGTAGTCAATAAAATAATTGTGGAATATTTCCTCCAATCCTCACGTCTCTGTGTTTATTTGGGAAACAGGCTTGCACCTGGGCTTGCAATGAGAGCTTGCCCTCCACAGATGCTAAATTCTGTAGATGGCAAGTCCATGGATATGGAAGGCCCACTGTATATTGAATCTCTCCCTGTGCTATCTATTATTAGTCTCTGTGTGAAGTTATGAGTATCATTTGTTGTTGTTTTTTAAAAAAAGATTCTCCTTGTCAAAATTTCTTTGACATTGGTTGAGCATTCATATAAGATTATTGGCTGACATCACACGGAGCTTTGGAGCTGCAGATGATCCATAAGGTGATTTTTTACATTTTAGTGCAAAAGCACACAGAAACTGCAGTCTTCATTTTGATCCAATATTTGGAAGCTATAGTTGAACAAAGTTATGTAATAGCTTAAGGCTGAATTCAAACAAGATAGAGGTGGTGCTACTGAGACGTTTGTGAAACCAGATCCAAGTTAACAACTAATTAAGAATCTGTCAAAGTTTAACACAGATAATAGGTAATGAGCAGGCCTGTTATTCTGCATATGGCAAGACTGAAGTATGATGTGTTAGTGTCTTATAGAACAGAGTTTCCATGGACTAAGACAGTTGGATTCTGATGAGAGGAAAAGATAAAAATAGAACCATGACAGCAACAGGTTGTCAACATTGGAATGGCTTGTTGCAGATGAGAAGATTCATTGGTCAAGTTATCAGAAGATATTTGGTTCCAGCTTCCATTCCTTTTCTTCTGTTTTTTAACAAGGGGTACTGTAAAAAAAAAAAAATCTGATGTGCTTTTAAATTGTTTTTAATCCACTTGGTGTTTGCTTTCCTTTTTTAAAAAAAGAAGCAGCAAACATTGGCTTATGCTAGGAGTGTTTTATCAATGGCACCTGTTTCACAGACTACATTCCCTTCTAGATATAAAGAATCTTGTAATGCTGGACCTTGCTCTTATACCTTTCTGCAGTGCACTTACTGTGGAATTACATTTGAAAATGACTTAGAAGTCTGAAAGGGTAATGAATAATGTCCCCCTTTTGAGGGTTGGCATGACATGTGAACAAATTCATCCAGAGCTACTGCAGTGGCTTTGCTTTATAATGTCCTGCACGAGTTCTGTATTTTACAAGTCCTCTCTCCTTATATTTCTTTCTGCCCTGGCTGTCAACAGCAGATAAAGTCCTGTTTCATGCCCTCCAATTAGGAGCAAGACTTTTATTGCAATGGCTCACAAACTGTGGCATTACCCACCAGTACTAATCAAAAGGATCTTCTTGTTTTCGCTTCTCATTCCTGCAAAGCCTTTATATTGGAACTTGAACTTTATTAGTGCCCTAAAAAGTTGGAGCTGCATTCTGAACTTACTGATCATTATGACTGTTTATTTTTTTACTTGATAATTTGACAATTTTCATATGAAAACATAATTGTTGTGATCATGTTTCATTTGTAATTGTGGTCCTCCAAATATTGTGAGGCTACAACTTCCATTATCATTCACCATTGGGTATGTTGACTAGAGCTGATGGAATCTGCAATTCAACAACATCTGAAGGCCCACAAGTTACCCACCCTACATGCTGCCTTGAGCATTTGCTGATATTGCATAAAATGCATTATATAAAGTAAAAACCTTTCCATAAAAAACCTAAAGTAAACATCTTTCAGTAAGAAAGCCTCCATGATCACAACATGCATTATTTTTTTCCTGTTCAAGAAGTAAGTTAAAAATCCTGTTATTAAAACCTAGGATGTGGGAGATCATGGCAATCAGCTTTATTAATAATTCCCATACCACCAAGAACATAAATTTAACCTATTTCTGTTTTAATTACATGTAAATGTATTTGTTTGTAATTTTTCCATATCCACACAGTCTAAATTGTACAGCAGTGTACAACAGTGATGTCATGACAGCTGATAGGAAGTCACCTATAAACTTAAACATAATGTTTTCTATGTTGTTGCCAAATAAATAGGCTGAAATATACTCTCAAGAGGGAAAAACACTCATTAGGTTGAATTCATTAAAGCTTTAGTAATTGGTCAGTATGAGAAGATGATAACTGGTCTGCTGAACAAGAACTCAAGGCAATGCCAAGGGCTTTAGATGGCATATGAAACAAGTTAATTATAATAAGGATGAATAAAGGAAGCATTGCTGCTCTTTATGTTAACTGAGAATGAATTAATTCTAGCAATTCTATAATGTGCATAATAATAAACTCAAGTGTACAAGCTATTACAAACAAACACCCAACCCCTTGACATTTTATGAGGTTCAGGCAACCACTTTTTAAAATAAACAATTCTCTAGAACTTGGGAAGACATGGCTAAAGAAACCAATCTGCTTTGTTCTCATATTACAAACCTAACATGAGTGTACACCTGTCAGCATGAAGTAATGTGAAACATTTTAGTGCTGCTTGGGCTTAATCTCACAGGGTCAGGAAAGGTCTCACGTTTAGATGAATGTTAGTTTCCCAAGTTTGGTCATTCATTACTGTCCACTGTGAAAAGACTTTAGGAGCATGCAAGCCCAAGGCCAGCTCTTAAACTGGAACTTGACATGTAAATTACCAGTTTCCCTACCAGTTTGGCCAGTGGAAGTTGTAGTCCAAAAATATAACTCTTCCAAGCTTTCTCTTAAACTTGCCTCTCTTACATGCCAGATGAACAAGCTCTGTAGTAAATAGCCTTAGCCTTAATGGTTTTTGCATTTAACTATTTTGTAATCCGATAGTATAACACTAACAAACTACATGAGTCTAAAATTATATTTGTATATATCATTGGTGTATTTATCGGTGTAATCCTTTATTCACATAATTATTTATTGATAGAAAACTGACAAAAGATTCACACTGCTGTGTTTATTATCTTGCCACAGACAGTAGTTTTCTGCAAACCACAGAATATTTATAATCAGTGGAAACTGGCTAGGGAAAAAGATGGAAAAGAAATCTCATGAGAAATAGCTTCATGAGAACTCTTCCATATTCTGAATCCGCCTGTTTCAAACAATTATGAAATTTCTCTTTAGAGGAAATAATTATACTGTATTCACTATAAATCAAGACCAGGAAGTCATTTTTATACTGGCTCTTTATGGCAGAAAAATAATTCATCTTCAAGTTCAGTAAATAAAAATCATATGTTAATCTGCTGAAAGTAGAGTTAGACTGCTTATATTTTTATGTTATTTGGATTGCTAACAAGATTTACTGGCCGGTACATTCCAACTTGGCCCTCCTCAATCCATCCAAAGAGGGATTCAAGTTCCAGTGGAGGCTTTTTGCTGAAGAAATTGGGAGGCAGTGATTTTATTTATCTGTTTGCTTGTTTATCATTGATTCCTCCTTTCCCTGTATCCCACACTGATTGGGAGTAAACTCCAATTAACTGGATGAATTTTCAGATAAATAGAGATGGGATGGGTACTGAGGAATTGTAGAAACAGCTTGCAGTGAGGATGAGGAATTGCCAAAAATAGCAGCCTACACACACACACATCCTCTACCATGAGCAGAATTCTGTTGAGCACAGTCAAAAGTTCAGTAGCAGCAATTCACTCTCATGTATTAACAGAACAAGCAAGGATTCAATTTATGCAATTTATTTTAAGAAGCACAATGAGTCTATGCATATTATGACAACATTAACAAAACAGAAACTGGCTAGTGAGTCTGGACAGCTGTATGGAAAGGGGGAGAAAGCACATGCATTGCATGCAGGCAAGGCTCACTACTCAGCATCTCCAGTTTTTAGAAAAGCTTCAGGTAACAGGTGAGTTAAAATTAAGGGAGTAAAGATGTGTCAACTCTTGTTCTGATTGTGTTTCTCAATATGCCATTGGCAACTACATTTTGTGAGAGTTCTCCTCCTCCCATATGAGAATCTGCACCTTTTCTTTACACACATTTTTTCCAAAATATACACATATCTGTATGCATTTTTCTAATGTACACATTCTCCAACCCGTTGCATGTTAAGAGTGTAACTGTTTACTAATTTCATTCTCATCAGAAGTAACAAGTACGGTAAGTCAAGCAATCTTCTTCCCACTGCAAGAAAGTATTTGCAAACTGTGGAGTTTTCAAAAACTACACAGAGTTCAAGAACTGCACAAAATTAGCATATAGTCTTTGCACAGAAAATAATATTTCTGCACACAAGGGTTTTTGTTTTTTGTTTTTTTGTAAAGAAAGCAATGCTTCCTTTACAGAAAATGGTATACTTAGGAAATTATTCTGTACAAAATTTGCAGTTGAGCTTTTTATGCAGAAAACACATAAAATATCTGTACAGTATATGAATTTTGCAGATAAGCCCCAAACTGCATTTTTCATCAGTTCAAGATTCTTCTAATCAGAGTTTCCAAACACTTGAGAAACATATTTTTGACCATTTTCCAATTTTTTAAAAACATTCTTTCAATTCCTAGCATATATGTGTGCATTTTGATGGCCATTTCAGAAATGTACATGTTGTTATACAGTGCAGTCTTTTTATCTGCAGATTTGCTATCCAGGGATTTGAGCTTCCGCAGATGGCAACCACCTGTTGTTTGTAATGGAGGCACATGCATGTGGCCGCAGTAGCAGGTACACACACGCCACACCACCATAGAAAACAACACAACTTAAGGTTCTGCGTTTTTTGTTATCCGTGGGGAGGTCTGGAACAGATCCCTTGCAGATACAAAAGGATGTCTGTATGTGTACAATTGGCCCTCTGTATCCATAGATTCTGCATTCATGGATTCAATCAACCACAGTTTGAAAGTATTTACCAAATAAAATAAAATAAAATAAAAAATCTGAAAACCAAGCCTTGGTTTTGCCATTTTTTTAAACAAAAGGGACACCATTTTCCTATGTCATCATATATAATGGGACTTGAGCATCCATGGATATTGGTATCTACTGGGGGTCCTGGGACCAAGCCCCAGCAGATATTGGGCCTACTGTATTTCCCATTGCAAAACAAATTTGCATTACAAATTTAGGACTTGGGAGTCCTAAAATAGGTATCCAACACATTTCTACTTAAGATCTTGAAGAGCTATTGTCAGTCACAGTCTAAGGCACAGTCTAAGTTCTTTGGGCTCTGTCAGAAAATTATGTAGGGCTCTGTAGGAAAATTTCCTCCTCAAGTTGGGCCCCTGTAATGGGGATTTCAGGGCAGGCTTCTGATCACATGATGGTCCCCAGGACTGAGCCTCTCACTTTGGATGAAATTGACTTAATTTCCCCACATGGTATCAAAAACTTGATGAACATCAGTCTTCTTGTCTTGGGTGGCATAAATCATCAGGACTTTGGAACTGGCAAACAAGAATCTATGTTCTTTTCTTCCTCCACCACATTTCTTAGATTGTTCTGAAGACTGTTCTTCTTCCTCTAAGGTAAATGCATTCCAAGGATGCAATGTAGTTCTAAATGTTTTTGCCTTCAATTCTATTTCCATACATTTTCTACAGAGCTCTTTTAAAATCAAAAACTAGAATACAAGTCTTAGGGTTCATTCTGATACATTGATGTTTTGTCTGAGATGAGGGATGTGTTCATCCTGCATTTCCAATCAATTCCATTTAAAATTCTGCAAGAGTCCCAACATTAAATTCCCATGAAGCAAAAATCGAACAAAATATCTGCATGCATTGCCACCCTCCTGAAGCCAGCTAATCCCTCACAGAGACACAGCTTTTAGAATGTAAATGATCTTTCTCTCATGATTGTATGCAAGTAATTAAATAGCTGAACAACTGCCTAAAAAGAATGACTGCCTACTAAAAATACATTTTTAAAATAACACAAGGCTGGAAACCTACCTACCTCTATTGCTTGTAAGGACGTTGGCATGCAACAGATATTCAACATCATTATCAATTTAGCAGCAGGAGGGGGGCAGTGATTTAAAGATTTATGAGAAGGCTACATGTCTCATAATGGTTTGGTTAAAAATATCCAAATACAAAAATTTGATAGGTATGAAGAGCACACAGAGATACAACCATGAAGAGTGTTTCTTTTAGTTTTGCTCTCATCTTCTCTTAACCTTTTAAATTTTGTCAAAATGTTTTGGAGGAGGAGAGGGAGGAATAATTTTATTTCTTATTCACCTCACCTCAAGGTTCATGGTGGAGTACAACATGAATTAAAACACATAAAACCATTTAAACACATTAAGTTAAAAAAACATAGACATATGACCCATTAAAGTCATCCATCATAAAATTAAAATATCTCAATTTAAAAGTCATTGTTTTCATATTTTGTACAGGTTTTCTGGAATTACATGTCGAGAACTGTACATTTGTATAACATATAATGGACAAGTCCTTAAATGCAGTAGTAAGAAACTTTTATAGTTAAAATTTGCACCAGAGAATAATACAGGTTGCCATTTCCTCCTGCCCACCCTCCCCTCACATCCCTGCTTGAAAAGGGAAATGGGCTCCTTGCCCAAAATCAAAGAAGCATGCCAATGTGTCAAGCACTGCCAGCAGTAGTTGTGAAAGCATGCTGGCTGCAATCATACAAGCACTCTGGTAAAACAACCAAAGCTTGTACACCTTCTATCACAGTTGGTGGATAACCACCTGATTGACAGGCTGACTGCCTTAATTAATTGGACAACTGTATGGTTCCTACCCCTCCACACTTCTGTCTCAGAATACACTCTGTTTGCTTTATCTTTAGCTCCATCCAAAACTATTGTTTCTTGAAGAAGCCTGTTTGGATATTAATATTAAAAAGGAGACTCAGCCATAGTCATTAGAAAGTTTTTAGTTTCACATCCCCAATTGTCAATTATTGGATTTTACTTTCTGATAAATATTTTAAAGAGCAGGTTATTATAGAACATAACTGCATTACTGAAGAAATTTATCTATAACTGTATTAAAAATACAGCATCCTACGGATAGCCTTTGATAGCTATGCATATTTTCCCAAACGAAGCACCATGAAAGGTAATTGAACTTTGATTTCCCCTCAGACATCTTTGTATGTTTTTTAGAAGAAGATTCATAGATTTTTTTTCATTAAAATACCTATTTTGCTGTACTAGGATCAGTTCCTCAGAGAATATTTCTAATCAATTTTTCTTTTTCTAATAGATTTTTTCACTTAGTTTAAAGAAGGATGGTCTACTTTCCCCTTCTAAACAACTTTTAAATGGTTCTAAGATTAAAATTACATTTCAGGAATATGCTAGGTAAGAGATTACTTCCTTTTAATTTTCTCTAAAACCTGTGTGATTGTTGCCTATCATGTTTTTCAAGTAAGTCATGCCAGAAAGACTTTTAATATATTTTAAGTGATACTGTCAGCTAAACATTCTGTAAACCTCATTCCTGTACATTATAGAAACAGATATCAAACCAACAGTGAAAACAAAGGGCCGGAACAGAGGGGCCCGATCCTGCTTTTTCAAATCCCACTGCCCAAACAGCCACTCCCAATGCAAGCCAAATACGGATGGTCTGACTGCACTGTGTGGATCAATCCATGTCATTGGATAATTTTTTGTTGCCTCCTAATCATATATGCACACCAGTAACCCCCAGGTTTCTCCCACATATGCCTAGATGCCATCCTATTGGATAGTTGCATGTTAGATTGCCAACACAGTCACAGGCGATGCTCCACCAGTACAGGATGATATATTGGCAAAGCACGATATGCCCTCTTCACTCCATGCCTCCCTGTTGGAAACTGTCTCGTTTGTGTATATTGTGATTATTTCAATTGGAATTGTTGTACTTTCATTTCTTTGCTTTGCCACAGGTCCGCTTGCCTGTCAGCATGTTTATATGCAGGTACGAAGATGCTCATCTTCCACCTCGAGGTGAACTATCCCAGGTTCTGTTTGCTCCAGCTTTTAATCTCAGAGTGTGGCTTCGGTCTAGCTTCCACCCGCTTTGAAGGCATGCATCATCTAAACACCCTGCCTTCAACATGGCTGGAAACCTCTTTATTTGACCCATCTGTTGCACCACAAAGAATATTTTTCTATCTCTTTAAAAAAATGTATAGCACCTCCCCTTCAGACATTTGCAGTTTCAACCTTTTATTCATGGACTTTCAAGTTCACAGCACAAGCTTCTTCAACATTATTGATACTATCTTCCCTGTACTCTCTGCCCTGCTCTTTCTGCCCCCAGTATAGGTGAAATTTCTGAATTTACTTATTAAAGCATAAACTCAGGCCAGAACAGACATAGTATCTATTACGTGTGAATGATTCAAGAATGGGAGGGCAGCTATGAAAGAACTAAAACATAAAAGGTCCTAAAGAGCAAAGATATACACACACCTCAGCACAAAAGTCAGAATCATACAAGCAATTGTATCCCCTATTAGCATGTATGGATGTGATAGCTGGACAATTTTAAAAAAATGATAAAAAGAAAATAAATTTATTTGAGATGTGGTGTTGGAAAAGAGTACTGAGGACAGCCAAAAGGACAAATAAATTGGTCTTAGAACAGATCAGACCTGAGATTTTTCTGGAATCCAAGATGACAAAACTGAGGCTGTCATACTTCAGACAATTCATGTGAAGGGAGGACTCACTGGAAAAAACAATAATGCTGGGAAAAGTGGAGGGAAGTAAAAAGAGAGAAAAACCACATGCTAGATGGATGGACTCTATTAAGGAAGTCACAGATATGGGTTTGCAGGAACTAAGCAGAGCAATGGAGGACAAGAAGTCTTGGAAATGTCTCATCCACAGGGTCGCCAGGTGTCGAGAGTGACTTGATGGCGGTTTACAACAAGAAAACAAACATAAGTCAGGTCATGCAAAAGTTAAATTATTGTTCTGACGCATTTAGTCTACCAGTTCATGGGCTGTGAAGAACCAAACTCTCCAAATACTGAGGTACTACCAATTTGTCTTGGTGATATATGGATGATATGATAGAAAGATTTTTATTTATGAGTTGATTTCCTCATTTTCCTTGAAAAGCATTCAATATATTCTATGCATGATCTGCATAGTTTGAGTTGAAGCCTTGCTTCTGGTATATTATGGGCATCTGTGTGCCGCATACATGCACACACACCACCCTGTTTTTAGAGTTTTTTTAAATATTCCTCACTCCAAATAAAGTTTTATGATGTCTCATATATGAAGTGTGAATGTAACAGTCTTCTGCATTAGTGTTACTGTACTATTCTTCTGAAGATATTTTGCACTGCATGCAGATATCAGTGTCATGGAATATGACATCAAGTGACAAAACATGCATGTACACACACAAATACACATGGAAAATGCACGGATGTGTCAGAGCAGCACATGCTATGCTGGTGAACTACAGTCATATCATACTATAATTTCAAACATTCCTTGTACAAATCATTGCAGAGGAACCCTCCACTCTGTCTAAACCCCTTGCTTCCCAGATTCATTTCATGATGAGGTATTTTATTCTTTCCATGTGTCTCAAGATAAGTCCAATTTCATATCCTGGAAATAATTTTTTAAACCAAAGATTACACAGAAATCTTAAACTGATCATCTGTAACTAAAACCTAGGGCTGCATCCCTCCTTGGGTGCAACTTCTTGTTGTATCCATGTTTCTCTTTGAACTTGTATATGGAGATATCCACCGCATCTAAATGCAAGCAGTTACTCAGCAGTGCAATAGCCAGGATTACTTCTTGTGCATGTTTGAGTGGCTTCCCTCCCTCCCTCCCTCCCATGACTGTGTGCATCCTTGCCTTATTCTTCAGCATTTGCAATGACAGAGAATTATGCTTCCTCAATGAATAACTGGCTTCCAGGCTAATAATCTCTTCTTACTCAAATGAATACCAGAAGGTTGACTTCATGATATATTGGTGCTTTGTGAAAATGAGACCTTTCTTCTAAAGCTAATAACCAACAGGATGTGGGTGGGGGGTTATTGAGGAAAGTGAGATGGGGGAACAGAAGCAAGAGCATAAATGAGTGCATGGGTGGATGCATGTAACTTGGGAGGTGAGCATGTGGAATGTAAATGGAAGATATATGCATAGAAGGGATGGATTATTAGATCTATATAAAATAGTGTGTGTGTGTGTGTGTGTGTGTGTGTGTGTGTGTGTGTAATTTTTTTCTCCATACACCATAACAGGAGGGCATTTAAGGGAATAAAGAATTTAGGCTGAAAAATGCTTTCATACCATCCTTGTATCCCATAGAGTAGAACAAAATACATACAGTTGGCCCTCCATATCTATGGATTCTGCATTCATGGATTCAATCATCCATAGCCTATTTTTTTTTTAAAAAAAACCAACAACCTAGGGCTGCATCCTTCCTCAATTTTGTCATTTGTTATATAAGGGTCACCATTTTACATTGTATATAATGGCACTGTATATAATGAGACTTGAGCATCCACAGATTTTTGGTATCCACAAGGGATCCTGGAACCAAATCCCAGCAGATACCAACGGTCCACTGTATATGCCTTTACAGAAGTAAGTCCCAATGAGTTCATTGTAGCTCTCCAGGTGAGTGCAAAAAGGATTACATCTGCAATTGGATGACAATGGAAATTAGAATATCTCAGGTGATACTGTATCAGAAAAGATACACATGTTTCTGAAGTCATATTAATGTCTAGAGACATAAATTAATGTTTTAGTTTTATCTTTTTAAATTATTGTAAACTGCCCTGAATTCCATTTTGGGAGAAACATTGGATATAAATCTCCTAAATAAAACAAATCAAATCAAATCAAGACCAACAAGGAAAAAAGGAATGCTACATCTGAATATATATATATATATATATATATAGAGAGAGAGAGAGAGAGAGAGAGAGAGAGAGAGAGAGAGAGAGAGAGAGAGAGAGCAGGTCCTGGACATAGATTTTATGAATCAGATCTAATTGGACCCTCAAACTGTTTAAATATACTTGCAATCTAAGTAAATATCCATGTGCTCCATATGTGTGTATTAACTTTGTGCAGACATGCGTGAAGGAATTTTTCCTTTACGGAGAAGACATAATTAGGTAATCCAATATATGATAGGTATGTTAAATATTTCACTTTTCCTGTTACAATTCTCACAAAGAATTGTACAATCCTAAACATGCTAACCTAGGATACTCTCACACACACACTGCTTAACACAGTGGAAAGAATTTCAAATTCTATTTCCCTATCTGGGCTGAACGCAGATTTAGCATCTCACATCTAATACTGGATTGTCGTTTGGCATTATCCACAAACACTATAATCATTGGGACTACAGCCATTGTTAAGGCAAAGGTGTGGGCATCTATTGGAAATAAACTGGGAGCCAAGCCAGGCAGTGAGAGCCAAGAAACAAAATCAAGAGTGAGAGCAAAATAATCACACATAAACAAACCAAAAACAGGAAAGAAGCCACCCCGACCTGTCGGGAGGGGCTTATAGTTGCGTCGGC
>CM034701.1:311212970-311235562 GCA_020142125.1 Phrynosoma platyrhinos | reverse complement strand
CTCTTAACCTTCTCTTCTCCAGACTAAACATACCCAGCTCCTTAAGTTGTTCTTCATAGGGCATGGTTTCCAAACTCTTCACCATTTTAGTCGCTCTCCTTTGGACACGCTCCAGACGTATACAGGAATAATTCTTGATAGATTTAATACTTTTGCACACTACACTTATAATATTATAACATCTCCATGGAGCAGGACTCACTTTCTGTTGTTGTTGCTTATTGTGTGCCTTCAAGTCATTTTTTGAATTCTGGAGACCCTATCACAATTTCTGGGCTGAGAGTATGTGACTTGCCCAAGATCATTCCATGGGTTTCCATGGCCAAGCAGGGAATCGACCCCTGATCGAGTCTTAGGGCCTTTGCAGACTGCCAGAAATAGTGCACATTAAATTGAGGCACTGCCCTGGCTCAGTGCTAGGGAATCATGGGAATTGTATTTTTTTCTGAGACATTGAGCCTTCTCTGTCAGAGAGCTCTGGTGCCACAATAAAATACAGTTCCCAGGATTCCCTAGCACTGAGCCAGGGCAGTGCCTCAATTTAATGTGCACTATTTCTGGCAGTCTGCAAAGGCCCTTAGTCCAACATTCAAAACATGACACCACATTGGCTTCTACTAACCATACATTTTTGACTAACATCCACTCTTCTCCTCAGTTTTCTCACTTGCTTGGCTCAAGTCCTGATGCTGAAAGAAATCATAGAATCGTAAGTTGGAAGAGACCACAAGGGCCATCCAGTTCAACCCCTTGCCATGCAGGAACACATAATCAAAGTAGCCCCAACAGATGGCCATCCAGCCTCTGTTTAAAAACTTCCAAAGAAGGAGGGAGGGAGCGTGTTCCACCGTCAAACTGCACATACTGTCAGGATGTTCCTCCTAATGTTGAGGTGGAATCTCTTTTCCTGTAGTTTGCATCTATTGCTCCAGGTCCTACTCTCTGGAACAGCAGGAAACAAGCTTGCTCCATCCCCAATATGACATCCCTTCAAATATTTAAACATTGATGCAGCCTAGAATTGCATTGGCTTTTTTAGCTGCCACATCACACTTTTGACTTATGTTCAACTTGTGCTCTACTAGGACTCTTAGATCTCTTTTGCATATAGTCTTGTTAAGCCAGGTGTCCCCATCCTATATCTATGTATTTCATGCATAGATGCCTCCCACTGCCACAAGTTATC
Organism: Phrynosoma platyrhinos; assembly: GCA_020142125.1. Classification (NCBI taxonomy): domain Eukaryota; kingdom Metazoa; phylum Chordata; class Lepidosauria; order Squamata; family Phrynosomatidae; genus Phrynosoma; species Phrynosoma platyrhinos. The sequence continues at coordinate 311,234,376 of CM034701.1, read as the reverse complement.
CCCCATCCTATACCTATATATTTCATGCATAGATGCCTCCCACTGCCACAAGTTATTACTATGACAGTGCACTTTTCTCCTTTGCTGGTTAGTGTTGTGGTCTATGATTTCTGATATGAGCTTAACCTTGCCAGACACAACTCCATTATATGATTCCACTGTAAACAAACCCTATAACAATTCCAGTTAAAAATCCAATATATAAGAAAAAAATGTACCTTTTGAAAATGCAATTTGTTCCAAATGTTTTTTTTTTCCAAAGCAAGATACAAAAAAGAAAACATTCAGAATATTTCAGTATTTTTAGGGGATAGAAGGGAGTATAACCACAAGAGCATGAAAATGTACTTGCCATGGAAATGACTATTGCAGGCATTTGCAAAGTGGAAAGAATTCACAAGAGAATATTATTTGTACCATAGTGGTTGTTATAATCCTATCGCTTCACTTTAAGTTCCAGTTAATTTCAAGATGCAAAAGAAGATGCAGAACGATATATATGTATTGTTTAATGTGAAAGATTGCAATTAATATAATGTCTGTTTTAAATGTATTATTATCCATTAAAGAATAAATAATTTTACATCTTGCTAATCTGTACCTCTTAAACTTTAAATCACTTGACCATAACTAATGAGCAAAAAAGTACCAAGAGTACTGTAACTACAACCTTAGACAGCATTTTTTGGAAATGTAAATCATCATCAATTTTAATACAAATGCAACAGCAGATCTGTATAATTACTGGGTGTATTTTGAATCACTTTTATGGTTACTGCTCAAGACTCATTAAAAATCCAAAACACTACACTACACAGAGTATAAAGCTGGAATTATGATGCAGTACAAGCTGTAATTGAAATCCATAAATTTCCTTACCACTCTTGAAAGTTATTTTGATACCAGAAATTGCTGTCATGCAGAAATGACTTTGGAAACATTTACACTGTCTTACAAAGTGGTTGTGGCAGCAAGACCTGTTTTTCTTCTTAGTATTTCAATAAGCTAAAAGTGCACAAATAAACTTGGTTATTTGTTTCTAAGCTTATGTTTAACATGAGTGAACGAGTTTGCTCAACCAGAAGCAATGCAATTTAGTGTGCCCTGTCTATACTCTAATGCACTTTCTGTGTTACAATTTAAAAATACAAAGGACAAAATATATTCTAAATGTTGAGCCTGAAGTTTAAAAAGTTCAATACAGTATTTAGGAACTATTCTCATTAAGTGGTTCACAATCAACAACGTACTGACTAGATCAGGGGTAGGCAACCTAAGGCCCGGGGGCCGGATGCGGCCCCTTGAGGCCTTTGGACTGGCCCCAGGCCAGTCCTGCCGCCGCCGCCACTGCCCACCATGATGATACTGATTATTGTTGTTACTACTTGTTCTTGGGGTTTTCTTGGCAAAATCTCCACAGGGGGTTTGCCATGGCTTTTCTGGGGCTGAGAAAGTTTGCATGCATATTTTTTTTAATTTTTTTTTTTTTTAAGAATTTATTTATTTATTTATTTATTTTTGGTGCTTCGGCCCCCCAATTGTCTGAGGGACAGCAACCCGGCCCCTGGCTCAAAAAGGTTGCCTACCCCTGGACTAGATCCTAGACAGCTGCAAACTTAAAACTTACCTTTCACTAGTGTTTCTGTAAACACACTATATTGTATTGTATCTTGACTCTATTTTGCATTGTAAATCTATGTTGCTAAATATATTTTGATTCCTTCCTTGGTTTTCCAACAAATGTGTTCTTTTATTTTATTTTTTAAATAAGTATTGACATATATGATAGTGATGGCAAACCTATGGCACGGGTGCCAGAGATGGCATTCTGCTTTGAATCCCATTTGGGGAGAAAGGCAGGATATAAATTCCATAAATAAACAAACAAATAAATTGTGCTACAGATGTGTTTTTTGTTTTTCTTGAACAAGCCCAGAACTTTCTGGAGAGCAGCAAGGCCTGGATGTGCTGCAGAAATTCTTTGGAGCCAATCAGACCTTGTCTCCAGATTCTATTGAGGTAGAACTTAACACCATTTTACAGGCCTCCTCTTTCCTGTCAGATTTTTCTTTCTGTTTATTCTGTTCATCCATTCTATTTGGCAGACCTCATGTGGTTTAGGCTGTAAAAGCCAGCTATGTATTTAACATTGACCTGCTAACCACAAAGAACAAGAAGCTGAACAAAGCCAAGTGCATGCCATGTAAGTAGCATAAGAAGGATGGTGGAGAACTGATGGAGCATTCTATCCTTTCTCTAGGATCAGCACAACTGCAACAGGTTGCAAAAACGACAGAACTCTCTACCCTTCTAATAGCTCTCAAGAGGCTAGTAACATTTCTGGATTAATTCATTAGACTGGCATTTATTAATCTGTGGTAAGATGGCAGGCAGATTCTGTGTCATTTAAGCATGGCTGGGAATAAATGGACTTTGGGTTGCAAACATGATCTCAGAAGCCAGTCCATATCTCAGAACTGACTCTCTCTGCCTGCACTGAAGGTACGGCTATTATTTTATATACTATACTACTTTCTTCGCCACAGATATGGAAAATAAGCCTCTATGAAGACTAGAAGAGATTTACTGTGCCTTTTGATACTTTAAATTTCACATGAAGAAATATGTCACCTGCTTCAGGCACAAAGAACTAATAAGATGAAGCAAGGATGACATTCTTCCTTCCTAGCTTAAGATAAGAAGAATATCCAAAATAAAAAGTTGGCAGCAAGTGAACAAAATAATAACTACCAGGCTTTTATTTTCAGATTTTTTTTCTTCTAAGGTAATTCTCAGACCTTATACAGTTTTTCTATTTTTGTTGCAACATTTTCAGTCTCTTTATTTCTCTCATCAAAAGAAGAAATGCAAAGGATAGAACACAAAAGCAGAAATGCAAAGGATAGAAGCCATAGCTTATAAACATGCAATATTATGGAATTTGCCCGCGCACAAAATTAAAAAGGAGAAGAAGTTAGATTAAATTAAATCTTCTGTGTCAGCAGAAACTCCCTGGTTCTTGCAATATGAAATGAGTCAATTCCAAGTGGGAAGAATTCTAATTCTTTTAAGGCTTGGTTTTGTGTAGTCACTTACTCAGTGATAACAGGTTTTGTTTCAAGGTTCTGCTGATATGTATGTTTGCTTGTGTGTACAAGTGTGTAGGAGGGGTGACCTGGAAGAAAAGATCTGTTCTGCAGTGACAGGTAGCTGCCTTCCCATTTTGTCCCTGTGAGTTGCCCAGTGGCCCCACTGTAGTTATGTGTCAATCTGTAGTCAGAAAAAGGCAGCTGGGTGCCTTGTTGTGATTTCAGCGGTGGTGCCAAGTGATGAATGGAGGAAGGTAGCTGCTGCCGTCCCTGCAGAAAGAGCACATGTAACAGGGGAATTCGGGGTCAAAATACTCTGAGGGCAACTTGGAGTATTCTGGCCAGTGAAGACAAGCCCTTAGTTGCTTGGTGATGAAAAGACATTATCATTGTTATGGTTATCCAGTGATAACTCAAGTTAAAATTTACTAGTATCACCTAGTGACAGGGATACAGTGGCTTAGTGGTTAAGATGCCAATTCTGATGGTCTGATTGGAAGGTTGGCAGCAATAGCAAGTACATCTCTATACCGCTTATCAGTGCACTTAAGTACTCTCTTAGAAGTTTACAATGTGTAAGTTAATTGCCCACAACAAGCTGGGTACTCATTTTAGCAACCTCAAAAGAATGCATGGCTGAGTGGGTTCAATATCAGCCTGAGCCCCTGGCTGCTATTGAAGCCACAACCTTGTGGTTTGTGAGTGAGTGGCTGCAGTACAGGCATTTAACCACTGCACCACCAGTGCTGCATGATGGAGTGAATTCCTGTCACTACTCCCAGCTTCTGCCAACCCAGCAATTCAAAAGCTTGCAAATGCAAGTAGACAGATAGGTAGCACTTCAGTGAAAAGTAACAACATTTGGTGCAGTCATGCTGGCCACATGACTACCAGAGCAACCCTAGGACAGCACTGGCTCTTCGACTTAGTAATGAAGATGAGTAACACCTCCCTACAGTCAGTTACGACTAGACATTCATGTCAAGGGACTACCTTTATCTTTTTTACATAGTGATACCACTGCTATAACACACTTGTTCCATCATGCTTTGGCCTGGCAGCTGGTGAGAGCCCCTGCCCCTATATGTTCAATTTCTCTGCCCTCTGAGGCAGAGAAGAGACACAGCATCTTCTGATATTAGTCTCATCCTCCACTGCTATTCCTTTCTCCTAATGTGTCATGTTTCATTTAGATTCTAAGCCTGAGGGCAGGGAACTGTCAAATTAATGAGTCATAAGTTGCTCTGGGATGCTTTTGACTGAAGGATGAGGTATAAATAAATAAAATAATAAATAGCTTAATTACCAAATACACTCCATAGTGAATACTAGGGAATATGTGTGTTTAAAATCTCTAATAGAAATTTCTTGGTCCTCATTACAGAGCAATCCCATAATTCTCAAATGTAGTGATGTACAAAAATCTAGAGCACATGTGTCCCTCTCCCTTGGGAGGACACTATGCAATCAACACTATATTCCAGCACACACCCACATCTTTATGAACACTACTCCCAAAAAAACCTTTTAAAAAACCTAATCCCTCACACCTTCCAGGAGCTGCCAGTTTTTTTCTCCCTTGAGATGTTTTACTTTGAAGGCTGATTTTTTTTTTCTTTCGAATTTGAAGTAATTTCCAGGTACTTCTTGTTTGAGGGAGAAAGGCTAGAGAAGTCACCAAATCTAGTAAAACTGTCACACACAGGCCTAGAGGGTATAAGGGTGCTTTTCCACAAATATTAAATTTTTAAAATGGGGTGGGTTCCATTGTGTATGTGCAGCCCTCCCAGATCCGATGGGTTTGTGTGCAACTCCTGGACAGGAAGGAAGTGTCCCAAGCCTACACTAGACAGAGACATTACAATTAAGTACACATAATTGTATTGCCTTGATTCAAAGATGTACTTTCTTTAATGGATGACCATTTTAGCAATCAATGTTTCATTATAACCAACCCAGAACAGACCTCAAAGTATAAAGGAAATATAGACCTCATGGAACATATAAAAGCAGCAATCGTGTATTAAAAACAGTAAGTGGACAAATGGACAAATGAGAGGCAAAACTCATTTTAGGATCCCTCTCAATGTAAAGTCTAATGATTGTTCTCAAAGTTATACATGTGTTTCCCAAATACATGTGATACGTAATGGCATTATTGTACTCAAACCCACTCATGACTAAATAATAAGCTTGAAGTAGAACTCCTCTCAGAGATCATAATTTTGTAAGAAGCCATTAATGTTTTTGGCCTGGACTATATGTGAACAGGTGAAATGCTGTTAATATAAGAAATGGCAACCTCCTGTGTCAGAAGCAACTTTATATTTTATACTTAAATACATTTGGAATCATTAAAGCATTTTCTCTCTCCCTCTCCTTTACTTTCCCTCTCTAATTAAAAAAAATCCTCTCTTCTTAGAAAGCAATTGGAATAGCATGAAATATATCGCTGGCAAATGCAACTATTCTGCATACTGCCGCTTCACTTTCTGATAATTTTCTTTCATAAAAGAAAAGTTATCCCTTAAAGATTTTATTGTGTGCTTTGATATGAATGCAAGCACCAATTTGACCTAGGAAACTGGGATGATACTTTAAAGATGTTGCAGAGCTCAAGAATCTGCCTACAAAGAACTCTCCATTTTTTTTTTTTTTAATGGGGGGAGCTTCATTTTGGTAAGATGAAAAATTGGGTTACTGTAAGATTTGTAGACAGAAGGAAAGATTATTTCAACTTTTTTCCTTTTCCTCCTTCATTTTTAGAAACAGATCTCTCAGTTATACAACTATTTTAAAAACAGTTATTTGAAACTATCTTTTTTTAATGCTCCTCTTTGATCCTTCCAGGAAAATGCCATATTTGCTCATCTGGGCCAGGGAGAGAAAGAAAAACTTGATGAAAGTATTTCTCTGAAGTACTATACTTTGAAATTCATGTATGTGTTTATTTTTGTTTCATAACATTTAAAGCTAAATAGAACCATAATGGTATAGTGCAGGGGTCAGCAACCTATGGCCTCGGGGGGCTGGATCAGGCCCCCCAAGGCCTTTGGACCGGCCCCAGGCTGGTCCTGCCGCCGCCACCACCCCACGCCCCACATGCCGCTTCCGTGCGCATCGTGTCCACCATTTTGGAAAACAAAATGGCGGCCGCGACTCGCTCGCACATGCGCAGTATGCCAGAAGTACTGTACATGTGCGAGCGAGTGTGCACGTGCATGCGCAGTACTTCCAGCATACTGCACATGTGCGCACACACATGCGCGGTGCCATTTCCCCCCCCCCTCAGCCCGCAGAAGACCTGGGGACCAGCAGACTGGCCCCAGGTAAGGAAAACTTGCCAAACCTGGTGTAGTGGTCTGAGTGCTGGTCTGTGACTTTGGAGACCAGAGTTCAAATCCCCACTCAGCCAGGAAAACCCACTGGGTGATCTTGAGCACATCAAATTCTCTTAGCCTCAGAGGAAAGGCAAAGAGAAACACCCTCTGAACAAATTTTGCCCCAAAACCCAAACATCTTAATAGGTTCTTCTTAGGGTTATCATAAGTCAGAAAGAACTTGAAGGCACACTAGAAGGATGTGGTATGTAAAGCCCACTGAAGCCTATTAAAAGGCCCAAGTACACAATGTGTTCATGCAAGAATTAATTTTATTCAGTTAAGAGGCAGTCCAGCTATGATCAAGACAAAGTATTCCCTTCTGTGCTGCATCAACAATGAAAACTGGTTCCCTATTTGCTACTTGTCCCAAAAGAGAAACAGCTAAGGTGGTGGGGGCACTTTTGAATTAAAGGTTGTGTTTTTGTTGCTATTTCTTGTTTACTACTTAGTTAATTAGTCCATAAACCCTTGCTGTATGCTATGGATTTGGTCCTGATCTGCCCTCTCTCCCCTGTGACTTTTATTATTATTATTTTTAAAAAATGTACTAAATACATCAACACATTTAACACATTATGGAGTTTATTTTCTAGACAAGCTACAAACAACTAGGTTCATGTATTTGAGCCATGATTCAAAAATTATTTATTTATTTAAGGGATTTATAGCCCACCTTTCTTCCGAAATGGGACTCAAGGCCGCTCACAATAATTTAAAAAGACAGAACTAAAATATTGATTACAAAAGTTAAAAATAATGAAATAATACTAATATTAAAACATAAGTTAAAAACAGCATAGCTAAAACCAGTAAAAACATTAAACCACACCACACTACGCAAGGGACATTCATCCACTGAACAGCTATCTAAATAAAAATGTCTTCAGCTGATGGCGAAAAAAGAGCAGGGAAAGGAGCTGACCTGATCTCCTATGGAAGGGAGTTCCACAGTCTGGGAGCAGCTACGGAGAAGGCTTTCTCCTGAGCCGTCACCAAAGACAGAGAAGCAAAATAATACACAGTTCGTTAATTTAGAACAACATGTCAGGTTTTTTTTATCTGTCAACAAATGCAACAATCTAGTCTAGTCTTCCAGATATACAGAAGAGACGATGTACAGAATGGCTGTTTTGCTGTAACAGATAGTCCACAAAGCCAAGTTAATATATTGCAAAGATATCATTCAACATGTTTTGCCAAGAGTGTCATTAATGTTCTACTATACTGGCAGAACGGGAGATCTGGGAATGTTATACATATCCAGCACGTTCTAGTGCAAAGTATGCTTTAAAATAGCATGCCTGTGCTAAAGATAGCACCACCATAATGTTTTAACGAATAGGAATCTCTACAGAGAGAATACACAATCCCCTACAATTTGTCAAGACAAGTACATCAATGTGTGATGTTGCTTTGTTGTAGTCAGAAAGACTGACCCAGATATGCTATGTTAAAAATAGCTGCCTAATTTAAACTGACCAAGCAAAGGACATTTCAGATTTGAGTTTTCATTCTTTATTCTCTATCCTCATTCTTAGCAAGGACTCTAGGCAAAATGGAAGTACTAAAGAGAAATGTACAAAAAATAATCCTGTCTCTGGTTATAATATTCCACACTCTGCTTTCCAAAGTGTGTGGCTTGCATATTTCAAAAAGGGTACACCCTTTAATCACAGATTAAAATTCTTCAGTGCCTAGAGGAATGTAAAATAACAAGGATTTTAAGAAACTCAATTTAAAAGCTAAGTAAAGCTGTAAACTAAGCATTAAGAATTGTTCAAAATACAATCAGAGCTGCAACTTAAAAGTGTTGAATACCTTGAACAATTGGACACCTATAATACATTCCAGTGCTGGAGAAAAAGCAACAGGGGTGGAAGGAGCAGTCTGTAAAACAATAATACAGCCACTTATCTATTCCTTTGGGCATCAAAAAGAGTGGCCTTTGACAAACCTAAACAGCGGAATTAGTCATAAGAGATGAAACATGGGGAGAAACTTTGGAGCCCTATATTTTCATTGTTGTTTTGTTGTTGTTGTGTGCCTTCATGTCATTTCTGATTTATGGCAACCCCATGGCAACCCTATTACTGTGTTTTCTTGATTACATTTGTTCAGAACAGCCTTCCGCTGAGGCTGAGGGACTGTGACTTGCACAATATCCAGTGGGTGTCCATGGCTGAGTGAGGATTTCAATCTTGGTCCCCAGAGTCATAATCCACTGGTCAAATCATAACACCACTCTTGCCTCTCCAAAACCTGATATGTGGTTTGGGAATGTGGCCGAATCAATAGCAACATCACCACTCCACTTCTTAGCGTAGTAGTAGTAGTTTATTACTACTTGGGCCACATATAATTCACACCTTTTAGAGAAATGTGTCTTCTCTTTAGTGAGAATGTGTCTCTCTCCCTTCTTTCCAATTTCCTCACCTGATCTAATGAGTTTTCCTGAACTTGTTCAGAGGGGATTGGGCCAAAATATGGACTCTGACAATGCTTAGATCCAGAAATTTGAGAGCCCCTAAATACCATAGACTAGACATATGAAAATGCCCTCCATTCTATACACCAACATTTTGAACTATTTATTTTCTTCTCTACACTATGGATCTGATTTCAACACATGGACTACTAATAAATCAAAAGGAGCTATGGAATTGTACCTTTTGAGTTTCTGATTTATAATTGGAAAATAGACCCATAAGCAGTGTCTTCACTTGATATAAATATTTTAGGTGGAAGAAATGTAAGAATGTGATAATTTACAAAACTAATTCATCTATTTGGTGTGGAGGATATACTGTTGTTTGAAAATACCACATTTCTTAAAAAAAAAAGTTAACTATTTTAGATCGCAATACACTTAATCCTCAAAACAAAATTCTTTAAATAGCCTTGCATTTCAGACTATCATTCCTGAATACCAAACATGAATTTATTTGCTTTGTTTGCAGAAAAGACTTGTTTTAATGCTTCTGACAGAGCCTAAGGCAGCTGTGCAAATCAGCAAGGAACCTGAATAGAGTTCCTAGATCCCAAAACTCTGTCCCACTTTATCCAATTCTCAGAGTGAAGGGAGTAATCTCAATGGAAGAGAACTGTACTTAAAACCTTTTTTAAAATACTGTATTCAACATGCCATCATTGCTACACTGCCTCAGATCTGCTATATTTTGATTCCCTAGGGGTCTGCCTGGTCACTTCCATTTCCCCTCTCTCCTGCCTCTCTATTTTTCTCTTCCTCCCTTTCTCCCACTTCTCTATTTCTCTCTTTCATCTGTTTTCCTCTTCTCTCTCTCCACTAATTTTAGCCACAGTCATAATACTCCTCCTTCCCTTTCTCCCTCTGCAACTTTCCCTATTTTGCTTCCTCCAAAAAGAAAAAACAATGAACCCATGATGAGATCTGCCAAATTCTCAGCATTTCAAACTCAATTGCATTACATTCAGTAGGGATTATCCTGTTAACTATGAACATCAATGTTATTACTATCAACATTATCTCTTTCCCTCTTCAAAATATTTGGTGACAGAACAGAGATGGAGAAAGACTGGCCCTTTCCCTTTCCAAAATATTTGATGAGTGAAGCATAATTTTGATTACTTAGGAGGTGAAAGCAGATACACTGCTTGAAAGGAAAAGGACACTAGATAATCTGAGTAACCCATCAGAACCAGAATGTGTAAAACTTCCTTTTTGCTTGAACTCTTTTTCCTAATTGAACTACAGCCCTCTTATTTAATTAAAGTAGTCCTTGGGAAAATATTGAAAACAGAGGTAGGAAAAGTTTGAGCTTGTTTAGTTCAAAGGAAACCTTTGAAAATTTTATGTACTGTAGTTGGACTACCATTCCCTTGAGCTGTCAAAAGCAGTGTTTGGGAAAATACCAAAAACAGAGACTGGGGCTCCCACCCCTCCATCTTAATTCAATTTAATTTTCAACTAGAGAAATACAGTCATCCCTCCCAGTTCATGGGGGATCAATTCTGGACACACACAAACACACACACTGCAAAGTAGAAAAATCGTGGATATTCAAACCCCATTTAGTATACCATTTTGTCCCTCCTGGCTTCCCATCCATGGAAACTCAAAACCACAAATGGGGAGAGACAAATGTATTTTTTCATTTGTTAAACCTCTTGTTTTTATTTGAATTAATGCTTGTAGTAACGGTGGTTGATGCTTAATGCATCTTGTTTTATGACATCACATCCCTAGATTTCAGGGGTTAGATTAAATGCCAAAATACTAAAGTTATCCAAACAGAATAATAAAAGAAAATAAGTAGATAGCAATTGTGATTCAAATATGCTCAGATTCTTGAGGACATTTTAATTGGTCCATGTCAAAATTGTGTAGCAGCCTTCCTTCACTTGGCATATTTTACCCATATTTTGGACCAAAATCCCCAGACGTGTGACCACTTGCCATGCTAGCTGGGTCCTATGGAAGATGAAGTCAAAACATCTAGATGGTATTATGTCAGCTGTGGAAGAACTGCTAAGAAATATAAGGAGCTATGGATACAAAAGGGTATCCTGCTTCCCATCCAGGCAGGAGAAATAGCAATATTAAACATCGTGAGCAGAAGGGAGAATAGTTCTCTATGAGGAAGCTTCACAGGTTTTTTAGTTTCAAAAATTTCAGTCCTTAAAAGATATTAAATAAAGAATGTTGGTAAGAATGCCAAAAATTAAAGTACAGTATTATGTCACAGAATAAGCACTTAACTATAGTGATTCTCCACTATAGATATGCCCGCTCAGTGTCTTCATCACTGAAGCAGATAATCAGACTCAATTCTGAAGTGTAATTGAGCAGCTTTCAAAGGCTATTGTAGAACCCAGATGTGCCAATCAAATATTGTGAAAATTCACTTATGGAAATATAATATAAACAGCATGCAAGTGCAGTTGCAAAGGAAAGGCAACTTATTTCTTCAGATTTTCTGTCTATGTACCAGTAGTTGATTTCATAGGATCTGCAGATTGCTATATTTTATAACTTGTAAGAGCAAAGTGGAAGGAGTGCGGTTATTTTAGGGAAGGATCCAGTGGATATATTCAGAATTTTTTTCACTGCAAAGCATTGCCCAAAGCATATTGCTAATGGGTTGGAACTCCAGGGTGGACCTCCATGGGCTGGATGCTCCCTGCCATGGGCAGAAGCAGGGGAAATTATTTCTATCAATTACTCTTCCCCTTTCTCCCTGAAAATCTGCTCCAGAAAATGAGTGACACTCCAGTATAACAGCAGGAAAGGTAATGCTGCATTGGCAAAAATTGCTTCTCCTCTTCTTTTCACAGGAGTATCCAATTCATGGAGTAGGGCCCTCTGCTGGTACTAGCTGCAGCTAATGAAATGAGCCATTCTATTTGCTGACCGAAAGTTTGACAACCCACTGATGTTGTTGTTAACCCACTGTACAACTGCTATTTTATTCAAATTTACATTTGTCCATGGGAACATTTGAGCACATGGAAATACTTGCATATATTGCAACTCCGAAACTACCACAGGCCCTTGGTATCCACTGGAGTCTGATTCCAGGATACACCCCTCCCATGAATACCAAAACACATAGATGTTTGTCCGGTTATATATAATGGCATAGTAAAATGGCAACATTAAGGTTTACTTTTTAGAATTTTTAAAAAAAATATTTTCAACCCATGATTGATTGAATCTGTAATTTCATAATCATCTGGAGAAAAGTAAGTAATAATCCCGGCCTCAGGAACCCTCTCTAAGCCTCCCCCTTGAAATTTGAGTAGAATATTGCTGCAGTTATTGATTGCATATAATGCTAGATACGGATGTTTTAAAGTGTCTGTTTTTAATTCTAAGTGGTTTAATAATTTTTAAAGGGGTGGGGGTGGGAAATTGATTTTAATGTATGACTGTATTGTATTTTCACCGCCCCAATTGTCCTCAAAGGGGCGATATAGAAATAAACATCATTATTATTATTATTATTACCAAGTTTTTAAAACAATACTCAGAGAAAATAATTTATTTTAAGGAAAAAAGTAAGTAAACCATTTAAAACATTGTTGGCAGCAGTTAGCTAAACAGCTAAGGCTTTACTTGCATGAAAATATCCTTTATTTTATACATAAGATTAGAAAAATAAGGCAGAAATCCTCCATACAAAGGAAACCCAAACTGGATATAATCATGGAAGAATATTTATAACCATGCCAGATTTGTAATGTAGAATCTGCTACTTTGGAAATTAAGACTTTGTTAAAAAATGTGGGCAGATAGTGGAGGAGACAGTAATTGGATGTGTTTTCATACTTTCACATTTATTCACAAGCATTTGCAGCTTTCTATACTCTTTGTGTGCTCTATAGGTTACCTGATCATCAGCAGTTTTAACAATGCTGTCAATGTATACAAGTAAAATGACACATGGTCCTGGGTCACACTAAACAGTTTTATGAGTTTTTTAAAAAACATAAGTATCAAAACTTCTATCAATTTATGTTAACTGCAGTCATACAAATTATCTGAACTGAAATGGGTTTCTTTAATGTGTGTTCTTGTTGTAGCAATTTTATTTTTGCAACTCTCCATGGAAGAAAAATTGAATAACACTCTTTAAGGATGAGTCAGGTCAGGTCATTTACTTCAATTAGAAACCATAATGAAATTTCACTAAACTATTAGATACCAGTCAGTCCATATACAAGATAAATAGAATGCCTAATTCTTTTTGACAAGTCCCACAGTTTTGCAACCTTGACTTTCTTATATTGGAATTAAAAATCCCCCAACTTCTATTCAGTTTTAATGATTTGTTAGCCATTTTAGTAATTCTTTATTACCTATATAATTAATTATTCATTAGAAGTACAGATTCTTACCACTGCTATTTTTCAAACACAACATGGAACAATATGCTTTAATCTAGAATAAAGTTGACCTCACCACACTTCAATTGTTGTCTGATAAAGCTCACTGTCTAATTCCACCCATAACCATCTCATTTATTAATAGTAATCTTCTGCTTCTCAGATTCTTCACATTCATTTTAGGGAAAGAGGCGAATCCTTCCAGTTAGTCTGAAAACTATCATTTATTTTTCCAAGTTGGTTTAGAAATTATTTTATTTCATGTCTTGTTTATGAATGGCCAGGTTGGTCATAGGACTGTGGCTGTGTGCCTTCAAACCTTTTCAAATTGGTGGCAACCTAAGGAAACCCATCACAGGGTTTTCTTAGCAAGATTTTTTTCAGAGAGGGTTTGCCTTTGCCTTCCTCTGGAGTGAGAGACTATTTGCCCAAGGTCCTCCAGTGGGTTTCCATGGCTGAGCCAGGATTTGAATAATTTAGAATGGAGAGAAAAAGTTCCTTTGTATTGGTAGTGGCTGATATGAAAGAATATAAAAGATATAAAAGAATGGATATCATGTAGTCTGGATGTTGTTAGACTGCAACTCCTAGTGTTACTTTCCACGGGCTATGCTGGCTCGAGCTCCGGGAATTTATAGCTCAACTTCTGGAAGGCAGTATAATTTCCATTCTATTTTAAATGTACCCCCCCCCATCATTATGGTAAGTGATGCCACATTCAGTAATCAACAACCTTCACCACTACCATCTGCATTCTAATCCTGGAAAATATATAATAACAATATTTAAGAATATCTAACACCAATAATACACTATTTTTACCCATCTGGTTTTATATTTGGGCCCAAGAACAAGATCGGAGCTGCAGCCCTATGCCCCTATTCCTGGAGGTAACAGCCCAGTGGGCCTTCATCATCATTAAACTTGCATCAGCATGCACTGTATAAATTAGTTTAATGCAATGTATGAATGTATACCTCAAGGTGCATTCTCTTATATTCTGAAAACATTTATAGAAAGTGACCTATATGCTCCAAATGAGAATACACCAAACAATTAAAAGGAACTGGTTTCTTTTTTTAAAAAAAGTGTGTCCCCATGAGTATTTTCTAGTCTAAGCATCAACTGTTCTTTTATATCTTCAAGTAGGGATAAGTGTTCAACTTCTAAAACCACTTTAAATCTGCATACACACACACATGCATGTATATGAGATTTAAACAACATCAGTGTCCAGGACCCTCTTGGATGATACTGTGTTCTTGGTTGCATGCTAAACAAATTAACTTTACTTTTACCATTTAGGTTGCTACTTTTCAGTTTCATCAGCAGTGTGATGAAATTTACAGTGTAAGAAAAAGCTATGAAGATGCTTACTTTATGCTGTTAATTATTTATGTTGATGCAAAAGCATTTCATGATCATTTAGTGTTTCTCAGGTCCATCTTATATTCCAGTCATTTTTTCATCAACTCCTTCTGTATCTTGAAACTCCTTCTATATCTAATTTTCTTATTTTATTACAACTAGCCCTCCATATCAATAGATTTTGCATTCACAGATTCAACTATCTACAGCTTGCAAATCTTTTTTTAATTAATTTAAAAAACCCTTGATTTTGCCATTTTAATTTAGGGACACCATTTTACTTTGCCATTGTATATATATATAATGTGACTTGAGCATCCATGGATTTTGATATCTTACAGGGGTCCTGGTACAAAACCCCAGGAGATACCAAGGGCCCCTGTATTTAGTTTTGATACAAGACAATTTCTATATTTTGCACTGGAAATATTCGTTACAGATGTAAATGTAGTCCTTTGCTTTTAAACAGTTGTGGTGGACATAAAGATCTTCAAATAATTAGTATTTTTTAAATAAAATACTGAAATTCTATGGAAGAAGAAGCAATAACATGGTGGGATTATTATTATTATTATTATTATTATTATTATTATTATTTTAAAAAACTGTTTTGGTTTATCCACAACCACTATGTATAAAGACTATAACTCAACCAAGTTACAACAAAGCTTTTGAGGCTACCAGCACTTGACATATCACTTGTGGAAAACATGTCTTAAGATGTGTGCAGATATAACCTACTAATGGAAAATATTACTTCAGAAAGCTGATATTTTCATATATTTTAAGTTACAAAACCATATAGATGTATGCTTGTGCACCTATATCACAATGTGCAATTCACATATATGCAATGAGGAAGCTGGGTTATGTCTGACCCATTTACAGGTTAGAATAATGAATGTGTGAACCAAGTTAGCAAACACATGTACACACACATATTCCAAAACATAATGATCACTCTGCTCACTACTATACATAGAGTGAGTACACTTGTAGGTATTTATGTCATTTCTAAAGGTATTTCAAAAGAAACATGGAAAACCAGGCTGCCTTTCATGTTACAATTATTAATTTCAAAAACTCTGTCACTTTGCATACATGTTAGGGAAACCAAGGAAGTTGTAAACATTACTTGATACATTAAAACACTTACAGTGGGCTGTTTTATGTTTTAAATAGCCCAGAGAAAAAATAGCTCCTTTAACTCTGCAACACTCCCAAAGAAGTTTAGCTCTTTAATTTCAGTAGACAGTTACTGGTAACCGTCCTTCCTTCTCCTTGCAACTGATGCCAAGCACACTGGATTCTTCTCTGCTTCACTACTATTCCTCTTTCTTTGTCTTGCAAAAGCTTCCCTTCTTAATTTTTTTATTATTATTATTCCTGCAGTTTCTAAGTGGTGCAGACAACAGGAAGGAATACTCTTTTTCAACTGCAACTGTTAGCACTAAACATTTACTATGGCGAATATGAGTGATCAGGGGCTCATTAAGGTTGCCATCAGGCAGAGGTGTATTTGCACAGGTAAAAATGATCCCACTTACAGATTCCCTGAAGAATACAGTATTCAAAGGATTGGCAAATTAATATTCATGTTAGATATGAATATGGTAAATGGCCTTGCAAAGCCACTAGTCCTATATCTGCCAAGGAGAAACAATAATAACAATTGCATAATGTCACTTGTTGCAGAAACATTGTAAGCTATTTCATTTTGTTCTATCTACTGCACCCTTCACCTAGTGAACTACAGATGTTCTGAACAACAACAACTGTCAGCCAAAGCCAGCATTGCCAATGGTTCTCTAGACTATGAGAATTCAGGATTATGGGAGGTTTTCAACATGTGGAAAAGACTCGTTTAGCATATTTTTCAGCTGCTTTTCAGTTTTCTGAAGATATATTACAATATAAAATGTGCAATACCATTACATAGTAACACATTCATAAAATCAAAATCAGTTCTAAACAATAATTTAAAATAAGCCAATTATCATAAAATACAATTTTTTAAAAATGAAAGGTTATTGCAATAGAAGTAGCAGTATTACAATAAAACTTTTCAATTAGTATCCAGAGAAAACAAATCACTGTTACAAGCGTTCTTAAAAACAGCAATGAGGGTAACTGCATATCTTCCAAAGAGAATTCCATTAAGTCTCATGACTTGGAGTCCAGATCCTGTCTCTAGTGCTCTCCTATGTATCTCATAGTTCCTAATACCAGCACTCTAAAGTCTTTGAAGATTGCTTTACAATGTAGACATGTTCAAAAGGCTGTAGACAGTCTTTCAGATAGTCTGGACACAAACCATTTAAGACTTTAAATGTCAAAACCAGCAATCCTGATATGGCCAGAAGCACAGCTGCAACCTGTATAGCTTGTAGAGACCTGATGCGATAAGATGTAACAATGGAGCCACGCCAAGTATACTCTTAAAACAACCAAAGACACCAAGTCCTTTCAAAGGCAGACCCATGTAGATAGCATTACAGTAGTCAAATCTTGATGTAGATAATATGTTCATAACTAAATCCACTTTCCCTGTTTACAGCTGCAGTACCAACTGAAGTTAATAAAAGGACACTCCTGACTGCTGTTGCTACCTATACCACTACAGACAGCACCAAATTCTGGACCACTTCAAGCTACAAAACCTTGGAGACATGGCAAAATTCAATATTGGCTGATTTTTTTTTTTAATTCGGAGCTGATTTCCTTGTCAGATTTCAATGAAGCTAGAGCTTGTTTGCCTGTAACTATTCCCAAACTACTTATTCAAGAGTTCCACAGACTCCCTTGGATAGTAGATTGAAAACTGGGATACAGCTGTGTGTCATCCATAAATTGCACATGGTATGATCCAAACTTCCAGATGACTTCCTGTAGTACTTTAAACATATATGTTAAAAAGTTGGATGGGGGAAGGTTGAACCAAGAAGGTTGAACCTGTAGTACTCCAGAAGCTTTCAAATTCCATGGGGTAGAAAAGACATACCCAAGTACCTTCTAGGATAAGTTTCTTCTAAGACCTATCAAGTCAACTATGATTGGAGCTGCTGTAACATTATGTGTTAAAAATTCATTCCAGATGCATACAATGGTTTGATGGTATTCAAGACTACTAGGCAGACCAGGGGTAAAAGATCACATTTTCCCTGTATATTCCTTCATATAAGTTATCCACCTAAGGCACCAAGACTGTTTCTGTCCCCAAAATCTAGATTGCTTAGATTTGAGTGTCAACCAGTCACTCCAAAACTTATTGAAAACTGGAAGGTTGGACATGGCTTTACTGGGATAGTGTATGAAGTGCTTTGAAATGCTAAGAATGCTTGAAGTGTGCTATACAAGTTCTAATCATTATTTTCAATTACTAGAAATAACAGTCAGAATAGTAAGATACCATATATTGATACATTTAGCTGAGCTACATATCAGCTAAGTATTCATTGTTTTATTCAGAAGTGCTATGAAAATTGAAAACTATCCAAAATTAACTTAGAGTTTGACTATCAGTGCTAGTTCAGTGTTTGCCACAAGAAAACATGAGAAAAGTTAAAGAAGCAATAACAGCATTAGTTCTGATTTTCTGGATGCTGCCCAAATATGTCACACGGTGATTTACCATTATCATAACAGAAAAATGAGTGTATGAGACATTCATTACAAAAATACTACTTGAAACTACAAATATATTTATGTTTTTTTAATCATAACAAACAGTAAGATGTCATCATCGAAGTATACCATTTATATCAACAGTGACAGTTTCGTTTCAGTAGAAGGGCTACATTTCTAGTTTTTAATTGTAAACCTGCAGCAGATTACTTTGTGGCTTTACGCTTTAAACATGCCTATGTAAAAATGAAATGGATTGCCTTCCACCACATAATAGATAATTTGTTTCAGATGGTGATTTATTTGCTGAGGATATGAATTCACACACTGTCTTTGCCAATTCGTATTAGACTTCCAGTCTGTTGAGTGTGGTTTACTGCTGCTGTCAGTAGCTACTTCCTGACAAAACCAATCTGTTCAACACAGTCATGAGATGAATGGATTTTTTCCTCCTTGATCACTGCAATCTTTTAATTTCAAGATTCCCAATACTTGAAATAAATACAGACTGAATACTTGAGGGCTGTGTGTGTGTGTGTGTTACTATTATTTCTGCACTAAATTCTGACATATTTTTATGTGACAACCAACTTGGATCTTTCTTGATAACATCTAATTTTATCTACAGCACCCATAATATGAAATGGCCAGCGCTGTCAGTAGCACACCTCCATTTAATGTATCACTTTCTAATGAGATGACCCTATTTTCTTTTCCTCCCATAAGATTTTGCTTTGAAATGCATTCATTCATCTATTTGCATTTAGAACTGTTTTTGCTGCATGCTGGCCTGTCATCCTCCACTATGCTGCCAATGATAGCTGTGAAGTATCTGTTGAGCTCAAAGACCATCTATGAAAAGCTTGCTTATACTATTATTGCATTACAATACAGACAACAGATTGCAGATAACAGTTTCCACCTGTCATCCACACAAACCAATTTCACAGTAAAAATAAATTAGTCTTAAGTTTCTACACAATGCCACTCAGACCATCAAAAAACCCAACATCTTTATGCTATTGTCAACTCCTGTGATAGCTTTCTTTCCAAAAAGACTAAGGGGGGCTGCAGACTGCCAGAAATAGTGCAAATTGAGTCCACTGTTAGGGTTAGGGTTAGTGCTAGGGAATCATGGGAATTTTTTTCTGAGACATTGAGCCTTCTCTGTCAGAGAGCTCTGGTGCCACAATAAAATACAGTTCCCATGATTCCCTAACCCTAACCCTAACCCTTAAAGTGGACTCAATTTGCACTATTTCTGGCAGTCTGCAACTCCCTTAAGAATTCAAGACAATTGCTGAACTCTGTGGAACACTTGAAGGTGTATGGCATTTCTCTTTAAAAAAACAAGAAGAAACATTAAAGCAGGTATTAACTGAGACACTTGTCTTACTTCATCACAAAGAACGAAGAAGCATGGATGATAGCGCTCTCTCATCCTAGTCCCACTTTCTTGGGAATAAATTACACTTAATTCAGTGACATTTCTGTTTAAGCATGGAAAGGAGTGGCCTGCAAGGGCCACCTGAATGGACTTAAGAACCACTTGAAAAAACATGGCATACAACTTTTCACCTCATCTCCCACAGTAATCTGTCTTTCCTGTATCTCTTCAGATGAGACCTTCCAAATACTCTATATCAAAATGCAAAGAGAGGAGCCTTGCAAGATCACCTCACTTGATTTCATTTGCACACAGGAGTGTCAAGGATTTAATTAAGAAGACATTTCCTCGGGGGCTTTTAACAGAGGACAAGAGACATTTACAGACACTTTTCCATCGCTCAGAAAATAAATGAAGAGGAAACTCATCATCAACCCCATCATCCTGCTGCTTCCTCTTGCTTCACACCTATTCCAACATTAAGAACCTATCTACAGCAGACTGCGCGACTTAATGGAGGAAAGCGATTATAGTAAAATCCTCTCAGCCCCCGTAGCCAAACTTGAACTCCACTTAGCCCAAAGCTTCTGGCCTCTTTCCTTTTAGCCAATTCCTCCTCTTTTGGGAGACACACACAGGGGGGTTGCAGACTGCCAGAAATAGTGCAAATTGAGTCCACTTTTAGGGTAAGGGTTAGGGAATCATGGGAACTGTATTTTATTGTGGCACCAGAGCTCTCTGACAGAGAAGGCTCAATGTCTCAGGGGAAAAAACAATTCCCATGATTCCCTAGCACTAACCCTAACCCTAAAAGTGGACTCAATTTGCACTATTTCTGGTAGTCTGTAACCCCCCACAGATTCCTTCCCCATCCATCCCTGCAAGAAAGCCAAGACAAGTCTTCCTTTCCGAAAACTGAAGAGGAAGCAAACTCGAGGAAGGAAAGGAAAGGTCTAGAGTTCCCTCCTTTGCAAAAGTGAACCATACCATACCCAAAGTCCCTGGAGCAACGGTTCCTAAACTTTCAGTCCTCCACGTTTTTGGACTCCAGCTCCCAGACTTCCAGCTTTCTGGGAACTGAGGTCCAAAACACGAACCAAAGTTTGGGAAAACCCCCCCCTCCAGGAAAGAGGCAGCCTAGGTAGGGTCCCCGCAAAGCTGGCGGCGCCTCCTCCCCCCCCCCTTCCTTACCTTGTTGGAGTAGGGGGGCTGGCTGAGGTTGACCCCATCCCGGATGAGTTTATCCCTAACCATGATCTTGAGTCGGAGTTTGGGGTAAGTCAGCCGCTCCTGGCCGCGGGGGGCCCCGGCTTTCCTGGGGTCTTCCTTCCCCATCGGGGGCTCCTTCCGCCTCTTGGCCTCGTAGTGCTCCACCAGGTGGCTGGTGTAGAGCTCGGGCGGCGGCAAAGGAGGGGTCGGCACCGGCGGGGGCTCCAAGGTGAAGTAGAGGCCGGCGTTGGTCCGCTCCTCGTCCTTGAGGCGCTGGACGGCTTGGAGGAGGCGGCGGCGGTGGCGGGGCAGGGAGACCCCGATGGCGTCCAGGTCCGGCTCCCCGATCTGCTTGCAGACCTCCAGGTCGTCGTAGCCATTGTCCACGAAGGACTCCGCGTACTCAGGGAGCTTCAGGGTCTTCAGCCACTCGTAGACGACGTGGGCGCACATGATGGAGGAGGAGGAGGAGGAGGAGGAGG
>CM034701.1:311184945-311207668 GCA_020142125.1 Phrynosoma platyrhinos | reverse complement strand
TTCTAGGTGCCTGAGAGAGATGGCATCTATCTCCCCCGAAGGGAGAAGGATGGGGAGCAGGAAAGTAGGGAACAAGGGGCTAAAGTAGGCCCCTTTGCGCTTCTGTCATCCCAAGAAGAAAAAAAAAATCAGGTTATTCTAACAGATTGGTTTGTGTTGTGTTTTTGTTTTTTAGAGACACCTTATACTCAAAAAAACTTCACCATGATGCATAAACCTGGCATTGAAAAATTTGTTGTCAATAGAATTCGTGATATCTCCAAAAACAATTGTTAATTTAAATGAAATTTATTTCCTCTGAGTGTCTGTTTGGGGGGGGGGACATATTATAAATTATGGACCATATAATTTGTACCATGTACTGTGTAAATAATAAAGTTAAAAAATATTATTAAAAGAAAAAGAAAAGTTTGTTGTTGTAAACCGCCTTTGAGTTGATGCCGACTCATGGCAATCCAGGGTGACCAGGCATCCTCCTTTTCCAGGACACATCCTACATTTCAACCTTCTGTCCAGGAGGAATTCCCAAATGGCCTCCATTTGGAGCAGGACTAAGCAGCATGAATATGTGCATGAATATGTGCAGTTGTCATGTGGTTGGCAATTTGAATATGAAAATCAATTCTTTTCAACAGCACCTCAGTAACTGTATCTGCTTCTTTTCATATTCAGCTATGCTAATGGGCCAAAAGCAATTTGAGGCCCTGATGCATTCTAGAGGATATTGGGATAAATTGATTTAAGCACAAAATAAATTAGAGTCTGTTTGGCTCCTATTAGTTTGCCCTCCAGCACAAGATCTTTTATTTTTCTGAAACAGGGGTTTAAAATCCTAATTAATTAAAATCTCCCTGGTGAGAT
The DNA here is from genome assembly GCA_020142125.1 of Phrynosoma platyrhinos. Taxonomy (NCBI): domain Eukaryota; kingdom Metazoa; phylum Chordata; class Lepidosauria; order Squamata; family Phrynosomatidae; genus Phrynosoma; species Phrynosoma platyrhinos. The sequence continues at coordinate 311,206,807 of CM034701.1, read as the reverse complement.
GCTGGAACCGCTTTTGTGCAGTTGCAGAATAACAGGGCAAAGCTAAAACTGGTAGAAAACAACAGCAACCTGATTTGGATGAAAACTGACAGTTTAAAAATCATCTTTGGCTTATTTCAAGCAATCTTTGGTTTTCGTATTCAAATTGCCAACCACGTGACAACTGCGCATATTCAGGCTATAATAGCAATGCTCACTGCTTTGCTGCATCCCTAGAATTTAGGGAGAACAAATCTGCAACACCACAGAAAAGAATATATATTTGTATAAAGGTAAATTTCCATACACACACACAAAACTGTTGAAATAGTTGCTGTAGTTTCAAAAGAAAGAATACATCTCATCACCATGTGCAGTTTCAGTCTGCTATCCAGGTGTTGATTGTTCCTGTGCAACTTTGACCCTCTTGTACTAGAATAATTACCGGTAAGCTAAAACACACAAAGACTTAAAGGGCTTGAAGAAATTGGTGCTTTATACAAAGTAATATGTAATGAGTTATAAAAAGTGGTTTTAGGATTTAAAAAATGTGTGAGCTAACAAACATAATTAAATATTATTTTAAAGCACCTATACGTCCGAGTCATTATAACATATTTTATTTATCAGCAGGTTTTCCTCCACAGAATGTAACTTTTCTGTGTAACTCCATGTGTTTCAGATAATTTATAGTGTTTAATACATTTTCAATACATATCTGTACATCTATCTAGCCAAGTAAATTTGTGCTGAAAACTGTCAGACTACCTGATCCCAATAACAGGCTACTTAGGGGGGAAGTAGACAGGCGGCCATGGGCCGCCCCGGGAAGCTGCGCTGTGGGGCCGAGGTATCTCCACACCTCGGCCCCGCGGCGCAGCTTCGCTGCCCCTGGAAAGGAGCGCTAAATTGGCACTCCTTTCACAAGTTGACGAAGGTGCGCCGCAAAAGGCTGTGGGGCACCTTCAGCGACTCTTCTGCCGTAGCGTGTGCGAACGCTGCGGCGGGAGGTCCTCCTTGGAGTGCTGGCTGTGTGGAGGGCCGGCTGCTCTGAGGACGACCTGGGGAAGGGGTTGAGGCGCCGATCGTGCGGCTGCCCCTCCCCTTCCCTGCCCCCAAGACGGCCCTTTAAGCTATCTGCTTCCCCCCTATGTCTCCCCGTACTTAATGGTAAGCAATAAAACAGGCAGCACTGAATTCATGGGCCTCTCAGGCATTTGTTTTGTTTTAGGGCAGGGTGTGGTGGGATGAAATGACCAACTCCTTTTCTTCTTTCTGTTTTTAAAAAAGTGTATGTCTCCAAATATTTATCATAGCACAAAAGCTTAGGTTTTTTTTTTAAAAAAAATTTATTCTAGATTATTTTCAGTTACATTTTTTGTAGATGTGTCTTTTTTTAGACAAATCTGAAATAGTATAAAGGTTTAGGAGGGGGAATAGGTCAATAAGTGAGAAGATCATGGTTGTTTCTATGTCTTTCTCCTCCTTGTTCATTCCACTACTTAAGTTTAGCCCTTATGTGGTTGACAGGGTCCCCTTTATCCTGCCTGCTCTTCATGGTGTTCATTACCATTGGAGATCCTGTGGAATATGTTTGGAGGCAAATTGTACAGGTTGTCAAATGGCTGGACAAGAGCCACACTTCCTGGTTTTCTTCTCTCCTAAATTAGTCTAACGTTATTTTTAATGGTGTGGGCTTGTTTGATTTTTGAGTCATGCTCTGCATTTACAGACAAACTGCATCTTTCAGGAAGAAACTCCTGCTTTTAATGCTCCCAAGTCTTTTGAGTTCATATTTGAAATTGGTTTTAATTCATATTTTCTTCCTAACTATTCCTATGCATATATTTATAGAGCAAAGGGCACATATGAGATCCATAGTAGCATTATGTGTCAGTTAAATTATTCTAAAACAGCTTAGCTGTGCCACTTAAAGATGGACAAAGGAAGAAAGCCAAAATATAAATTGCTCAAAAGTCTGCTTCACCAGTATCCAGGCAAAAGGAATTTAGTAACTGTGAAGTGTTGACTGAAATGCCCACGGGTTTGTTTGCATGAATGATCTACTAAAAAAAAGGCACTCTCAGATGTTGTGAGCCATGGATTTGAGTTCTGGCCTGGGAATTGTGAAGCAATGTGACCATGTGCCAAGCACATTTGTCTCAATCCCTCTCCTCTCTCACTTTATGCAGAAGATATTGCAGCAGTGAAGGAATATATTTCAAGGAGGTTGAAGTGTTGCTGTGTTCTTTTCTCTTTCTTTTTGCTTCTCTTTTGAAAAGATTATAAAACGGTATGGGGGGGAGGAGAACGGTAGGGTGAGGATTGTAGACATAGCTAAGTTTCTCTTCACATGATAGTTAACTGCTGGAATGAGTTCTCGTCACAATAATCTGATAGCAAGCCTATGGCCAAACATGCAGCGCTGACTCCCATCTGAAACTGAGCAAAAGTAGGAGTGAGGGTAAATGAAGGAATGTTAATAGCCTGGGATATTCAGGAATATCTCTCAAAGGAAGCTAATCCTTAAAGGGCTTGCTCTTCATCCAGAGACCACACTGTAATCATTTTCTGCAAGGACACTGAGCTATTATGGCTCAGAAAAGATTAGCTCTCATCCTCACTTTTGAATGTTGAGAGAGACTAGGTGGGACAAAAACAAAAAAAACAAAAAAACAAAACCATAACAAAAGCCTGTGGTGAGCTAGCACCCCAATGGTGCTCTTTTTGAGCTTTGCAGAACATGGGTGTGTGTAGAATTCAAAGATATAGTCCAGGGGCAGGCACCCTTTCTGAGACCTGGGCCGGTCTCCCGTAGCCCAGGTCTCGGCTGGGCCGAGGGGGGGGGAATGGCAGCGTGCACATTCACGTGCGCGTGTGCGCGCACCCTCCACTGCTGTGCGCGACGCCCCGTGCATGCTGCTGCCGCCATAGCGCGCACGGGCACAGCCGCCATGGTGCATGTCACGGCCGCCATTTTGGAAGTCCAAATCGTGGCCATGACACGTTTGCGCATGCGCAAGAGTACTGTCCATGCGCAAATGTGTCGCGACTGCCATTTTGATTTCCAAAATGGTGATTGCGGCAAGCGCGGCCGCAGAGCGGCAAAAACACGCCGCGATGGCGGTGCGTGGCGGCAGCGGTGGCGGCAACCTTCAGCCTGGGCTGGTAAGTCCGGGGACCGGGGCCTTAACCGGCCCTTGGGCCGTAGGTTGCCAGTCCCTGATATAGTCTGTAGAATCAGTATGTCGAGAGATGTTTGAGACTCTAAGGTGCTACAAGATCTCTCTACGTGTGTGTGTGTGTGTGTGTGTGTGTGTGTGTGAGTGTGTGTGTTTGTGTGTGTGATAATTTGCTCTGGCAATTTGATATGGGCCATAGAATTTGCTAGACATAGCTCTACATATGCTATGCATCTCCACCACCTCCATTCAGTGTGTTTGTTTGTGCCTTCAGGTTTCCTGTTAACTTATAATCTCATGAATTTCATAGGGCTTACATATTTGTTAGGGATGCAGTGGCTTAGTGATTAAGACACCAATTCTGACGATTGTAAGGTCAGAAGGTTGGTAGTTCAAGGCCCGAGTGCTGCATGATGACATGAGCTCCTGTCACTACTCCCAGCTTCTGCCAACCTCGCAGTTGAAAGCATGCAAATGCAAGTAGATAAGATAGGTACCACTTTGGTGGGAAGGTAACAGTGTTCGGTGCAATCATGTTGGCCACATAACCACCGGATTCATCTTCAGACAACACTGGCTCTTTGAATTAGTAATGGAGATGATCACTGCCCCTTACAGTTGGTTATGACTAGACATTCATGCCAAGGGACTACCTTTACCTTTTTACATATTTGTAAGAAACCCAAATATATTTAAAATGACCTAAGTCTTCAAAGATTTCTTCTTCCAGAACCTGCGTAAGAGCTGGCCTTGCAACTGCTCATTTGCATAAGAGAAGGGAACAAATAATAGTAGGTGTGGGGCTTATAGGATGATATAGAATGATGCAAGCTTCTGAAGGTGATTTTCCCCAGATAGTTTTAGAAGGCACTAGATCTCATCTGATTGGAAGCTAAGCAGGATTAACCTTGATTAGTACTTGGATGGGAGACTGTGAACAAATACCAGGTACTATAGGCTCTATTGCAGGAGAAGGAACTAGCAAAACCACCTCTGAGGAATTCTTGCCTAAGAAAACCCTATGAAATTAATTTAAGTTGACAGTCGACTTGAGACCCCTTCTCCAATTCTGGCATGAGAAGGAACCTTATAATTCAGGTGGCTGCATCAACTGTTGTTTTCAAGAACATCTGGAGGTCCATCTGGTTGGCCCAAATAAAGGTATCACTGTTTTATGTATTTTGATGATAATGTATCTGGAGGGCCAGTGGCTTGTTTTTCATAGCGTTCAGCAGATAGAAGGGAAATTTCTCCGCTTCTGTTTCATTGTTTTTTTTTTATTCCTGTGGATGATCTCTGTCTTTCAAGAGGTATGTAAAATCACTTTGGGCCCAGGAGCTCTCTTGGGCTCAAAGCCTCCTCTCCAAGCCCCCCATTTTCCTTTTAAGTCACTTAGCTTGTAGTTTAAAAGTGTAGGACAGAAAAAGAAATTAGTCACATTTCTGTGCAATAGGGCTGAACTGGAAATCTGAATTTTAATCATGTTTGTAATAGAGATATTTTTTGGAGATCTATATGTCCAGCAACTCTTTGCTTGAAATGACCATTTATTTTCTAGACTAATTAAGTGCTTTGAGATTTGAGAAAAGTGTCTGGCATAATTTGGCAATACTGCCTTAATTAAGACTGGTTGCTTAACAGCATACTAAAGACTTGCGGAAAGCAATAGGTTTTAGAGACAAAAAAAGTAAATGAACAATTTTCAAAGGCTACATTGGAGAATATCTCAGCTAAATAATTATGACAAGGTCTGAATCAGAGTGCTATTCTTTTAAACAGAGGAATGGGAAGAGAGTTGGTCTTTTAGCTGTATGTGTGTCAGCCACTATTGCATTAATATGACTGAACTGTGGGTTGTTTTTAACAAAAACTCTTTCAAACTTTATTTGACACTCAGTTAACATTTAAAATAAAATCTTCACAGACCCCAAGACCATGAATTTCTTCCCACCTCCAAATTCCTTAGCAAATTTATAAAATATTCTCTGTTTCTGCCAAGCATGTATTCTTTGAAAACCAAACATTTTCCTCGCTTCCGCACACAGTGAAGTGGGACAATAGAAGAAGAAAAAACTATTTTCAAGAGAAACAAAAAAAAAATATTCTTTTTAAAATCAATACAGTGAACAACAATCCAGAGGTGGGGTGAAATATCTTCTACAATGAATTCAAAGCCTTGTTTCATTTTTGACTCTGGCACAAAACTGTTTCTAATAGAAATTGTGCAGAGATTTTGCATCTTTCCATTTATTAGACATACATCATAATCCCCACTATAAAAAGTTCTCATTACATAAAAGTAGCGCTTTCCCTTCTAGCTCACCATTTAACAGCTACACCAGAAACCCTTCATATGTCCATAGCAGATGGTTGCTGGGACAGAAGAATGGTATTATCACTGAGCCTACAAATGCTGTTGATTTAACAGGCCATGCACTGATCTAGCATTGCTACCACTATTCTCCTTTTCATCACTGGTAATTTTGATGTGACCTCCTCTGGTATTTAAGGTTTCAGGGCTACCTTTTATTAAGAACTATATCCAATTGTGTGTGTTGTGTATCTTTAAATTATTTCCGATTTATGGTGACCCTATCATGGGGTCTTCTTAGCAAGATTTGTTCAGAGAAAATTTGCCATTGCCTTCCCCTGAGGCTGAGAGATTGTGATTTGCCCAAGGTCATCCAGTAGATTTCATGGCCGAGTAGGAATTGAACCCTGGTCTCCAGAGTTGTAGTCCAACTCTCAAACCACTATGCCACGTTGGCTCTTCTCTACTTAAAATAAAAAGCCAAACACCGAGTTCTAACTTGTCATATTTAAAAGAGTTGACTTTCTGAAAGTGAACTGAACCTTTTAAAAAACATTGGTCTATATTATGTTGTCAATTCTGACTACAGTAAACTTATCCTCTCAGTGGAATGTACCTGTGTGTTGACTCACTATTAAAAACTTAATCGAACAGACCTACGCTAGCTGGGACTAACTAACAGGATACCAGGCTCTATGTAAAAATTAAGTAATAATAAAGCTACGGACTGTATAGTCCTAATGCTGACCATCTTGTAAAGTGCCATTGCCATAGTCTAGACCAGGGGTAGGCAACCTAAGGCCCAGGGGTCGGATGCGCCCCCCTGAAGCCTTTGGACTGGCCCCAGGCCGATCCTGCCGCTGCTGCCGCCGCCACCGCCTACCATGATGATATTGATTATTGTTGTTATTACCTGTTCTTGGGGTTTTCTTGGCAAAATCTCCATAGGGATTTTGCCATCATGGCTTTTCTGGGGCTGAGAGAGTGCGCATGCATATTTATTTTATTTTTTTTAATATAATTTATTTATTTATTTATGGTGCTTTGGCCCCCCAATCGTCTGAGGGACAGCAACCCGGCCCCTGGCTCAAAAAGGTTGCCTACCCCTGGTCTAGATGTATAATCTATAAGACTTTAAATTGTGACTGTTTTGAATACTTCCATGGAAATAGGTAGCACATAAGAAAACAAAGCAAAATTTCCAACATTAAAAAGCATTAAAGACTTTGTGTGTATGTGCTTTAAAGATGCCTGCTGAGTTATGGGGACCCCATGAATTTCATGGGTTTTCTTAGTTAAGGAATCTTCAGAGATGGTTTTACCAGTTCCTTCATTTTAGTGCTCAATTATACAATGTTAGCTAAGGCTGCCACCCTGTGGTAAATATCTTAATTACATGGTTTGCCATGTAATAGTCAATTTACATATTACTATAAAACAGAAATTGCCATTAAACGTGGATAAGACAAAAAGTGAAGAGAAATTAAAAGAGGAAAAAGCCTTTATTTACTTATATTATCAACTTGTTTACACAATGTAAAACACCTAAGTCATCCACCCTTGATCTAGTCTGTGGGAAAAAAATAGGAATTGAGGTACCAAACAAGTTTAAAAAGTAGCCTATCTTAATGTTTCTTAGGTTCATTTACTTTGGTGTTGTCTTGCATGAGACACTTTCTTCATAGTTTTACTGGTTTCTTCTTCAAATCCTCTTCCAAGTCCCTTGATAAGCTCCTTCTCAAGAACAAATCCAAATCCCACCAAAGCTATTGCAATGCTTCCACTTGGTAAAGGCTTATTTAAAAGTATATTTTGCCTATCCGGCATTTATGGATTGAAACAGCGATTCCCAAATGTTGGTCCTCCAGATGTTTTGGACTTCATCTCCCAGAATTCCTGACTGTTGGCCAAACTGGTGGGGCTTATGGGCACTGAAGTCTAAAACACATGGAAGGTCAACGATTGGGAACCACTGGATTAGAACATGCAAGGACATGCACATTAGGCCCTCTCCCTGTAGTACCTCTTTTATTGCTCTGTAGGCATCATAAAGATGACTTTGTGTAAAGATGACTTTATTTCTCTGTGGATGCTGTAAACATGATCAGGAATGTTGATTTCCAGCATTCTGGTTCATGTGCCAAAGCCTTATGTCACAGTCACGCTATGCACACATACCTGACAAAAATGCTGAGGATGGGGTACAGAGGGGCTAGCACATACTCCCTCTTCACACCAATTATTTTTAACCTATTAGCAATTGCAGACAATGCCTTCCTTCTCAAACAATTAATTACTCCTCACCCCTCATACTTGGATTGATCCTTCATTAGGGGACCACATTGCAAACATACGATGGCTAATGGAGCGCACCAGGGAATTCCAAAAGAAAATCAGCATGTGCTTTATAGACTATAGCAAAGCCTTTGACTTCATAGATCATGAACTCGTGATTAACCTGCAACTGCATGGTTTTCACACATCATGTGCAAAGCGCTATTATCTCATGAATAACCCGTGATTAACCCGCAATAGCTAATGGTTTTCACACAACCTGGAGACGAAATGTGATTAAAGTGCCATTATCCTATGAATAACCAGGCAAGAAACAACAGTAACTCATTCACAGAATTTTCCTGTGAATGACTTTTTTCTGTTTCTTGCCTGGTTATTCCCTGGTTTTCACGGGATAATGACACTTGGGTTAATGTCATTTTAAGTACGTTTTAATGTGAATTGCATGATTTTCACGGGTTGATCACTGTTTAAGCTTCCATTTTCCCCTGTGTGATAAACTCCCAAATTCTGTTGTTCATTCTTTTTGTCATATTAATACAGTCATAGAGACAAATAGTTTCTACTGCTATAGGTAGAAGACTGTGACATGCTCAATGAAGAAGGGGAAAAAAGCGCTCTCTCAGGGCAGTGGTACAGGAAAAGCAGCCTCCACCAGCCTCAAGACTTTTTTGAAGACCCCAGGATATCACAGGGGTTTAGGGGAGCCCCTAAACCCCTCAATGTAACATTTTTAAGCAAACAAAAACACCCCTCATCCATCCACAACACTACAAAGCTGCACCCAAAAAAGTTTGGCTTCAATAGTGGGGGTAGGGGAAACACATCTACCTATCCACCCAAATTCTCCAGGAATAAAGTGAAAACAAAACCAGGAGTGACAACAGCTAAATCAAACTTGTGTGATCTGCTGTGGGGATAAAATTTTCTTTCTGAACTAGATCTCTGGTATGTCTACTAGTTTTAAAACTTGCCTCTTTAACCAGTCTTGACTAAACTTTGTCTTTGAAGGTGATGTTTGTATTTGCTGGTCTTTATTGTTGCTACTGATTGTGTGGATGTTATACTTAGATTTCTGTTCTTGCTTTTACCATCACATAATACTGCTGGAGAATCTGGTATGCAAGCATTTAAAAAAATCTCCAATAGCTTCTATATGGCAGTCATAAATCTGAAGTTGTCAAACAAATTGAGACTATTTCAACACCTTTGGTGAAGCTCCTTTCAGTGAGAATGTAATATTGAAAAGAAGAAACTCACAAATTCCATCTATAAGTTCGGAATCACCCAAAACTTAACATGTATCTACAGGATAAGTGACACGTTCAAGGCAAATCCTGAAGTTAGGTATTGACATATGTACACTAATAAAGCTATACTATCTAAGCCTACTTGAGGGCAAATCCCACTCACTATAGTGGGACTTCTAAGTACACACAATGAACGGAGTCATGAATAATTAAGACATAAGCAAGTGCTTTATGGAGCAATACACCTTGTTCTAATCTGCAAATTACTTAATGGGCTAGTAGCAATATTGACAGAAGAATGTTTTATAAGAGCAAGATTTGCTTTGGAATTCGATTCTGAAGCTATATACAAATAAACCAATATTTAGGTTTTAAAAAGACTGAATGACTTACTTCAAGGAAAAGCAGCAAACCATTCTTGTTTTAATGGATTTTCAAAGTGATAGTCATGCAAGTCTATTGCAGCATAAAATAGAAAATGTAGGGGCGTGTGTGAAAGCAGTTAAACCTGTTTGAAAATGATGGAGTTGGTTTTTGCCCCCAGATCAATTTAGCTAAAGAAGAGTCCTGGAGTGTGTTTAACAGTGTCGCATGAAGCAGGGAGACATAGAGGACAACTAGTGGGGAGGAGCCCTCTTGGCTTACAAAATGGCTACCTTGACCATCACCTCTCTCATTATTAATTACTACTACAAAATCTCTCGTAAGATTGTGTTGAATCAACAAAAGTGAAAACCAAATAGATCGCTTTTAAATATGGGCATTAAACAAACTAGCAGATACAGAGGATCTTGGAAACAGGTTGCATAGTTTCTAGAGCACTAAGAAAGGCAGACATCAGCCACAGACCACATTTAGAGGGAGGAAATATATATGAAACAAAAACTAGGGTGTTTTTTTTTTAATTTCAGGAGAGATTTGAATAGTTTATTTTGCCCAGTCAGAGCCCTTCAGCAGAATGACACATTCATATACACATATGAACAATTTTTTTTCTGAAACATTAACGTATAGTACATTTTTCCTTTTAAAATACCAGCTGCACAGGTATTTTTATTTACAAAAATATCCCATACTTAATTTTAATGTTATGACATAGTTTAGGATCAAGTACATTAAGTAAAATAACTATGCGAACTAACATTTCCATTTGTAACAGTATGGTTTGCAATTCATATGAAACTATATTGGTAGACAGGTGAATTTGCAACCCTATCTTAAGATGCATTTCCCAGTTTCATCTCCAGAACACATAGTGGGGCTCCGCAAGGCTGAAATTAACAAGTGATAATGAGGAGAAAAATAAAAATGAAAAGGACACAAGGTACAGAGACTAAGATATATATAAAGCTAGGAGGACTATATTAAGCATGCTTACCCAATGAGTAATGTTTGAAACATTTACCAATGTTCTTCATTCCCCCCTCAATGGTGCTTGCATAACAAAACAGCATAACCAGAAAGCAGCATGTTCGTCCTAGGTCTAATCAATATGAACAGTGGTGTTTGTGTGTTCACATAATGTAAGTACACTTTATTTACACTTTTCTTTTTTATTTTATTTTTTAAAAAGGGAGTTAACATCCAACAGTTATCCTGTTTGCATTACTCAATGTTATAGTAGCTCCATAAATGAGGAAATGATTTTTCCCCTAAAATCAAAATTTTGGTACCTTATTTTCCTGCATATAAGACTACTTTTTAACCTGCAAAATCTGTGGTTAAGTGGGGGGGGGTCGTCTTATACGCCGGGTATAAGGATAAGGAGGATAGAGGTGCTAAAACTCTATATTTTGACTGGAAAAATGGGGGGTTGTCTTATACGCCGGGTTGTCTTATGCACCGGAAAATACGGTAAGTATGTGTGTTTTTTTAGAATATAGAGAGAAAACATGGTGGTAAAGAAGACATATATTACAGTTTCTTAAAGTGAGAAAGGTCAGCTTCCAAGTGCTTTATCAAAAACTGCTAACACTGATTTAGTTGCACTGTTGATTTCTATAATGAAAACTAGACCTGATATTAATTTGAAAATCAAAAATTAAACTCATATGTGAAATAAAACCAAAATGAGTTCTACAGAAAACATGTATAGTAGTATCCATGTACCCCTCTTGGTTCTATTCTCAATGTAGGTTACAGTGTTTAATACAGGTAATTCACATGTACTGGAGTTGCAGCTGTTTACCTGCCACCAGCCCCAAGTATAAAATTTATTACAGATTCTTTATTTTCTTCTTGTCAGCAACATCACAATCTCTCACAAAGAAATGAAATTCACACTACTTCACGAATAAATATCTAGACTGGGGAAACAAATGCAGCTGAGAATTTGCACAATAAACAAATGCAGACAGTGAGCACTTTTCAGTTGTTGGGCACACAATTACACTGCAAGTGCAGTCATATTCTCATTCTTACATGCCTAAACACTAACACATAAGATGATTGATCAACCATACTTTTAAAAACATTCTGAGAACAAATAACAATGAGTGTAAAATATATGCAGAAACCAGAAATTCAAAATACACAAAGAAATCTGTCATGGACAAAAAATTACATGGTATTCACTTTTAGTTCTTGGAAATTTATTTTTAAAGGCTGAAGAAAACACCCCAAAATCTGATTTTTTTATATACTCATGAAATGCAAGAGTAATAATAAATACTTATCAACAAGCTGCAGCTATTGCAAACTGTTCTGCAGTTTAGATTGTGTGTGTGTGTGTGTGTGTGTGTGTGTGTGTGAACTTTTATTTTGGAGCAATTAAACCAGATAATTCCTTTTGTTACGTTGGAGTATTTCTAATCAATCATAATAGATTAATTTGTTACTGTTATCTCATCTTGAGATGATTTTTTCTTATATACATTTAATCGACTTCTGTATGCATCATATATACATTAAGGTCTTTGACAAACTTAATACAAGTTTTATTTAAAATAAGACTTTACATATACATACTTAATTTGATAATAAACTATATTCATATAGAATTATGTATAAATAGGTTAACATTTCGGCTGTAAATTCAGCCATGGTTACCTGTGCTTAGCTCTCATTCATTTCCATAGAACCAAACTGCATCTTGGTGCGGACAACATTAAAAGTTGGGTTGATCATTAAACAAATCTGAAAGTGTTTCAGTAATTTAAAAATTAAAAAAAAATGCTAAGAAACTGCATTTTGCTTTTATAATGAATTTTCCTGATCCAGCAGTTTGATCCTGACATTGGAGTTCTAACATCTATGTGGAGTTCCTGTACCTTCTAGTTGCTTGTTCATTTCAATGGAAGCTACAGGGACACATCTTCAGAAGAAAGCCCCTGTCCACAAGGGGTCTGTCCGTGAGGATGCACAGCTCTTTGTGTACAGACAGGCGGTTTGCTGAAAGGAACTCTCTAAACTATCATATATACAAATAAATTTTCAACTCATGTTAAAAAGGATAAAATACTCAAGCTTGCATTACTTAAAGTGCAGGGAAAAGAAATTCAAGTTTACAGTTCAGATTAGCTCAGTGCTATGGAAAGCAAAAAGGAAAATTTGCTGCATCAAAAAAATCTCCTTTGGCTATAGCTTTCTAATACAGTATTGTCAATGCTGTATGTGTAATAAAACCATACAAAGAGAACAGATGGAAATCAGATTAGTTACTTTATACCTAATGTGCTATAAGGTAGGCCAATGGTGTCACACTTTCAGACTTGCTTGAAATTCACAAAATATTTACATGAAGTAACATTCAGAAGTTACAATTTGGCAGTTTTCTAACTAAAGAAATGTGTCTTCAGTTTGTTATAATTAAACATGATAACATTACATAAAGACAAGTAGCAGCAGTTTGTTTGCATTTCAATATAATATCAATATAAAAAAATAGTTCACCTAGGCTGTATATAGATGCTTTTCTCTTTGAAGTAATGGCAACAACTCTGCCTTGCTATCATGGAATGAGCCTTGACCCAGCACCAGCAGCTTGATCATTATACAAAATGTAATTGAAGAAGGATCCTTGCTGGCACAGTCTGTTCTGTTTGGGGTAGTCTTAATTTCACCTGCTTCCCCTAGTCCCAAGCACCAGCAGCTCTGACCTAGTTACTCTACTCCCAAGAAAATTTGCATCTCCTTGCTAAAACAAGTACTTGATGTGAACTCCACATGTCAATATATTTTTACAATATTTTTTTCATAATTCTAAAAGCAGTCCAGGAAGGTGGTGCATTTGTGTGGGAGAAGATAATGTCGCTAGCCAAGAGGCATCAACAACAGTTCATCTGGATGATCATACCTATTGCAGAAGTGCTGGTAATGTTACTGGAGTATGATTCTGGCTTTCCCAGGACACAAGTCAAAGTGCTAGAAAAAAAAGAAAAACAACCAAAATAGGGGACTTTTTTGTGTATGTTCTCTCCCACTACAAAGCATGCTTTCCCATCTTGCTATTTTAATCAATGCAGGCTCAAAAAAACTGGCAAATCCATTCTTGCCCACCCGACATTCTCATCACCTCTGCAACCATAGTCTGCCTCTGACAACCTCAGCATTTCCCATCCAAGCTGCACAATACTTTCAGGTTTCCTCTCCCTATTGAAACTATGCTCACAGCTCCTATTAACTGCTGCTTCAGCACAATTAAAATAGTCTTCTTCAGAAACAATGAAATTGCCTCGGTAGCCAAAGGGGACACACCTATGGACCAAAAGTTCATACTCAAAGAGTTTTGTTTAAGCTCCTAGCCAAACCTGATTACATGCTAAACCTACTGGGGGGTGGGGGGTTCTCTTACTCCCTCTCTTTTAAAAAAGTCAGAGCAATCAATTAATTCTGTATCAGCAAACCCTCTGATACAAAAGGGTTTGTATCTGGTACAAAAAGATGGGAAGCCCTCTGAGGAAACTTCACCCACTCCCAAACTCCCCCATTTTATGTACAAATTCAAACCCTGAGAAGATTCAGTACATCACTATGAAAAAACATCCAAAACCAATTTGACGAAAAATCACAAGAGGCCTCGAAAAAGAACACATACACCACATAAGAGCTTAAAAAACTGTTTCTAAAAGCTAAAATCTCCACACATTCTTACTCTTATTATAGTTTTCTCAAACACAGACTGAAATGCCAACCAAGTAGATGAAAGCGATTTCCCCCAAAACTACATGAAAGGAACATTACAAAATTAACTGTCTTACAAATACAATTATCTCTTATTCCAATTGGATTGACATTGCTGAACCGTTGAATTGACAGAACTGGACAAATGGCACAATTACTCACCAAGGCCAATTTCTTCAGATTATTTTCTAGCCAAATCACTTATTTATGGTACAAAATGTGAGAATACATACAAATTACAACAGATATTTGCTGACACATCATTTGTGCTTCCATGGGCTTCCTCATTCTTTGATTTATTATTTCTTAAAATTATTCAGAATCATCCTTTATCGTAATAGATAGCAATGTGGGGAAAAAGATATCCACCTGTTTGTTAAATCCTTGGGTGTTCAGACTCAGCCTGAGCTCAATGTCTTATCTTAAGATGAGGTTATACCTTCAAAAAGAACGTATCACTTCCATAGTTTTACAGAAAGCAACACTGAGACCAATAATTATTGATTTACCATAGAATTTGCTTATTCTGACCATTTTCCTGAGTGGACAAAGTAAATATTTTATTTAATTTTTAGCTCTGTGTAAAAGGGAGGGGCCTTTTGAAAACCAGCCATTATTAATTCAATTTACTGGATCTTGTTCTTCTGACTAAGTAAAATCGATATATTTAATACGATCCAGCCAAAGATAAGCACTGACAAATCTTTAGGATAATGTTTTAGCATGGGATTAAATATCTCCATCTGAAATCAGTGTAGCCTGAAGATGCTTGTTTTTGGCTGGACAATGCCTTTGGACACAAAAGAAAAATTAGCACTGGAAAAAATGAAACTGATTAATACACAAAGAACAGCTACTACAACAAACAGATATAAATGTTGGTGATTTAATGTCCACATCACTTACCATATTTTGTTTATGCATCCCATTCAATGTATTCATATAAGGAAATACAACTTAGGTAATTTACCACAAAAAACAATCAAATGATTATAAGGGAGCAGAATGTGAATTTTTTGTTTTTAAAAAGAAGTAACTAGTTATTAAGCAAGTTGCTTTTGACCCAATTCAAATGTTTCCTACTGCAAAATTGCTTATACAAGCTCAAGGCATCATAAAAGTGAAACATCTGAATTTGCTTTCCAGATGGTCAATCAGATTTAATGGTACCTTACTAAAAGTGCACTTCCTAAAAGTGTACTGCAGGGAGGACACAAGGTGATGTCTGCAGATGAACTATCTCATAGCCTCAAATGATACCTGGAAAGGAAATTCAAATATTCCTTCAACTATTCAAGTCTATTTCCACTGACCCCAGTGGCTTCTGGCTGAAACCAGGCTGCTGTAGGGACTTAACTTAATTCATCTAAAGGGGTTTAAATTGGATATATTTAGAAACAAGTTTTTCTGATTTAAACCACCATGCTGTGCAAAGCCAATCAGTTATTTTTTTTGTGTGTGTCTGTATGGCACCATACACAGTGTGAAGGCTCAACAAAATAATCCATTTTGAGCAAAAGCAAATTCTCTATACCACTGCTGAAACACAACAGAAAGTTTCATTCTGCAGTCTATGTTTATCACATACAGTTCAAGAAATCCATTCAGCGCATACATAATACAATCAAGTTCAGGAAAATAAAACCTAAACATTGCCTAGCCACACACTGGCACTTGCTTACATATAAAGCCTAAACTAGTTAAGGTTCTTTAAAATGATCACAGGTTAATCACTTTTCCAATTTTCAACATGACAAACATGTCTATCTTTTTAATTTTTTAAAAAATAAATCCTTTTTATTCTTACATTATGGCTTTGATGCAGCCTTTATTAGCTAAAAATATACTGCTTCAGTTTTGGCACATCTTAAATCCATCCTCTCATAAATCTACTTAGGAATCTCTGAGTTGCTGAATCAGTAAAACATCAAAGTCAACATTTTGTTTTTAATGCTATTCTTTGGGGGAAAACATCTTCCCTGACTTCAGGATTATTTTGTAATTCATGCAGAGAATGTAAGAACATTTACATGGAAGAAAAGTCTATTTAAATCAACAGGACTTCCTTCCAAGTAAATGTGCACCTGCTTCTGGAGACAGGTTTTGACTTCTAAATATATTTGAAATATTTCTGAGGTTACTTTAATTTAGCACAATTTATAACGAATGCTTGCTATTATCATCATGTTATATCTCAGAGTCCAACATCACTTGAACTCAAGGCCATTTCACCTGGGAATTATATTTTAATTGGGTATATATGCTGGCTACATATCTGATCTTATTTAAGTGCTTGCACAAATACATTCTGTTAAACACACAAAATATATGTACAGCATGAATTAACTCATAATCATTTAAAATATTTTTTATAAATTGACCAAACCATATTTTCGGAAAAATAAAAAAATTATAGGTGGTTGAAAGATGATGAATGTTTTCCTCATTATAACAGATCTTTTTTTTTTTTACTTTTCACACTAAACAGCCATAACACAAATGAAAACTTCCAGCATGATGTGCAGTTCAATCACTTGTATATTTTTTTTACAATGCAAAAGAAACATATACTCTTGTTTTGCACTTAACATTGGCTGCTTTCAGTCATCACAATACACATGGTTTATTATGGCAGAAATAAGCTACAGTAAATTTTGGGGCTCATATGATCCCTTTTCCCCTCTCCTCTACTTGTGAGCTATGGCAAAAATAAAGGGTTTCACTTGTGGTTAACTGCAGTTTAGCATTATGTCAAGATCCTACTGTAGATAAACTTAACTATGGTTTGTTCAAACAAGCCACTTTCAAATTATGAAGTGGATTGGTTTCAAATAAATAAAATAAAAGTTTAGCATTAATTAATATTGAACACAGCTTGCTGGTTTTGGACAAAATGAGAAGCTGTAGTAAAAAAAAAACCCCACAAAAACCCTGAAATAACAACTTTTAAACTCTCCCTTACCATGCTAAATGAGAGGGCAGGAGAGGGGAATGCCCAAGTCCAAAGCTTACTGTGGGTCATTGTCATCATGATAAACCGTGCCTTGTCATGAAACCTGAACACAGCAACAATATGGTGATACAAATACAAGAATATTGGATCAGGGGTCCAAGAAGAAACTATGTGCATGTTAACTATGTATAGACTCAGGATGGAGCCAACATACTTCCAGTTTATCAGACCATAGAGCTGGTAGCAGTCATTTCCAGTAACAACTATAATGACGTGCTCTAAGGAGGGAAGGTGTAGATCAGTTACTAGTAGTCCTGTAAGTTGAACAGTTTTATTCTAGCTCTTGGACCCCTGATTTATTGCAGCCTCCTATATGAGGTTGAAACACTGGCAGCAATAACAACAGCACAAAAACTTTTGGCATATGAAATTGGCATTGCCCCTGCTTATCTGATACCTAATTTTCCTTTTTGTCCTGTCCATGTGTTCTCATTATCAGTTCTGTTCCCAAGCTCTCAGTCAGCCCACAGGTAAGACACACACACACACACACACACTATGTGGGTGTCAGCTTTAAATATAACTATCCTCAGTTAAAGCTGTACGACTGAGGTAAACAGTGTGTAATTTGTGCTAGGAAATATCAGTATCCATTGGCTGACAATCTTCCAGTTCGCTGGTCCTGCAGAAGTTAATGAAAAGGAAATTTTTCTTCAAGGTAAAGTTATATAGATGCATTTGAAAATGCGCTGTCAGAACTGGTACCATTTCTTATCTTTGCATTTCAACATCATCTACAACAAAACAAAAAAACACAACATAGTCATGGAGGTATGAGGGTGCAAAGAAAGTTAATTCTATACTTTAGATAGAAGGATCAGTTCTATGAATAAGAGAGTAACTCTTAAGGATTTAAAATCCGTATAAATTAAGAGGCTGAGCAGATGGATGAGGACAGCATGTGCTGAGCCTGTGCTATTCTGGCCCTGATGCTCACCTGGGTTGGTCCCCAGGTTGATGAGGGAATGGGCGGGTGTTTACACACTTATCCCCGCACTGACCTGTTATGGATGCACACCCCTTTCCTTGATATGTTATTGCTGGTACTGAGAATGTGATGTAATTTTCTCCCTATATCCTGTAGAGAAGGATGCAATCGCTTTGGCTAGCTACATAAGATTGTTTTCCTTGATTTCACTAACACTGCCAAAGTTTCTTCAAATTCTGTTATCTGTCCAATGACAATGTCATGCGTTCCTTCTCGGTATCTATTTCTGCCTCTAAGTGCATTATTTTTATGGTTAGAATTAAATGGCTTTTTTGATAGTTGAGAAGAAATCCAAAACATTACAGAATCTGAATAGTTCAATATGTATACTCTTGTACTGCTGTCCTAGAGAACATTGAAACTGCTTTTGAAGCTTGCAATGAATGCCATGGCTGAATTATCATGGGCTTTTCTTAAAGTAGAATCAGCCCTTTTTTCATCTAAGTCTTTCAGGGTCCTATCACCTTCCTGAGGCGCTATTGCTCCCGATACTTAGGCTGCAAAAGGCCCATCAATTAATGGGATCTTGAGCATTTCCATTGCCTCTTTATTGAAAGTATATAGCCTATAACCATAACCCATGAACTTCTTTGATTGTATAGGAGATCTCCATTCTCCTTCAATTAAATCTTTAAACATTTCTGGTAAAGGAATGATTTGTCCTTTTCATATTTGCTTTCTTGTTACTGATACTACTTTTGCCTCTATTTTCTTTCTCATCTTTTTATATTCTTGCAATCCTAATGTTATTAGTACTCTTTTTAATAAACTTAAAAAAATTCCGCTTGAAATAATCTTTCCACCATCAATTCCTCCTCCTGATCCTCGTCAGATGAGTTATACTGATTTGCTTCATCCTGTTGCAAATCCACTACTAAGTCATTATCCTGCACAGAATCATTATCATATCTGTCTTCTAAATGTTTTGATTTCTTAGTACACTTTCTAGGTATCGGATCCTCCTCATTTGTGTTATTATTGTCATCTAATTGTATCTTTCTTTTTTGACTTTATTAATTTCCTATCTTGTAATTTGTATATCTCACTCATTGTTTTGAGAATCTTCCTCTCTAGCCTCTTCAATTTTTTTAATTCTGATGTAATACTATTTTGAACTATACATTTTATCTCTATTTCCATGCTACTCCTATCGTAGCGACTGATATTGGGTTGTTCTATGTTTTCATGTGCTCTTTGATTCACATTAGGCGTTTCTTTTATCATATTTATTAAAGTAGCTAATAATTCTGTTTGCTTATTTATTTCTTCTTCCATGTAATTTGATATATTAGCATTTTCAAGCCTTATTGATAATTTGCTCTTCTTTACTACAGGTGCCGCTGATTCAGCTTCATGAGAGATCAACTGTGTTTCTGTGTAATCTCTGCCTACTTCAGGGAGCACAAAATGGCGGACTCAAATTCTTTTGCCCTGGCTGAGTCGGCATCCCAAGAATTCTCCACCTACTTCAGGGAGCACAAAATGGCAGATCAGTCTTCTTCTGCCCTGGCCGCTCAGTTGGCCTCCCAGGAATTCTCCGCCTACTTCAAGAAACACAAAATGGTAAATTGGGCTTCTGTTGCCCCGAGTTCCACAGTTTTTTCTATCTGAACGAGGAGAAACCGCTGGAGCCGCGATTACCTTGTTCACCTTGTGGTAAGTATCAACTTATTTTTCATTTAATATATTAGTTTTGTGCTTTATTGTTTTCCCGCTGTTTTTAGAATTCAATGCTTTTATTTGCCCCACTACTTTACCCTTCTTACTAGGATTAAACTGATATTTTCCTTTTTGAGGTAGGAGCCTTGCAACTGCTCAGTCTCCCTGCTCTTTTTTAAACAATTTTCTCAGAAGTTTTTCCATTCTCAGGGTTAGATCCAGGCTGCAGCCCGGTCACTTTACTCTTCTTTGCATTTCTAACATGACTGACTTCCATTTTGGGATGAGAACCTGGCACCTGCCTGTTTTTTTGTGGGTTTTTTTGGGCTGTGTGGCCATGTTCTAGAAGAGTTTCTTTCTGACGTTTCACCAGCATCTGTGACTGGCATCTTCCGCCTGGTTTCTTTGCTCCTCTTATTTTCCTTATTAGCCAAGTCTTCATACTGGGGGTGAGACACAGGCATCCACCCAGTTTCTTTATCTCTTTTTACAGATTTAATCTTGTCCAAATCTCCCTTTTCAGGTTGAGATCCTGGTGTCCACCCGGACTCATTTCCCTTTTCTTAACTGGAATTTTTTGTTTCCTTATATTGATGTAAACCTGTCGCCTGTTTGGTCTTTTCAGGCACTTGCTTAGTCTTTCGTCCATTAATTATTATTTCCTCAATTTCACTCTCACTAGAAGATTCAAATATCTTTCTTAGCTCATCTATTTTGTCCATTTTATTTACTTCTCTCACCTATACTGATTTTCAACCTGACTTTCATAGAGAAGAATCACCTCTATATGGATGGTATGGCAGGTAAATAAAAACTGAGGGAGAAGGGTGTTAAGCATTTTTTTAATGGAAGAAAGTGAACAGAATTCTAACTCCTGCCTTGTGGATGACGCGTGGGGATAATCCCAAGAACTGTGGATTGATTCTCCTGCCATCCCGAGAATGCCTGGCTGTATTCCTGTGGCCTGGTGCCCCACAGCCAAAGCAACAGTGGGGTTCTCAGTACCAGTGCAGCACAGAAACGAGTTTGGGGAGGAGGACGCATAAATAGCTGGGCTTTGTTGCAGAGTTTCCATGACTTAATTAGTGACTATGATGAAGCCACTGGGCAGACCTGGGGGCTGAACAGATGCCCCCTAATGGGCGGCATCTCGTCACCCCTTTCCTTGCTGGATCTGGTTGTTTGCCACCCTAAAAAGATCTGGCAAATTCCTTTCCTTTTTAGAATTGCAAAAAGCTACCCTTGATGCCGTGGCAGGGGCTATTTGGCACTCCTTTGGCCCAGCATGTGTGAACACTGTGCCAAGCGAGCATCCTGTTGCCTCCCACTGTCTGGTTGGGTGGGCGGCATGATGGCAGGTTGGCTGGTGTGTGGTTGCCAAACATGGTTTGGGCTGACTGTAAGGGAGGGGCTGCAGGAGAAGATGTAGCTATGAAAGGCAGGAGTAAGTGACTATGAGTTCAATTGACAGGGAGCTTAGGAATTTAAGAGAGCTGAATGGAGTTGAAGGGAACTGAGTTGAGAGAATGTTTGAGTTCAGGGGAGGCTCTTGGTAAGAGTTCTAGGAAGAGGGTCAGATGGGCAATCTGACTTGGCTTAGAGAAAGTCAGAGAGGTATTCTGACAAGAAAGTAGAGAAAATGGAGAAAGAGACAAAGGATACTAACTTGGAGAAAAAGTGTATTAAAGATTGTAAAGAAGAAATTGTGAAATGCCTGGAACTGTTTTATTATTATTTATTATTTATTTATTTGGATTAATGTAACCAGACCACATTTGAACTATCCTACCTAAGTTACATTCTTGCTAAATGCTATTCAATAAAAGTAATGTTTATTTGTTATAACAGAAGCCTCTGGTTGACTGAATTTTAAACCAAACACACTATCCAAGATATTAAACTTATAGGAAGACACTGGGGGCCCTAGCCCTTATGCTTTTAGCGAAAGTGTATAAAGGGTGGATGCTGGGCAGATGTCATTGATGAGAGGCCTTCTATAAATGAGAGGTAAAAGGTTAGGCCAGGGGTCGGCAACATTTTTTTGCCGGGGGCTGGGAGGGGGGG
>CM034701.1:311171822-311184845 GCA_020142125.1 Phrynosoma platyrhinos | reverse complement strand
CTTGTGGTCTCTTCCAACTCTATGATTCTATGATTCTATGACTAAGGAGATCATATATTCATGAGAGAATTAATATACATTAGCATGAATATATCTTTTTTCTATCTGCTTGTGACAATGTAGTATTCTCCTATAAGTAAGCAGAAGCATGCCAGTAAGGATGCCAAATGAAGTAAGAAAGATTCAGGTAACCAACTTGGGTCACATTTTAAGAATTTCATACATCGCTCTCAGAATATTCTACAGAGAAGCAACTCTCATTTTGCTCCATTCAAGCACAAGGGAGTGTCTGGATCTGGACATGACAGCAGGCAGGAATTCCAGCTTCCCATGGACAAGGTAGTGTGGCAGGCCTTGCTCCATGATTGCTTACTCTTGCAACAGGAATGGCTGAAAAAACTTAATACTTTTGGCCCATGACTTGTTTAGCATAATGTATGAATCTTAGCAGGTTCCATCTCTTTGGCCTGTCTCTCCCCTGACATGTCAGAGAACTAATTCAGTTTCTTTCCATATGGTCATTACTCTGGCTTACTATGGGACAGAAAAGCCAGAGACAGCTCTATGCTAGGGTTGTACACACTTGCTGCAAGCTGAAACCAATAGTCCGCAAGAGCCAGTATACCACTCACAGTAAGACAAGGCTCCTGTGAAACTCTGGTTTACTGTGGTATCCGAATATGCCCACTGAGGCCTCATTCCCACTTACATTTAAACCGATTTGCGATTCGCCTTCATTCTATGTCAGTAAATCAGTTCTAAAAGGTCTGTCATTCCCACTATGGATCTTTTCATTATTCCCTTGTAACCGCTTCTTTTTTGGCACGATTGTCATTCATAGTAGTTTGCACCACTTCAAAATGCATGTCAATCATTTGCACGTCATTGGTGATGCAAGCAGCAACACAGTGAGGATAGGGCCATTTCTCTTTTTTGCAAGCTATCATCAGCCTTGGGGAAATTTGTGAGGAAGGGAGGAAAATCGGGGATCTGTACCCTCCTTTTTGCAAGCCATCAGCCTTGGAGAAAGTTGTGGGGGAGGAAAATTGCCCATAGGTCACACTGCAAAACAAAGGCAGTGCTGAGAGGGGGGAAATGGGTGATTTCCCAAAAACTGAGGCGGGATGGTAAGCACTCCTCTGCCAACCCCCTCTGCCATTAGACCCTCCTCTCCAGAATGATCCGATTCAGATCCGTTCCCACTTGTTGAACATGCTTCTGAATTGGTTCTTTCCAAAAGAACCACTAGGAAACTACTGTCAGAAAAGAGTGTTTTTTGTGTGTTTGCCTCGCTTCATCATGACTGAAATTGAGCTCAATAGGATCAAAACTGGTTTCAAGTGGGGATGAGACACATATAACCTAATCAGCAATTCGAATTAAATCATAGTGGGAATGAGGCCTGAGTGAAGGAGTCTCTCTCTCTCTCTTTTTCTTTAAAAAATACAACCACACTGACACTTTAGAATAGCTTACCTCATGCGCATGCTTTGAGAAAGAATCTGCACTGGCTAACATAGCTGCTGTTCGTTCTTCCAGTTCTCCTAGCTTCTGTCCTCTTTCATCTAATGCTATTCTGGCTCGTGCCAATTCACAAACTATTCCAGATGCTGCTCCTTTGACTCCTTCTATACCACCAGGACCTGGAATATGCTGAGCTAGACTTCTTGATGCCTTCCCAGCTGCTGATTCTCCAACTGGCCATGTCAAAGAAAGAAACAATGACCAAATGTTTCATGTCTTTCTGGAGTTAAAACAGTAACCAGTTAAGTGAACATATGTTGGTAATTCAAATAACAGAACCTCTGATACTTCATAAAGTGGACAGCTAATACCAAAAGGGCACACCTCTTGTGTTCTAATAAAACATGCACTGAACTATGTAGAATGGGCTGCAGTTGTGAGATAGTGTTAGATTCACAAAAGCCAGAATTTATACACTTTTAGTGCTCTCTTCAAGATTCACTCTTCCTCTAATGGTAATAGAAAAATGACCAGCACTTTGGTACTTATGCAGAAATAAACATTTAAAATTAATGGACTTGGATACATTTAATTCAATACCAATCTCATCCTGGGAGGTTTATTTTACTCTCCTGATTTGAAGACATATATTGAAGACATATATCTTTATGCAGGCTATTGTCCGGCTGGCCTGAATTATTTTAAATGTATGCATCTCAAGCCCAAATTAATTAACTGAAACTTACTCCTAAATTCACTCTAGTATTTTACTACATTTGTAGTTCTATGTATTTTTTAAAAAATGCTATGAGCTTACAGAGTTCCTCTCTGTCCAGCGATTGTGCACCACCTCCAAACAGGCCTTTGAAGAACCCTCTATTTGGTGCTTCTGGTGTTTCTACTGGTGTGAAGAGTTCACCCAACATTTCCTTTAAAGAAAAAAAAACAAACATTTGCATCCTGATTTAAAAAAAAATCTATCTGCCTTTTAGAAGAAAAGGCAAAAACTCTATTATGTTCTCACAATTTTAGAGTTTCATCTTTCAGTGTTCAAATTATCAGATAGTACACCTGTTTTTGAAATGTTGCTCCAAAGCCCCATCACAGTAGCTTTATATAACATTTTACATACTTGATTTAGTCAAAAGACTGAGATGTGATATTATCACCTTTCTTTGATTAACATTTCAAGTTGCCCCTAAAGTTCAACTCTTGTTTGTTTCGAAAACCTTAAAAGACACAGTCTTCTCTACACAAATACACTACTTGTTCTTACTGAATATATATTTTCAATAAACAACAGTACAGAATAAAACTGATGGCCAATATATAGTAGCACTTCTGTACTGCACTGAAAAATTAATATTCATAAAACAACATTTAAATAATAGTTTTATTTAACATTCATGAAGCAACATTTAAATAACAGGTCAATGACTGAGCACATGGACTGGCAACTGCAAAATGTCAGTGTAGAACTTATAGAATTTATATCCTGTCTTTCTCTGGGATGGGACCAGATTTAGAAATCTGGTCTTAATTGTATATTGTATTTTATTGTTATTCCTATGTAACCCATACTGTTCCACAGGGAGAGGTGGGCTATAAATAAAATGTATTATTATTCTTCAGAAATTCCAGAACATGCTTTCCCTTCCTCTTCTTTACCCAAGAATGTAGACACTAGGTTCCAGCTAAAAGATCTACAAACAAGCAAACTGGATATGACTTGTGATGACTTATGGTTTACATGAGAAAAAACATTTGAATCAAAGTATAGCTTTTAATTGCTTCCCATGCTGAAGAGAAGACCTCAGACTTTTAGCCCTCACAAGTAAGAAGAGCATTTCTTCAGTGTGCTTATATATATAAGCACACTGAAGAATATATATATATATATATATATATATATATATATATATATATACACCCAAACTTTTACCTGTAGATTTTCACATGTTTCTTGACTGTAGGTGATTCTCTGGATTTCTGTAGGTGAGACAAGGTACAATGCCTGCCCGTTGTTGGTGAAGCAAAATGTTCTGGCTATCCGCATGTTGGTAAGTGGTAAGTAATATACATCCAACAGTGGCCTTAAACTTGGCAAACTTGAAAAAACATAAGTAAAAATGGTTAAAATGAAATACATTCCCCATAACTTATTGCAATGCAGTAAGTAATCTTGAATTCTTTTAATAAGTAATCTATTTTAATTTTTTAACAATTTAATTCTGTTTTAATGTATAATTTTTCTATGTTTTTAATTGCATTGTTATTTTAATGTTGTAAGCCACTCTGGCTCCCAGTTCTAGGAAAAGAGTGGGAAATAAATCATCATCATCATCATCATCTCTTTTAAAAAGTTAAACACTAAAAAACTCAGATGTAGGTTTCCTCATCTCAAAAGAGCAAGAATGCATCAATTGCCAGGGTAGCCATTCTGAATTGTATTTTCATTCTGCAAATGTATTTGGAAGTTGTGGGATGGATGAGTGGGAGTCTGTTTTTCTTGTCACTATAAAAACCACCTGATTCACTATATATACTGTATACCACCAACCTCATGCTACATTACAGGTACAAATGCAGAGAAAGGCAGGAAGAGTCACTTCCTTTTTAGATATTAACTAGAAACACTGCTAATTCCTACCTGGAATTAGAAAGGATGTCACAAACACAGACGGCAATAGTGGAGGGAACATGTCCGGGGCAATATTATGCTCCTTTAGTAAATCTAATTTCACTTCATTGTTCTTTATGTGCCTTCAGCTGAAAAGGATCTTAGTAGACCACAAGCTAAGTATGAGTCAACAGTGTGATGTGGTGGCCACAAAAGCCAATGCAATTCTGGGCTGATCCACAGTACAGCATCCAGATCTAGGGAAGCAGCACTGTCACTCTATTCTGCTTTAGTCAGACCACATCTGGGCATATCAGTTTAAGAAGGACAATAACAATCACCATCATCATCTTTATATCCCACTCTTTCCCCAGAACTGGGACCAAGAGTGGCTCACATTAAAAGAACAAGCTGGAGCGTGTCTAGAAAAGTGTAATGAAGATGTTCAAAGGTCTGAAAATCAAGCCTTATGAGGGATGACTGAGGGAACTGGGTATGTTTAAGCTTGAGAAGATAAGACTGAGAGATGATATGATAGCTATCTTTAAATGCTGTTCCAGATATTTCAACATGAACCAATGGATTCAAATTTATATAAAAAAGAGATTTCTCTCAAACATTAGGAAGAACTTCATTACTGTAAGAGCTATTTGACAGTGGAATAGACTACCTCAGGTGGTGGATGACTCTCCTCCTTTAGAAGTCTTTAAACAGAAGGTGGATGGACATCTTTTAGGAGTGCTTCAGCTACATATTTCTGCAAAGCAGGGGGTTGGACTAGATGACCCTTATGGCCCCTTCCAACTCTAAGAATCTATGATTCTAAGTCAACTCAATTCTATGGTGACCCTACCATAGAGTTTTCGTGGCAAGATTTATTCAGAGGTGGTTTGCCATTTCCTTCCTTGGAAACTGAATGTGACTCACCCAAGGTCACACAGTGGGTTTCTATAGCTGAGCAGGGTCTCCCGGAATCCTAGTCCAATACTCACACAACTACATTACTCTGGCTCTTGGCTGAATTTTATAGTACACGTGGTATTGTTAAACTTGTTCTCAATTAGTCCTCAAAGAATACATAAAATGTGATGACACCCCCCCCCAAAGTATAACTTTCAACCTGAATAGAAATTTGTATGTCATAAAAGTCAACCCATATATTGCCCCCCAATTAATAACTCTGGATTAAATCCATTGTCTTCTGAGCAAACTTCTACTTGCACTGTGGATTCAACGGCATCCTAGATATTGTTGATTCCAGCCAGCGCACTACGTGTGGATTAAAGACTGGCAGCAAGTGAGAATGATAAAAGCAGTTAACACAGAGTTTGTCAAGATTTTATGCATGAATTATATTGCTATTCTGGAGGCATCAACTGGCCAAGAGTGGCATCAGATATTTAGTTATTGTAACTAATTCACAGCATACCATCTTCCCTTACCCCATGCTATTCATTATACCAAATCATGGTTAAGAAAGCTTAATTGTGGCAAGTTTGAGATTTAAATCGACAAATTATGGTAAGTAACTGAATGACAAATTAGAACAAAAAACTTTGGTTTGAAGTAGATTTGCATAGTGGTAGGATTCAAAGGCAGATAGTGAAGGATAAAAGGCAAAATGCAATGTCATGTTATTCAAAAATTATGTTAGATGATGTCACTAAGGCCTGAAACAGACGGATATAAAAAGCCAGCTTCCACACAGCTTGGGGGTGTGGCATTTAGATGACGAATTCCCCCAACCCACGCAAAGGCCATGCCGGGGTTGTTCCTGGGATGCCTACAGTGGCCCAAACCTGATCCCAAAAGGAGCAGATCTTTTCCACTCCTTACTATGGTCCACTATGGTACTGTGGCATTCTGGGCAGAAGCGGCCTCTGGTGTGCCTGCCTGCCTGTTCTACCCACAAGTAAGCTACAGGCTGGTTTGCAAGTGATCCAACATAAAGAAGGCCCAGCTCCCATATGCTTTTGCAGATTATATGCATAGTCGAGCTGGAAAGTCAGCAGCTTTTTTTAAAAAAAAAAAAAAGTGTTAAAAAAATTCAATTTACTTTTTTCTCAGCCATAGTTTCATTTCACTATTTATGCCAATATATTAAAGTTGAAACTAGACTTAGCCCTCCCCACCTTGCTGTTTTCCATAAGCAGTTTATGTTTCCAATGAACACATATAGGTTAACTATGGCCCAAAACACACAGGGAAAATGACATGGCTTCAGGCTCTTTTGGGGGCATGGTGTTTACATGATGTATGCCCTGAATGCGGCCTGAAGCCACATGAAGGCCACATCATATGCAAAGAAACTGGTCAAGAAGGCCCGATTCAGCACTACAGTGGCATCCCAGACTGGACTAGGCATGTGTGGCGCAAACTGCACTTGAGCGGTCTCCCGCCACTCCATATGGCCCGTCTGTTTCGGGCCTATGTTTTCCTTTCAGGATTTCATGCCTTACCTAAAAGTCATTATATGTCCATTGGCACAAAAACAAGCAAGGCAGATACTGTTACTCAGTGCCACTATATCTCCACGAAGCACAAATGAAGTCTCTGTTATATTTTGTTTATAAGTACAGTTTTGTGAGGGCAGTGAAATAACTTTTGCTTGCTTTTCAGAACATATCACTGCATATTGATTTTCACTGATTTCCTGAGAGGATGATGGAGACACTGAGACAGGTCGGCGTTTTTTCAACTTGTCCTTTTCATCTTTTTCTTCAGCAACATTGGGTTCTCTCCAGGGTTCATATGCTGGTGGAACTAATGATCCTGTAGTATCCAGAAAAGCCATTCTCAGGATTGCCCCTTTAAGCCTCAGAATGGTTCCTAAAATACAGAAATGAATAACTTTTCTAAAAATTTCCATACAAATTATGACTTAGTAAAAGTTTGGCCAAATGTGTTCTATATGTTTTCAAAATGTATTTTAGCAAGTAGTTAAAATTGTAACTTCTTTTCAACCATTCTTAAAATTACTGACTCTACTTAGATATGTCAAGGAGAATTGGTATTTTCAAGAAGCACATCTAAGCTAATTAACTATTCTTTAAGCCAACATCAAGCTGGAGGGTACATTTGAAACTATAATGAGAAACTCATATGAAAAATAGTGCTACCCAAACTTTTTCTAGGCTACAGCCCCTTCCTCTTGGGCAACAACCCTAGCTCCCCCCACCATGCCTATATCTTAATATTGTGTCGACCTCAGCTGCACTCAGTTTGACATCACCTCTTCCTCCACCTCAGCTGTTCATGTGTGAACACAGCAGCAACAGCGACCAAGGCCTGGTCCTACCTCTCCCCAGTACCAGCCTTACAGCAAAAGGAAGGCCGGCTGGCTGGTTGCTGCTCCCAAGATAGTGCATAGGGAGAAGCTTCTCTTTGGTATAGAAGGACTCTCGAGCCTTCTTTGCTGGAGCAGAAAGGGGCACAGCAGGCTTCCCACTCTTCTCCCTGGTGAGGAAGAACTCTCAATCTGAGAGAGGCGACAGAGATGGACTCTTCCAAAAGAATCCATCGAATACTCCTCCCCATCTTTCCCCAGAGACATGCTTTCCCCACATAGAAGAAACATTGTTTGTTCACTCTTTGGTCAATCAGTCTGACAAAAGAAAGCAGGAGTAGCAGCACTGCTCCAACCTGCCAGCTCACAAAGCTTAAGCAGGGTCCCAAATGTGAAAGCTACTTTTTGCCATCACTTCTCCTTCTCCACTATCTGCTCTAACTCCTCATCCTCACCATGATCCTAAAGGCTGCTTGTTCTCCTTGTCTTTCCTATGTGCCAATACTTTGAGTGAAGCCCCCCCCCCGCCACCCCTTTCCCCTTTCCACCATTTGCATCTTTCCACCACCCCAGGAGACAGTATTGCAAAGCAAAAGCAAAGCAGCTTCATTTATATACCGCTTCATACTGCGCTATGGGGTGTCTAAGCAGTTTACAACTGTAAGCTCATTGCCGCCCAACAGTTGGGTACTAATTTTAGTGATCTCGGAAGGATGCAGGCCTGAGTATAGCCTGAGCCCTTGCTAGTACTGAACTCACAACCTTGTGCCCCCTTTGGGAATCAATGACTTAAAAAAAATCAACTTCTGAGCACCGCCCACCCACCCCAAATGTACCTCACTTATCTTTTAACTCTTGCTGTCATGGGTAAAAATGTCTAAATTATAGTTCTAGCAGATGTGCTTGGCTTTGTCAAAAGCTAAAATCTATAAAAAATACACATTATAAATACATTATAGAAAATGACTTCTAGACATTGGCTTCAGAAAAAAACTAAGGGGACCAAGGATTACATCAGTCAAGCATCAGATTTATACAAATCTCAATAGTAGATATGAAACCTGACATTCTTGCACAAAACGCCGAATCTTCTGTCTCCTACAAAACTTGTTTTTTATTGAAAGAAAAATGGGCAGCACTTCTTTTCTCTTCCTTTAATCTTATTTTGAAATTAGCAATGTGTGTTAGCAATACACTTCCTGGCTGGGGGAGGTTTTGAGATCCCACAGGTTTTTTTTCAGAGAAGGATTTCCTTACACTTTTCAGAACCCATTTCCACCTAGAGAGAGAAGCTCTGCTCTTTCCTCTTTTAATAGAGGATCTTTATGTGGAATACCTATTTTACTATTATGGGAAGTGAACACGATAGGATCTATGAGCAATGTTTGCTTTTTCTGATTAAGGACATATATGTATACAAGAAAGCTAACTTGCAATGCTCTGTGAAAAAGATCTTAAACATACACTAGACAGAGCAGACAGCATTTGTCTACAGAACCTAATGGTCTCATTACAAAATAAGGGAGCTTCAATAGTCATGGTATCTTAGGTATTTTGGTTTCCTTGAGCACTATTGAAGAAAGGCATATAAAAGCTTCATAGATTTAAAATAAAAAATAGTAGTGGTCCCCCTTGCCCTTTCAGGGAAGACAGAGTTCTAAAAGATCCAGGCCAGGAAACATATTTTTTTTTTTAAAAAGTACGCTAAACGGAGGCAGCACAGAATCCACAGAAAGAAAGAAAATCATGTGACTCCTTCCCTTGTTCTGGAGTGGAATGACCCTTTGCACTGGACAGAGATTGAGAAGTTGATACATACCATGAATTGTCATTCTAGGAGGGCAGGGCTGAAGGAGAAATCTCCATCCTGAGAATGGAGTTTTACTTGTCTCCAATGTACCTGCCCCAGTTAAACAATGTTAGCCAGACCTCCAACTTCTCTAATGTTCTGACCTTAAAATCAAGTTTACAGGTACATTTATAAAAATCAGCTCAGGTTAGAATGCTTTTGTTGTCCATTATATGTTAAACTCCAGTGAAACAGCCTTCTCTGTGCATCTTCTTAGATGATCATCATATTCATAATTGTGTTTAATAATATACTATATTTTTATAAATCTAATTATAGGATAATAATATTCTACATAATAAAACAGCAAGAATCACAAACACACTGTAATAAGGCCACTATCTTGCTAGTGCTTTATTTTTTGTGAAATACATACCACTGGGGGATACAATTACTGGCTGAAGTAATCTTTGCTCTCCTCCTGGGGGTAAATTCAGTGCAATGACTAAAACTGTGCCCAAAGTCGTCCCAACCCATAAGCATGGTGACGGTGCTGTGTCAGCTTTTCGTGTATAAGTCTCACAGAAGTGAAGAGCTGAAATTGCTTCCCGTGATTCTTTATCAATGCTTGTTACACTGGAACTCCTGGATCGGCTGAATGAGTTGTCTTTAACATCTGAAAGATTTTACATTAATTAAATGTACTGCCAAATAGCAGTCAACCTATGCTTCACAATATAGAAAATGTGTTAAACACTTCACCTAAATCACATCTTTAGGATCCAGTTCAGTAATATTAGGTCCATTTCACAGATTATATGTTTAGATGAACATTTAAGACTTTGAAAGTGCACACTTAAAAACAGAGTGTGAAAGAGACAAATGCATTTGGAAATACAGTGGAACACCCAACACTGACTACAGATCTCTGTCAAATGCGGACACAATAGTGAATCATAAGAAATGGCTCCTAGCACATACCATACTTCAGATTACACTGCATTTCTCTTTTTTGGACAGGACAAAACACAGCTAATGGTAACAGGGTTTGTTTCAAAGAAAACAGTTCAGTATTGCATGCTGAATCCCTTCAGTTTTCCTCTACCATTTTCTGTCTGACAGGTAATATTGGATGTTATGACTTATATTGGAGAACTGTATAAATTTCACACACACACACACACACACACACACACACAGCAATAACCATTTTAGATCAGACAGTAGTTGTGTGTTTTGTTAACCTATTTACTCTAGATTTAGCACAAAGAATCAATTTACTCATAAGTTATAAGGAAAATGATTTTGATTTCTATTAATATCTGGTCATTTAATTTATTTTATATTATTCTTACCCTGCTCCCTAGCCAGAAAAGCTGATCAAATGATTGCATATTTATTTTAAACAGCACCAAGCAAATCAGTATTAACTCATGTTCCCAGGACAAAAATTAGAGCCTAGTTATTCAAACACATACTTTCACAGTCCAGCCATCCAATGTCCTACTGGATACGTGTGTGTGAGTTTCAAATTGAGAGACAGGAAGGGTATTGTTGTGTATAGGATGAATTTGTCTATGTAATGTAAGAAATAAAGTCATTTTAGTGTATTTATAGTAAAAATTCAGAACATGATGACAATATTTTTATACATGGAGGAGGTCTTTTCCCTGGTGGAATCACAAGACCATCCATTGTCCAGGCAGGTCATGCCAGGTACTCTTGGTAAACTAATCTGACAGGCATTTCACTGATCAAGTTTTTAATGGCTGTTGCAGCTTTTTAAGTATTTGTCAGATCTAAACTGTGGATTTAATGTAATCTCAGAATCAAGCTTTTAAAGTGTATTGCACATGACTGAATACAGCTATAAAAATAACTAGGTGCTTCTCAGTTTCATAAACACTGTGATTCCCAAACTGTGTTGAGGCAATAACCAAATGCCTCAAAAATAAGTCACTGTGGTCCAAAACACACTGCAGAAATAATCTTGAAACTGCTTTAATTGCCATGGCTCTATGCTAGGGAATTCTGGGAACTGTAGTTTTGTGAGACACTTAGCTTTTTCTGTCAGAGAGCTCTGGTGCCACAATAAAATACAATTCCCAGCATTCCCTAACACTGAGCCAGAGCAGTTAAAGCAGTCTCAAACTGGATAATTTCTGCAGTGTGTTTTGGACCTATGTTGGATTCATGCACGAGTCTACGCTCCTAAAGCAAAAAGAACCACAAATCGTTTTCCCTCCCACCATGTACCAATAAATGAGCAGTGGGATTGTCCTAAGAAAGAGCAGGAACCCTGCTTACTCTATGTAAAAAAATAACATTTAGATCTAACATCCACTTTTAAAAAATGACTGTAATTATTCCTGACCAATTAAATTCCATTACTAATCATAATGCCTCTCTTCAAAATCATGCTTGGTTCAAATCAAATTAACATAACGAATTTTGCCTTTTAGTTTTCATATTCACTACCTTATCCTTATAGGGTGAGAATGTTCAGTCTCATTTTTGGAGGAAAATTGTAAAACTTTAAATTGGCACCTAAATTCTCTTACGCACAATTAAAGAAAGGAGGATGCCTGAATTATAATCATTCAAAATATTAAAATCAGTTTAGCTCATTATCTTAATAATAATGGGGGCAAGTGGTGGGATCCTTAGGTGGGAGTGATCATGTTCTCCTGGATTTTCTTATACATGGAAAGGAGAAGCTAGGCATAGTCAGACACTTGTTTTAGACTTTAAGAGAGCTGATTTCAATAAGCATATGGAAACATTGGGAGTGATCCCATGGTCAGAAATATAAAAGGAGAAGGGAGTTCAGGATGGATGGGAGTTTCTCAAAAGGGAGATACTGAAGGCACAATCTCAAACTGTTCCAATGAAAAGGAAAAATGGGATGTGTGTCAAGAAACTGTGTTGGATAACAACAGAACTTTCAACTGAACTAAGTTTTAAATGGGAGATGTATAATAAATGAAAAAGGGGCGAAATCACTAAAGAGGAATTCAAACAAATAGCTAGCACATGTGGGGGTAAAATCAGGAAAGCCAAAGCGCAGAATGAGCTCAGGCTTGCTAGAGGGGCTAAGGACAATAAAAAGGCCTTTTTTGGGTATGTCCATAGCAAAAGAAAGAAGAAGGAAATGGTAGGGCCACTGCACAGAGAAGATGGAGAAATTCTAACAGGGGACAGAGAAAAGGCAGAACTACTCAATACCTTCTTTGCCTCAGTCTTCTCACAAAAGGCAAAGGGTGTTCAACCTGAGGAAAATGGAGCAGAGGACAACAATAGGGGAAATGCAACACAGAATAAGTAAAAAGGAGGTACAGGAATACCTGGTTCACCTAAATGTATTTAAATCTCCAGGACCAGATGAACTACATCCAAGGATATTAAAAGAACTGGCAAATGTAATCTTAGAGCCACTGGCAATAATCTTTGAGAACTCCTGGAGAACAGGAGAAGTCCCAGCAGAATGGAGGAGGGCAAACATTATCCCCATTTTCAAAAAGGGGAAAAAAGAGGATCCCAACAACTATTGCCCAGTTAGTAGTCTGACATCAATACTGGGAAAGATTCTAGAACAGTTCATTAAACAGAGAGTCTGTGAACATGTAGAAGGAAATGCCATAATCATTAAAAGTCAACATGAGTTTCTCAAAAACAAGTCATGCCAGACTAATCTGATCTCTTTTTTTGATAAAATTACCAGCTTGCTAGATGAAGGGAATGCAGTAGATATAGCATATCTTGATTTCAGTAAGGCTTTTGACAAGGTTCCCCACCGTATTCTTGCAAACAAGATAGTAAAATGTGGGCCAGACAAGGTAACTGTTAGATGGATTAATAACTGGC
>CM034701.1:311159744-311171722 GCA_020142125.1 Phrynosoma platyrhinos | reverse complement strand
ACCCTAAAGTGAACCCATCACCAGGTTTTCTTGGCAAGAATTGTTCAGAGGTTGTTGGGTTTGTTTGTTTGTTTTGACTTTGCCATCCTCTGAGACCAAGAGTGAGATTTATCTAAGGTCATCCAGTGGGTCTCTATGCCTGAGCAGAGACTTGAACCCTGGTTTCCAGAGTCATAGTCCAACGCTCAAACTACTACACCATGATCTCATAAGGGTACTACATATATATTTCTAGAATTGTATTTCTCATACTTCTCTAGAATAGTGGTGTCAAAGGAAGCTATTTGTATCCTTAGTTTGTTAAATAGTTTCTATGTCAGTGTGAAAGTATGCCACAGTTTGCACATAGCAAAGAAATGTATCTAGGTAGTTGTTCACTGAAACTATACTCTAATTATGACTCCACTCAATTAATAGCTTTCTTTAAAACAGTGGAACCTCCTCATCCACAGGGATTAGGATCTGAAGCCTCCTGCAGATGGGGAAAACGCAGATGCTCAAGCCCATTATTCAATGGGCAGTGATGTGCATGTGTCCACATTTGCGCATCCTCAAGCTCATACTGCCACTGAATAATATGGGGCATGATGAGCTGTGGATGCTCCAATCTGCTGATGGCTAGTCCCTTGGTGACAGGCAAGCCCACTGTATTTATTATGTACCTTGAGTACCAATCTACTTACATATTCTATATATTCTATTTATTTAAGGCATGTTGGTCCTGCATTTTGCCCAAAGGGCTGAAGGAAATATACATGATTTTCTCCTCTACCTCATTCCTTTACCTTATAATCTTATAAAATACATTAGGCTGAGAGTAACTGATTAACCTAATGTTATGCAGTGAGCTTCATGACAGAATGTGGATTAGAACTTGGGTCTTCCTAGCCATGAGCTGACACTCAGTCTAATTAATACACAACACTAACTTCAAAATAGCTACATAGGATTTCCTTACACTATTGTTGTTTGTCCCAACAGGAAATACTGAGGGGATGAGATATTCTCTGTATGTGTATCTATGAACAAAACTATACACCTTATGTGGCTGACATTTCCATGTCTTCTAAGAACAATTTGGAAGTTCCAACCAGAAAGGAGGAAGCACTTGACAGACAAGGATTGTATGTCCAACAAATCTTGGAATTTAAGGAAAATTTACTCTTTTTTTTTTCCTTATTAGAGGGTAAAGCTTCAAGTTGTCATTGTGTGTATGTCTTCGCTCATAGCCTTTTCAAAGATTAGAAACATCATTAATATAGGCTTTGAACAAATACTTACCTAACTCAGGTTTCAGTTCAGTTGGTAAGCTTAATTTTCTAGACATCTTTGCTGAAAAATAATGTATAGTTTTATAATAAAGCTAGAATGATCACATTTTAAAAGATTGTATGAAAGAATTAAATCTCAGTTTTCAAATTAAAAATTCATATATAATACTTCTATGCAAATAAGGTAAGCAAATTTATACATATATTTATAGTATATTTTAATTTCAAGTGTACAAAACGAGTATGACAATTTCTTTGAAATTCTGATCATCAACACTATATTTAAGATTCTTAGCTTCACTAATATCTTTATGATGGTGTATTAAAACTATTATTGTATATGGCTCCCAAAACTAACCTCTTATTTAAAAAAAGTTTAGGAAGTTAATAAGAATCCAACTATACTTAACCATCTTATCCAAATGCCTTTGTTATACACTGGAATACTGATGGAACAGAACATTCCCAGTAAGTTGAGACATAAAAAAGTGGTAGTTTAAAAAAACAAAACAGAAATTAAAAATGTAATTAAATAAAACATTTGAATTTCAGGCAGGAAATATGCTGGCTGTGCAGGTCCTTGGAGTTGCAATACATAAACTAACTTTCCAATTGCTGAGAATTATGGTAAAGTTAAACACTGCAAAGAGTGTAGCTGCAAAAAACACTGCAAAGAGCTATAGCAGGTAAAAATCTGTTCATAAATTATGAACTATGCTTCTAGGAAGGAGTTGCTTTCTTTGCCCCAGTGTGAAGGCCAAGAGAGCTCAATTCACCACTAAAGGGGGAAGGAGTAGCACATTTCCAGCATGCAGAGCTATCTAACACAAGGGAAAGATGTTTTGCAGGAAGATGTTTTGGTCAGGAGACAGCTATTGTTCCTAGAGTAATAGGAACTGATGCTTGCAAGAAGAAGTTGTTCCTAACCCCATTAGTTAGGAAGACAGACTTAACTGGAGTAAACATGAGAGCGTATAAATCTGTTTCCTTGATCTGGAATGGTAGATCTAAATGTGGAAGTCCATTCCTGCTCTTTATTCATACATATTTGTAAACCATGTTGTGGTACTTAAATCTTTTCAATAACTTTTGGTTGAAAATCAAAATATAAATAAAAAGGCAATAATACAACAGTGTATGTTAAATGGACATAAAAGATGGTTCTTAGAACAATTACGGAATATATTGTACTGGCCTGCATGGTCAGATCCTCATTGGAGGCTCTGCTATTAAATGAGAGTTAGATACTACAGACATGATACTATAGACTGGTGTTATCTGCAGTAATAGACCTTCCTGTCAGGAAAGATCTGTGTCTCTCTCTCTTCTTCATAAAACACAGTAATGTAACTGTTTTGGGGTTATTTTGTGAAATGGGTGAATAGCTCAGCTTGCTATAGCCTATGCATTTTGTTTTCATTTGTGCTTTATTTATGTTCTTTTAGGCTGCTGTTTTAAAGTTTATTTTATTGTTTTATGAGCTGGAACTTTTGCTTTGTATTATTTGTTTTCTGATTTGAAGTTTACTAGTTTAAAAGATCAGGTGTGAGTAAATATACACTTTAATATACTCATAGTACAAGCCATTATTTTAGTAGGTTAATTCTTAAGGATAATTTACAAAAATATAGTTTAGAGAAAAATTTTAATAGCATGTATTTTGTTCTT
The DNA here is from genome assembly GCA_020142125.1 of Phrynosoma platyrhinos. Lineage (NCBI taxonomy): Eukaryota > Metazoa > Chordata > Lepidosauria > Squamata > Phrynosomatidae > Phrynosoma > Phrynosoma platyrhinos. The sequence goes on along the minus strand of CM034701.1, from coordinate 311,168,783 downwards.
GTTTATTATGTATCATTATTATTGACCCAGATCACAATCAAGACCTTACAGCCATAGAGGAAACAAAGACAGTGATTTGTACACATGCAAATAAAATCTGGACCCACAAACAGTTTTCAAAGTAAGAGTAGAATTTCAGTGAGCAAAGACTGCTCAATGTAAGAAATTGTTATAAACTCATCAGTTAGTGAAATATTCTAACCCAACTCCATGTAAACAAAATCCACACCAGCCATTATCAAGTAGTCAAACACAACCACCAAACAGCTTGCAAACAAGGGGATGAGGGCCAGACATGTCTTAATCTAAGAGGGAGCAAAACCTGCTTTGTAGTGGCTAATGATTTTTCCTACAGAAGACAATCTAATGTGAAATGAAGTAGGAGCCTGCCTTACACCAGTGTTCAGATCAAATGAAAAGAGAGAAGTGATACTTTTTTATTTCAACAAACAGCAGCACTCACTATTTAATATTGTCATGCATGATGTTCAGAACCATCTGCTTAGAAAGTACTTGACTAAGCCAAACATATCATCCAAAGAGTCTGATACTGAATTATATGCAGTCAAAATACAGATTCAAAATTAATATCAAGACATTTGAGAACAGAACATAGCCCATGAAACAGAAGAGGAAATTAAAACAACACTTCACTGGCATTGCACACCTATAGGTTTTTTGTTGTGTGTCTTCAAGTTGTTTCTATAGCGAATCTATCTTGGGGTTTTCTTGGCAAGATTTGTTCACAGGGAGTTAGTTAGCCTTTGCCTTCCTCTAAGCTGAGAGAGTGTGACCTGCCCTAGATGTCCCAGTGGGTTTCCATGGCTGAATGGGGATTTGAACCCTAGTTTCCAGAGTCATAGTCCATTGAAAATATTGACTACTACAGTAATAGTAGCAAATATTATTTATCCAACCAGGGATATTTTTAAGAGCAACTCTTCATGTATCAGAATTTTTGAGTGCATGTCCGCTATACTGTAGTCAAAACTTAAGAAGCACATAAGAGCTGTTCTGAGGTTGCCTCATTTGCTGCTTTTCCTTTTTCTTCCCCAGTGGAGCTTGTGATATTCCAAGACAAGTGTGGCTCTCCATCCTCTTAAAACTAACAGCCAAATATGTAGCTTTTGTATAGGTACCTGCTTAACCCAGGAAGCATGAGGAAAGTTACGGTTACAACTCACTCTCTCTTCTATCCTAACAATTCTCTACAGGCAAGGCACCAATATGATAAAAATATTATCTTCAAGGTGTGCTTGTTCATCCCCCTAAGGTACTCTGGGAGGGAAGTCTACTCCCATATCCCCAAACAGTTGCTCATACCTACTGTAACTTCACTTTGGTGGATAGGTAGGTGGTACATGTATTTTAAAATAATTAACTGTGTAAATCAAAGATACTTGTGCTGTCATAGTGCCTCATTTTAAAAAAGGGAGAATTTTGGAGAAGAGGCAACTCTGATCAATTTAGTGGAGATTAACTAAATGTACAGGCAAATAAAGACATAGCTGATAACAGTTAAACAAACACAACAGTATTGCATATTCAACTGCTTTTAAATTCTTACAAAAAGTAGCTCAGAGGTTTCTTCTGAATTCCTGGTACAAATGATGCCTCGTACCAGCTACTGAATTTGCTATGCTTGAACCAATGATCTGGAGCATGGCAACAAAGAAGGCTTGATACAACTTTCTAAATGAATATGAGATTATAAGACTGTCCCATTAAACTCTTGATTGGAGCCTGTTTTAAATGCATTAAGACATATTTGGTGAAGGGAATTAATATTTGCCGCAGGCCACTGACATAGTCCCCATGATTCCTTTTCTTCTATGACAAAGACATGCTTACTTTTTATATACAAAGTAGCTAATATTGCTGGGATAGAAAGTGTGCACAGCAAAACACTAGTGTTGAATTTGATGCTGTTATTAACTACCCTCGAGTTAATCTTGACTCATGGCGACCCTGTGGATGAGACATCTCCAGAATATTGTTGTTGAACACAACAATGCAAACCTCAGAGCCCACTCTGGTCAATTACCAAAATACAATCTTTTTCCTTCATACTACAACTATACAGAACCTTATGGTAATCATATTCCAATGATTACTGGTTTTTACCTCCTCTCTCACTCAACAGGCAGAATAATCTGTAATTCACTGTAACACTGCACTTTGCTGTCAAAACATTTGCATTGGTTCAACTGAACTAGACATTGCTTTTCCTTGGTATTTAACACAGTGAGCAATACAAATACTGTTTGGTTGTCTTCAGTCTCTTTGAGTGCAAACTAGAACCTCCAATCTTAAAGATTAAAAATGCAACATATTAATGGAAATTCATTTAAGTAGATTTTAACCTTTAGCTCAGTTCATACTAGTGTAGTATGATGTAACTTCCTTGAAGTGTCATAACTTCTTTGAAGTTGTATTTTTTATTGCTTTGATAACAACCAAATGATGGCAAAACAAGAATGGGCATCCCCTGTGCCACATTATCATGGGAGCCAGTGGTGCTGACAGAGGGAACTTGATTCAATTATTCTGTGAAATTCTCTTGTCCAGCCTTACCAGAATGCCTTGGAATCCACCCATGAGGAAACAGCAATTGTTCTACTTTGTATATAAATCTATTTTGAACAAACTATCCTGGAGCATTAAAGTTACATGTGATAGAACATATGAATTAATATAGCTTGTTTACTGTTAAAACTTTGTATTATCCATTGTGGCTTTTATCCAGTCCTGTTAGCATGTTCATCTGCCTATTAATTCTGTTAGTTTGATTTACAACTATGCTCTTTCAAACACCTATTGTGGTGTAAATAATTTCAGCCTTATCCTTTTAACAGGTTTTAATTTCAGATTAAGCAACAATGCAAGAAAGCACTTATTACACTGAGACTCCTTTGCAAACTTTAGATTACAAGGTCAAGTTGATACGTTTGTCACATTCACAACCAAATACATAAAATTTTGTTAGATGCGTTCAAAATGGTGATATATTGAGGAAGTCAGAGAAGAAGTGCAATGAAGAAATCATCAGTTTATTAGGCAACATGCTGTGAAAAGGCAAATTTAGAACGGAGATAAGGTATCACTTATTATGTAATCAGAAAGTGAGTGATAAATACCAGACCTGTTCCTATGTAAATAGACATAGAATTGAATTGCAATTAAATAGAAGAACAATATTACAAAACATTATGATCACAGCCAAGCAAGAAGGTATTTCTTACTGTCCCATGTGTTAATCCACCATCCACCATATTTATGTTCTTATGAGAGAAGAGTTCAATCCACCTTACAGATATACTGCAAATTTTATAAAATATTTTCAATTTACTTTCTGTTCCCACATATCATTTACCAGTACAGGAGCAGAGATTCAAAAGTGCAAGTTTTTTGACTAAACAAAAAGAAGCAGTCTCATTTATTTCATCAGAAACCAGTAATGCAGAATTGAAATTAAACCAGTAGTGGGCACATTTTCTCCAATTCTGCATTAAAAACATGGAAGAACTGTGATAAAATTGTGCAGCACTGCTTACAGGATTGAACCCTTTCACTGATTCCAAACAGAAACCAAAACATTTGTAGGAGGATATGCATATACAAAAGCAGAATATTAAGACCCCAGTATCACTGATTGTGTTAATCATTGAGCACAGTGTATTAGAAAAGAAGTAGCCCAAAAGAACACCACTTATGGTTAGCAGAGTATTAAAAAATTAATGAAATGCAGGTTGTGTTGTTTTACTGCATAGTTAAGAACTGCATAGAATAAAGTACCGGGTTAGGAGCAAAGGATAGTTTTTCTAGTTCCTACCTATATCACTGGCTACCATCTTGGAAAACTTTCTGCTTTTGGTCTTCACTGCAAATAATATTTTGATACAAAGTGTCAATTTACTAAAAAAAAGGATGAGCTTGTGAAAGGAATGATAATGCTCTTAAACATAAAAATACTATACCCTTTTCTATAAAATCATTCAATTTTTGATCATCATCAGAATTGATGGAAGAACCAGAACCTACATGAGTGAAGACAAGAATGAAAGGAACATTCAAATGGATATGTATAACAAAGGATGCATACAAAACTGTTACGGTGATTGCAAAATTAAGAGGAAACACCATCCCAGTCTGCATCTGTACAAGGGTCTGTATAGTTATCTTCAACTACCATCCTTTCAGGGCCAACAGAGCCTTTATGAAGACACTTGCCCTACAGACAGGCAAACCCTTGACTCTCCCCTGTTTTCTAGTAAAATTTCAAGGCAAAACTGCACACCTGAAAGAACAGCACATGGTACACGTCTATTCTTAAGAAGTTTGGGAAGAGAGGGAATATAGTCTGACAAGACCGCTATTCATGTTAACATAAATATTCACAGTAGCAAGAAATATAATTCAAATTTTAAATTCCATTTGAGTCACATGTTGTCAGTAAAATTCAGAAGCAAAAGACACAGCACTGCTAGGGTCCAAAGTATGCTCATTGTGCTGCCGCTGAAGGTTTCCTTAGATAGTGCTATTCCATCTGAAAGAGGAATGGGCCTCAGTTATGGTAATTTATGTTTACTGTATATACTCGACTATAAGTTGACCTCATGTAAAAGTCGAGGGCAGGTTTGGGTGCCAAAATTATGGATTTTGATATGACCTGTGGATAAGTCGAGGGTAAAACTTAGGGGCATGTTATGTAACAAAGGATGTAAAGGATGAAGCAAAGGAAAAGGATGCCAAAGAACTTACAAAATTTCAGCAGGTATAACTATTCGTGATCACACTAAAGGCTTGGAGGAATGAGAGAATAGAGGGAGATCAGTGCTTCCAGTACAGATTATATTCTTGCCTTTAACCAGGAGATGGTTCTTTTTTTAAAAAAAATAAAAGTTAAAGAACAGTACTTACATTGACGCGTGGATAAGTCGACTCATGTTTTTGAGTCAATTTTATGGCCTAAATTTCTAGACTTATACATGAGTATATACAGTATATTTGTTGTACTAATGAAAAACAACAAGAATTTAGTTTGGGGAAATATTTTTGGTAGCTGATTTCCTCACATGCCATCTGATGGTCAAAGAACAGAAGAGCTGACAGGAATTGATTAGGACAGTTTTGAAAGTACAATGTATGCTATATACAGAGGCAGCATACGTCTTATCACTCATACTGGAGATAAGCGAGAGAAATAGTTATTTCTATCTTTCTTTGTTTGTCAGCTTCTCAGAGTAATTTGCATTCTCACTGTTAAGAAGCAAATGTTAGGGATGTAATGCATTCCCAGTATGATCCAGCACAGGAAGTTCTTACATGAATAATAAGGAAATAATATATTTCAATAGGAAGGCTTACTATTGCCAATTTTAATGTTATCAATATTAAAATCTTCCATGAGCATACATATTTTTATTTTTCATTTATGAGAAATAACTAAACATGAACACACAGTTACAGTTCCTAGTCTTATTTCAACTGGAAGGAGAAATATTTCAAGTAGTTTCTTATGAATGATTTAAGAACTATTGAAAAATAATATTCTTTACTTACCTGTAAAATGAATTTTTAAAAGAGTATTTCCTACAAGCGATCCTAGCCTGCTATCTCTTCAGTTTGCATTTTAACTGGGATCAGCATAGTAAAGTCCCAATACTTTCACAAAAATCAGAAAATGTTTCTACTTACATGAGGGGCATCATTTGATTTCTGCCCAAACATGCTGTAAACAGCCAACACCCCCTCCCTCCAGCAGTGATGGCAGGGGGAATCAGTAGGGAGGGTGGCATCAACCAAATTCTCCTTTTTTATGAATACTGGAAAAGCTACCACAACTACTGGAGGAGCACTCAGGTTAGCAAGATGGAGTTATTTGCTAGATCTAATTAAATATAAGCCAGTGAAGACCTCAAGAGACCTCCTCATATTTGATAAAAACATGTCATAAAATTGTATATCATGAACCAAGGAAAAAAACAGTGTCATCACTGTTTTCACTGCTACTTCCCCATTTTTACTCTATCCCAGCTTCAGCCTATTCATTTTGCAGTAACAAATAAATAACCAGTAATATTTGCAATAAAAGCAGCATGACCTTCTTTTGTATAATGTCACTTTGACAAACAAAATGTTCCTACACTTCTAGGGACATACTATTAAAATATAAATTGGACTTTGTAATAAAATAAGCATCAGACTCAATTGCAAACTAGCTTCTGAAGTGTTAGTGCTAGATAAATTAGTTTGAATTAGAGTGACAGAACAGAATTTATTTTCAGTATTTAGAAAATATTCACCTTGATAAACTCATAGTTCATGTGGCTGAAGAAGACTGCATGAAGACTGCATGAGACCTATGTTCTACTGTGAATAATCTCTTCTTGAAACTGATAGATCAAGGGAATTAAAACATTTTCCCCTTATATTGAAAATTTCCATTGGCAATGCCGTCTATACACTGTAAATAATAAATAATGATAAATATATAAGAGTGGATAAGTGAGTGGCTCAGGCTTTAGGGCAAATTTTAAGCCAACAATAAAATAGTCACCTGACAAAGATATTCATAGACTCATATACTTGAACTGTGTGTACAGAAAAACACTGTAAGACTCGGTGGTGTCTTAGAAATCCCTCTGCTGTGCAAACACTAAAGCAGAGAAATGTCTTTGAGAGTTCTGAAGCACTATTTAATATTACAATGTTCCAATAACAAATAATTACCTGATGTGGGTGACTTGCAACGATCCTCTTGTACTGTTGTACCTTCATTAATATCACAAAGACCCGCTGTGAAATACAAAGCACATTTTGGAATTTCAAACAAATCATGTAACGGTAGTTTACATTTTCTAATGCTGCATGCTGAAACATAAGGGTTTTCTTCCTCACGTTCCAAGAGAGGAATAACTGACAACTTGACAAATAGGTTATGCATAGGGTAGACAATCTGATACATTTGCCATGTTTTCAACTACAACTCAATCCCTGTTTATTGCCTATGTCAGCTGCGACTGATGATGTAGTTCAGAGCAACCTAGAGGACACCTAGTTGCCTACTCCTTTGCATACCTTTAAAGTGTTAATTCTAGAAAAAAAAGGAGATCCCAAAAACTCAAGCACGAATACATCTGCATAAAAAGGGGTTTTTTTACTGCAAAGTTTTGAACAGTGTCATTCTTATGTAATTTAAGTACACATGACTGATTTGCACTAAATGAATTATACTTGTTAGTTGTATTTGAAAAATGGATATATAACAGATTTAGGTATCAAACAGTTAAAATGAACTAATAAACCTTTACAAAGAACTAAACACATAGCCATTAAACTAATGCAGACTCACAAATACATTGTAAACTAAGAAACACTGTATTCTTGTAACTGAATACAAGAACAAGTATAAAATAGGTACATCCAATGGCTATATTATTGGACTATAAAAACAATCTAGTGGCCTCCTGTTCAACTCAAGAGCACCTCTCTTCAACAGCAAATCAATTATTATTTTTTAAAAAAAGATGAAACAATACAAGTTGAGTTTCCCTTATCTGAAAATCAGAAATCCAAAATGTTCCAAATAACTTTTTACACGGGTGGCTGAGATAGCATTGCCTTTGGATTCAATGTACCCAATTTTTTTCATGCACAAAATTGTTAAAAATATTGTATAAAATTGACTTCAGGCTATATGTATAAGGTGTTTATGAAACATAAATGAATTTTGTGTTTAGACTTGGGTCCCATCTCCAAGATACCTCATGATATATACACAACTATTCCAAAATCCAAAAGAATCCAAAATCTAAAATACTTCTGGTTGCAAGTATTTCAGATAAGTGGGACTCAACCTGCATGTTATGTTTGTTGGTAAAACTGTGCATGTGTGTGCCGTGTGTGTGTGTGTGTGTGTGTGTGTAGGTTGCCTGTCAATTTATGGCAACTTCATTAAGTTCATGGTGCTTTCTTAGGCAAGGAATACTGAAAAGTGGTTTTGCCAGTTTCTTCCTCTAAAATATAGCTTACAGCTTATGGTATTCATTGGCAATATTCCATCCAAGTACTAACTAGAGCTGATCCTACTTCCAAGATCAGATGGGATCTGGTGCCTTTAGGGTAATTACTAATAACTAAATTAATAATGTTCTTATTATATATCATACTAGGCACCTAATCAGTGGAGGGCATGGCTTATTAAATAAATAAATAGCATGCACATTATATCCTTAGTATTATTTTGGTAAATGAAAAAATACATTCTTATAGATGTGTCCCAATTCTGGTAGTGTATCATATAGTACAGCTCTCCCACCTACATGCAGCATTGCCATGAGGACAATGACCAGACTTCTTTTCTTATTATTTCTACTACACTCCTCCTAATAGCACCAATATAGTACTGTACTTGTGAAAAGGTAGCAAAAATTATTAAACCATGGACAACTATTCCTCTCCAATGTCACCTTTAACTCCCAATTTAAAATTATTTTTGTGTGAAGAATAGAAGGACCAGGTAAACCATTTTTTATGGAACTCATAGATAATCTGTGAAAATCTGTATCAGTGCCAGAAATGCTGAGGTCAAAAGACCTTTGTAGAACAAAAATCCAAGAAAGCAAAAGCTTTTGGTAAAGGAAAAGTCATGGGGAGGGGATTCGTGTTTGTATGAGTGGACACATACACCCTTGTTTCAGTTGATATCTAGAGTCTTCAACACTCATATTTTTCTGGGAAAATACCCAGCTCGGTTCTTTTGGGAAGCATGAAAGTTTAATTTTCATAAACTCTGGGGATCCTCCCTCTTATTTCCTTTGGCTATGACCTTGACAGATAAAATTAAAAGACTAGAAGAAAATAAAGAAGTGGAGGATTTGGAATTATTTTCATACAGAAGTCCCTACCACTTCCCATTGCCTTCTTAGTAACTTACATCTCTGTGGATTTTTGTAAAACTTCAGTTAAAAAGAGAACAATCAATGATTGAATTTCCTCTTGGAAAGGCTAAGGCAGAGGGAACTGTATTTACTGCCT
>CM034701.1:311121047-311142238 GCA_020142125.1 Phrynosoma platyrhinos | reverse complement strand
TTTTTATACTGGTCAAAGACCGAATAAATTGAATTGAATTGAATTGAAACTAGTTCCTTATAAAGTATACAACGGATTGCAGACTGTTTTGCTTCTCTAAATTCAGGAGAGGTCAGCGCAAAGAATGCAATCCTAAACTTATGTACAAGGACTAAGCTCCTCTGAACTTGGTGTTTCTTCTTACTCTGTTCTAAGTAAATATGCACAGACTGGACAGTCACCCAATTCTGTGTGTACTGCTCTCAGGTTTTCAGTCACAATATAGTCACCAAGAACTTTTATATAGCAATTATAATAATTATTGCTATACATAGTTTTGGGGTTTTGAATAAAGTGCAAAAAATCATCAAACATGCACACAGGAACTTAAGCCTAACTGAAGTCCGTTAACTTTTACAGCAATTAAATGCGGCTGATCAAGTCCTTACTATCCAAGTGAACAAGACAGAAAGGAGATGTATAATCTTAGTAACACCCTATTTTTCATAATCACTTTTATAGGAACATCCTTTCATGGCTCCACAGCATCAAAAACCTACTACAGAGAGACTCAGACATTAGAGATTAAATCCTACTGCCTTGTGAACAGTGTTTGGAGGCAACAAGATAAAACTAATGTTATATTATTATTGTTAATCATGTATCCAAAATAGGTGTAGCAAAGTTGTATTTCAAAAGTAACACAAGTGGTAGGAATTGTGACACAGAGGATGAGAATAAAACTTTTTAGTCAAAAGCCTGTAACATGTAATGTAAAGCATTTTAAAATATAGAAAAACAAACAAACATGCAATGGAACAAATATCTAAGTTATGGGGGGCGGCAAAGTTCCTGGTAACACTGCAGTGAGAATCTCACCAAGTTACATAATATTTTTTTTTAAAAAAATAACTTTCTAAGCTCTAGTTTCTCAGGCAAAATCCTATACTCAGATTAAAAATCATTAGGAATCTCTCTTCTCCAGTTTTATGAGTGTACAACATTTATATTTGTAATATAGGCTTTTAAAATCATATAAACAGCACTTGGTAAAAACATGTAAACTTTTATAAGGAATGGATGGGTGGACTCAAGATTTTTTTCAGAGGCTTTTCTTCTCCCTGATATACTACTTCATTCCACAGAAAAAGGCCAGGACTTTAATGAAAGATTAAGCAATGTCCTTTCCTTTTCCTTGAACAAAATATCCATCTTCTTAATGTACCCCATGTTATTTTGTATATTTGATTTTTTAGCACAATAATTAAGATGATTTGTAATTACAATATATGTAATTGTGCATACCTTTATGTTATCAAGCTCATATTCATATTCTTACCCAGTTATAATGATCTCTGGATAACTCTGTGTGACCAAACCCCAGTTTCCACCATTGATAGGCCACTCCTAATTAAACAGACAAACAGATTAAATTGAAATATATGGAACACTATTGCTTAAAATTAAGTTATTAATTCCTTTTGGTACCTTTTTACTATAACCTTGACGCTTCTGTCGAGCCCCAACTGAATAAAGTGCTGGAATAAGGTCCACAGGACAATCAGCAAAATATTCACAGCAGGTGACTGGAGATTCATGTATACTCAAGGGATAGGGATTCTCAAATATAGGATACCTTTAATAATGGAATGAAAACATAAGATCAGTGTGTGTTTTTTTAATATACAAGTTTCAGTATTACGTTTTCCTTGACATGATTTTCACCTATTATAGTGTGTCAATAGAAGAGACAATGAGTAAATTAATGCAAGGGACACAGACACCAAGAGAAAACTAAACTGTACTATCTATAAACCACTTGAACAAACACAACATATGAACTTTCTTAACATTCTAGTACTGTTAGAACCCAATAATGAATATTTAGTTGTAAACTCCTTTTGTTTTATTAACACACACACACAACAAGCATTTAAAAACAAATCATGTGAATTGAGTTTCTACTGAAAATTCATACTTCAACAAAATGCTCAATAGTCAGTAATCTTCAAAAACTACTTTGTGATCTATCTTTTTGTGCGTGTGATTACAATTTACCTAAAATTGCTTTAGTACAAAAACTCCAGCAGCTATAACACAAAAAATAGCATCTAAAAGCAAGAAGGATAAGGAAGTCAGACTACCTTAATTTCACCACCTAGTCATTAGTTACTTTATTAACATAATACATTAAAATATGCAGTTAAGCAGTTATATAACGCACTAGCATTACAATGCCAGGGCATACATAGGCCTATTTCAAGAAGCTGTAATGGCACAATGCAAGCACACATGCCATCCAACTCTCTTAGAACATAATGTACAATGGACAGATGATCATCATGTTAACAGACTTCTACTCACATGCTGGGATTTCTTATTCTGCTTTTCCCACCTGTATTCTAACCCTCATCTCATGAGCCTCAACATCTGTGTTAAAAAATATCACACCTATGCATTAGAGCAAATTGGGGTGTCAGCAAGGACTGTATGGAGGAAAGAAGGGGAATTTCTCCTACCAACTGATTATATGATTCTTTCCCCATAAGAAGGAAAAAATGAGAAAGTCACATTCATGAACATGCTATCCTGGTTGGCAGTCTGCTTTGTAAGCATAGTGGAGAACCATTAACATTCAGGTCCCTACATTCCCCTCAGGTATATACAAATATGTTAAGTGTGTTGACCAGCTGAGAATAGCGTTATTGTAGTAATAGATTCTCCAAAAACAAAAAACAAAAACAAAACAGAAACCTGAGCAAGATTTGTTGAACACAAAAGATTATGGCTGGAATTATACTCCTAAAAGGAAAATAATCACATTTCCTCTAGTTCTGGAGCAACTTCAGTCGTTTGGTATAATACCGTACTGGTCCACAGTATTGGAGATTGGGTACACATCTTTCTTTCTTTCTTTCTTTCTTTCTTTTATGAGAGATAGAAAAAAGATGTTTTGACATTTTTAGACTTTTCATATAGAATGCAGGGATGCTTTGTACATCCCTGTTACCCCCTTTCTTAGCCATATTTTCTCTATGTAGAGGTCCTGTGTTTAACAGCAGCAGATGCTGTAATGGGAACAATCATAATGGCCTGACTCAGTAGGCTTTATTTTAAGGATTATTAAACTGAAGCAGAAAATGTAATTTTTATGTTAAACAAAAACTGACAATGGGTCTGACTTCTTTTTTTGCAGAAAATAACCAACTATTTGAGAATGTGTGCAGAAGTCTAGCCATTTTTTCATGTGGTTACTTTCTTTTCTTTTGTAAAAAAGAAGTCAAAGCAGACAACACTGATGTTATAAACACAGCTGGTGTCAAACCCCTTCTGGCTTCTGTCTATTTGGCCCTTGGCATATTGTGAGGGGCTTAGAGGTTAAGAGGAAGAGTAAAACTGGCGGTGTGGATTCTGGGCAGTAGAATTCTGGAAAAGCAGGATAAGGGAGCGGGGTATGCTAGAATTCAAGGAAAGGTCAGAAAGGAACATTTTGTATCAAAGTGAATTAGGTATAGTGATCTAGCTTTATACTGTTTATGTTTGCCTTAAAAAGAAAGTTGTGAAGGTGGATACAGCCCTAGTAGGGTGGGCTCAGGCAGTGAGTGTCATCCCAGTTCATAAGCCAGGCAAATTGTAAATACTAGCCACTTGTAAAACCATTGGGTAGAGACTGCTAGGTCCTTTCTAGGTCAAGGATAGCACTGGGAGATGAATCCTTTTAATTCTTTGGTCCTTGCTAGGTAAAAAGTCAACATCCAGCATGTACAAGTTTGTCTCCAAGGGAAGCACTACTGGTCAGATGAATTGCTTTTCAATTAGCTTCAGACTGGGTCTAGCAGATTAGGAGATGTTGATTTCATCTGTAGTCCAAGAGACTTTGCCATGCAGCATAACTAATTCATGTATGTATTCCAACAGCAACAATTGGTTCTGGTCACCTACTTGAACACCCAGAAAAGTCATAAATGTATATGGTGAGTAGAACAATGATTCGCATTCATTTGGGTTCCTTCAGTTCTGATTGTTCTGGGACAGAGAGTGGAATTGAGAAGAAATCTGAATTAAGATTGAAATCAGAGAGACACTGCTCATTATCTGCAGCCTGGTGTCCTCTGGTACAGTAGCCAATACCTTATCTGTTAAGCCTGAAGCAGAAGAAGGCCAAGGTAGTTGAGGCAGATGACGAGCAGATGAAGACAAAGAAGGGTGTGTGTGTTTGCTGTTTCTTCCTCCTCCTCCTCTTCTTCTTTTAGTATTTCTTAGATACTGAGGCCACTTTGAGCCCTGTGTTGGTTCTGAAGATTGTAGATTGGTTTTTGCACCATGGTATCAGATAATACAGTCAAAGTTAAAGCACTATCCCCAAGTGGAACCAGTGGTGTATACCCTGACAGGACTGGCTCTGATGAGGGTTCGTGTACTCTGATTTGTTCCTTTCTGAACAGGACATATTTTCAGACAACCTAATTATTTTTTCCAATGTGTCTACCCAATTCCAAAAGGACTGCTTAGTGAGTATCTGGCCATGGTGGCACTTTCCAATAATGTGGCTCTTACCAAGGCAGTTCAAGCAACAGGAATTGCTTGAATTGTGTCATTGGGATTTTGGTGCTGTGATTGGGTTTTGAAACCACAGTAGGTACTTTTTAAATGGGACTTCAGAGGCCATAAAGTGATGGCCAAACACCACTTGGGGGAATGAAAAAATGGTGGATGCAATGACATGAAGAGAAGCAACGCAAAGAGACAAAGAAGACAATGAATAAAATGAAAGGCAAAGAGCTCATTTTTTAAAAAGCAAATTAGGTGTTTACAGACAAAGGTAGGAGGCAGGCTGAGAGCCTAGAATAAACCAATGAGACACAAAGGTTCCCAACCTTTCTATTTATGCTGCAGTGGTCAAAAAGGAACTGAAGGAAATGGCATAAAATGGCATGTGGTTAAGCACACTGAAAGGGGGTTGGGCTTCACCAAAATGCTGCTAAAAATGCTCTACTAGAAGGTTCTGAATGGCTGTTGTGCAGGTGCAGGACTATCCCTATCTGAGAGACAAAAGACCACAAAGAAGAACTACAGTTTCCAATGCATGTCTACAAGACAGACTTAAACTGATTAATCCTCTTTTCTTTCCAAGGTAACTTCTGAATGTCTCCCCAAATGACTCTCTCTCTCTCTCACACACACACACACACAGACACACACACACACAGTACAGCATTCACCATTCTTTTCCTTTGTATCATAGAAAACATAGAAATCTGTCATCAACTGTAAGCCACAGATTATTAAGGTGTTTTAAAATAGCAGCACTGGATTAAAATTTATTGTAAAAGTACACTTTATAGGCAACAATGCAGAACAAAAATCCAAAAAAGCTCCTCTGGGCCAAAATGGCTGCAAGGCTTTATCCCTTTCCTACTTTTCTTAAAGAAACACATCCTACATACTACAGGATCTCCCCTCAATATATTGATGTGCTCCTCAAACACTTTCAAGTATTTCACCAAAGGCTAGTCCTACCTGTGAAGGGTGTATTCTTGCTATGTGCCTTCAATTTGTTTCCAACGTGTGGCAATCCTAAGGTGAAACTATCACAGGATTTGTTCAGAAACAGTTTGCCTTTGCCTTCCTCTGAGGCTGACAGTGTGTGTGACTTATCCAAAGTCATCCAATGGATTTCCATGGCTGAGCAGGGACTTGAATGCTAGTCTCCAGAGTCATAGTCCAACCCTCAAATCACTACATCAGGGATAGGCAATCTTTCCCCTTTAAGGGCCGAGGGACTTCGGCTCCCAGAATCCCAGGAGCTATTGACTAACATGGGACTATTGGCCAACATGGCTGAGGCTTCTGGGAGCTGAAGTCCCTCGGCCCTTAAAGGGGAAAGGTTGCCTACCCCTGCACTACATCATGCTTCATCCCAAAGGATGCCTTAGTAAATCATAGTTTCACCAGATAATTAAGATTATCCATTATCCACTTTGGTAAATGACACAATTAGGGACTTCCAAGCTTTCAAAAGGTGAAAGAATTGAGAGACAGAACTTCAAACTCATCAAATAAGAGCCAAAAAAAGAAAATTGATGTAATTTGCTTTTTATTTTAAATTGTCTATATTTACATTTATTTTAATTGAGACTGTATTTAATGTATTTTTAAGGGGGGTTTACGCTTATTATTGGGGTCCGTATCTGTTTTAGCTGGAAGCCGCATCGATTGCCACAGCAAAAGGCGGGGTATAAATTATTATTATTATTTTAAAAGTTAGCAAAATGGCAGGGAGCATAGCAGCATTTTTTACTATCAGGGGGCAAAGATGGAAACCTGGCATCAACCACAACTAGATTATACTTTATAATTCACTATGAGATAACTTTGGTTCTCTATTCCAAATCAGGAGCCAAAATGTTATCACAGGTTCACTTAACTGTTCCTTCAAAACCCTTTTCAATGGGATTAGACTCATATGTTCATATAAATCTAACCAAAATAGAGAAATCACAGGTTAACAGAACTAAGCAAACAGGCTTATTTTCTAATAGTGTATTTAACAGCATGCAAAAAACCCAAACAAAAACAAAACAAGAGATATTTCCATATAATTTTATTATCTTAAATTCTTACCCATTTTGTGCAAGATCAATAAGTACTAAATCTTTTTCTAGAAGAACAACCACAGCATATGGCTCTTGGAAATCTGAATTAAAAACACAATAATAAATCCAAAAAGTGCAATCAGTTACTTTTCTTTTGCTAAACATTTTTCCAATAATGATTTAAGTTTATGAAATTTGATACAACATACTGCCATAAGAAAGTAATATAAAAACTGGAATGGCAAGCAAGTATTTCAGACTTGTCTGCTATGAATATGATAGAAAAGACTAGATGGGGACAGGACACACTGCATGTCTCATGTATTCACATTTTTATACCACTTCCACTATATTTTTAATGCCAATTGCGAACCACTGGCCCCAGAAGAAAATAAAAACCATAAATGAAAACCAAAGAAGAATCTTTAAAACTAGTTCAGAGCAATTAAAAAAAAGCCACAGCCACAAATTACTTTAATGCAGCCATCAGGGATAAACTCTGGAAAGTGCAACCAACAAGACAGTTTTCTTCTTTCTGCAGAACTGGATTAAATTGGAGCAGTAAACAGGAAGAAATCAAAAGAGATCTCCAGATGATACAAATATTTGCCTCACCTCCCACTTTTGATGATGGAAGGAGGGCTGTGAAGTCTTACCCATCTGACCTAACAGACAGCTGCTGTCCAAATAGCAGCTGCCTTCATTTCACTCCCCAAATATTAGGTCTGTCTGTGTACGATCAAGAATGAAGGAAATGGGAATTCAAGGAAATGGGGATTCAGGGCACTGCTGTTGCAACTTTAGAATGACATCTGCCCACATTGAATATATTTGACATTCCGGACTGGCAACTGTCATTTCTTGGGGATAGCAAGTTGATGACCAAACAAGGTATTAGAAATAGTGTACTCTCAAAATCACTCCAGATTTTAACTCCAAAATGGTATAATTTTCTTTTTCTTTTTCGAAAAACCAGGATCATTTGCCCATATAATTAAAGAGCCTGGGAAATTATCCCTGCCATCTTTGTTTTCAAAACCCTCCATACAACTCTTTCAAATAAATTCCCTTATTTTACTTATTTGTCAAGAAGCAGCATTAGAGGAGTCATTGGTCCTGGTATGTATGGAGTGGAACAGAAGAAAATACTTCTCCACTTCTGTCCTTGCTCCTCTGTTACCTTGGATAACACTGCACAAGAGTACAACATGTGGGCTGAAATTGCCAAATTTGCCACCTCATTCTCCATTTGCAAATTGGGGGACACTATTTCCCAAATAGAACTAAGCTTTCCAAAGGATTAGGCCTAACAATCCTGGCATGTGGAATAGTGGATTTCTTAATCCTCCACTTATGTTAGTTTAAACAGTTTTTTTTAATGATCTCAGATTTACTGCTAGCTTTTCTCCAGCAGGGCATGGAGAAAAAAAACGGAATGGGAAAATCTCATTCCTTTTATTTTACCATTTACTACCACTGTTGCTTCTACTACAATTATAAGACAGGTAAACAAAGAACAAGAAGGACTTTTGAAGCTGGGCAAAAGAACATTTCAGACACTAAAGTCTAGCAGCAGTGGTTGGAGGTATGCTGAAATCAATCTATCTTTGATTTTGATGTGAGATGAGATAGTAGGTTTGAGAAAAAGGTTTTACAAGACTGGAAGCTTTATCTGAGTTTAGTTCAGGAGAAATTTACTGATATTTAAGATGCTATTTAAAGGTGAACCTTGTCCTACGATTTCATATTTCACAGAAGCTTATATATGATGTGGTTCTCTCACCATTTATGGTTTACAAGATCAAAACCAACACCTTAACTAAGGTTAGGAACAACATCAGTAACTAATATATATATATTTCACTACAGATGAAATATGATTATAATGATGTATCATATATATTCAACTATAAGCCAACCTCATGTATAAGTTGAGAGTGATTTTTGAGGCCAAAATTATGGATTTTGATATGATCTGGGGTAAAACTTAGGGGCATGTAAGAAAGGATGTAAAGGACAAAGCAAAGGAAAACAATGCTAAAGAACTTAGAAAATTTGACAGCCATTCCTTTATGTTGTCACCCTAAAGGCTAGATGGATGAGCAGGGAACTATGGTAAATGATGGGTGTGTGGGGGAGGCAACCAGGTGCAGATGGGGCTAGGAAAACGTACATATGTCAAAAAGGATGACAAGGCAAAGCAAAGAAAATGGCAACTACGTTAGGAGTGATTATAGGAGATATTTAGCCTTCTCTTTTATAGATTGCTGGTGCCACAACAAACTATGAGCCCCAGGATCCCAGAGCACTGAGCCATGACAGTTAAAGTGGTGTCAAACTGCATTATTTCTGCAGTGCAGATGCAGTCAAAGAGAGACAGAAAAAGAGGTAGAGAGAAAGGGAGAATGTATTGCCGAGCACAATGACCATATTAATCAGAATGGCACAAGAATATATTATCTGTCAATATATATAGGTACTTCTCTATTGGGGCAAACCAGATATGGAATATCCTCTTTTTGGAAGACCAACTGCCACTGATATTGGCATTTCATTCCAACACCAAGTAAAACCTTGGCTTTGGATTTTATTGATTTGTTTTCCAATTTGTACATCTGCATGGTTTATATGTTTTCAGTCGTCATATGATTTAACATATTTTAGATTGTTTAAATTGTATCTTACTGCTTAAAATATTGTTTTAAATTATTTAAATTTATTTTATTGTACAAAGCCAAAAAATTGTTTCATACACAGTGGGATATAAATATTTTAATTAAAAATAAATCTAAACTTATTCCTAGGCAAGGAGGAGGAGAGTCATGAAACATCAAAAAATCTCAAGCAAGATGAACTGAAACTCATCATGCAACTAGGGTTGATGGTAGTTGAAGAGATTTTCAGTATAAAACTAGGACCTGTATCTACCTAATTTTCAGTGTTGAACTAGAAATGGTATCTAAGAAGATATAGTAACAGCTTTACTATGGTTTGGTAATAAAGAAAGCTCTGAAGAAGTTTATGAGAAAAGATCAATACAGCTATCTTCAGCAACAATACTACAACAGATATATAGGTAAACAGCACAATATATTTGTTCCATTCTGAAAATAAAGCTGGAATCCTGTTCGTCCATTAGGCTAGCAGTTGCATTTTTTTCCAGGGTTGTACAGTAGCGGCAAGGGGATACAGAAAAAATATACCAAGTCTGAGCAGCATACTTTTCCAGTACCTTACTTTTTTCATTGCTCCTGCACTTGTGCCCTGTTTTCCTCCTGCCACCAGTACCTACATTGGTTTAGTTATAAAGTATGACACTGGACCAGTGAATGTGGATCTAACCATCCACTTGCACTCTCTCCTTTTTTCTTTCTCTTCCATCATGTACATTCTCTTCAATATTTAGTTTTAATAACTCATCTTCCAAACTGAACAACTTTAATTACTTTAATAATAATGATTTCTGAAGCAATGTTGAATGCAACATGTACCGGGTACTAAAGATTGAGCAACAAAATCATGTACCTTTTCCCTCTTCTAATTTACTGTTTTCTTGGGAAATTCCTCTGCATGATTTACCTAATTTTAACATTACTTTGGATCATCACCAATCTGATGATGGGAAGGGAGGGGAAATGACCTGTTCCATGGTTGTACACCTGCACTGAACTGGACAGACCTAGGTTTACCTCTACAACTATATAAACAAGAGGCAGAATTATTGCAGTAGTAAGCAAAAAGGTTAAGATCAATATTGTAAGAACTTACCATTAGGGTATGGAGTTTCACAAAGGGTTAGAAAATCAACTATTGAATAATCCATTTCTAGAACAGCAGTACTCTTTCCATGCATAACTGTTAAACAGGGTCTTCTTCCTACAGTATCGTATGATAAGCCACCTGACAAGATGATAAAAGGTTCCCTGGAAAGATAGATAAGTATACAGAATTGAGCTACCTTCAATAAAGAGAGTAATGAAAAGCAGTAATTTATATACCTTGCACAATACTCTAAGAACATGGTATGCTAGGACTACTTGGATTATGATTTGTAGAAAAACACAAACTTGCCCAATGGTCTGTTGTATCATAACTGACAAATTTATTCCACATTGTTCTTATCTGCATAATTGATAGAAACAGCTATTAGTGGGATAGAGTTGGCCTTTTAAGTCAAAACATAAGTGGTTGGATAAAGAAATGTCAATGATAAACATGAAAAAGATCTATTAAAATCACTATTCTGCATTCCAAATAATGTCGCACAACAGACTTCCACTCTCTCAGCAAGACCTCACCTTCTTCTCTTCTCTTTGGTAACATTCATTCATATACCAAAAAGCTATAGAAGATTCCTCAATACTTTGGAGAAAATCTGACACCTGTGGAAACCATGGCAGTGTCCACTCTGGTGCTAAAACCTGGTCTATGTTTTTGTTCGCCTTTATATTCCATGAATGATTTATCCAAGCAGGAACATCAAAGTTCTTCTTAAAATTGTAATGGGCAAAATTCCAACATATAAAAAAATTATTTGATCTTGTCTTAACTAAATGAAGATACTGTATAAAGAAAGGAAATGGAACTATCACCCTGTCTATTTCATGCACTTACCCTTTTTAAAAGATTTTTAACATATTTTACTTTTTGGTTGTTTTATTGATGATTGTCATTTCCATTGTATTTTGATTATATTATTTCTGTTTTGGAACTGTCCTGATAATTAAATAATTAAACCCTATGAGAGAGAAACAGTTTACTAATCAACATGGACACACCTGTTT
This sequence comes from Phrynosoma platyrhinos, assembly GCA_020142125.1. Taxonomy (NCBI): domain Eukaryota; kingdom Metazoa; phylum Chordata; class Lepidosauria; order Squamata; family Phrynosomatidae; genus Phrynosoma; species Phrynosoma platyrhinos. Next base: position 311,130,879 of record CM034701.1, on the reverse strand, counting down.
GAGAATTGAAACTATTTGTTTCCTCTTCCATGAGTTTCAATCTGAACTTTTTAGAAAGAGTATTCATTATATCAGATCTTTTATGAGTCCTACTTGTATCCTATTGAGACAGCTGCTTGTCCACTCCTGCTTAACATAAGCAATGCTGCAGCATCAGATACCCCAGACCCCTCATACAGAAACATGTGACCAATGAACATAATGGCTTTTACAACATTTTGTAATCATAAAAGAAACACTCCCTCAACATATCGCCTGAACAATCTGAATTAATGAAGGTTGCAAAGGACTTGATTATTTGTTATCTTCTACCCAACCTTCAAGAACAGAGCATAAAAGCCTCAGAAGTTAAAAGAGCACTTATGCACAGAGCATAAAAGCCTGCTTACTTTATTATTTCCATCCTCTTCATGGCTCTTAAAAGAAAAATTGTGTTCCAGATAATATAAAAACACTTATGCTAGTAAACATTCAAATTATTCATTACAAAATACTGGAATGTTGAAATAAATCTATTATACTCTCCTTATGTGGACAGGAATGTATCAATGACTGATATACATTTATTTCAATTTATTAACATACTCAGGTTGAGAAATCTGTATGTAAAACATCTTAGTTCGTTCTGCCTGTGCACTGGGTCCAGAGGTGTGCCCACTGGAGTTCTGCTTGTACAGGAGTAAGGAGCAGGACAGCAATTTCTGGTGACTACTGCTTACTGTATAATTGTATAACAGGGATAAACTGTATCCCTGAAAAGCTGCCTTGATGGCTGAGACATTAAAATGTATAAGTTGCACTGTGTACTCGAAGGGAAAGAACCAAGTAATAAAAAAAAAAATTACCACCCTATCCAATCACCATCGTTTCGTGTAGGGTTACATGCAACTCCAATGATTCCTTGCCACCTCTGTGGCCCAGATTAATGATGGTGTAGTCCATAATGGCCTGGAGGGCTACGTATTTCCTATATCTGTCCAGTTCTGAAAGTGAATAAAAGGAACTTTGCTCTCTGCAAAAGGGCGGGTTTGGCTCAAAATGATTCCATCTATATAATTTTGATTACTAAAAGGAATCTTCAATTAATGCAATAGTCTCTTATAGATTGCTATCCTTTTGATTAAGGTTATATCATTTGTCTAAAAGCTCAAGAATCCATTTGCATTCACAATTATATTTGCTTAAAACATTAAGCAGCAAAACAAAAGAGACTTCTGCCTTCACAGATTGGTGAATGTATAGTGTTGCTTTAACACTTTAAAAATCCAATTTCAATAGCTATTTCATATGCTTTCTCTTTGCAAACTGTAGGCTAGATCTAGAGATGCCAATCCATGATTGGAAGAGTTGCTAGAAGGGGAAGAGAGGAGTTATGCTAATTCTTTCCTTCATCACCAGTCCTTCAAAAGATCCTCTGTAGACAGGAGCCCCTGGAGCAGAGCAGAACAGGTAGAGGAGAGGACTGGAGGGAAGGACAAAGTATATGAATATTCCTCTCTATCCTCTTTCAGTGGAGTGTCTTGTAAGCAGAACTGCAGTCTTGGGAAGTCTGGGTCACAATGTCAGTGTTCATTCACTACAAATACCCCAAAACTTACCCAGTTCTGGTAGTTTTGTATTCCACTTTAAGAATAGGTTTACAAGGCTCTGGCTTCTTTCCATCTTTTACCTGCTTTCCTAAAACAAAACATTTTCTTATTTACATTTAAAAATAATTTTGAAATATATATAAAAAACTTACAACCCACAGTTTATAAATTCAATTTATAAATGAAAAATCTCTCAGATTTAATGAAATAATTTAATTATATCTTTTATAAGCCACGAGTACTTGAAAATCGCAAATAATCTTCTGCACTTTTCTGTTCCCCACCAATGGCACTGTCTTTCCATGGTGGTGGGACTGCATGCTCCTGTGAGGCAAGAGGCTATGCTGATGGCAGCAGTGCTACATACAGGGTCTCCAATGTCAAACAGGCTTTTGCTGAGGAGCCAGACTAAATGTGCCAAACAGCTACTGGGCAGCAGCATTAGCGGGGGTGACACTGATGGAGATCTCTCAGAGTGGCATCATAGCTAACATTTGTTAGTTCTAAGTAGAAGAACTAAGTTGGATATCTTTTGACATGAAAATTCTGTCACGAGACAATCCAAAAGGAAAGAAGAGATCATGTCAGAAGAACTCCCAAGTCAGATGACATTCAACAAGCTACTGGGGTAGAGCAGAGCACAACTTCAAGTGGTACTGTGGCTGGACAACTGGACCCAAGCGAAGAGTGATTAGATGTTGACATGTTGAGAGGTGAAAGGAAAATCCAAAACTGCACAATACATATTAGAGGAAAATGAATCAGGGAAGCTAGACATGGTAAAACAAGAAATGGAACTTACAAACTTTTCAATAGTTGGGGTGAGCAAGCGAAAATGGACAGAAATGGGACAGTTTGAATCAGATAATTACAGATAATTGCAAAGGGTTTTTTACTCATGAAATGAAAATCTAAGAAGAAATGGAGTGGCATTAACAGTGAGGAGAAATGCAGCAGAGTCAAAGGATATAATGATGAAATAATATGAAATATTATGAATAAGACTTCATAATAATATGAGTAAGACTTCAAGGAAAAGCCATCAATATAATCATAATCCAAGTTTATCCTCCAATTACAGAGGCAGGAGTAGAAGAAACTGCAAGATTCTATGCTAGAGACCAGGAGGAAATCAATCACAGACTAAAACATTTGATTGTTCTGATGCATAAAGTGAACTCAGGACAAGAGGCTACCATCAAACAGAATATGGAGAAATAGGATGGTTTCTAATTGGCTAGTGGGTTGGGCAAGACTGCATTTTATCACCTTGTTTAACTTGTACACTGAACATATCATACATAAAGCAGGATTAGACTCAAGAGGAATGATACATGAAACTTGGAGGAATGAACATCAACAATTTAATATATGCAGATGACACCATACTAGCAGTAAATAGCAATGACTTGGAATGGTTACTGAAGAAAATCAAGGAAGTAACTGCAAAGCAGGTTTCAGTTGAACATTAAGAAAACTAAAATTTGACTGCATCCACACTGCAGACATAATTCAGGTGGACACCACTTTAACTGCCATGACTTAATGCTATGGAATTCTGGGAACTACAGTTTGTTGTGGCACCAGAGAGCTCTCTGACAAAGAAGGCTGTCTCACAAACTACAGTTTCCAGAATTCCATAGTACTGAGCCATGGCAGTTAAAGAACTGTCAACCTGAATTATTTCTACAGTGCAAACACAGTCTAAGTCATTAATCAAAATGGTGTCTGCAGTCAAGAAAATGGAATAAGACTGGGACTTGGAAGGGCTGCTATGAAACAAAATCCCAAAGTATGAAGATGTATAATTGAATGCTAAAATTAGGATTGTCAATGCCACCATCTTTCCCGTTTCTATGTCTGAAAGCTGATAGGGAAAAAAAATCAACTCAACTCAACATCAATGTGATGCTGGAGAAGTATTCTACAGATACAGTGGACTGCAAAACAGCAATAACAACTCAAAAAAAAAACAAAAAACATCCACACAAATAAATTTCCTACAGCAAATCAAGCCTGAATTCTCCCTAGAAGCCAAGATTCTTTACAGAATGTAGGCCTGTGACTCTAACATTGTCATGTTTTTCCCCCCTGTATTTTTAACATATTTGCCTGATGAAGATGCCAGTGGAACTTCAAAAGCTTGCAATATATATTTTGTGCATTTTGGATGGCCTAAAAAAGATATCCCTGTTTTGTGGATTTTGGAGTGGAAAGGATAAAAACAAAATAGGCAATTGGCAGATCAAGTAAATCTTATTAGGTAACCAGCTTAGGTGACTTAGCTTGCAAATCACTGTAACAGCACAATTCAAAGGAACTTATTCCCATGTGAAGTGTGCATAGGGCTACAGCACAGTGTAGTGTGTAGTCAGTAACAAATACAACATACATAATCTGAACTTACCATGTGGAGTGATTGTCTGCAATGGCTTCGTTGGGTTCCTTACATTCCATATAGTCAAGGTGCCATCTGAATGGCTACAAATAAATTGCTTTCCTTCATGATGCCAAGCTACAGAATGGATTGCCTGAGCCAAGGGGAAAAATTAGAATATACTGAAATACTGAACAGAAATGTAGCAACTTGTAAAAAAAAAGTTAAAACGTCTCACAGATATTAGAATAACAAGAGAAAACAATTAAACACAATCTATTATAGTTAAATATATTAACTAAATACCCCAATATCATTCATATGACATGCACAAAATACTATTTTTAAACCAAAATTCTAAACAAATTCTGATAACAGTTTTCTCCTGTAATGAGCTTGTATTATAGTTGTTATTTTATTTAATATCACTTCAGATTACTCTTTAAAACTTTGCTGTAAACCTAATGAAGGTGTATAGTTTGCTCGTCAGTTTGACTGGTGCACTTTCCTGTATCTGTTTTTCTAACTTCAATCAAAATTGCAACCTCAGTTTTACACTGAAATATTCATTTACAATATTGGTGAAAAATGCACAGATGCTTGTTTGGAATGCTCTGCTGCTTGTACTCTACCCCAAGTTCTTTTTAGTGAATTCATTAGATTTTAAGGCACATTTATCATGATCATTATATGCTGACTACCTTTGATAAGAAGTGCCAAGCTCAAAAATCTTTTCTGACAATTGTTTTTTGAAACCTGAGACATCAATTAGAACAGTATTATGCGATTATCTGTCATGTCCTAACTGGTTAAAACAACCAGCACTAAATTCAGCATGGTGTCAGTAGATGTTTACTGGTGCAAACAGGACCTTTCCCTTTCCCCCCACTCTTGTAGTCCAATGTGCTTACCAGAAATCTGAGCATTTCCAGGAATCTGGAGTGGTGTGTGTGTGGTGTGTGTGAGAGAGACAGAATCAGAGCTAACCAGTGTAACTAATGAAGAATTTAGCATTTTCCTGCTATAAAGCAGCATTAAGACTTAGCTAACTGTGAGTACATGGATAGAACACAACTGATTTTACAAGACAATAATAAATTTGAGTGGATTTAAAATGGGAAACACATAACATATGTAGTTCCAACAGTGTGCACACCAATATCTAACTTGTTTTTATAAAATTCTTGCTTATAAAACTAGATGTACCTAGTTTCTAAAGTTATTAGGATGTTTGCATTCAAATACATAATATAAAATATATGTTACTTTCTCATTAGGCTTGAACATTTCTGCAGATTTTATAGCTGAAGTCATAAGCACACTATGATACACATCCATAATCAACCCCTTTTATCTAAGTGATAGTGGCAACACTGTTTATTGGAAGCACAAGTGATGAAATAATATAGAAAAATTATTAAAAGTAATGGTATGGGACAAACATTTCAGTAAACAGCTAATATTATTGAGTTTCTAGAACAGTGATGGTGAACCCAGACTAAAAAATCTTCTGGCACTGGGTGTTACCCAGTGCCGGGGGTGGGACTTCCGCCCTCTGGGAATGGAACTTCCAGGTTGGGAGTTCTTCCCACCACCGTTCCAGGCCTTCAACTGCTTCTCCAGAGACAGCTGAAGGCCCGGGGGGAGGGGGGAAGAAAAGGAAAAGGTGCACGCCTATTCCTTCTCATCCCCACACGCTGTCCCTAGCCTTCATCTGCCTTTGGAGAGGCAGATGAAGGCCTGGGACGACTGGGAAGGAGGAGGAACAGGCATGCACCTCTTCCTCCTCCTCCCTGCAGTGTGCTGGGGAAAATGGCTTCGTGTGCTATCTCTGGCACGCATGCCATAGGTTCACCATCACAGTTCAAGAACTTAGAACTCATTTAAAAATCTATTACTATACTGCTAAGCTTAAGTGGAATATACCTGTGTATCTTTCCACTTTCTGTTATCTTAGCTCCTATTCTACTAAGGCAACTGATTTAATAGGAACCTTTGCACGTCTACCACACATCCCTTTGCACAAAATAAGTGGCCTAGGCTATCTAATTTGTATCTTGTCCTAGACAGGCCCAGAAGACATTCATCACTTCCCAGGTATTGCACTTGGCAGGGGAAGATGGATACTGGCAGAAAGGTTATCTTTTTAGAGAAATTTAGCCAAAATGACTGATCTTCTCATTGAGGAATTAAAGAATACAGAAGTATCTGGAGCATATTTTGAAAACCAGTGGAATATTGTAACCATCTCATTATGTTACTAGTACATTTAAAGGGTTCGAACTATAAACAAGTAAAAGCCAGTGTATTTTATACACGTTACAAAAAGACCACCAAAACACCAAAGCAGATCAGTAATAATCCTTGTAAGAAAATGCATTTATTGCAGAGGATATTCAACCTAACTAGACAAATGTTATGCTGAGTAGGAAAATGTCAAGTTTCATAGATATTAAACCCCATAAAACTTCCAGTTTCATTGCTACCTTGGGCACTGCTATGCCCTGAAGATTTTTGTAATCTGGAATTGCCCTACCTACCCCAGTTTGTACTGAAGCTAGCTTTCAGCACTGGGTTCTTTTCTTTAAGACAATAGCTTTACAGGCTATCAAGGACCACTATATGTATTAATAATATGGGCTCTCCTTTATTAATACAGGTTGAGTATCCTTTACTTGAAATGCTTGGGATCAGAAGTGTTCCATATTTTGGACAAAAAAACCCAGATTTTAGAATACCTATATTTGCATATACACTTAATGAGGCGGGAGAACAACTGAACAGGAGGGATCCAAGCGTAGTGCTTGCCATGGATCCACACTTCTCTCCAGCTCTGTCTCTCTCCATTCTGGTACATGCAGTACATGTAGGCAACTCAAAACCTTTTGCATTTTGGAGTATTTTGGATTTCAGAATTCTTTAAAGGGGCACTAAACCTGTATTAGAAAGGAAATAAGACAATACTGCCCACTCTTATGGCTATTGACCATCTGGCCAGATTGCTCCATAAAGATTTCTATGTCCAATGGTACAAATTAAATTGAAACTCATTTGAGTAACCTGTTTGCAGATGACATATTGCTATTTTTAGCAGACCCAGATGAGAAGATTCAGGCTATGAAAAGTATTATAAAACAGGAAGCAGAAAGAGGGGAAAAGCGAACTTGCCCCAGGAGGTTCCCAATTTGTAGGGAGAACCTGCTAACTGCACCACCAGCTCTCACAATGGGCTGACAGCTCCTGCTGCAAGGACAGACCCACCGAAACGGAGCAATCATGGCTACAAGCTGCACTGTGCCATTATTTTTTCTATTACCTCACAAAACACATGCACACAAGCACACAGACACTCTACTAGAGTCCAATTAAAGCAACTTATTCAGCTGACAAATAATGACCCCACCCCATGGGTATCAACAGAATGCCTGAGGTATCCAAGGCTTAGACAGCATCACCTTTCTTTACCAAATTATTATCCACCTAATGGTATACATCAAAATGTCTTCTTTGGACTGATTTTAGGGATATAAAGAAAGTGGCCACAAATTCTAGCCCCAACTCCATTTGCCTGTAAGTATTCTCAGTATCAGAAGTGGAGAAATTGTTGCATTTTAGGATCTGAAACTTGTTTGTAAAAGAAGATTAAAAAAATAAGAAGATGCTTTAAAAAAGCTTCAAGCCTTGTTATTAATTGAATTCAGGAACTTTAGGTCCTGTTCTTTGCAAAGTTATTCTTCAAAGAAGAGGTGGTACCAGACTATTGCTGTATTTGAAAATCCATGTATTAAAGCAGACCAATGCAACAAAAGATCAGGTATCACTACTTCATCACTGCTTAATCCAAGAAATATTCATTGTGCTATCTGTTATGAAAATGACTTGGAGTAGAATATGAAAGCCTCATTCTCCAATTCCTAGCAGGTATAAATTTGGATCTTCTCACAAGTCAAGCCCATTTATATACAAGACAAAAGCTTATCTGAAGGTACTTGATAGATGGCACATTACTACTTTTAAGCTCCACTGTTTCAACAAAACAATACCAACTACATGCTAACAATGATCTGGAGCCTTTGATTCCCATCCCCCATGCCAGTATATTGCCCAAGAGTACAATCTATTGGGACAACTTCTTGTATTTTATCATCCTTCTTGTACTTTATCTTACCCCAGAAGACCTTGACTAAAATGCTACTTGCAAACAGTTTACACTGCAAGGGACCCCTGAGCCCCAACTTTCAGATTTTAGTTTTTCTCAATTTGAAAAATGGTTCTCTTCAAAATGTTTACTCACAACATGAAGATTCTGTGAGAGAATGATAACAATGCATTTGTAAGCATATCTTCTCTGTTCATTAAGCACTGCTAATTTGACATTTTGGAAAAGTCTGTGCTAACATCTTCCTTTTGGAACACAGCGACAATAGCTTGCTCCTTTGGGTTTTTTGTAGGGAATTTTTTTTTACTTCTAAGTGAACTTTAATTTTTAGAAACAGAATTTATTTTTAACAAATTAATAAAAAATATCCAAAAAGAAGATAAATTCCCATAATGAACATCTCTTGTCTTAAGAAATATTATCAATTGTAAATAAAGCTTGATTTATGGAACTAAAACCTCTCACCAAACCTAAAAAACTGAGTCTTATGTCCTGAATATACCAGCTGTATAACACTACCTCTGCATCAGAAACTACTAATTAAAAGAAAAGCTAGCAAGCCACCCACTATGTTTTTGCGTTATTCTTCATACATCCAATATTAAGGCACAAGCCAAGCCAAATGAAACAGAAGTAACAGTAACAGAAATATGTCTTGTGTTTATGCTACCATGAACACAGCATCTCAGGATGCAAAAGTAAACAAAAGCAACTTATGTGGAAAATGTTGAATTTTCTTCTTTAAAACTTAAATCAGATTTTCTCTTCACATGGAGAGGAACTACAAAAATGCTATTAATTGCCACACTGAAGTTGTGACAATTATACAGCACAAAATTAACTGGGTTTTTGTGGGATTTTAGGGTAGTGAGGCCGCATTCTAGGAGAATTTCTTCCTGACGTTTCACCTGTATTCGTGGCTGGCACCTTAGAGAATGGAAAATGAGCATGGAAATGAGTGGAGTACACACACACACACACACACACGAGAGGATGTGATTTGCATGTTAATCTGTGTATTGTTCTGGTGATGAATGGCAAGGTCTCAGGGTGGGAGGATATGCAAGAAGGATTAGTGTCTCTTTAATTAGTGGTCCATTGTCTGCTGGGAAACCTCTGCCCCTGAGTGCCATTAATGGGATTTTCCAGAGATCTTGAGATCCCCAGGAGGTCCTGGAACCAAACCACAGTGGATACCAAGGGCACACTGTAATAGTCCCAATTCTGAAGCAGGTCCAGGTAGACACTATCATTTTTACATCTCACTTCTCTTTTCAGACTCTTCCAAAGAATCTGTTTTGAAGACTGCCAGGTTTTGTAGCCAGCATGGTGTTGTGGTTTGATCCACTGGACTATGACTCCAGGAAACTAGAGTTTGAATCTCTGTTGAGCCGTGGAAAGCCACTGGGTAACCTTGGAGACACTGCATTGCAGTGGTTCTGCTCCTTCTTCTCAGGCAGGTCCCAGAGGGTGCTGCTCGGGGACAGTTGTTTGGCAAAAAAAGATCTTACATGTGGCGTCCCTCTGTCCCTGATGTTGTTTAACATCTATATGAAGCTGCTGGGTGAGATCATTTGGAGACATGGGGCTGGGTGTTATCAGTACACTGACGACACCCAGGTCTTTATCTCCATGTCTCAATTGTCGGCCTCAAATTCCGATAGTGTCTCTCCTCTCAATGACTGTCTTAAGGCAGTAATGGGCTGG
>CM034701.1:311108773-311120947 GCA_020142125.1 Phrynosoma platyrhinos | reverse complement strand
GTCTGTGTGTCTCTACCATCTTAGTTTTTGGCTCTCCCACTGTTTGTTAGTGGTTGCTGTAGTCTTTTCAATTGTTTTATTGTATTTTTGTTTTATTATATTTTTTGATATTTTATGTTAAGGCTTTTAATGGATGTGTAGTTTAATACTGTTTTAATGGAGGGATGGTGGGGGATGTATATTTTGGATTTGTATGGATTTTAATTGTTGTAAGCCGCCCCGATTGTTCAACAGAGGGGTGGAGCAAAAATAAATTATTATTATTATTATTATTATTATTAGGCCAGTCACACTCTCAGTCTCAGAAGAAGGCAAAGGCAAATCCTCAATGAATAAATCTTGCCATGATATGTTTGTCTTATAGTTTCCTTAAGTCAGAACAACTTGAAGGTACACAATAACATCCAGAAGCAAGTTGCTCAAACCCCATTATGGTATGCCTCAGTTCTAGTGAATGCTAACAGTGTGAATTTGGTTTTGGCTACTGTACTATGTAAGAATTTTAATACTTTGTAGCTATTTTTCCTGTTTTCCTGATTCCCTATTGCCCTGCAGCCATTTGGCTTGTGTCTGATCTGTGATATAATGAAGTATAGGTATGAATGTATATAATCTGTCAGTGGATAATATAGAAACCAGATCATATACATTGCAGCCCCTACCATATACAGAGCTTGGGCCCATGCATTCACACATATAAAGATATATTTTTCCAAAAAACATTCAATAAGAAGTTTTCAACACTGAGGCCCAAAACACACAGGCCAAAGGAAGTAGTTTCTGGCTGCTTTGTGAGCATGGAATTCAGATGATGCATGCCACCAAAGTGGCTGGAAGCCACTCCAATACCACAATCCAGTCCTTTGGGCCAGATCAAAATAGAGCTGGAATAATCTGGCTCCTGTGGTATAGGCTTGGGACCATGGTGGCAGTCTGCTTTGAGAACGTGCCAGGCGGTTGCTGCCAGAGGCCACTCCTTTACTGCCTGTCTGCTTCGCCCAAGTTATACATTCAATACATCAGAAGTAAAAATGATAGGAATCAATTAAGATGTGGGACATCTTAATGCATCAGTGAGGCACCATTTCCCATGCTGAAACGTACCTTTGGGAAAGAAGTGGGATTGATCCATTTTCTAATGCTCTGACTCTTTCCAAAGTGAGCATCTTGGTTCAGGAGGAATGTGAAGAGTAAACATTTGAATCCTACCTAACTAAACATTTTGAAAGATGAATGAATGAGGTACTGTAGGTGTGGATCTACTACAATATGATAATAGTGAACTCCTACAAATATTTCATTCTATTGTCATTGGTGAAACCTGTTTGCTGGAGCCAGGCCCAGATTATACAACTATTGGCAAATTCTGGGTTACAATTGCCTCTCCTTTTTCATGGGGGATCCGTTCCGGACCCTCCAGTAAAAAAGGAAAAATGCAAATATTCAAGTCCATTGGCTTGAATGGAGGTGCATGTCTGAGGGGGCGAGTGAGCGCAGCCCATTTTGTGCCTCTCCATTCGCCCTCGCAGATAAGTGAGGGTCGTGGACTTCAAGTCCGCGAAAATGGAGGGATAACTGTATTTCTAAAATACTTTTGTATGAAGAAACTCATGGGCAAGGCTACAAGGACAGAGGCCAGATTCTCATAAAAATGTATAATTAGGATGAGAAATCTCAAAATATTTAGCAATCAACACTTTTCAGAAAGTTTTCCCACTAATTATTTACAAATGTAAAGATGTAAGGCCCTATTTCTCCAGAATAAGCATCAAGATGAAGGTCAAACCAGGGTATTTATTTTGGAAAAGCACTGCTAACAAGCCTTCTGAGAACCAATGTAAGGAGAACATTGTTCAGAACATCAGGATTCACACTATTGCATTCCAGCTCAAGTTTGTAACAATCACTTCTTGGCCCTAACAAATGTATTGGATCCTTATTACCTTTTATTTCATGTAAAACCTAAATGAGGCCTGTCTCTATAAAGAAAGTACTCTCCCCAATTAACTGTCTACTTTCTGCCACTTTCTGTCTTCTCTACCATGATAAGTATAGGTTTCATTCCAGCTTCCTTCAGGAAAGCAACAGGGATCACAATTTCTTTTAAATGTCAACTTAAGGACCATGGAAACTATAAACTTATTAGCCTGCTGTCTATTATTGGGATACTGTATGATAAATACCAAGCTCCAAACAGAACTACATGTTGTTCTCACAGGATTTATGAGTGGCCTTCAGAGAATATCATTCAACTTCAGATCACTGTTTGGTACTGCAACACATTCAAGGCCCTCTGTGGCAGAAACTGGAGAACATTCTATCTGATCATAATGTGTTCTATCCCATTAAGGTTTTGTATAACAGTTTGCTCCAAGTCAGACATGGAAGTTAGGCAAGTTCAATGACCTAAACCCAAAGGGCATACAAAGGGATCTTGCAGCATCTTTGAGACTAACTGAGCAAAAGAAATTATAGCGTAAGCTTTCACAGACTTATTCCTCAAATAAGGAAGTAGATCTAGGGAATATAAACCTAGATCTAGGGAATATAAGCCAAGTTTATGAAAGCTTATGCTACAACTTCACTCAGCCTCAAAGATGCTACAAGATTGTTTAGCATGTTGATAATCTAGACTAACATGGCTATATCCCTGAATTCTAAATCTGAAGGGTAAGATAGAGCTTTGTATTTGCCCTACTGTACTTAATCTTCATTTGAATAATGAATTAATTGACCCCGTCAGGCATGTTCCAAAACTTTGGGGATGGAAAAACTCAAGTTTAATTTAAGCTAATAATTTTGTTATCACATTCTATATCCTTGCTTAAATTGCCATCCATTGAATAATATGGGGCTGGAGCATCCATGTTTTTTCCCATCTGCTGGGGGAGGAGGATTAGAACCTCCACAGATATAATATCATTCATACCAAACAAAAATAAATCAGAAGAATATTAATTTCCTCAAATATTATGTGACTCCAGCTTTTACAAAGTACTTTTTATATTTGTTTCATACATAATGTACTCCATTTCTCAGTAATTGCTAGTATTTTAAAAATTGTGTTATTTCCTAATCAATATGTTGCAAAAGGCTATTGCCATATGAAAGTGAAACTGTTTCAATATCTTCATACCCATAACTTCGAAGAGCAACTCTCAAAATATTGTTGTTTTTTTATTTTATTTTCTTGTTTTATGGGGGAGGGGTTGTTTAAAAATGGACACTAATCATTGCTAGAAGCCAGCTTCAGAAAAGAAAAGCCCCAACTTTCACAACATGGACTGATGAATTAAATTCAAAGGTTTCCCCCTGATCCAACTGTTGTACAGCTTCTGAGGAAAGACATCTGCACAGTATGCTTTTTATAGACTATACAGATTGTCCAATATAGTTACTTAATATTGGTATGTGGATATTAAATAGACCTATCAACTCCTATCCTAATCACACTCACTAACCTTTGGGTGTAGGGCAAATTCCAGGCTTGGGGTACAGACGAGGGCCACATTAGTGACATCACACATCAAAAATAGGCTTCTGCCTCCTGAATGGATTGAAGATTCGGCATAAGATGTCCTAAAAAAGGAAAATATGTTCTGTCTTTTATTGATGCTCCCTTCAAATAGTAGATATGCTCCTTGCTTTGGAGTAACCATGGTTGCCAGGGCAGCATCTAGTATGAAATACCAAAGATTGGTATTTGTTTTTAAAATGTTAGTCTCATTAAACAAACTAGAAGCAATGTACCGTTTTAGTTGTCATGATGGTTTGAATTTATCCACAACAGAGATTCAGACTTTGTTACAGAAGTTTTAAGAATAAAGATTGTTCTTTTGGGAGAACAGGACTTAACTATCATTTATATGTTTCTATAACATCTATACTGTAAATAATATGGATTTATGTACTCTGAATTTTAAAAATGGTTCATTAATTTATGTAAACAAGAAAAGTAAAAAGCTCTGGGACCAACTTCCTGTCTAAATTGTTTTTATCTACTGTTGACCATCTCATTAGCAATTTGTATTTAATAAGCCTTCAAATATAATGTTGGTTTTGCTTCATAATGAATAGGGTTCCAAACAAATTATATCCCATACAACTAAGCCATGCCAAGTATTGTTTTGACACTTTAATGCATGTTAATATTTGATCAGACAGGTATTTAAAGCCACAATATATTTGGTTCTCTCTCTTCTGAACAACAATTCACCTCTAACCCCCAACAAGTTAGTGCTAAACGAAACAAAGGGACATAATGAGAGATTGTGCGTCCTTCCTTGCAACCACCTGGTGACTACAGTATCACCTCTACTTATGCCACTACCTAGAATGGAAGCAGACTTGACTTACTACTGGTTGTAATTACAGCCCTCTAAGTATGTTAGTACAATAACAAGAAAGCCTCATACTTAAAGCATTAAGATCTCTACATCTGAAACTAGCGCTCACTGAACTGGACAGAATTGATTTTTGGAACAGATTTTTAAACAGGTCATCTAAGCTTATGGTTGAGCCAACTTGCAGACTAAGTAAGAGAACCAAATCAACTCCAGTTTTCAATTAAATATATTTAAAGAACTAAGCAAAAAAACCCCCCAAACTTTCTTTAAAAAAAAACCACTACACATACCCAAATATCAGCTTATAAGAACATATCTTTATTATATGCTCAAGTATGCAACGTGCAGGTGGAAGGATCACCTGGGACTCTATACAATGACTTAGACTACTCTTGCTTCTTTGCCAGCTGTGTAAAGACAAGGAAAATTTCACTTACAAAAGGTGTCTGTGTAGCTTCCAGAGACAGAAGCTTGACAAACAAACAAACAACAAAAAAACACATATCCATGTGTATCTCTTGATATTAGATCTACTGTTCTATTGCAAATTAAAAACAACCAATCTTTTTTTTGAAAAAAATTATTAATTAAAACCTAAAAACACATTCAAACATACATTTCAATTCTTATTGTACATAACTGTCTTTTGTCATATTAGTTTCATCATAAATTGTGTACCAAATATATCCCAACATGTAATTCAGACATTTCCAATTACAGAGGAATACCTTAGTTGTATCATTACATCAATTATTGCTTAATCTATTAGATTCAATAATGTAGATCTTACTGATCCGTTATAATCTCTTCCTTTCTTTTTCAGCCTTTTTCCTCAAACCTTTCATTTACATTCATCCTTGAGTCCCTTCCCTTATCTTTCTTACTTCTTCTTTACTCCTTCTTCGTTCTTCCTTTTTTCACATCATTTCCATCTCCTTGATCAACCAATCTTGATCGCTGTTCCTGTTGCACCCTGTCACCCTGGGAAAAGCAACTGAGCAGCTGGCTGAGCAGCAACTGAGAAGCTTCTCGCCCGTGCCAGCCTTGTGGCAAAAGCCAGTGTGAGAAAGAGGCTTCTCAGCTGCTTGGCGGCTACTCCCAAGGTGACCAGGTGCAAAGGGAGTAGCTTTTCCCTGGCAAGGAAGGACTTTCAATCCTCCATCATTGGGGCAAAGGGGGGACAGCCAATCTGTGTGCAGGAAGTTCACAGAGGCCACATGCTCTGGACTGGAGACAGACATGGAAAAGAAAAGGAAGGGATTTTAACTTCAGAAGCCATTCCAAGGAGGAAGGACTCTTTGCAAGAATCAACTCCAGATACTCCTCTCCCTCCTTCCCCAGAGACATGTCTTCCATAGACAGCTTCACGTGTTGCCCCCAACACAAACATTGTTCCTTCTATTTCATCTTCTTACAGGCTGTCTGGTGAATAAAAGCAGAAGCAGCAACACAGCTCCAAACTGCCAGCCAAGTCCTGGCAAAATTCACAAAGCTTAAGCAGGGTCTTAAATTAGAAAACTCTTTTTTGCCACTGCTTCTTCCCTACTGTCACATGCTCCTTGCTCCAGTCAGAAGCAATGCCCTCTACCTAAGCCTCACACAAATTTCCCAACTGCCACCGCCAACACTAGCGAAAGACACAACTAAAGGAGGAATGAATTAATGTAATCTGGAGACAGTATCACATGAACCAAGGATGTGAAGTGGTTTACGGGATTCTGAAAGGTTTCATGATACCCTCATCCCCACCATGGTCCTAAAGGTTGCTGGTTCCCCATGTCTTTTTGGTGCACCAATATTTTGACTGAAGCCCCCTCCTGCTGCCCTCTTTCCCTCACTGCCTCCTCTGCCACTCTCTTTTCCCTCACTGCCTTCCTGAATCTTTCCACTACCACAAATTTTGAGAACCACTGCTCTAGCAGAACTTGAATACTAGAACAGTAATTCCCAAGCTCTTGTTCTTCATGTGTTTTGAATTTCAGCTTCCAGAATCCCTGACCATTGGCTAAGTTGGCAGAGGCTGCTAGGAGTTGAAGTCCAAAACACCTCAAGGACCAGCATTTGGGAACCACTGTTCTAGAAGGCTGAGTCATTCTGAAACGGTCACAGAAATGCAAACTTGGAGTTCCAGAAGTCTACCCAACTTCTTTGTACATAGTTATTTCCAGAAAAGAGGGGAGTGAGAAAACAGTGGTTTAAGTAGGCTTTTAATGCACAAGCGTGGGAGGTTTTTATTGGGATGGTTTATTTATCTTTTTAAAAACTTTTGTATGTCTTTTAAATTATTTTATACTGTTATGTGGTGATTTTAATTGCTTTTAAAGTTTTATTGCAATGTTTTTTTTATCTTAATTGACTTTTTCTGGGAGATGCTCTCTGTCCCACTCTGTGAGAAAGACAGCATACAAATGAAATAAATAAAATAAGATTGGTTCATCATAATGTGTGTCCTCAATGATCATACCTGGAAAACATCTAAAGTGGGCATTGATAACTCCTTCTGATTTTTTTCCTGGCCATCAGCAATAGCTAACACAGATGACAGTGAAGCATTATAGCCCCTGCTATTGACAAACACCAGGACGACAGCAGTTGCTCAACCCTAATCTAAATCTCACTCAAAATAGAACCTGTGGACCATCCCCCCATCCTATATCCTTAAACTGGGGGTTGGGGTGTCTTGATAGTTGAAAGAAAGCACATTTTCCTCACACTGAGAAAATTCAACTAAAATCTGGTTCAACTGACTGTTTCTGAATATTGTATTAACCGAAGAGCTAAAACAATTTTTTAAAAACACATCCCAAACTATAGGTATGGTATCCATTTAATGCATCCTTCAGATGCAACTGCTCCTGTCAGCAGAACCATGAGGCTGGGAAACTCTGGGGCAGATATGGAAGTTATAGGGAACTACAGGGGGTAGGGCAGGTAAAATCCAGTCTTCAAACAAAAGCCTGCTCACACAAGAGTGGATCCCCCACCCCCCATCCACGGTTTGTAACTCAAATTGGGGCTAGTAAGAGTTATTATTTTAGACAATCTGTGTTTGTACAGTTCAATGAACTAAAGATCAAAACCTTTTACTGATTCACATTCATATAACTCTTGTGATGGGATGGGAAATCTAATATGTTAAAAGGCACTCATTTAGGCTGTAACACGTGGCAAAGGCTGCATCTTCACTACAGAATTACTGAGCTTGACATCACTTTAACTGCCATGGCTCAATGCTTTGGAATTCTGGAATTCATAGTTTTGTAAGATATTTAGCATTCCCTGTCAATGAGCATTCCCTGTCAACAAACTACGAATCCCAGGATTCCATAGCACATGAACCATGGTAGCTAAAGTGTTGTCAAACTGCATTAATTCTGCAGTGTAGATGCAACCAAAGTCA
Source organism: Phrynosoma platyrhinos (assembly GCA_020142125.1). Taxonomy (NCBI): domain Eukaryota; kingdom Metazoa; phylum Chordata; class Lepidosauria; order Squamata; family Phrynosomatidae; genus Phrynosoma; species Phrynosoma platyrhinos. The sequence continues at coordinate 311,113,201 of CM034701.1, read as the reverse complement.
TTAATATTGGATAGCTTAATAGAAACCCTGACAAGGGTAACACTGCTGTGAAATAAAATATTACTGAATTGTCATGACACAATTGTCATGATGTGTGACAAACTAGAATATTTGTTAAAAATGGAACTTGTAAATACTATAAGGCAGGGATAGATGAATCAGTGTATTTCTGCTCCAATTCAATTTCACACCATTTCCATATTGTTTTTAAAATACCGGTAAGAACATGTGGCTATAGGTGCATATTTCATAGAATCATAGGATTACAGAGTTGCAAGAGACCTCATGGGCCTTCAAGAAAGTTAGAGCAAATCTGGGGCAGTGCACTGGGCCTGCAGAAAGAAGTGGAAGAATCTGTATTTCATCCAATATTTTACGAGTGCGATGTGAATACAATCCATTTTCAGTGTTAGAAATTGAATCATCTGAAAGTAGTCATTTAAAACTAAAATATAAAGATGAATCCTGTCAAAAATGACACAAGCATTAAGAAACAATGTCAATTTATAAATTTTGTATAGATATAGTTACCTGCAAAGACTTATACAAAAGTGGAATGCAAAAGATCTTCATATATAAAAGTTGGAAGGAATGGGTTAACAGTTTGAGAGAGCTAATTTAGACTGAATGATGGATATCTGCTGAATGCTATGCCAAAGTCCATATATATACTGGCTGACTCATTCAGTAATATGAACCCCACTGACAACATTACCACTTTACTTTATATTCAGGTTTAACTTGTATTTTGACTTTATATGAATATTTCTTTTGAACATGGAAGTATTAGCAATAAAAGATCTTAATATTTTGTAATATATTACATATATCTATATCTATATCTATATCTATATATATATAAAATTTAACATGTTGATCTTTGCAGATCAATAGGGAAGATCGTTTAAAATATAAATTACAGATACTTACTAAATTCCTGTATGTCATAAACGAGCTGTCAATGACATTATTAAAAAATCTGGAACATTCTATTTAGATCCAATGGAGCATGATTTTGCTTTCATGGGAGATTAGTGCTATGCTCCTATAGTTGCTACAGTCTCTTGTGTCTCCTTTTTTGTGGATGGGGATGTATATTAATCACTTCTAATCTGTTGGCCATAATTTTGTTTTCCATATCTGTTGACATGTGTTGGTTAGCACTAGGGTTGACTCTGTCAGTGTGGATTGCAACAGTTCTACTGGTATATCATCTGTTCCTGGAGACTGGTTTTTTGCCATTTTTTTATTGCAGCTTCCACCTCAGTTTTTAGAATTAGGTGTTCATCTTCAGATGGCTCTTCGCTCCATGTGTCCTTCATTTTGTCACCTCTTTTGTATAGTTCTTCTGTGTATTGCATCAAACGTCTTTTCATTCCTTCCTGATCTTGAATTATGTTATTTTTATTGTCTTAGAGTGTCCTAGTCCTTGGTTGAACTTTCCCTTGATTCCTCAAATCTTGTGGAATAGGTCTCTCATTCTTCCCTTTTTGTTGTTGTCTTCTATTTCTCTATATTTGTCGTTGTAATAATTTTCCTTATCTTGGCACACTAGCCATTGTACTGTTGCATTGATGGTTCTTAGTTTATTCCTATCTCTTTTTTGTTTTGTTTCTCTTCTTTCCTTTATTGCTTGTAGCATTTTATCTGACATCCATAATTTCTTCACTTTCTTTTTCTTTGTTGGAAGTATCTTTATGCATTCTTTTTTTTTATTATGTACCTGGCTTCAGACCAAAGCTCTTCCAGTTCATGATCTATTATACTTAGTACTGCAAATCTGTTCCTTATATTGTAAATGAATTTTGTAGAAATGTTGTTTAAATCGTATTTGGTATGATGATTGGTTTTGTTCTCTTCTTGAGTGTTACTTTTATTTTTGAAATGAGTAGTTCGTGATCTGTGCCATAATCAGCACTTGGTCTAGTTTTCACCACCAGTATGGAGCTTCGCCATCTTTTATGTCCAATTATGTAATCTATTTGATTTTTGTGTTGACCATCTGATGACATCCATGTGTATAACCTTTTCTCTGGTTGTATGAAAAATGTGTTTGCAATGAATAGGTTGCTGGCTTCACAAAAATCTATCAGACGCTCACCTGCTTCATTTCTTTTGTCTAGTCCACATCTGTCGAACGTTTTTGATTCTTTTTTACTTCCAATCTTTGCGTTCCAATCTCCAATGATCAGCCTGACATCCTGTGTTGGTGTGTTGGCAATTTATTCCCATACTTCTTGGTAAAATATATCAATTTCTTCCAACAATATATCCCATACCCCCCTTGAATCCCATTTTGGGGGAAAGGCAAGATATTAAACAAATAAATAAATAAATAAATAAAATTGTCTATGGCTGTGTTTTATTGTTTTAAATTATTTAAACTGATTCAATTGTATGCCATACCCTCAGATATCATGATATAATGGGAAGTATAACTATTTTAATAGACAAATAAGGAGGAACTCTCATTTTCCTGCAATGAAAATGAATCATGGTGAACAATGGCCTTGAACACTCTCCCTCTCCTCTTCATTTTCAGCCTGAAGAAACCAAATACTCACATTTTTTAAATTTTGAAGTAACCACCACTCCCTGTGCTATTTGAGGAAGCTGTGGAACTACAGATGAATCATAGCTTATTCTCTTTAACTGTATTCCAAAATCAGCTTCCCTAATTCAGTCATCATGTGGAAATGTGGTTGATTTAAATAGAAAAGCCCTTGTGAACACAAAGCAGGAAGAGTGCAAAAGCAAGTTTCATCATAGCTTTTTCTCACAGTGAAAAACCATTGCTTCCCATTTCATCTGAACCAAGTCTTCATCCTCTTAAGCTAAATTAAATCACTTTATGATTCCTAAAAGCTACCTCCCTTAATTTAGTCTTAACTTAATTTTGAGTACACTCTCTTACAGCTTTCTGTATAAAGCAATGATTGACAATCAATGCATTGGTTTACTTGCAGTACTGAATGAAATGGACCTCTGTGTCAAAATGCTTAGTAACAAATGAAATAGAGGAATCTACCAACACAGGATGAATGCAAGGCAGCATTAATATGAACAAAGTTTACCTATATGAACTTGAAGAAAATTTGGTCAGATTTGTTTCTTCAACAACAGCAACTTATATACAACCCTTCATATGAGTATACTGCTTCATACAAATATACATACCAGTGTGGTTCACAGTAAGGAAGTATAATATGGTTCTATAATTATAATGCTATTAAGGGAACAAAAAACACAAAATCCCAATTCACCATAACTTAAAAACTATTGCAAACAACACAATGGTTGGTTCAAAAATAGTGTGTAAGATGGTGCTTCCTTTTCATCAGATCAAAATAAATTATTTCACTGAAAATACAGATGTACTGAGGTGGTAGCTGAAAATTTCCTGACCAAAAGTACTACTGCTTAATCCAAGCATAAATGGATCTTATGCCTGTTTCAATGTTTTCATCATGACATTTATACAGTTGTAGCTAACCATGTTTCTCACTTGCTGTACAGTTAGATTCATTTACCTACTCTAAGACTGTACAAACCAGAGTGGAAACCCATACTGAAGGAAGGAGAAGAGGTACTCTTTTCACTTCCATTCTGCATTTTTTTTCAGAAAATCCTTCTCTTATTCTTCCCATCCATTCCCCTGGGCTTTCAGTATCTTCATTCAGATGTCAAAGGAATAAAAACAGATAGAAATTCAGCCCATGTTCAATATACAAGTTCAGTAACCTCAAAGCTATCCAAAGCTCCAAGTTCCTATATTATTCAGAAAGTTTCATCCAACAACTGGATCATTCATATAGCTTCTTATTCTGAAATTTCAGCATGATGACTCGGTATGCATCTATGTAACTCATATCCACGTATATTTATTTAGACATTCCAGACAATTATGAGCAACAGTTACTGATAAAAATGCCAAATTAAAATATGAAGTTGCAATAATTCTAATAGAGAAAATTAAATTATTATGTAAAAGGTCTCTCAGAAATACAATTGCTGGTTACCTCATCATGTGTGTATCTGTACTCTGCCTTCTTAGATTTGAGGTCCCATAATGCCACCGTTCCCGATTCAAAACCAATCAGGAGCTGTAAGAAATCACAAATGAACATGTGTATCTTATAGGCATTAAAAGTAAGTTACTTCTACTATTTCATACACATGGTATGATGGAGTTTAGAATGACTGTACAAACACAACACTGAAAGACATATTATAATGTTGCAGCTACACTACCGGAATCTACCAAAAAGATGAGATATTGTTCTAACATAGTTCCAGAACATGCCAACTGACTGAGTATTCCTCCACCTCAGATGTATATTATGATATCTAATTTCAACAAATGTCTATTCAATAAAATTATACCGTATTTTTCGGCATATAAGACCCATTTTTTCTTCCCCAAAACGA
>CM034701.1:311072593-311101626 GCA_020142125.1 Phrynosoma platyrhinos | reverse complement strand
TAAAATTAAAACCAGTTAAAAACATAAACCATTTCTCCATGCCTAAGATAATGAGGTGGATAAAGAAAAACAAATTGAAACTAAATCCAGACAAGACAGAGGTGCTTACTATCAAGGGTCTTAACCTGGGTTCAAAGATTCTCTTTGGGGTTACATTTCCCATGAAAGACTGTGTTCACAACTTGGAAATGTTCTTGGATCCTTCTCTCCAAATGTTAGTCCAGATAGATATGAAGGTCAGGAGTATTTATTATCAGCTTCGGTTGATATGCCAGCTGTTTCCCTTCCTAGAATTGGAAGACCTAAAGCAGGGGTAGGCAACCTTTAAGGGCCAAGGGACTTCAGCTCCCAGAATCCCAGGAGCTATTGGGCAACATGGGACTATTTGCCAACATGGCTGAGGCTTCTGGGAGCTGAAGTCCCTCGGCCCTTAAAGGGGAAAGGTTGCCTACCCCTGACCTAGAGCAAGCAGTGGTAACCTCAAGGCTGGTTTTTTCCAATGCCTTCTACATTGAGTTACCTTTTTATCAAGTTCAGAAACTTCAGTTAGTTCAAAACACAGCAACCAGACTGATTGCTGGAACATCAATGCACCAATATTAAAATTACTCCACTGCTTGCCAGTTCGTTTACAGCCAAAGTACAAGTGTTGGTTGTTACCTTTATGAAATGGTTTGGGTCCAGATTACCTATGGGATCGCCTTCTTCCTTATAATGCACCCTATATACTTAGGTCCTCTGGGGACCATTTACTTCAACTGGCCAAAACTAGACTGGCAATGGTCATCCCAAAATCATTTTCATCAACTGTCCCTACACTGTAGAATGACATGCCAGGAGATATTCAAGAGCTAAAGATACTGTCTGAATTTAAAACAGTATTAAAGACCTATCTCTTCTGGCAGGCCTACCCAGTCAATTTCAAACTATGTATTTTAAATTGGTATATTTTAACTTGAATGATTTTAATGGTGATGGCCATTTTAATCCTATGTTTACATGTTTTAATTCATGTATTTAATGGTCAGTGTTATATATATTGTATTTTCATCTACCATATATACTTGACTATAAGTCTACTTCATGTATAAGTCGAGGGTAGGTTTTCTGGCCAAAATTATGGATTTTGCCATGATCCATGGGTAAAACAAGGGTAAAACTTGAAGGCTTCAAGTAAAACTTCAGTGTGTATATGTGTACGCACAGCAAGAGAGACCAATTGAGGCTTTTTGCTTTCAACTTTCATTTCAGCCTTCACTCCACTGTTTGTTTAAGACCCTCAAATAAATCAACCTGGCATTTTGGGGTCAATTCTGGAGCATAAATTTTTCAACCTAAAGATGAGTATATTCAGTATGTGGTACATCACCTCAAGTCCTGGGTGAGGCAGGTAATAAATAAATATATATCATTAAAATATATTTATAATGGAGTCCAGTACGGTATACAAAGCCTTTCCCACAAAAAATAATTCTCAAAGCCCCATAAGAATTAAAGATTGGGGAAACATAGTATTGAGAGTGAAGGTATAGCCTCTAGGGCAGGGGTCCCCACACTTTTTGAGCTGGGGGCTTGTTCGCTGACCCCCAGATCTTTGGTGGGGCAGAGGTGCATGCACATGCGCACGATTCTGGGCACCATTTTGGAACACAAAATGGTGCCCGAGTAGTGCGCATGTGTGCGCGATGTCGGGTGCCATTTTTTGTTCCAAAATGGCACCCGGAGTCGTGCTCATGCACCAAGCGTCGTGCGCACATGCGCACTATTCTGGGCGCCATTTTGGAACACAAAACGGGGCCGTAGTGCACATGCACGCATGACACCTGGGCGCCATTTTGTGTTCCAAAATGGTGCTTGGAGTCATGCGCATGTGTGCGCGATGCCAGGCGCATGTGCACGACTCCGGAAGCCATTTTGAAACACAAATGGCTCCTGGCATCGCGCGTGCATGCACACTACTCCAGCGCCATTTTGTGTTCCAAAATGGCTCAAGGAGTCGTGCGCGTGTGACGTCCGGCACCATTTTGGAACACAAAACGGTGCCCCATGCCGTGCGTGTGTGGTGGTGGCGGGGCAATGGCGGCAGCAGGACCGCCCGCGGGCTGGTTCAAAGGCCTCGACAGGCCAGGTTTGGCCTGCGGGCTGTAGTTTGGGGACCCCTGCTCTGGGGTAAGGGAGTTCCAGAGCCTGGGAGCAGCCCTCTCTTTGGTTTCTACCAAATGCACCTGTGAGGATGGTGTGACAAAGAGAATAGCTGCCCCAAAAGATTTCAAAATACAGGCAAGTTCCTTTAAATAACCTGAACCTGAGCACATAGGGCTTCATAGGTCATCATTAGCACTTTGAATTGTGCCTGAAAACAGACAAACAAGGGAGTTGTTTCAACAAGGGAGCTGTGTGCTCACTGTATCCAGTCCAGTTAATAATCTGGTGGCATCTCTTTGGACCAGCACAAGTTTCCTTTTACTCTTCAAATGCAGCCCCACAAAGCACTTGTTACAGTAATCCAAATTGGATGTAACTAAGATATGGATCACCATGGCCAGGTCTGAAGTCTCAAGGACAAAACAGCTGGCACACAAGCCTTAACTATACAAATGTACTCCTGGCTACTGCCAAGAGCTGAGCTTCCTGGCTAAGGTTGAATGCAGGAGAACACTCAAGCTACAAACCTGCAGAGGAAGGAACTGGCAAAACCACCACCAATATTCCTTGCCTAAGAAAGCCTTATGAAATTCATGGGGTTGCCATAAACCAACAGACAACTTGAAGGCATACAAACACACACACGCTGTTGTTCTTGTTGTTGTTCTTGTGTGCTTTCAAGACATTTTTGACTTAACATCACTAAAGCAAGCCTATCACAGGGTATCCTTGGCAAGATTTGTTCAGAGAGGATTGCCTTTTCCTTCTTCTGAAGCTGAGAGGAGTGTGACTTCCCTAAGGCTTCCATGGCTAAGCAGGAATTCCAAACCTGGTCTCTAGAGTCATAGTCCAATGCTCAGATCATTACATCATGCTGGCAGCTATACACACATGAATATATACATAAAATGACCATTATAAAAACATTGAAGAATTCACTGGATCCTGGAAATACTCTTCTCTATCAAAAAATACAAAATTTAAAAAAATCACAAAAAGGGTACAAAAACATATGGAAAACAATTTTACCACTACACTGAAACTATGGGATGAAACAGATGCCCTCGAAGGAGCGGTGTCATGCTGCCCCTTTGAGCACTGGATTGGGGCAGCAGTAACCGCATGCTGTGGCCCGAATCTGCCATTTTTCCATCCCAAAAAGAATTGGCAAAATGCAACTCCTTTTTGGAATGGAAAAAAGGTGTCCTTTCCGCCGCCATGGTAGTTTTCCGGTGTTTCTGCGGCATGGCACGTGTAAACACTGCACCGCCAAAATGTCATGATGTCACCTGCTGTATGGTCAGTGGGGCAGTGTGACGCTGGCTTGGGGGTGGCATTGGGGCATGCAGCATGTGTATACTACACCCCCGCGCCACCCCAAAGCTGGCATTTTTTGCCGATCTGTTTTGGCCCTATGACTCTCTGTACTACAAAGTATAGCTCTAAAATCCTACGCACTAAGTACATTGATACATACTGCTCAATAAAGAGGCACATGATTGTAATGTTCCAAATGAACTTTAATAAACAAGCATGCAACCCTTCTAAGTATTTTATACATATTTGTAATAGCAGTGATATTGTCTTGAAGAACTTGTATTGTTTGAAATATACACGCATAACTGACAAGGTTTTTCAGCAACAACAAAAGCAGTTAAAAACTTATATTTAGCATGTTCTGTCAGTTAGAACACACTTATAAAAGTGAACAAATGTATCACATTTATTTTCAACCTAAACCATACTCACAGTTCAATGGCTTTATTCCACATGATGACATAGCCTGAGAGAGAGAAGGACTCCACATTGACAATGTGTATATTTCCTCTTTCAGTGCCCACATACAGCCATTTACTCTGGAAAGGCAGATGGCAAAATGTTATCCTGAAAGAGAACACATACAAAAATGGAATTTACACAAAATTAACTTTTTAAATTTTAAGTGAAACAGTAAAAATCAACAAAGGAACACACTGTTGTTGTTGTTGTTCTGTGCCTTTAAGCCATTCTGATTTATGGCAACCCTAAGGCAAGCGGGATATCCTTGGCAGATTTATTCAGAGGTAGGTGACTTTTGCCTTCCTCTGAGGCTGAAAGGAGTGTGACTTGCCCAAGGATTACCATGGCTGAGTGGGAATTCAAACTTTGTTCTCCAGAGTTATACTCCAGTGCTCAAACCAATATACCACGCCAGCTCCTACACACTGTTGTACCTCACACTCAAATGATTCAGTTATATCTAACCTATGTCTGCTTTTTCACTGAGAAGCCATGCACAACTGAAATAATTTCCCAATCTCAACTCCAAAACAATAGTCTGAATGTGTGTGTCTACTATACAAACAGACACACTCAAAATATAATACTAATTGTTCAGTTCCAAACAATAATGCATAATTATACAACAATAGATCTTGGTTACCAGGTCATGGTATGGTACTGAACTGTTTTATGATGCAAAACATGTATTATGTGAAACAATTCCAAAAATCCAAAAGGAGTGATTATGCAAAAATGCACAATATATTTAGAACAAACTGCTAAATATGGAGATTTAATATTAGGTTAGAAAGTGCTTGCTGTCACACAGAAAAGGACACTACAGCCAAATGCAACTGCTTAATAAAAAAACAACTTTATTTTCATTTCACAAAGAGACCAGATTTCTCCCATAAAGAGGGATCTGAAAACCTACCATTCTAAATTTTCTTCATAGGTTTTAATTTTAGGCAGTTGTGTCTGAAAATATAGGCATAAAACATAAAAGCAAAGGCTCAAGTTAGAAGGTGTGTTGCTTGTATAGTATGTGGGTCCACATTTCTTAGGGTCTTCTAACTGACTAGAAATGAGCAAAACGTGTCACTTAAATAGCCAAGATGGTCAGCTTCTCCTTCCTTAAAAGCTTCTATTTTGACAATAATTTCTTGGGAATAACACACAATAATGGAGAGCACAAATCTACTACATGGAGGTATAGAAGTGGTAAAAGATTCTGACTCCTAAAATTACTAATAGTAAGCAAGAGTCAATATTCATTAGAAGAAAAGCTTTGTCTGAATTCAGTGTTTGTGGACACGGACCTGACTAATGAAACAGTAGACCTAAAGTGGAACTGCCACAGTAGAGCACTAATTCAAGCAAGCAATAATAAACTCCTATTGAATCTAAATGCAATTTGAGTAATTACTTACATAAATGTATGAACAGTGACGCAAGGTCACTTGAGAGGCAATTTGTAGATGCTTGCAATGGATTTCCTTTGTTAGTAGTAGGCCATATGTCTCCTTTGATAAAACTGTCAAAGCTACTTAAGTGAAACCTTTATCATGATTTGCAGAACTTAGTATAGTGAATAACAATTAAACAAACAGTTCTGTTCATTAAAAAAAACTTCACTGTGACATCTTAAACACTGAAGCTCCAATAAAGCAAAGCTCTGTAGAATTTGGCTAAACCACTTTCATACAAGATGTTTTACTGGCTTACCTCTTTGTTAAAACATTTCTGCTATGTTGTTATTCTTACTTGTTGTTACACTACAACTGAACATTTTTTCTTCTATGACACCGTTAAGAAATTTTCATTATAGGAGACCTAAAAATACTGTATAGAGCCAACGTGCTGTAGTGATTTGAGTGTTGGACTAAGAGACTGGGAGACCAAGGTTCGAATCCCATTTGATCACGGAAATCTACTGGGTGAGCTTGGGCAAGTCACACTCTTTCAGCCTCAGATGAAGGCAAAGGAATAATCCCTCTGAACAAGAAAATCCATTGATAGGTTCAGCTGAGGACTCCTTAAAAGCACGCCGCCACCACAAACAAAATATTGTAAGTTAAATGAAAAAAACATAAACAAAAGCAAAGAGATTCATACAGTGGAAGATTTTTTTCAGCAAACAGCTGTTGATACTGAATCTGAGTCTAAAGTTTCAAGCAAGACTAAACCTTCTGAAATCAATTTCATATGGGAGGTAACAATGTAGTATAATTCACAAAAAAGATACTGACGCAACCCACATCAACAGGTTTGCTGAAGTCATTCTGATACAGAATGGAATGCAGATTGAGACCTGGGAAAATATTCCATGTTTTCTGATAGGCTGACTCTTGATACAGAAAGAGAGGTAACTGCAAGCATGTAGGACGTCTTCCAAAAAACAACAACAACAACAACAACAACCTGTTATTTTTTTAAGGGGTGGGTGGGATTGTGGGATATGAAATGTATATTTTAATGTTGTAAGCCACCCCAGTTGCATTATGCAGAGGGGCAGGATAAAAATAAATTTTATTATTATTTATTATTATTATTTAAGACAACTACATACAAAGGATCTCATGGCAGTAGGTTTTTGAACACTACTGACAAATCCATTCTCAGATTTTCTTGATTTCTTCTCTCATGTACATTCTGCAGTTTGGACCTCATAAACCTGCTCCAAGAAGCCTAATTAATCTTGTTAGTACAATAGCACTACACAGAAGTACTAAATGAACAAACTTGGAATACACTTAGATATCACTGCAACTCCTGTCCATGTGCTAGGTACTACTGCTAAGAAAATGCATCATTATATTCATAAAAAGATAGGTCACAACATTACTTCTTTCACACAGACATTAACTTTTTCATAATTTCTTTAGAGTAATTTTGCTAACATCTAATCTGACCTTAATTATCATGATTCTTTTGGATCTGTCTTCCACCTCTACCCTAAATCTGTTTTAAATCACTTAAAGGCAATATTTTATAAACAGAAGACAGGAGTTCATATTGTCAAGTCACATGAAGGTGTGTACAGTCCAAGTGTTCTACAACTGCTGTCTGTGTGTTCTCCAAAAGAAATGCTGCTGGCATGGTTGTACAAAGGCTTAATGGAATAAGGTCTGAAAAGCCACTAAAAGCAAACATAAGACACAAAAACAGGATGAGACAAAAGAACAAGCAGCTACCAAAAATAATTCATAGACAAGCACCAGTAAATAAGTTAAAGCTACTTCAACAGAGGAAGAACTCATGGCCCCAAAAATCTATCTTTAAAAGGTCATTAAAGAATGGGTGAGGGATGGAGTTCCCTCCAAAAGGCCCCCTCTTGAGTCCCAAATAAGATTATTTTGGGGGTCATTTAGTGATCATCACCAATGATGATTTCAGCTGGCATAAAGTCTTGTACAAGGGAAGGAACTTTTTCACATATTCAGCCACAAATAATAAATTACTTTAAAAATCATTACCAGCACTCTGGAATGAGGTCTAGAAACAAATATGTTTCCAAACAAAACCCTATTAACAATTAGGACTCCATGTTGTTGGTCAAATGTAGTTTCCAAGCACTTTTCCTGGACAGCCCTTTGTATGAAGCATACTGCAGTAATCCAGACTTAATATAATTAAAGTGTGTTTCACCACAGTCCTATTTACTGTCCAGAGACCACAATGATTTAGGTCCAGGCTACTTCAAGGACTGCTTTACACTACATGAGAATGCTTATAATCCGAGATCTTCATCCTAGACCCAATTGTGTCTATCATCAAGAGTGGCTAGGTTGATAGACAGACAAGACATGGCTTTCTTTAACAGCACCCATACCAGTACTCAAGGAAATCTGGGTTTTACAAGACAGTAAAAACTGGAGTGTTTAGTCAGGATTTTGGCTTTGTAAACATTTTTCTCCTTTTAAAAAAGTTTAGTTTTTGTGCTCTGTTTTTAATTTGCTAAGAACATACATTCATTCAAGAGCCCTCTATCAGTATCTAAGTATTTTTAATTAATATATAAATGAAATAAATTGTATCATCCAGAGAGAAAAAATACACTGAGAAATTATTACTTGCTCAAACACCCAGAACTGAGAACACCCAGCACATAGGAAAGGAGACAAGCAGCTCCAAATCATGACTTTCCTTTATATTTGAATGTCAAAATATGGTTTGTTTCCTAATCCATTAGTACAAACTTTAGTTTGGGTGTTACATGAACTGAATATGAACAGAAAATTAAAATAATTACAAGAGCTATATCAAGTAGGAAAAGCTATTTGGGAACATAAAGTTTGTTGAGTGAAAGAATACTTTAATATAGACAAGAACTTCCACTTAATGTTTTAAATTTAACATTAAGCCACTATGTTAATAACTTATGAATGTGCCTACCATGTAGTGAAGAGTATTTTAATTGACTTATTAAAAATTCATAGTCAAGCATTTATGTGTCTTTATAAAAATTATGTACAGTGCTGGTTAATGGAAAATACTGTAAACTAGGTCACAGCAGTTGGCAGGAGGTTTTTTGCTAAGAATCTCACAAACCTGATCAGGAGAGCTTTAAACTGAATTATGTGAAGGAGGGAGACAGTATTCTTGAGGGCAGGAGTTCATCAAGTGCTGGAGATAATAGGCTCAATGTTAATATTCAGAGAGAATTGAATGAATAGTACAAGAACCCAACAGTGGAAGGGAACCCTTAAATCAGCAGTTAAGGGGAACAACCAATGGTCTTAGATATCTCTACACGAGTGGTTCCCAAACTTTGGTCTTCCATATATTTTAGACTTCTTCCCATAAGTGACAGCCAGCTTGGCCTATAATCAGGAATTGTGGGAGCTGAAGTCCAAAACACCCAGAAAACAAAGATTTGGGAACCACTGCTTTACACTAATGCACAGAATGTGGGAAATAAACAAGATCAAGTTAAACTTTTATCACAGCAAAGCAAATATGATATAAAAGGCATCACTGAAACCTGGTGGAATGGGTCTTATGACTGGAATGTAGTAACAGAGAGGTATAACCTATTTCAGAGAAACAGACCAAACAGGAAAGAAGGAGGAGTGGCATTATATGCCAAGGATGCTTCCACCTGTGAAGATATCCATGACCTAAATTCTGAAAGCCAGGTAAAAATTAAGAGGGAGAGAAACAATAGTGATGTCATTGTAGGCATGTGCTATGGATCTCCAAGTCAGACTGAGGACATAGTTCCAAAACAAACTGTGGAAATAATCAGTTTGTGACTGCTTTAACTGCCCTGGGTCAATGCTAGGGAATCGTGGGAATTGTAGCTTATTGTGGCAGCAGAGCTCTCTGACAGAGAAGGCTAAATGACTCACAAAACTCCAGTTCACAGAATTCCCTAGCATTGAGTCAGGACAGTTAAAGCAGTCTCAAAGTAGATTACGTCTGCAGTGTGTTTTGAACCTTAGATCAGGGGTAGGCAACCTTTCCCCTTTAAGGGAACAGATTATCAAACATTCAGAAAGGAGAGACATAGTAGTAATGGGGGATTTCAACTTTCCTGAAATTTGTTGGAAGTAAAACTCTGGCAAGAATTAAGGTTCAACAAATTTCTCACTTGTCTTGCAGACAATTTCACTGTCCAAAAGATGGAAAAGGCAATAAGGGGATCGGCTATTTTAAATCTGATTGTAACCAACAGTAATGACCTGGTTAATGGGGTGGAAATGGTGAGATCCTTAGTTGGGAGTAGCCACGTTCTCCTAGAGTTTGTCATGCAGTGGAAATGAAAACACAAGATTTTAAGAAAGCTGATTTCCATAAATGTAGGGAAATACTGTGGGGGGGGGGTTGATTCCATGGTCAGGAATACTAAAAGAGAAGATAATTCATTATGGTTGGGAGTTTCTTATATGTGAGATATTGATACACAATTTCAAACAGTTCCAATGAGAAGGAAAAATGGAAGGTGTCTATAAAGAAATCAGAATGGATGTTTAAAGAACTCTTAAATAAAATTTAAAAGGCACATGTACAAGAAATGGAAAAGGGGGGAAATCACCAAAGAGGATTTCAAACAAATAGCACGTAGAGGGATAAGGTCAGAAAAGCTAAAGTGCAGAATAAACTCAGGCTTGCTAGAGGTTAAAAACAATAAACAAATTTGGTTATGTCCATAACAAAAGGAAAAATAAGAAGACAGTAGGGCCATCTGGAAAAGATGGCAAAATGCTAACAGAAGACAGAGAAAAGGCAGAACTGCTCAACACTTTCTTTGCCTTGATCTTTTCCCTTCATCCAAAAGGAATCAATGCTCAACCTGTTGAGCCATGTTTAAGTATTTGAAAGGATGTCAAATTGAAGCTTATTTTCTGCCTCTCCAGAGACCAGGACATGGAGCAATTGATTCAAACCACAAGAAGAGATTCCACCTAAATATTAGGAAGTACTTCCTAACAGTAGGAGATTTGCAACAGTGAAATATGCTACCTTGGAGAGTGGTAGTTTTAAAACATTTTCAGGTGTTTATGTTGGCTCTCTTCTCAACTTTCCACCTGCTGGATTAGCAGTTTCAAAAACAAAACTTTCTGGCCCACTTGAGAAGCCAATATACAGCACTATCTGATATAAACACTCTCAGAAGCAGCTTACTGTAGCAGAGTATGGAAGCACCAGCTCAATTTAACAGTACTGGCAATGCATTGACCACATTCCATAAACAAACTCAGTCACAGCTGATTTCTTCCAAGTCCTCAGAGGTTCTTTATCTTAAGTTCTGATACATACAAATATTTACAAACTTTCCTCCCAACTCCCATCAACATATGCCATCTGTATCAATTTGGCAACAACCTACCAACATCAGCCCACTTTCACCAACCCACACATGCCTGATTCTCAATGTATTTATATACAGTGTGGCTAAGGGTCATCATCTGGTACTACTCAGCATAATGCAATCTCTGTAGAAAGCTTTTGCATCATGGCAAGTGCTCTATTCAGCAATTCCAGCCACTCCAAATATTTTACAAACAGTTTAAAGGAACATTGTTCCAACATTTTAAACAGAGGCTGGATGGCCATCTGTGGAGTATTTTGATTGTGTATTCCTGCATAGAAGGGGTTTGAACTGGGTGGTCCTTGTGGTCCCTTCCACAGTCTATGAGTCTATGATTCTAGTCCCATCTTTTTTTTCATCATTCTTTCTTTGTATCAGAATTCTCACATTCCTTTAGAGAACAGCTGACATTAACTCCCCAAGACACGGGAATAGTCAGAAGGCAGTTAAAGGACATTTTAGTTTGGGTTCTTGAAATTCTGTGCAATTCACTAGATTTGTTCATGTCCTGTTTGGTAATGAGAACAGGCAGCAAAAGCTGCAATAGTTTTCCCAGTTTCTTCAACCACAAAAACCTCTATTCTTATCTCTTTTATGAGAAAAAGGAAGAGCTTTTCCCTAAGGAACAAAAATTCAAACCTATATTTATCTCAGTATTATTTCCATTCAGAAAATGTAGTTTTTTCACATTTTTTGCCTCAAATCATATTTTGCAAACAATTGTTACAGTAGAAAAACACTCTTATTCTCATTAATTTTCCACATAATGCAGTTAACCTCCAAATTAAGCATACACTGGTTTTGATCCCAAGTTTGTTCTCAAGTTATTCCACAGGGTACTCCTGCCAGCAGAAAGGGCCAGTGGGAAGAAACTACAGTCTATAATTGAGGGACTTCTCAAAATGTAGAGGGAGAAGAAGCTGAAGATGCTTTCCTTTTCTACAAACAGGATGCTTTGCCAGACTGAAAGCCTTCTGTGAACATAAAATTCCCTACAACCACAGAAGACAAATATCAGCATCAAACCATCAAACATAATGAATTACATGTTAGGACTTGTAGTCAGACTCATGAATAAGAGTTGGGAGCTGGAGGTATCAGAAGAAAGCTCATGGAGTTCAAGAGTGGCTTTGTTAATTTTGTTTTAGTAATAAAGAATTAAGAAACTTCAAGTACTTATTTCTGATGCTTTGAAATTGTTACAATAAACAATAATGTTTGACAAATAATTGTTTCCATACATTCCATACATTAACTTCTAATCTTATATAGTGTCTGCCTCTATATAATAACCAAGGATCCAACTCCATGGTTTCTGACTCTTCACTTGTCCTTTAATATATTTATAAGACATAAATATTTAAGATATATATTTGTAAGTCAGCAAGGGTTGTCTTCTTTTTCCCATTTCAGCTTAAACATTTTTGTCAACAGCTTGACTTCTTGTGCTGTAACAAACAAGACCATGATGATACTTGTACTGGTGGCTTACTGACCTAGATTAGCCAAAATTTGCACAACAAAATTTCATACTGAGCTGGAACACTGCAGTGCTACAAATATTCATATGCTTTAACATTCTAGTCTAATATGTCTCTTTTCGGTTCCCCGTTCCTACAGCCAGAATTTTACCCAACTAAGCAAGTTCTTTCCTCACATAGCAGTTTGGGAGAAGGATTAGGTTTCCTCCCCAAACCTTCTGTATTTCTAAAAAAACCTTTAGAATTCCCTCAATACTGCTGATACCCTCCTTCTTTACACAAAATATTATTTTTTTCTGTGGGCCTGTTTAAAGGCATTTCTATTAATGAATAATGTTCAGATATACTGCTTATAATCTAACCACAGGAGATGAGCATGTGAAAATAGTTGAATAAACACTGCTAGGTCTTAGTCAGTATATTAATTCTAGTACAGGAACTATATGTCCATTTATATCTTATGGGTCAAAAAAACAATATAGCTGCCTTGAAACACCTCACAGCACTGTACAAAGGAGCGTGTGCATTCTGTGAGTGGTATAGGTTTTACTAATTTTCATATACTTTCTTAATTGTCAATGTCGATATAGGGTATTCTCAGCAAAGAACATGAAGTAACACAGAATATTACAAACTAGATTCCCAAATACTAGAAAATTCAGAATAGGTTCCCTACTGGATTCTGGGATTTCACTAGGTGTTGCCTAGTGAAATAAGTTCCCTTCTGCCTGTGCATTTTCTACAGGCAGTTCCTTCTACCTGTATGAAATGGATACTTACAAGGAAAAGCAACCGTCACTGTAGAACTTGCTGCAGGAGGATATGGGTAAGCAAGGAATACCCCCATTTTGCTTCTGCATTGCTATTGCCTTCTCAAGAACCTGTAAAGCAAAACTGGGCTCCTCCTGGAGCCTTCTCAACAGCTAACCTAAAGGAGCTTGGTTGCCCAGTAGGGAGGCAATCCCTTGGACAGAATTTGGAGGAGAAGTCTTTCTTCTGCCCTAGGCAGAGGAAATGTAAAAAGAGCCAGCCCAACTTGGCAAACTGTCACTTGGAGTTGGCATCCATTCTCCCTCCCCTAATTAATTAAAATTATTCTGGGCTTTGTACAGGCATTCAGTATTATTTTCTCTTTTGTTGCAGTGTCCCAACTCTGATGATTGACAGTTTGGGTACTGGGCTGGATCTGTTCTGGGGAAAGATGGGGCCAGTGTACACATCTCCTCCAGTCTGGGGCTCTCTTTAAGGGATCTTGTCAGGGGGACCAATCAAAGGATACCATTTCAAACTGGCTTTAGGACGGGATTTGGGTTGAGACTGCCATGGTTGCCTTGACTGACATTCCCACAGTTACTGGATGAGCAAGTGTGTACCAGTCATACAACTTTATAGAACTGCTCTATATTATATATACATTTACCTGGGATCTAGTGTAAGATAACCTTTAAATGCTCTATGGAACTTTCTGTTACCCCCACTACTTAAATGTCTTACTTTCTTTCTTAAGGCTAGCACAAGGAAAGGTGAGGCACTGTCAGACACTAGGAACTCTAATAACCAGAAGTTTGGGAACGAAAAGGGACCCACAACTCACCAGGCCCATTGCATTCTCCTGAAAGCAAACATGGGTGGGCAGCAAGCTCTTACTTGTTGTTTTTGTTATGTGACTTCAAGTCAACTCTACTTACAGTGACCCCATCATAGGATTTTTTTTTTATAGGATTGCTTTAGAGGAAGCTTTTGATTGCCTTCCAAGGCTGAGAGTGTGTGACTTGCCCAAAATCACCTGTGAGTTTCCACAGGCGAATGGGGATTTAAACCATAGTCTTAGTGAGTTCTAATCTAACACTCAAACCCAGGGGTAGGCAACCTGTCCCCTTTAAGGGCCGAGGGACTTCAGCTCCCAGAATCCCAGGAGCTATTGGCCAACATGGGACTATTGGCCAACATGGCTGAGGCTTCTGGGAGCTGTAGTCCCTCGGCCCTTAAAGGGGAAAGGTTGCCTACCCCTGCTCAAACCCCTACACTATGCCACCACTCAGTGAATGAGAACTAATTTGTACTAACGGGACCAAGCCAGGCTTCACAGTTTCCTCTTCGTGCCTACTAACAAATCCCAATTCAGCAACAGTATTCATTATTTATTCTGTATCAATCTACTGTTTAAAACAAAAATGTTTAAAAACAATGAAGGGAAATTATATGTTATACCTCTTAAGCATAAATTGGGTTGATCTGTATATGCAGAATTAGTGACTTTTAGTAACATCCATAATTAAATTCTGTCAACTGTTCAGCAGAGCTGGGCAAAGCATCATAAAAGACAAATAATCAACAGTTCAAGTTGATTATCAAGTAACTCTTACCTTTCTCTGTTAAATTTTAGAGAGTGTAGTATAGCAGGCCTCTTCTGACGCAAGTTCCATAAGTGTAAGGTATCATCAGCCAAGGCACTCACAAGGGCTCCCTTAAAAAGATAATAGTTAAGTTTTGTCAGAAGAACCTGTAGAGTCTGGGGACGTATTTAATTTTTGTAAGTTTTTAAAAAGTTGATTATATAACTATATTCATATCAGTCATATTCTAAAACACTTGAAATGTTTTACTGTCATTTAATATCCTTTTTGCTGTTATGCCTGTTAAATTCTATTCATATCCAGACACTACAAATCAGAATTCCAAAGCGGCTTTTAAACAAAACAGCAAGCTATAGTATATAGCAAATCATGAATGCAAGTTTTTCATTTCTTTCACTCATACACAGAAATGGATCAGAGAACATGCAAACTCAAGTCTGCTTGTGCTTTTCACAGCAAAGTATGTTTTACATTTGAATGCAGCCATCAACAAAAAAGGTGCTTCAATTTCAAAAGCAATGGATACAACTCATTATTCCACAACTGGTTTCTTTGCAGCTATTTTCATTGAATAATGTCCCTCTGCCTACTTTGAATGCATGTACTCTTTTTACAAAGAAAAATGTATCAACATTTAATTTACTCAATTTACAGTTCCTGAACTACCTTGATGACCCAAGCACTTGACAGAAAAGCAAGACAAGTACACCAACCTCATTGATCAGAAACTGAAGCTGGATTACTGCAGCACCGCTATCATGTTGACAGTAGCATTCAACTCCTGGACGACCAAAACTGCATCAGTTTAATTAAGGTCATAAGTTGAATATGAATTTGCATGGAAAAGAAAATGTTATACAAAACTTCACATTTGAAACATATTCATAACTGTTCAGTAGTAGTTTCAACAATGTCAGGATAACTTTTAATAGAACCTACACTGAAAATCAATGAACTCGTTTTCCCTGATTGTTTAAGGCTGGATTTCTAGTTCATACCTGAGGCTGCATCCGCACTGCAGAAATAATCTATGCTAACACCACTTAACTACCATGGCTCAATGCTATGGAATTCTGTGATGTGTAGTTTGTTGTGACACCAATGTCTGTCAGTTTGTATTATTATTACTTGCATTATAACTGTGAATGAATATTTATTATAAATATATGACTCATAATTATTAATGCTCTCTCTCTCTCTCCATCGTTGTTGTAAACTGCCTTTGAGTTGACTTTGACTCATGGTGACCCTGTGGATGAGACATCTCCAAGACTCCCTGTCCTCAACCTCTCTGCTCAGGTCCTGCAGGCCCAGGCACGTGTTCAAGTCTAGCCATCTGGTCTGTGGTCTTCCTCTCTTTCTACTGCTCTTTCCTAGCATCACTGCCTTTCCCAATGACTCATTTTTCTTCATGTTGTGGCCAAAGTATGACTGCCTCAATTTAGTCATTATGGTTTCCAGCAATAGTGCAGGCCTGATCTGTTTCAAGACCCATATGTTTGTCTTCTTGGCTGTCCATAGCCCTCTTCTCCAGTATCACATCTCAAATGAATTTTCTTTCCATTGGCTTTTTTCTCTGTTCAGCTCCCACATTTGTACATTGTGATGGGGAATACAATGGCTTGGACTATCTCAGTTTAGCATTCAGAATTATGTCTTTACATAACTTTATGATCCTATCCATATTTTTTCATAGCTGCCCTTCCCAGTCTTAGTATTCTTCTGATTTCTTGATAGAAGTCTCTCTTCTGATCAATATTTGACCCAAGGTATGGGAACTGTTTATTTCAATTGTCTCATTGTTCAGGGTGAATTCTCATTGATTTTCCATGGTCATTATTTATTTTTTTAACTGTCAGCATTAATCCAATCTTTGCACTTTCCTCCTTGACCTTCCTTCTTAATTGTCTAGGTCTTTGTTTCTGCTAGTAGTATTGTGTCATCTGCATATCTTAGGTTTTCTGTGTATATGTGTGTGTATAGTGTGTATATGTTATTCTATTTAACAGCATCTGAAGAAAGCCACACCTATATGGCTAGGCCAACATATGGAATAAAACCTTTTTATATCACTCCTAAAATCTAGTCCAAAACACAATGCTGAAATAATCCAGTTTGAAATCACTTTAACTGCCCTGGCTCAATGCTAGGAAATCGTTGGAATTGTAGTTTATTGTGGCACCAGAGCTCTCTGAAAGAGAAGGCTAAATGTCTCACAAAACTACAGTTCCCAGAATTCCCTAGTATTGAGCCAGGGCAGTTAAAGTGGTGTCAAACTAGATTATTTCTGCAGTGTGTTTTGGACCTTAGTCTCTCCACATCTATTTGAACATGAGGTTTGACTCAATACTGGCAATACTGCACTGTTCAACTGATCTTCATCATAAGTAATCTCATCTCATGAAGATTACAGATTGAATCTCCTTTATCAGAAATGTTTGGGAGAAGTAGTGTTTTTAATTTGGGATTTGTTTTTTTTAAAAATTATTTTGAATACCTCTATTTGCATATATGTACAAAATGAGGTATCTTGGAGATGGGATATAAATCTAATCTCAATTTGTTTCATATACCCCTTATAGACATAGCTTAAAAATAATGTTATACAGTATTTTTAATAATTTTGTGCATGAAACAAATTTGCACACATTGAACCTTAAGAAAGAGGAGAGAAGAGCCATCATTGCCTAGTCCCAGCAGCTGGTGAGGCATACTCTCTCCATCCCAACTGCCTGACTAGGCAATGATGGCTCTTCTCTCCCTCAGAGGCCACAGTTGGAATGGAGGGAGGGTGCTTCACCAGCTCCTGGGACTAGGCAACGATGTTCTTCACGTTGAGTCTTCCTTACCCAGAATTCCAAAATCTAAAATATTTCAAAAACCAAAACTTTTTTCATGGGTGGCTGAGGCAGTGACATCTTTGCTTTCTTAAGGTTCAGTGTATGCAAAATGTGGCCTCTGAGGGAGAGAAGAGCCATCAGGGGAGAGACAGTGGTCCACAGAAGCCATCAGGGAGCTGTAGAATGGAAGAGGCTGCTGTGTTTGTTACTGCCCTGGACCTCTGCTTCTCTCAGTGGTCTAGCTCTTTGCAAGACTGATGTCCTGATTCAGCAGGCACTGCTGTTTACACTTGCACTTTAATCTTGGACTGGTATAGAGGGCAAATTTTGTCCTTTTGCTGGACAGAGACAAGGGTCTGTTACCTGCATTACTTCCTCAGCCTCAGAGGGGAAGAGGCAGGCCAACTCTATTGGGCCTAGCCGAGATTAAGACATTCACTGACATTCCCTTTTCCTTTTGTGTCTTGTCTTTTTACACTGTAAGCCTCAGGCCAGGGAAATGTCTAATTAACAATTTGTAAACTGCTTTGAGAGCTTTTGTGGCTGAAGAGAGGGGTATAAATATTTCAAATAAAATAAAATAAACATGTAGCACCTATTAGTTGCAAAAATGCACCTGGATTAAATGTTGTGCATGTATATACAATATGCACAGACATTAACATCTTTTAATTTGATATACCTTACATACTCGTGTACAAGTCAACCTCATGTTTAAGTTGAAGGAAGGTTTCAGAGTAAAAATCACGAATTTTGATATGACCTGTGGATAAGTTGAGGACAAAACCTAGGGGGCTATAACAAAAGAGGAAAACACTGCTTCCATCCCTACTTCTCTTTCTCTGGACCTCTCCCTACTACCTACCACCACTACCCAGGTGCTGGGGGAGAGATTTTAACATCGGAGTGGGGAGGGAAAGAAGTAGAGTTAAATGAAATGTTTCTTTGATTAGAAGAGAAGGCTTGCAAATCAGATTGGGAAGGGAAAGAAGTAGCGTTAACTGGGGTATTTCTTTGATGGGAAGAGAAGACTTTCAAATTGGACACACACACACTTGCCTCAAGGCACAAAGAGTGGGGAAGAGTAGGGCATCACTGTGGTGCTTGTTTCAGGACCTTTCTAAGCAGTATTAGCGTACTGGCCCATATATAAGTCGACTCAGGATTTTAGGGTCAATTTTGGGGCATATACTCGATTTATAGTCGAGTACATACAGACATAGTTACACACAAATGTTCACAACACGGAGTTCATGGCATAATTCATTCACACCAAAAAATAATCTCGGTTATTTTTTCTAAACTCCCCAAAGTATCTAGTTTTTCGGGGGGGGGGGGGGGAATGCCATGGAGGGAGTGGGGAAAAACCGTCCAGGCCTTCAAATCTCTATGGTAGGATTCATATTCTTTCCAAAAATATGTGTTGAATTGTTGCATCCAAAATGTACATTTCCTGTATATATAATGACATACATCACACAAAAAAACTATGATAATGGCTCTTTTCACGGTGCCAGCAAAAAATGACAAACCTTTAAAATATCTTTCTCTAACTTGAGCTTCACAAAATATGTAGGGGTAGCTGTGTTGGCCATTTAGCAAATTCAAACAAAAATACACCAAACAGTGATACCTTTATTGGCCAACCAAAATGCACAACATACTTATTGCAAGCTTTCTAAGCTCCACTGGCAAGATGTTACAAACCAAACAGGAGAAAAATTGGAGATGTTAGTAAGATGAAATTTTGCAATGGACTGCAAGAGAAGAGTCCTGTTGATATGCAAATGGATTTTAAATTTCCTCTACTTTGAAAACCTCCCACTTGCCACATGGCCAGAAGGAGGAGGAGCCATCCTGCAAAATTTATCCTCCTCATATCAGTAAGGACAGAAACAACAAAATAAAGGCATCTTACTAACATCTCCAATTTTTCTCCTCTTTGGTTTTAATATCTTGCCTGATGAAGAAGCCAGTGGAGCTTTGAAATATATTATGCATTTCGGCTGGCCAATAAAGGTATCACTGTTTGGTGGATTTTTGTTTGAGCTTCACAACTTTTTGAGTAAATAAAATTAGCAATAATCATTTCAAAAATGGAGGTTGTACAAATCTAAACAGAAGTCAACATATTAAAATGATAATATTATATTCTGTCATCAGTCTTAAAACCAGAACTGCAATAGATACCACTAAACCAATAAGTCATTTCCTCAGCATTTCAAATGCCAACAGCATAACATCTAGAAAGATTAGGAGACAGCACCACATTAGTGCTAGTGCAGTTAAAAGAAAACATGGCTAACTAAACACTTAAAAATTAAAATCTACTCCCATATACATCAGTACAGGCCATAAATCACGATGAAGAGAAATGAATTATTCTTTAACAATGTGCTAAGTGATGCAAGATATAATAAACAGATGCCAGGAAATCCATCATGCTCCATGATAGTGCTGCGTTTATTTTACAGTGAAATTTGTAAACTGTCAAACATGCATTTGTTTTAACTTTTCCATGCAAACAAGCTACAGTTGGGTATGCTATATGTTTTACATAACACTTGTTTACAGATATATGATTAAGGTTTGTACAGCTTAAGAGCCACACCATACAGAGCAATGCATGATAAATTAAACAGCAGGTCCACAAGGCTGTTTCCCAGACCCAGAAGGTCTCTTGGAAAGGATATGTATCCCACTATCTAAATTCTTGCCAAAAATAATAGTAGTTCAGGGAATGGGGTGAGAATCATAGATGCAGATGCTGTAAACTTGCTCAGTTTTCAAAGTATGGGTTATTAAGTCATTTTAAAAAAAATAGCATGGGAGAGCCTAATATTGAATCAATCACATAATCTCTAGTATAGTTCCTACTTAAAATGTATAACCCAGTATGTTAGTGTTCTTTTGCGGTTAAGGTTCGAGCCATATACAGTTTATGCCAGCACAGTTGTTATTTGATTTGAATAACTATTTAAAAGATTAGATTAAGTCATTTTTAATTAAAAATCAATTAATTAAATTCTAGCAAATGCAAGCAGACATGTTTAAGTGAATATAATTAGGGCCAGGCCACTGATTTATTTATTTTTCAGCTGTCAGAAATGAATTAATTAATTCACTGTGATTTATAACTCACATATAAAATGAACCAAGAGTGAAACTGAAGTCAGACATGAATGGACACACACAGCAACCTTGTGGCACCTTTAAGAATAAAATCTGTATTTTAGCTTGTCTTTTTCTGGATTACAATCTACTTCCACATATGCATGATGTATAATATTTGGGATTCAAGTATATATGGCAGTGCATACATGGTTATGAGTTAGATGTCAGTAAAATTTCATGCACCTGAGAATGTGAATTGTAATCCACAAAACCTCATGCGTATATAAACCTGTTTAAAAAGTACCACAATATGCTGTGTTGTTTTGCCGGCACTGAACAGAATAGCTACCCCTTTGAAAATCCTGTACAGAACTACCTTGAACCTACTTTTCCTATTGGAATTTGTATCTGACTAAATTCATTGTGGCACTGTCTGTGATGGTGGCACTGCATGCTTCCAAGGAGACAGGAAATTATAGTGACACTAGCAATGCCTACAAACAAGACAATTGTTGGTATACTAGTGTGATAGAGATTGTGTCTAGCAGTTGAACCTTTTCCATGATTGCACAGAGATGATGAAGAAATGAAGATTGTACTGCTGGTTGATGGTGGGAGGAAAAGATTGCCGGCTCCAAGCAGTCTTTTTTCCCCAGTGCCTGTCCAATGACCAAGTGAGACTTCCAAGAACAGTGTGACTCTGAGGACCCACACAGAAGCCTGGCATTTAATAAACAGGTTGCTTAGAGCTGGCAACCCTCCTCTCTTGATGGTCAACAATGTTTTTCCCTTATTGCCACTGCACCAGCAGCCTTTTCCCTTCTCCTGCTGTGCCACCACCTGCACCAGCATAGTTCTGCCAGCACAGTGAACCAACAGGATTCTGTCTAAAATATGCCAAAATGAATACTAAACTGAAGTATTGTAAATACTGTATTTGAAATATCTCAATATACGGTTAGTTATCCTTAATATTCAACGTGAAAGCATTCATTCAGCTTTGAATACATAATTAGCAGTACTGCCTCATGATTTATCACACTCCTGATTTTAACAGCAGTAAAAGACCGGACATCTAGAAGTCTGTTGCAAGGCAACATGTCACTCATATCTGTTCTTATTTATCAAAATAGTAAGTGATGCAATGTCACGCAAATGATAAAGCAAAACTTCAGATATATGATTACATAGAACTAGTAGAGAGAGACAAAGTGAAATAGACTTCAGCATACATCATGCTGTCCAACAATCATGAAACACAACCAACCATTTCCATCTAATTTCAGCATAATATAAAGCATGCTTATTCAGAACTACAAGGGGGTATTGTAAAGTAATGATTATTACCCAGAAGTTATTATGGTATAATTGGTGAAATTTTGTCAGTGTTATCATTGGTCCCTAAGTTGAGAAAATCAGCTCTTTGTGTCCTTTATTTTTTGCTACAGATTGTGCCAGAAGTGACTAAAGTTTAAAATGGAGAAAAATGAAGCTCACAGCATGATAAAGTTCCTGCATTTGAAGGGTAATAGTGCCCGGCAAATTCATGACGAGATGATGGTAGTTTATGAAAATGATTCCCCATCTTATGACACTATTGTGAGATGGAAAAGGAATTTCCAAACTGGTCACATGTCCCTCACAGACAAGCCAAGACCTGGAAGACCATTATTGGCGGACGATGCAGCCAGAGTGAAGAAAGTGGAGTGTTTAATCTTGGAAGACAGACGAGCAATCCAAATGATCATGAATGAAACTAGTCTCGGTTATGGTAGTGTGTGCAAAATTATTCATGATGAACTGCACATGTCTAAGGTGTCTACACACTGGGTTCCACGTTTGCTAACCCTTTTTCAGAAACAAACATGGCATGACCTTTCAAGACAGGTGTTGATGCTGTTGGAACAGGATGGAAAGGATTTTTTTTGGTCATCTGGTAACCATGGATATATCTTGAATCTATCAATATGATCCAGAGACCAAAGCCATGAAGATGGAGTGGAGGCATGCCAATTCCCCTCCCGCACAATAGGCAAAGGTACAAAAGTCAGCAGGGAAGGTCATGCTCTGTTTTTTGGAACTGTAGTAGAGTCATTCTCACAGATTACCTTGCAAAGGAACAAACCATCACTGGCACATACTACAGCAATCTTCTGGACAAGTTGCGAGATGCTCTGAAAAAGAAATGCTGTGGTATGCTCTCCAGAGGCATTTGTCTGCTAGCTGACAGTGCACCAGCTCATTCATCTCAAGTTGCAGTTAACAAAGCAAGGGCATGTGGCTTTGAGATCTTGCAGCATCTGCCTTATTTTCCCGACCTTGCACCAAGTGACTTTTTCTTGTTCCCAGAAATGAAAAATCTGTTGCATGGTCGCTCATTTGACAACACAAATTATGTCATTCATGAAGTGGAAGAGTGGTTTAAGGCACAATCTGCTGACTTCTACAATAATGGTATTCGGAGGGTCAAGAAACACTGGGAAAAATGTGTAAATCTGGATGGTGACTACATAGACAAAAGTTAACAACTACAAATAAAAAAAATCTGTTAACTTTTTTAAAGGTGATAATTAAAACTTTACAATACCCACTTGTACTTCAGTTTACTCAATGGGACTTGCTTCCCCAAAAGATACTTAAGACTGAGCCTTTCTCTGCTCAAATAACATTTGCATAACCTCTTAACAAAACTAAATGTCCAACAGTAACTTTCAAACAAAAGCTGTACACATTTAAACACTGGATCTCTTTTCCTTCATAAAGGAGACAGATGGATCAACTGCAGAACTAGGCCAGTGCTCAAATGGCTGTAAGCGTAAATACTGAGGGAATCTCAATTCTGTACATGTAAGAAGCTCACTGTGACTTCTCCCAGATGGAAGCATTCTATAGTTACCAAACAAACATATTATTCATCTATTTTGTCTTCAACTGCTTAATAAGCTGTTGCTGCTGCTCTCAAAGTGGACGAACACAGGTGAGCCACATGCAGAAGATAATGAAATCTGGACAATAAAATCCTGCATTTTTGGCAAGCCGCTGCAAGAGAAAATTGTTATTTGAAAGCACACTGTGTGCCAATTTTGATAAAAGATTTCTGTCCTACCTTATCCCAAGGGTACATTATTTTATCAAAAAACACTCATCTTTCAGTGCATGAAAAACAGTAAGCTATTCTTACCAGTCGTTCCACAGAACCTTGCCTTGCTCCTGTGCAATGCCAGGTCGGTGGAAAATAAGACATATATTATACACCAGGAGTAGGCAACCTTTCCCCTTTAAGGGCCGAGGGACTTCAGCTCCCAGAATCCCAGGAGCTATTGGCCAACATGGGACAAATGGCCAACATGGCTGAGGCTTCTGGGAGCTGAAGTCCCTTGGCCCTTAAAGGGGAAAGGTTGCCTACCCGTTACACACGATCTCCTCTTAGATGAGGATGCTGACCTGGCTTGCTTTACGGAAACCTGGCTGGGAGAGGATAGCGCCGTAAGCTGGGTGCAGACCCTCTCAGCCGGGTATTCCATCAGTGAGCAGGTAAGGGGAAGTGGGTGGGAGGGTGGAGTGGCTTTGGTTCATAAAAACAACTTGAACTTGACCTGGATACCTGTCCGCAACATAGTCCACTTCGAGTGCATGTGCCTTAGCCTGTGGACCAGGGATAGTTTGGGGATTCTGTTGGTATCCCAGTCACCCCGTTGTCTAGCAGACTCCCTAATTGAGCTGACGCAGCTGGTCTCGGAGTTGCTGCTGGAGTCATCTAGACTTTTAGTCTTGGGTGACTTCAACATCCCTCTGTAGACCAGTTTGTCAACTCTCACAGGCACAGCTCGGGAGTTAATGGAATCCATGACAAACATGGGTTTATCCCAATTGGTCATCGGGCCCACTCATTGTGCAGGTCATACACTCGATGCAGTCTTTAGTACGGAACAGGAATATCCGTGGGCAGATGTTATTAAAACCTCCACAGTGTAATGGATAGATCATTTCCTGGTTAAGGCTGAGCTTAAGAGTCACTGCCCCCCTCCCCGGGGTGTGGTGCATCTATTAGAATGGTCTGCTCTCGAAGGCTAATGGAACCAATTGGTTTCCAGAAAGCCATGGAGGGTTTAATAACTGGTAATGCCGGTGATTCTGTTGAAGCTTTGGTTAATACCTGGAATATCGACCTTACTAAGGCTATCAACACAATCGCTCCCAAGCGTCTTTTCCAACCCGCTTCAAATCATAAGCCTTGGTATACAGAAGAGCTTAGGAGGATGAAGCAGGTTGGACAATGACTAGAGTGCACCTGGCGGAAAACTCAACTCTTATCTGACTCGTCATAGGAATTTCCTTGATTCCTATCGAGAAGCAATACGTGCAGTACAGAGACCTTTCTGCTCTGCACGTATTGTGTCTGCAGAGTCCTGTCCAGCAGAGCTGTTTAGGGTGGTAGGGGAGCTGACGCAGGTTCCTCCTGCTCAGAACCCACTACTTAACCTAACAACGGCCTGTTGTGATGCATTTAACAACTTCTTTGCAGATAAAACCTCTCAGATAAGAGCTGACTTAGATGCTAGGATTGATACAGAATCTATAAATGCGGTGTCCAGCGACTCCATTAATGAAATTTTACTGGATCAGTTCCAATCTGTGAGTACCGATGACGTGGACAAGCTCCTTGGTAGAGTGAGGAAAACTACCTGCCCCCTCGATCCTTGCCCAATGTGGCTGGCCATCGGGGGAGGGGGGGATGCTTTGCAGGCTTTCCTCAAGGACATTATCAACGCATCCCTCAGGGAGGGTTTTATACCACCTTGTTTAAAGGAAGTGGCAGTTAGGACACTCCTGAAAAAAAACTCCCTTGACCCCCTGGTTATGAATAATTATAGGCCAGTCTCGTTATTACCATTCTTGAGCAAAGTGATTGAGAGGGCGGTGGCTCTTCAACTCCAAGCTGTCTTGGATGAAACTGATTATCTAGACCCATTTCAAACTAGCTTTAGGACGGGATTTGGGGTTGAGACTGCCATGGTTGCCTTGGCTGACAACATTCATTTGAGCATCAACAGGGGTAGTGTGACGCTGTTGGTGCTCTTAGACCTCTCAGCGGCTTTTGACACAACCGATCACAACATCTTCTTGGATCGCCTGAGGGGGTTGGGAATCGGAGGCGCTGCTTTGCAGTGGTTCCATTGCTTCCTCTTGGGCAGATCCCAGAGGGTGTCGCTCGGGGACAGCAACTCTGCTAGTAAGGAGCTTAGGTGTGGCATCCCACCAGGCACCATTCTGTCCCCAATGTTATTTAACATCTATATCAAGCCACTGGGAGAACTTATTCAGAGACATGGGGCTGGGTGTTATCAGTATACTGATGACACCCAGATCTATTTCTCCATGTCTAGGTCGTTAGCCTCGGTTCCCGATGGCATCTCTCCTCTCAATAACTGTCTTAGGGCCCTAACGGACTAGATGAGGAAAAACAGATTGAGACTGAATCCAGGAAAAATGGAGGTACTTACAGGGGCGGCCCCCAAACCAGGAATTGGGATGCAACCTCCAGTCCTGGACGGTGTCACATTCACTGTAAAGGACTGTATTCTCAGTCTGGGGATCCTCCCGGACTCGTCGTTTCAGGTGAGTAATCAGGTGAATGTGATGGCCAAGAGTGTTTGTTATCAGCTTCAGCTGATATGCCAGCTGCGTCCTTTCCTGGAAGTAAGGGATCTCGAAACTGTGGTACATGCTCTGGTAACCTCCCGTCTTGATTTTTGTAATGCGCTCTACATGGGGCTACCCTCGAGCTTGGTCCGGAAACTTAAATTAGTTCAGAATATGGCAGCCAGGTTGGTTTCTGGCACATTGAAAAGAGACCATATAACACCTGTATTGAAGTCTCTCCACTGGCTGCCTTTTAGTTTCCGAGCCCAGTACAAGGTGTTGGTTATCACCTATAAAGCCCTAAATGGCTTGGGTCCAACTTATCTCCGAGACCACCTCCTCCCATACAATCCACCCCGAGCACTTTGGTCCTCTGGGATAAAAATCTAGACTACCAGCAACCTCCCAGAGGGCCTTTTCGATGACTGCTCCCAGATTATGGAATGGCCTGCCGGATGAGATCCATCATTTGATGACCTTAGACAGCTTTAAAAGGTCTGTCAAGACGGATCTCTTCCGGCAGGCCTTTCCTGATCAGTCTTCTTGATTAGTCTTCCCGGTCAGAAGAGCCAGATCAACTGTTTCCTTTTCCCTTCCTTCCATTGTGCTGCCATACAGCTGTTTATGTTGTTTGTTATTAATCTTTATTGTAAATTGTTGGCTCTGCCAAATTTTAAATATTATTTTAATTGATGATTGTTTAATAATGGTTTAAGGGGTGAGACGGTGGGATTGATTTTATTGTATTCCATTTTATGTTGGAAGTTGGGGTATAATTATTATTATTATTATTATTATTATTATTATTATTATTATTATTATTTAAACCACTGTATAACCATCAACACATTTAAAATCGTGGGATTTAAAATCATGGGATTTTGTTCTGCAAACTCAATTTGCTCCTTCACTTACTGTGACTGACTACATGAAAAAAATCCTGCTTCACTGGACAGAGGTTTTTATCCAATGTCTGTTTTATTTGCTGCACCATACTGTATTTTATTGCTTCTTTAGCTGCTATGACTGCTCTGTAAGCACAAGAAGGTTGGAATATACATTTCTGTATAAATAAAACAAATAGTTCTTCTGCAGATAAACCTATACCTTTCCTCTGCACCATACTGTTTTTTCTGTCCACTACCATATACCATTCTAATTAGTGAGAGTCCGCTAATGGAAACGGAAACCTCTAGTCTGCCAGTCTGATGTGGTCTACAAGAGGTTCCGATCCAGTTTGCTGCCACCTTCCTCTCTGTTTAGTGAACGGAGGTAAGAAATGTATTATCCCAACTCCCACACTGCTTTAAGGCTTTTTTAAAAAAAAAAGAAAGAAAGAAAGAAAGAAAGAAAAGCTTCCATTGCTATAGTTGGAAGCATTTTGGGGAACTGCAGTTTGGAGAGGGCATTTCCAGGAAATGTTGAAGGGGGGATTACCATCCCTTACCCTCCATTCCCTTGAAAATTGCCCAATTAGGCTTTTAAAAGCTTCCATTGAAGATACTGGAAACTTTTAAACAACTCACAGCAGAAGAGGAGTACAAATGACAGAGAAGGCTGTGAGAGAATGAAATCTGGGCAATCAGGCTGGACCACTCATATCACCACCTTTTCACCTGAAGCCACCACAACCACCACTGGTATGAAGGGCTCTCACTAATGAAATAAACTCTCAAACTCATATGAAATCAATCTGGCCCTCGAGCTTTGCAAGTTTCTCAGCCCAGTAAAAGAATATAAGAATAGTTTCATCAATGACCTGCAGTCTTGCTTTTTTCTTTTCAGCTACTAATCAGTTAGACATGTTTCACACATATGCTTTCAACAAAACAGAAGTTTCCTACAAGTGCTTTTCAGCAATACACTGCTTAAAAATATGTACAGCATTCCAATTCGCAGGGATCCGTTCTGGACCCCCCCTGCAAAAATGGAAAATCGGCAATATTCGACCTCCATTGAAAAGAATGGTGTGTGCAATTGTGGTGCATGCAAAGGGCTATGCACGAGCATGCACCTCCATTTTGTCACTCCCCACTTACTGTCCCATGAAGAGCAAGACCACGGACTCCAAGTCCGTGAATGGAATGGGATGACCATATTTCATACCATTCTTCAGACGACATCTCCACAAGTACAAAGCACAACTAGCTAGTGACATTGGGTTCCCTGTCATTAGAAACCATGGTCCAGTACTCTCATTAAGCGATGACTTTTGTTTTATCCCATTAAAATTGTTAAGAAAGACTTCTTTAAATATAATAACTCAACTAAAGTAGTTTTTAAGGTTATAACTTTCAGTCACACAATTTTACTCTTAAAAAGGAAGAAGCATCCAAGGATTGCTATCAAAACCTTTCAAGCATTTCAAAAACAGAACCAATTTCTCATATTCATTTACAATGTTCATTATCCTTATTGTTATCTCCTGCTCTGTATCATGAGGTCTCAAGGAAACATGCAAATAAAATCAATTTAAACCAGGGGTAGGCAAGTTTTCCCCTTTAAGGGCTGAGGGACTTCAGCTCCCAGAATCCCAGGAGCTATTGGCCAACATGGGACTATTGGCCAACATAGCTGAGGCTTCTGGGAGCTGAAGTCCCTCGGCCCTGAAAGGGGAAAGGTTGCCTACCCCTGATTTAAACCATTTAAAACAATTTGAAATTTGAAGCAATGGAGAATAATTTAAACAGACTAAAATCATTTTAAACAATTTAACAAATTAAAGTACATTACATAAAGGTAAAGGTATTCCCCATTGACAAGGTTGTCAAGTCATGTCCGACTGTAGGGGACAGTGCCCATCTCCATTATTAAGTCAAAGAGCCAGCGCTGTCAGAGACTACTCTGTGATCATGTGGTCAGCATGATTGCACAGAAC